>CM067849.1:10000000-11207500 GCA_034638295.1 Phortica okadai | reverse complement strand
ATAATGCGGCATCTGTGCATGCATAATTATTTAAAGAAGCAACTCGTTGTCTGATCAACAGGGCGCGAAACTCGCTTGACGGCTTACTTGCTTGCATTGGCATGAGCGGCGGTTTACCGCATGGGATTTGACTTTTATGGCGAAAACAGCTTTAAAGTCGAAATTTTTTAACGATTTCTTTAAATATTTATTACTGCTTATACATATATACATATGTATTTATTTGTACTTAACAACATTACTGGCATAACTACATGCGTGCTGCCAACGCATAATTACGTAATGACGAGCAAGTGAGCGGCCAACTCAGACGGCTGAGCTCAAAGTGTGGCCAACACACACCACATATTTTCATTCATTTACTTCATAAGGTTTCATGTATAATGTTTATACATAAAAGCCGCCAAAATATCAAGAAAGTGCCTTAAGGTTTATTGTATTGTTGGCGTTTTTGTTCTTGTTCAATTATTATTATGAAACAAGACGTATTTCAAAAGAGTTTTAGGCAACATAATAAATGTTCAGTTTCGCTATTAATGGTGATCATTTTTATCATCTTTATAGAACACAAAATTTATTTTTAGCAATAAAGTTGATTTGAAATAACTGCTTTGTGTTTTTTTTTTTTTTAATATTTATTTGCTTTGGAATTTTTTGATGCAATGTTGGCACACATTCACCGGGTAGATTTGTGTCTAACCAGTCGTATACTTAATTTATTGAACACGTCAGTTTTCTTAGTACATATTGCGCATCCGCAATGTATTACAACGCGACAACAACAACAACACTAACAAAAACTACATGCAAATGATTTTTAAAAGTATGCCGCAAACAAACGGCACTTGTTGTAACTGTTAAAATTTATTGCCCTACAACAGTTACAACAACAAGGAAACCGTTTTGTTGCAGCATTTCTTATGTTTTTTTTTTTTTTTTTGCCAATTTGTTTTTGTGCTTCATTTTCTTTGCTTTTCTTTTCATTTTATTTGCATTTTTTGCTTTGTTAAACGTTAATGTGAAACGGAAACTTTTATGGGCGCTTATATGACAAGAAAACGTTTGCTTGGTTTAATCATCGATATGAAGATTTGTATGGCAGCGGCGCTGTCGAGGCATGTATGGTGACGGTGTAGCGTTGTGTTGTTGCCATTGTTATCACGCAACAATGATTTTCGCTGTCGCTTTACATTTGCAGCGCAATAATTTATCGTAAATGTCACACATGCTCGTAAACCGATTAGTTCGCATCAAAATGCGGGCTTTGAAAAGGGTAACATTCACTAACAGTTAAAGTTATAATTATTAATAAAGGTTAAATGAAGTTAGGCAGAAAATTAAGTTAATATTTTTAAATGGCACAAAAAGAAAAATTAAATTAAATAATAAATGTTGTTCAAAAGTTCAAGAGAATTATTAAAAAAATTTTGAATTTATTAAAAATAAAAATAGTTTGATGGTCTATATAAAAATAATGAGAGTAGGATATTATGGGTTGTTCAGTTTTTAAGCGGTATGTTTACTGTGTCCTACCATCCAATTATCATGGGTCAAACGATTTCCTCCGTCGTTCTGATCTTTTCCATAAATATCTATAAAATGGGTTTTCACTCTAGCATTTGACCGAAACAATCTTAGTACGGCACAGTGCGTGCAGGATATAAAAAAATTACATATATCAAATTATTGTTGCATTGCGCGCATTTTTCGGCAATCTTTTCCCCCCAAAAAAAATTATATACAAATCCAAGTTAAATTGATTTATATTCGGATAACAGAACAAAAAGTAACAAACCCAAAGTGATAAAGCTGCGAAAAATGCGTTTTCGACTTGTGGTCGATGGCAGCGGCAAGTCAGGCCAACATGTGCCAAGTGTAACAGAAATGAAATAAATAAATTTAAAAAAGAAAAACAAAAATCAACAATTTATGCGGTTGTCATACGCAATGTGGCAAATATTTATAAAAGCCAAAAACAGAAAAAGTAATCCAAATGTTAAATTGCGCGCCGCCCAGCTGACATATGCAAAGCAGCATGTGTGGCAGGAATTTTTAGTTGCCGCAATAAAAAATTTCAAATTTGATTGAGGTTAAATTGACGGTTAACAAGCTGTCAAAAATATTTCGAATCCATTGATGAGGAAATGTTTCAATGGTTCAATTAATACATTTTTATTTCATTTATAAAAATGTTTGAAGAGATTTTCTCAAATTCTTGCGGGTTAATAAATTCGCACTAGGGAGGCACGGAAGTGGAAATGTTATGATATGGAAATATCTCTCTGTTGACTTTTGTTGATTAAAAAGATTTTTTTCCATGCAATATCCCATAGATCCGACTCGTAGAAAAAACATATGCCAAGACATTGACTTAAAATTTAATATTTATATCGCAACTTGAGAGAAACCATGCATTTTTATGTCTCTGCAACCATTCTCATGTAATTACACGTACAGTGCATGCGTGTGTCTGTTATAATCAAATTAATATTATAAAATGGACAATTGTTTGGGTAAATGCGACTTTTTGCGGATGCGTCTGCAGCAGGCAACAACCGATGGCTAATTAAAAAAATCGTTATTAAAAACAATAATAATAATATTTAACGATTCAACGAGTCATCAAAATAAAATATATTTTAATTGATTTTGTCTTTCATGCGTTTGATTTAAGGAGTTTTACGATAACCTTCGTGTAAATTAAACAATTAACAGTTTGTTGAAAAAGACTTTGATTTGTAAAACTTCTCAAAGTATTTATCGACAAAGAATTGTAATGAAGGCAAAGGCGCGCCTCTTTTAACTTTTCTCTAAATTAAACCGACCACGCACACATCTAATCCATTGAGATTCTATGCTTTGCACCAATCTAAAACCTTCAAGCGGCGACAGCGCCCCATAAAATTTAGCTAAGCCGCCAATGACCAACTAATCGACTCAGTCGAGCCAACTCGGCAGACAACGCCAGCTGGGCGCGCACAACGAACAAACAAAGCGCTTTGGGTTTGTCAGATGCTTTGGTGCAACAGAATCGTAGAAACAAAAGCCAGAAGTGTTTTCAAGCCACAGACACGGCAGATAACAATCGAATAACGGTTTTCGAAAAACCATTCTAACCATTGGATTTTTTATAATTTTATTATTTGGCGATTTGCATACATTTTCAAAGACGTTAAAAAAAAAAAAAAAAAAGAATCATAAAAAATTGGTTACACTTAAAAGCATTTGTTTTGGTAACAATTTAACAAACTGTTTTGCACATTACAACAATAACAACAACAAAACAAAAATAATAATAAAATAATATTTCTTAGAGTCCCAAGCAGTATTTGGCGAGACTATTTTTTCACTTTGGGCGATTTTTTGCAAGAAAATTCAAAGCTTTTATGAGAAAACGACGAAATCAAGAAAATTAAAACGAGTTTGTATTGTTTTACCGCAAGAAATAAAATAAAAAAAAAAAGGTAAAACAAAAACAAACATTTATGCAATCCATTTAACCAATACGTACAGAGGCCGACTGGCAGACAAATCTAGGAGCGCATTGCAAGCAATATTGAGCGGGGTTTACAAAAAATCCATAAGCGTGCATTTATACAAGTATGTGAAAATCGTGACGGCATGAAGTTGCACTAAAGATAAAAGCAACGTATGTACATATGAAAAGCTAACGACAGATTTAAGGTGGAGCAGTTTAAACTGAGCTGAGGACCGGTTCAACTCATTCGCCTTTTAGCGATGCACACGGCACACCACAGCACAAAAAGGACGCAGCAGTCTATTTTATTAAACCAAAAACAAAAAGTGCTTTATGAATTTAAAAGAAATAAAACTGCCACGGAAGTATAAATAAGTATGTTTGTATTTATAACCCACCAGACAAACCAAAGCGTCGACAAGCATCAACAAACAAACAAAAAAAATTATTTACATAATTTCAATATTTTTTTTATTGTCTCATATCCTTTGCCATTGCTCATTAAGTGACTGCAACGACGTGTGCCACAGCACGGCACGTAATGAGTTGCTTGTGGTAATCAACACAACGAGAGTTCAATTAAATAATGAGCTTAATTTATTTTTAAGTACTCATATTTTGTTGTTTTCATGTGTAAATTATGACGCTGATTTTTGTTGTTATTGTGGTTATTTATTTCGGCTTGACTCTTCTCGGATTATTTACTGTACTCGGTCCGTCCTCTGCATGTAATTTATAATTTTTGTATTTAATTAAATAACAAATTGTGTGCATGACATAAAAAAATGTTTTTTTTAGTTAATATTATTTATTACGTTTGAAATAATTAAAGTTTAATAATATAAATAATAATGAAATATCATTGACAGTCGCAATCAAGCGCGAAATTTTCTCAGACGCATGAAATAACAATCGAACACAGAATTACTTGACCAATAGTTATTAAAATTTACACAAAACACACCCAAGTGCGAAAATATCACTCGCATGGAAATGGCATCGATTACACAAAAATCTAAAATTACGAAGAAAAAAAAAAGCACTTAAAGTAAACTTAATTCGAAATGTACGCATTTTGCGTTGGCCAAAACAATCCGGCTTGGCGGCTGGCTCGGTCAACTTGGCTCAAATCAGCGCACCCCTTTGGCACGGGCATTGAGTAATGCGCGCCGCAATCGGTGGCAAGTCAGCAAGCGCGCAGCAGCTCTCATTGTGTGTCGCAAGTAAGCCAAACACAACACAGCACAACAAAACAAGATTGTCGTTGTCGGCGACAGGCAGAGAAGAAGTCGTCGACTCACTCAATCGCCGGCAATGATTGTGCGGATTTGCCCGCACGAATGACCACAATTAAAATGATTACAGCGGCTCAGACGGACAAAAAAAAAAAAAAAGTGCCATGAAGACAAAATTAAATTAAGCGCCTTTTTTTCACAATTCTAATTGAATTTAACTTTAAATTTCCGTTTTGATTTGTTTTTTTTTTTTTTTTGTTTCTTTTCCACCTTGAAGCAGACTTTAATTTGGCATAAAATTCGCATTGCAGCCAATTAAGCAAAGACAAAATGAACAAATCAAAAGGGTCATAATTCAAAGAAATGAGAAGGCGTGTGCAACCAGCAGAGCCTGTTGCATGCATCCGTGTGGCTGCGTAGACAAAAACCTTGCTTCTTGGTGCAACTTGTGTGTTGCTTCGATTCGTTGTTTTAAACGTACTCATAAATAGACGATTAGACGCGATTACACAAACTCACAAACACACTCACACACACCAAGACCAACATGCACCAATGTGCACATTAGCAGAGTAATCGACGAAGGCAGAAAGACGCTACCTTCTCGGCATCAAGGCGGCAATAATACACATGCTGCGACGTCCTGAAGTGAATAATGGCACATAAATTGCCCTCTGCTGCTTATCAGTTGGCATTAAAACGGCAGAGCACCGTATTAATCTTGGCGCAACAGCAACGGCAAGGGACGTGTCGCTCTTAGCCATTGCCAGTGCAGAGGGGCGGCACGAGCCAAAGAAGCAGCATAAATTTGTTAAGCATTGTCGTCTTGAAGTTTTCTATCGTTTTGGTTTGTGGCATTTTAAAAGTTTGATTTATTTGGTTGAAGCTTCAATTCGAACGCAAAACGAACATACAACACATACAGTATAAATTAAATTTATTCAAGAGTTAATACATTCCAGCCGAAAGTAATTAAAACAAGAAAAAATTCAATGCTTTGGAAAATGCGAATTGCTTCTGATTTATTTTTCATTTAACTCGATATATTTTAATGAAATAATACAATTTACACATGAATTGGCAAGACTGTAAAACAACGTGATCGTTCGTTTTGATCAACAGACGAACAGCAGAACAAGGTTAAGGTCATTATAATCATCGTCGTATGCAAGTATGTGTGTATGCAATGAAATCAAATTAAAAACGCGTTTACAAATCTTGTTAAATAAAATTAAGAACAAGTTTCGCCGACGGCGTGTTTAGCACAACGTACATACGATACATAATTGCAGCAAAACACGCCGATGACAAAAGAACACGACATAAATACAAACAAAACAAAAAAAGGCAACCCAAAACTGTCGTTCACCTTGTTGCAGTCGGCATGATGACATTTTCGCATGTGAAACTTGCATTTAACTAAAATGTATTGTATTCCAAAAACAGCAGTGAGAAGCGGCAATTCGCATGCGACAAGATTAAACATAAAGACAGACAAACAGACCGACAGGCAGGCAAGAGAAGACAAGGCAAAGCAAGGTCAGCGAGCAAACACAGTGAGTTGTTGATGTACTACGCGACGTATGAGTAATCCAGTCAAGCTGGCTGATATTCAAGTGGCTAGAGAGAGAGAGAAGTCTATTAAGTCAGACAACATTAATGCTGATTGCGCATGCGCAGATTGCGAAATGTTCTCACGTGTAATAAACACAAAATATATATTTGTATGGGAAAACAAAACAAGCAGCGGCGACACAATGGCTGACAATGCTCTTCGGGGAAGGGAAGTGTAACGGGCATGTCAACGCCTGATCAAAAACTACACCATTTAAATACGCCCTAAACACCAATTTGGGGGTCAAAGTTGTTGTTGTCGCCGTCTGTTGCATGTGACATAATCTTATACTCGTAATTAATGCAACAGCCGATCTTCTGAACATTTATATACTCTTTACGTAGCGAAAAATATTATAATTTTGTGAGTAACTCAAGAAAATATCTCCCATTTTAGGTGGAAAATTCATTCATCATAGAGAGGCTTTTATTAAGAACACATATTTTTGGTAAAATCTTCACTAAACTTTCAAAATTTAACTTAAGCCTAACTTGAGGCGTCAGACAAATTTTGATGAAAAATTAAAATTATGAATTTCCCATCTCAGAAACCCATTGAACTACAACAACGAATGTTTGTGCGCTTTTAGGATAGAGATAACCGAGATGCAGTTGGAAAAACGGGCGTGGCACTGATAATTCGACATGAGAGTGTCAAATATTCGACTAAGCCGAAGTTATTTTCTCTCAGGTTTTGGGTGTGCGCAAATATAGAAAAACAACTAAAAATAAACAAATCACCGAAACATGACATTTGTACAATGTTTGTTATTCTATTCTTTTTTTATACAATTGAAAAGTTTAAATGAATTTTACAATTACTTAAAGTCAACCAAATCCTTGAACTTTAGAATTAGCTCTTTTCTTTTTTTTTTTTTTTTTGAAACAATATTTTAAAAGAATTGTATTCAATTTCAATATAAATTTGTGTTTTTGTCATTTTTAGATTGCCGTGAAACAGTTCGTTCGAAGCGCGCCAAACGACCACGAGCCCCCGAACCGGTCAACTTTGAGCCTGAGCCACAGCAGGATTTGGAGAACGAGGATAGCGGCAGCCAAGAGAAGGATCTGCCTGAGATACCAACAAACTTCCTAAGTCCGTCAGTGCGCGAATATTTGGAATTAGGCAAATCAATACCAGGTGTGTGTGTTAAACTGTTAAATCTCTTATTAAACATACATTTTTTTCAAAGTGCGTTTCATGTCTTATAAAAGCAACACTTAAATACGGCAATCTGTATCTGTTACCTTTGCGTTTTATACGGCAACGAATGTCGTATCTAATACAAAAATATATTTTCCTTTCGCCTAAAAAATTGTATGCCGACTGAGTGCATCTACTCGTAAATTCATTTATTAGTGCACGCCTCGAAATCGGGCATTTTTTATTTCATTTTTGTTATTGAGGCAACGAACGAAAGCTGTTTTTGTCGCATGCATTTGACACTTGGATACACCAAATTGTTTTTGTTTATGTTTTCTATAGCCAGAGCAAGCGATGATAATAATAATAATAAAAAAAAAAAGTGAAATGAAAACAACGCCGCAGGCAATAGCTCTTTTGCGTTGCATATGAAGTGAGAATTGATTGGAAATATAATGGATGCAATGCAGCAACAACAGGAGTAGACGTCACAGTAGCGCCAGTATGAAAACAAAAAATTTCACTTTTTCTACAGGCTCTTCTGATGACGACGTGGCGTTTTGTTAATTGAGCATGGTAGCGGCGGCGAACTAAATAAAAATACAATAACGAATACAGAACATGAAAAAATAAATCTCACATCTTGTACATATTTTCAGGACGGCCTGGCGTTGATTATCCCATACTGTCAGCTATACCCTACACGAACTTCTACTGTGATGAGCAACCGTATCCGGGCTTCTTTGCGGACATGGAGACTAGATGCCAAGGTATGCCAGCTATATTCTTAAACAAAGTAGCGATCTATTGTAATTTCATCGATAAATCTTTCACAGGTTGGCACTACTGCGACATCGACGGTCGTCAGGCGTCATTCCTTTGTCCAAATGGCACGCAATTCTCACAGGCGGTTTTCGTTTGTGATTGGTGGTTCAACGTGCGCTGCGATCTCTCGCCACGACTCTATGCAATCAATGCGCGACTCTATCAGCGACCAAAGGTGAATCCCACACGACCACATCGAATTATAACTAAGCAATTGGTCGACGACATTTTCAACTAAAACGTTCCATTCTGTTAGCCATTCTATTGAAGTAATGATATCTCGAGTATGAGTGAGAGTGCGGTCAAGTTTTTCGCTAGAGTTTTGTGCGCAGCGCATAGATTATAATATAAAGTTCGGCTATATATACATATGTTAGCGTAATTTAGGCCATCATAAGTATTCACATAGTTTAAGCATATTCGGCCAACCATATAAGGTGCAATCAGACGGACTACGCAGTGGGCTAAGCAATTATCATGTACAGCATGTTGAAACTTTACATTCATCCCTTTTTTCATTTTAATAAAAATGAGTCGCGGTTAAATCAAAATATTTCTATTAAATACATCCAGATTGTTTAGATGATAATAAACCCTACCGAATCATGTCAATTTATCATAAGGTTATAGAATAATATAATTACATTTTTAAGTTTAATTTCTCTGTATTTTTCTTTTTAATTACCAACGAAGAGGGGGCATTATAGCACTTTCGGATCGGATTTGATTTTATTTATTTAGGTTTTTTTTTGTCTAAGAGGTAAGGTTTTATAGTTGTATGTACTTTCATTATTTTACTTTAAAGTGAAATGAAGAACCACTTAAAAACGACAGTCGCCAAGTGGCTTATAATGCTTTGGCTGACTTCGACAATAATTAGCGTGTTAATCAGTCTCAAGGAAACGTGATCGTCTCATAGTGATAAAAGTGTGTATAGTACCACGTTACCTTCGCTTGGAAGCTCACTGTTGGTTTATAGTTGTATTTTCTAATGTTCCAAGAAGTTTACACTTTACAAATATTCACAGCTTTATCAAAAAACCAACAGAAAAAGCCACCGGATTACTTGCACTTTTAAAAAACGGGGAACAATCAGAAAAAGAATATACTATTCTTATAAGACGTAGTATTATCATTAGCTGATTATAATATATTACGCGCAGTAACAAAGAAAACCATTTAGCTCGCAATTTGCGTATTAATCAATAATTTATTAATAGTTAACAGAAAAAAAACAATTATTATCTATGCATGACCATTTTTTCGCTTGCCTTTTGTTGACAAAAATTCCGCTTTTATCGCCTCTCTGTCGATTTTTCCATTTATATTACGTTTCAGTTCATTAACTATGATTGCACCTGCACGCAAATGCTTTTGTTTGAGGTGCATATGTGCTGCCACGTAGTCAACAACATCTTGTGCTCTCAGCGTAGTTACATCAGACCTGGGTACAACGGCTGCTGCCGCCTCATCGCCATTCATGAGGCTCCAAACACCGAACACACACACCTCAGCTACTTCGGGCATCTCTGCAATAACTTTCTCTATTTCATAGGGATAATACATAAAATTAAGGCACTTCAGCATATGCTTCTTTCGGCCCACAATATATAGAAAGTTTTCGTCATCGAAATACCCCAAATCGCCGGTGTGATACCACCCTTCACTGTCGAATACTATTCGTGTCTCCGCCTCGTTGTTGTAGTAGCCTAGCCACTTAAGATTATTATAACAGAGAATTTCGCCAATTTCATTCGGTCCCAGCGGAACGCCATTGTCATCCAGTATTTTCACTTTATTGCCGACGTTGACACGTCCAACTGAGTTGGGTTTCTCGTTGAAGTGTATGTTTGTGCTGATACTGCCGTTCAGTTCAGTCATGCCGTAGGCTTGTATTATTCGCGCATGCTTTGCAAATTTTGCTAATTTTTGCAGGCATACCTGCGATACTTTGCCACCGCTGCAAATGTAGAAGCGCACACTTTTCAACGTATCGGGCTTGAGTTCACTACATTCCACTACTGCCGCCAATTGATTGGGTGCCTGCAATATCGAGGTGATTTTATAGCGCTCGACAGCTTTTAAGAATCGCACTGGTTCGAAGGGTTCGTGCGCTATGATCCTTGTCGCGCCGTAAACTGCGTTCACAATGAGCGTGCGTACACCTGTCATCCAGTCCAGAGTACTGTGTGAGTATTGCACATCGGCAGCTGATAGGTAACTGCCGACATCGTAGACTTTTCGACCGTTGTTAATTATGACGGCTTTTGGAAAGCCTGTTGTGCCAGATGTACAAAGTATGGCGAGTACTTTATTACCATCGTTTTCGAGTTGCTTTGGTTTAAAGAAAATATCAAATGGTGTACTCTCTAATATGTCCAATATTGTCGGCACGCCGTGCATGTGTTGACTCATCGTATAGATAAGCACATCATTGTGCAATCCTTTTGTTGCATTCTTTATCTTTAAATAATCGGCACCACCGTCACAGAAAATAATCTTCGGCTGTGTTGTTGTGTAAAGTTGTCTTATCATTTCCGAGTCATAGTCGAGGGACAAAGCATGAAATGCCGTCGTGTTAAAGCAGCAAGCGTAGGCGACTGCCGCTAAATGTGTTGTATTCCGTGCAATAATGCCGACAATATCGTTTGGACCAATCCCAATGTCTCGAAGGAAGATCGCCACACGTGTTGCATTCATCAGCAAATCACCGTTGTTCAAGATCGTGTTCTCTGTGTAGGATATCTGTGCAATGTTTTTCGGATGCCGGCGCATTTCCTCGTGGATAATTTCGCCTACAGAGATATCCTCGGCGTAGTAGGCTCGAGGTTGCGGCGCCCCACTCCAAACTTTTTGTTCAGCATCATAGCTTGTCGGTGGCATAAAAACAGGTAATTTCATTTTTAAAATTTCACAATACTACGAGTGCCTTGAAACCTTATGACTTTTTTCATTGACACACAAAAATAAACTGGAAAAAACCGTGTAGTATTTCCGCTTTTATTAACGGCGCTTTGATTGATAAATCATCAAATCTACCTAATAGTAAACAAACCCGAAACGAAATCATTAATCTTTATCAGTTAAAGTGCTTCTGAAAATATTTTATTCAGAGTCATTCAAGTGGCGTATGTTTTATTATGACAGCCCAAACACTCCGTAGACGATAGTAAAAATAGAACACAGTAGATTTTCCGTTGATTAACTGGAAAAAAATGTACTTTAAAAAATAAATAAATAAACAACAATTTATTGAAGGCTTGTTTAGTAACATCTTACAAGTGCCAATTAAAATACAACAGTTGTAAATTAATTAATTTTATCACAAGGCTCCTTGAGCAACAATATACAAGTATCATTTTTATGGCAATTGTTGTTTAAATTCGTTACTTTGTAATTTTTTACTTAATTGAATTATTCAATTTTACGACAATTGTTAGTTAAATTCGTTACTTTGTAACTTTTTACTTAATTGCATAATTCAATTGATAGAAAAAGAAAATAAAAACAAAAAATAAACACAAATATCACGAATCGCCTTGAAAATTAATGTGATAGCGAAAATGGAAACTCTTCCCAGTTTGACGAAATACGAACAGCCAAAATGTATGCAATAGAAAAATTAAGAAATTTGTATGTTGCATGCTGCCAGGCAGAATTATTGAAAAAAAACAAAAATTGAAAAGGCTACGGTTTATTTTTAGTAACCGAATTTTTTTTTTTCACATGGCAAACAAACAAAAAACTTTCGACTGTCGTTTGCAAAAAATTCCATTAGTCGCTCACACTAACTCATTAAAAGAAATACGCACCGACTAACAAAAGAGTACTTCAAACCGCCTCATATCAAGAGGCTCAATGGTCTAGGGGTATGATTCTCGCTTTGGGTGCGAGAGGTCCCGGGTTCAAATCCCGGTTGAGCCCAGCTAACTTTTTTATCCTTTATATATATATTTTTTTTTATTATCAATAAACCAAACGATAGTAATCGGAGAAGTCTTTTATCAGAAATAATGGTAGCAGTAAAGGATTAATGTAAAATATTGACGTTACTCTTCAAATTTTCGAAACGACTTTTTTAATACACACACAAATTTGAGGCGTAGCAACGCACATGTATTCAGGGTATTATATTTTCGATTATTTTTTAATCTACTTTTTTTTTTTGTCATATATGAGGTAGTTATCTAACTTCACTCACAATTTATATTGTGTGCTTTAACTTAGCCACAACTCACCGTAGGCGGCATTTGTTGAATTAAAGAGGATGAAGAAAGCGTAATGAATGCATTGTAAAAGTGTAAAGATTAAAGTAACTTTTGTTTGGCAGACAACAAATAATTTTAGTCGGGTCCCTATGTTTCTTGCTCTTCTTTTACTTCGTTTGGGCGTATTTGCTTATGTAACTCATTGACATCGAAAGCGTTTGTGCAGCAGCGAGCAGAATTCGTTGATGTTGCACTGCTGCTTATTTAAATCTGATTACACCATTCAAATGCTATTGAACTTAATACAAAGACACGAACCGATTTTTGTCGCTGAATACAAAAAAAAAAAAAAAACAGTTGCAATGAAATGAATTATGTCAAGTTTATTGACTTGTGGCTATGGTCGGTTTTTTTTGTAAAGCTTATAAAAACTGATACAAAATCATTCAAATAGCAATTGTAAACATTATTGGAGTGATATATTCGAGTTTGAAATTGTTTTTGATATATAAAAGTATTTATAAAAGAAAATCGAACATCAACTAAAAGTAATTAATGAAATATTAACAACAAATTTTAAAATCCAGCAAAGTCAACTTTCACTGCAGTTTGCCAATGACTGAGTTCAGTTTTAGCCGAAAATGACAGCATGTTTTGTCTATTGACAAAGTGGCAGAAAAATAAAAACGCCATTCGCCATTAAAGCATGAACTCGCAGATCACAAGCGGACAGCGTATAAGCAGAAAAGCTGATCATTACCGAACGAGCGTGCTTTGTTGAGCTGAGTTGCAAGTGCAGCTGCAACAAAAATCTTCGTAAAGTTGTATGTTTAAGTAAGCAGTCGTAAACACTGAGACAACAATCGCCCCACCACTGTCAAAAAAAGTTCAATCAACAGCAAAAAGTGCTTAAGCAGCTGTTTGTGATTCGTTAAATTTCAAAGTTATGACATTCTCGTATGAGCTATTATAAATTGTTGCATGAGTTAAACTCATGTAAGCTGCAAGAACTTGTGTTGTTGCTGATTGATAGCAAATATTAGTAGAAGGAAACATAGATACAACAAAAAAACATGCACGAAATAATACAACAATAATGCATTTTCAACAAAATTAAAAAAAATAAAAACTTGGATCACATATTAGATACTTTTGTCAGACACCAATGTTTATTGTATGTGCAAATGATCGCTACACTCAGAAGGAAGCGTCATATAAGTTTCCAGAAGTATGTAAGAGTTTAGAGAGGGTGAGAAATTTATTCGGAATCATAAATCCCTCTACCAGTTAAGTATTAAAACTATTTTTCATTTCGTAAATTTTCGATTAGAACCATCATGGCCCTTACACTAACATCAAACAAGTGTCTTTTGTCAACAAAACAAAATAATACAAAAAAAAAAATACTCTTTGGATATTACGAATTTCAAGAGAGTCCGTCAAGCTCAAGAAGTAAAACTGAGTAGACATAACATATGTAGACTGACGAACGCAATGCTAACACGAAAAGCGTTTGAACAATTCATTAAAACGTGTTCCAAAGAGTTGCAACTCAGGTGTGGCAACAAATTGATTGTCTGCTATTGACTTTAACAGATGCTTAAAAAAAAGTGGTCGGTAAAACATTTTTAAGAGAATTTCTTTTTTTTTTTATACATTTATAATTAAGCTGGATTTTTTTATGGATGTGAATGTTGTCTCTTTAAAATACGAATCAACGAAATGTGAAAGGATAAATTATGAAAATGCTTGCAAAAAGCAAAGCAGTAATTCCTTCACTATAATGATTCAGACAAATGTATTTAATGAAGATTAAACTATTTTAGGCATTCTGCCTCAACAACTTCATTTACATGCGGCGTTATTGCGAAATGGCGCAAGAAATAACCAATCAATGATTTTAGTATCAAATATCGTGTAGAGCAACATGATGATGCAAGTCACGCAACATGCAACAGCAACAGCAAGTGTAAAATTACATTTTCATTCATAAAACAATTGTGTGCAGCGAACAGAGTTTTCACTTTTCCATTGTAATGAAGATGGTATTATGTGCGCTATGTTTCATAAACAGTATTGACAGCAGCATGTCAGTAATGCAACCGAATGTCGGTTAGTTGGTCACAAAAAATGCGGCACTCAGGCTTGCAGGCATTCCGCATAACTGTGACGCTTTTTACATACATACCTACATATGAATATTGCAGCATTATGTTGAACAAAGTATTAAAAATTTATTAATTGTATAAAATTTATACTTTTAAAGACACTCGAAGAGCGTAAAAAGCTGTCATGCGATCGAAATATGTTATTCGTTAGAACAATAAGATCGGCATACTGTGTATGGTATGTACAACAACACAAAGCCACAGTAGATTTTATGCAATATTAAATTATGCGTAATTTAATCAAAATCATATAACCATCTGACCAGACTGAGCATCAAGAGTAGTCAACAATAGGCATGTAGCGATGAGGAAGTTATATGTAGATGCACAAATGCCAATTGAGGAGCAAGGCGCGTGGCATGTGCATGTCTATAATTGCTGCTGCAACAGCGGTTGGGTTAAGCCAACTCAATGCGTTGGTAGTGTGATGTTGATACCACTGCTGCCACAATTGATGGTGTTGCTGTTGGTAAAGAAGCCGCTCTTCTGCTCATGTTGCTGCTACTGCTTCAGCTGCTCTTACTGACGACACAACACAATGCACTAACCAAACAGACCAACACAACAATTGTACAAAACAATATCGTGATGCATATAACGCACCTGAAATTGCATGCACATGACAGCTAAGTGCAAAATGAATGCAACAAACAACGCATGCAAGTGTGCAACATTATGTGGCGATGCATGCAAGTTTTGCTTTATTGCATTTACACATTTAAGTGCTTCAATGCACTCGCACACACACACACACACCCACACACACACACACACATATAGTTATGCATCCACACAAAAGCCTATGCCAAATAAAGTGACAGACTCTGATGTGTGTGCGGCGGAGAAAATTTGATGGTTTTATTAAATGCGACGACATGACTGCGAGTTTATATAAGCTACTTTTCTTGTCATATCAAACGGTTGCGAAGTCCACAAACCATATTTGCAATGCCTTTGACACATTTGCCAGCAACAAAACTAAAAAAAAAGCCTTTTAGTTTTTTCTTTGTTTTCTTTTTTTAACTATGTAAGAAAAGTCAAGTTTCTATTTTTTGCGTTTCAATTGATATTTTTCAATTATAAGTCAAAGCCAAGCGCACAAACGAACCAATTGAAATGCCAATTGATTTTCGCTCGCCTCACCCACTTCATCATAATTTTTTTATTTCTTTTTATTTTTAGGTGAACATTTTCCTTTCTATAGCCGCGTTCTATGTGAGATCTGTTGCAGTTGCTGCTGTTGGCCAGCTTTGTGGCAAAGGCATTATAAAAAGCATGAAAAGAGAAAACAAGCTGAAAGCAACTATCAAAGCTATTTGAACGCTGTACGCGTGATTTTGCAAGTTGTGCTTGCATTTCTATTCAACTATCCTTTTCCTGAGCGTCGACGTTCATGTCCATGTCGATGTTGCCGCCGCCGCCGCAAGTCACATTCAAATGGCCAGTAACAATGTCAAACAAAGTCGATGTTGTCGTTTCTACCGTCGTCGTCGTCGTCGTGGTTGTTGCATTTGATGTTTTTGTTGTTTCTGTTGTCGATTTGGTTTTTATGCCACCACAAAACAATTCAAAGCCATTTAAGCTTCGCGCGCACCACTTTGAAATGCAATTTTTTACGCTTCATTTTCACCTTTGCTAGTAGTATTTTTTACCCTCAACCAATCTTTTTTTTTATGGCGGTTTGACGCCTTCGGCTTGTTATAAGAGCACAAAATGAAATGACTCGGTTTGTTATTTGTATTTTGTGGCAAATAAAAGATGGCTTATGCAGCAAGCGACTTCTCCGCCTCTTGTCTTATTTGTTGTGACAGTGGGAGCAAGCAAAGCAAGATGAACGCAATTTTAATTGGAATCAACTGTGTTAAAACTATTCAAACAGGATATTTTGTTTTAAATTTTGGTGAAGCTTTGGAGGTCATTGAAAACAATATTTTAAAGTTTCGGATTCAATTCAATCAATTAGTTATTTAATTATGTTCAGTCAAAAACAAAGCTTTTTTATGTTGCCGCACAATTTCTTAATAAATGTTTAGCCGCAGGCAAATAAATGTGAAGAACCAAATACGATCGTCTTAATTGAAGCATTTAAACTTAAATTGAGGTCTAGAGACGTTGGCGGAAAAGAGCGCCCGAACCTCAGCCGAAGACCACTCAGTCAAGTCAATGGAAAGACAATCGTGCGCTTTCAAACTCAACATGAGCGCCAACATCATGTGGCAGCCTCATTGTTACACGCTGCTTGTAAGACAGATCTCTTGTTTTTGTTTTTTTATACTCTTCACGCAAGTGAATAGTATTATAACTTTGTCCTGAAGTTTGTAACAGCAAGAAGGAGGGGAGGGGGACCCCATAAAGTATATATATTCTTGATCAGCTCAACAAGACGAGTTGATATAGCCATGTCCGTCTGTCTGTGAATATGCTATCTCCTCCCACAGTTTTGAAGTTATCGAGCTGAAATTTTGCAGGGAGTCTTCTCTAATGTGTGGTCAAATCATTGGTCGGAACCGGCCATATCGGATTATTGGAACTGGTAGCCCCCATACGAAATGAAGAAGAAAAACAAATTTGAATCGTTATATGGAAAACTTCTTTGTTTTGGAAAATAGAGGGCTGAAATTTCAAACATAGTAGTTTAACATAGTCCGACATAATGCCTGAGATTGAGATTGAGATCGGGCAACTAGAACTGGTAGCTGCCATACAAAATGAAGAAGAGGAAGAGAAGCAATATTCAGGTCGTTGTATGGAAAACTTTTTTGTTTCTTAACCAATTGACATGAAACTTCACAGTTATGTTCTTGGGTAGGCATTAAACTATTTTGACAAAAATGGGCATGGTTACGCCCACTTTTACCAAAAATCAATAATTTGCATATCTCCGGCACCCAATGAGCAAAAACAATGAAAATTTGTATATAGGCTAATTAGATGAAGAAAAAATATATTCAGTAAAAAAAATTGGCGTGGCACAAGAAATAAGCGTGAAGAGTATTTAAGCTTCAGCCTTGCTGAAGTTAGCGTCCTTACTGGTTTTTTTTCTCAATTTAAGCATGATCTTTAATGTTGTTGTGAAGTGTTGAGCGAGCGCAAAGTTGAAAGCTGTTTAAGAGCTGTCGGTAAAACAAAATGCCTCAAGTGGTTTAATCATTGTCCTAATACAGTTGATCTGTACTGATGAGCTTTGAACTATGAAGCACGTGCTGAGTTCAGTTTGCTTGGGTGGGCGTTTTGTCTGCACGTATGTGCGTTCAAAAATAAGTAGGTTGTGACTTGGTAAACGGTTGGTATTAGTTGCCTTAACATAGTACTTTAAATGTAGTGTTTCACCTTAATTTTGAGTGATACAATCTCAATGGTTTGTGAAGCGACCTCATGACTAAGTCATGCAAGCAATAAAATAAAAAAAATTAACAATTTTATTGCTTACAATTCCAAGCGCATTTAAAAAATTTCAAACAACTCCATTAATTTCGAATATTTACACACAGTAAATGATAAAATATATGTAATAAAAATAAAAACTACCTTCACCAAGACTTGGCACAACTTGTCACTGATAATAATTATTATGATTTATGGCATTTAATTAAACAAAATTTCACTTTTCTCATTCACAATTGTAGTTTTGTGTGCTACTGAGCTAGGTCAGCTGAAGTTAATAAAAATCGCGTGCAAACCTGAAATAAATCTCAAGTTATCTGTGATGGTGGCGATAGAAAATCGGTGCGTGCTCATTCAAGTTCTTCAGCATTACTTTTTTACTTTTAATTTCAAAAACAATTATGGGAAATCACAACATTGTATGACCGAAAGAAAGTTCGAGGTAAAGTTTTGGTTGAGTGAAAGGCTAAAGATCGACTGCAATTGATTTGAAAGTAAGATTCATAATATATAGAATTGTTGTAAATTGTAAAAATTGAAAACAACAAAGACACAATGAAAAATTAACAATAACAAATAATCAACATTTAATCTATAATTGTTGCTGCCGTTTGACAGTTGTCAATCCGTTAATGAAGTCATTAGTAACCGAGTCAAATCAATAGATCTGCAAATGTTTGTTCAACAAACATATAAAAAAATTACCTGACCTACGGCAATATGTCTTCATAATCAGTCAACGACAACGTCAACGATTGTGGCGCACACGATCGAAATTGCACTGATGAGAGATAAAGGGAGAGAGCAAAAGAAAGAGAGCTTTAACTGTTACGGACAACACAGTTGTCGATAATACAGTGCACCAGCGCATAAACGCTTCAACCGTTTTTGCCACCGACAAGATACTCAACATTTTTATACCCTGTACACAGACTGTGTATTAGGGTATATTGTATTTGTTTGAGCGAAATGTATGTAACGCACAGAAGGAGGGGAGGGGGACCCCATAAAGTATATATATTCTAGATCAGGACGACAAGAGAAATTGATTGAACCATGTCCGTCCGTCTGTCCTCACCAACGGTTCTCGGAAACTATAAGAGCTACAGACTTGAAATTTGGAGGGTAGACTCGTGATGCTCGGAGCATATCAATTTATTTTTTTTTTTGTGCCACGCCCACTCCTTCACGCCTAACCAGCACCGCCGCTTTTGTTTAAATCGCTATAACTCACACATCCAAAGAGATAGAAACATGAAAGTCGGTATGTAGACTCAGTATGTGTAGCTCTACAAAACTGCATACTACAATTTTCTTCCTTCCCTTCACTTCCCCTCCCCAAGTTGTTTTTTTTTAAAACGCCATATCTCCAAAACTATTGAAGGTACGAAACTCAATAAGTATACATCTTTAAAACTGCATACCACAAATTTCCCCTCTTTTTGATGGTTACCCCTCAGAGACCTAGAAACCCAAATTTCTCGTAAAATCCCCCTTTTTTGGCACGGCCTACCATGTGTGCAGGGTATTATATTGTCGAGTATACTGCCCTTACTGGTTAGTTTTGTTTTCTCGACTTCAAATAGTCGCAACGTTATTGACAAACTTTTTAGTCTCACTTTAAACGTCGTCGGTTCAAAACGTGCTCGTGCGACGCTTAGTTTTGTCGATCGATTCAAAATTCGCGCATGCGTGCCGTTGCAACAACACGACGCATAAATAATGTTGCATACATAAGAAATAAAACAAAATATAAAGTGTAAACAAAAATTGCGATTCAGTCTATTTGATATGATAATCACCTGTCGGCGTTGTCAAATTGATGTGCATGAAATGAAAATATGAATTAATTGCTTGTGTTTATTTTCTGTGTCTTTCTCTTCTTTAAAGCAGAGTGAAATTTTTTAAAGAATTCAAATATTAAAATTTAATAATCTGACAGTTGTACGACGACGATTCAAATAACAAAGTAAAATTAGCATGCAAAAAAAAAAATGTGGCTTATGAAAAAAGTTATAAAAGTGAAATTATGTGTTAAAAAAGCTGCTGTGAAAATTATTAGCAAATAGTTTAGCCCTAAACTATAAAACTAATTAAATTATTTGACATGTTAATACATTGGCTTTTTGCTTTTGGGTCAACTTGATTATATTTTAAACAAAGATACTTTCTTGCCACTTTATCGCTGAACAATCGTGTTTTTTCGTAGCTTGTTCTTCTCAAGTTAGATCGATCGACTTTGCTTATTGACGCTAAACAATTCTTGGATTTCATTTCATCAATTAATCTCTTAAAAACTCTTTTGAAATTTAAAATTTGTATTTATTTTTATTTTTTTCCATAAAAACTTGTTTCCAGAACGTTCAACAATTGATAGTTTTTGTCAATAAAGCATGTTATTTGATCTAACTTATGCAAATGATTTCGCTTTAAATGTATGAATGATAAATAAACAAGAAAAACGAAATGAATTGTTTGCTTTCTAAACTTTTGCTCTTTTGAGTAAAATCATAAAAATATAAAACAAATGTCAACCAGTCGATCGCATATAGAAAAACAAAAGACAATAAACTTAAACTGTTCAAAATTAAAAGTGTTAACTGTTGTGTTTATGTTCTATAACTTGTTTTATAAATAAAGTGCATAATAAACTAACAGCGAGCGAAAGGCTTGAGATTGAAAAAGAGTTGCCATCAAAAGGAAAGTTGCTTGCAGCTGAGACATCAAAGCTGTGACCATGGTTGCTTACTCGTGGCTGCTCTGTCTTTTTGTTTTGGGTAAGTCTGTATGTGAGTCTCGTGAGTTTCAGCTTGATCGAAAATACTCATCAAACAAATGTTTAAGAACATAAATCAAGCATACAAAACGAGAGATGAACATTTGAAGATAAATATTTTTTTTAAATTGATAAAAACAAACAGAAGACGATGTCGTTGACCGCCTAATGATCAGACACACCTTAGTGAAAATTAACGATTTCAGTTTTTGAATCTAGACTAGTTTTGTTGAGCATATGTAAATGCATATTTTTCATTCTTTATGAAGACTTAAAATCAATTTTTAATCGAAGTTTGGTTACAAAAAAAAAACCGGATATATTTATATAATTGCAATTGCTTTAAATGTATCTACACTTTGTAGTTGAAGTAGATCAAATCTTGATCTACGCTGCTCACTTGCTTAGTTAATGTGAATCTTAGCGCAACGATGTTTTCAACATAAACTAGCGCAAGG
This sequence comes from Phortica okadai, assembly GCA_034638295.1. Lineage (NCBI taxonomy): Eukaryota > Metazoa > Arthropoda > Insecta > Diptera > Drosophilidae > Phortica > Phortica okadai. The sequence continues at coordinate 11,186,210 of CM067849.1, read as the reverse complement.
TCGAACAAGCGAGTAGCAAAAAGAATAAAAAACAAAAAAATGTAGACTGTAAACATTTTAATGGCGTTTTTTGTTGTTTTGGAAAATGGTCATTGACATGCAGCCACAAATCAAACAGGACCGATAGCTTAGAAGCAGCAGATAGATAGATGAACATAGAACAACGAGAAAATAACAAAATTATGCAATTGTGTCGCCGCTATTGCTGATGGTAGAGAGCACCTGCGTTATTACAAAATGTCAACAACAACAACAACAACGAACATCATTGGCGGCGAAATAAATCCGCAAAAATACCTTTCGAAGACAAAAATCCGAAATACGTGCACAAATACCGTTTACGCAAAACTCGGAGTGACGATGAAATGCTCCATTTGTGGGCATGGTTGGGTAGTTACCGTAAGTGACAGGATTAGCAACTGAATGTGAAACGGCATGCTCAGCCAGTTGACACATTAAATGCGTTGGCAGCTATCATGAATATGAGCATTATTATGTAAAGCAGGTTAGACAGCTACAACGAGAACTTTTGTTCGAGTCTTTTACAGGAAGTTGAGTTGAGAGAATGTTTTGTCAGTAACAGACACACACATTGACGATGATGCTATGCCGTGGCAATATGTAAAACATTTATGGTCTATAAAAACAAAAATTTATGCGAAAACAATAAATAAATATTTGTGGTTTAAATGTTAATTAGGCGTTTATCGCCTTTTAAGCATATACAAGTTGTTAATTTAAGGAAGTATCTATAATTTATGCACACGAACCGACCAAAAACACTTTTTTGCCATCACCTTTCACTTATTCGAAAAATCAACAAAACCAAATAAGTTCTTACAAAATCAGCACTGTGACAATCGCTGCTGCCGACGAAAACGTTTTTGTAAATTTTAACATTAATTAACTATATAAATTATCACACTCTCAAGGAGGATATAGAAGACTTGTTGTGTTTGGATTAGTAAAGGCATTGAAATTTAAACTGGTTTCGAAAAGAGAAAGGTCAGAAGTATGTACAAAATGTTTTGCATTTCTGGCAAGAACAATAGCAACCAAATTGAAGTAGAATAAATTGACAGCTTAGGCAAAATATTTTGGCATGTATTATTCAGACGCGTTCTTGCTAATTTTTGAACAATTAATAAGCTCATCAAAAAATATTATATTTATTTATTTTTTGGTGACGGCGGTATTCATGAAACATCTTTCTGAATATTTTAGATTAAAATATAACTGGTTAAATTCTGCCTTTCAAAAAACAAAAAAGGCCAACACCCGCCAGTACAACAAAGAAATACGTCGAAATAAATTGTATTGACCAAATTAAGCCGATAGTCTCAGAGCAATCAAATACTTGCAACCAAAATGGCGTACAATCAATGAGGGCAAGAAATGAAAGCAATGTGCACAGAAAATGAATTGTTGAAGAAAATTGCAAAATTTACATGCCTCAAGGATATTAAATACAATAAATAAAAAAAAGACTATAACAAGTTGTTGCATTGCCTTGTTGCTGATCGAACGAATGAGTTGAATTGCAATTTGTGACAATTAACTTAACAAGAAATCTTTATTAAATGTGAGGTGAACGCATTCATTTCATCATTAAAATAAAAAAAAAATTGTTCAGGAAGAAAACACAAATTGAAATATTCCAAAGCAACGGCAGCTGAAACAACAGCAATGCGTGCCGCAAATTGAGGAAAGAAAGATTGAGAGAAGTGCAACATTCAAGCTTGCCGTCAATTGGACAGCATTGAACTTGAAAGTAAAATTATAAAAGTTGTCTTCGAGGTGGTTATAACAGCAGCAGCGCAGCAACCAAAAGTCGTCATCGACAGCACAAGCACCAAACTGCAAGTTGAATGACGACTTTTGTCGCGCAATTACAAAAAGAAAAACCAATAAGAAAAAAAAAAAACTGAAGAAAATGAAAAGAAAATGTTGTGCAACTTGTTTACAAACTGTTGCAACACACATTAAAGCTTCCAAGATGGAAAAGTGCTCGTACAGACACATAAACCGTTTGTATTACATGAGCATAAAGTCTTTGCCTGTGCTTATTTACTCTCTCTCTCTGTCTCAAATCCTGTTGGCTGATTTCATTTGGTTCGTGAGTCGCGACCATGTTTCTTCGACACTGAATTGACCGATTTGGTTGGTATCATTTACGAAAGGCGTATTACTTGAAAGGTGTTCAACTAAGCCAGTTAACATAAAAGGTATGCCGGGAATTAATTAATCGAAAGAAAAGCCAATACTGAATTTGGGTTAAATACTTATTGGTTTGCATTTTGTTTTCTTTTCAAATGTATTTGTTTGATGACAGCATTTTTTTTAGCAATTAGTCAATAGTTTTATCTTTAATGCAATTCTGCGAACTTAGAAGAAGTTTTTTTTTAGATATCAAAACAAAAATATAACACTTCCAACGTTGCTCAACAGTCTATGATATTTTTGTAAAAGCAAATCAAGATGATGCTAAAAATTATTGGACTTGAGTTTGTAAGGATGGATGAATTAAAACCAGTTTCACTTAATTTTAAAATTAATTAGTGAAACTTGTAGTGTAATGTTGTTTGTAAAATCATATAAATTTGAATAAAAGAAAAAAGTTACTTTTTTCGAAAACTAAAGCTTCCGCAAGTTACATACTTCATTGTTTTATAAGCAATGGAAAAACATTAACGAAGCAGTCACGATCATTACTATTACTACACTATTGAAAAACTTCAATTTTAAAGTTATGCGACTTTGAAGCGGACTTATTTATTTATTTTTTTTTTGACACATTATTTGCAACCATGAGATAAGTAAGGTAGGTCAAAAACACATAAAAACTGAAACACTTAAATAATACTTTGGTATTCTTTCACTCTCACTCATTCGCTACATATGATTATCTCAATTATCCAACCCAATTGATAATGAAGCCAGAGCTCGAACGCAGCCTAAAGTCATGATGCAAGCATTCAAGAGTGAACGTTATACTTAAATCTTTCGCGGATTGCCAAGTGGCTAAGGAAAGTTTAAATGTTATTTTTGTCTTTTTCGAAAAAAAATTACTCAAAGCAATGAAACGCGTACAATTGCTTCAGGCTTCGGTCTGCGGATGCCATAAAACGCGTTTAAATGATGTTGGTTTTTTTCGTTTTTACTTTTTTTTATTTATTTTTGTTGTAGTATTTCAAAGTCATTGACATGCAAAACCACAAACTGGCCAAAGCGATTTGGCAGATCTAACGATTTGGCGACACGCATGAAATTCAATTTTTGAATTAAATCTTATAACAAGAGTTGTTGATAGGCGTAAAAAAAATTCGAGCCAAGTCATTGTCTGACTTTTTCTTTGCTCTCCATTTCACTCACCGGTTAGGTTATTTATGCACTCTATTGAACAGTAAGCCGGCGTTGTGAAATCTCCAAGCAACATTTAAATATTTTTTAGTTTAAGCTGCACGTGACTTGTAAATTGTTGATGGGAATAACCAACTTGAAACTTGCCAAGTTAACTGACAAATTACACAATTTCATTTAGTAAGAACTGAAAAGCACATTTAAATGATTGAGCATTTTAAATTGACACTGTTTTTGTGTTTTTGAAAGTCTCTAAAAATGTAAACAAAACTTAATTGTTGCAGAAAAAAAAATATAAACACAAAAAAATGGAACAAAACCACGAAGCAACAAGCAAATATGTAATCTGCAACAATTACATAAAATATAATGCGAGTAAAAGTAAAAAAAAAAAAACCTAAATAGTGCAATACTTAAAAACTAAAACTAAAAAAAATCATAAACAAATATTTCACGCGCCGCTGGGCAATGCATGCTTCATACTACATCGACTCTGCGCTATGCCAACTTAAAAATCGAGGCAGGTGTACTTAATAAAAAACAAAAAGCTGCAATAAACAAGCGAAACTCTCACAAAGAGCACCGACCATCGTTGGTGTGTGTGTGTGTGTGCGATTATTTTTGATGAAGTGTGAGTGCGTATGTGTGTGTGTATGAATATATGCAATACAATATTTTCCCTCAAATGTTTTGATTTTCTTTTTTCATTTAGGTAGACAATTCCGCTTCCAAAAATATGCGGTAAATAATGTCAAAAATGTCAACACCAAGTTGATTTTTTTTTCTCTCTCTAAATTTATCATAACAGATTACTGCCTTTGGGCCTATATCTGCCTTTTCTCATTGTTGTTGTTGCCTATTAAAAACAAAAAGTCATCTAATAAACCATATTTGGTAATATTTTCTTCTTCTTCTACTGTATTTGTTACAGTAAAGTGGCTGTCATTTTACACGCCTCTCGGCTTTACGTCTTTGTTATTGCTACCGCCCTAAAGTTTTTTTTTTATCCGTCGCTGCTTGGCTGGCTGGCTTGCTCACTAATTCCATTGTAAAAACGCATCAAGTTTTGGCTCAAGCGTGCATCATCTTCAACCAACAGTAACTTGGAGCTGGTTGGCTGGCTTACTTACGGTGTTTTGCTATTGTCTGTAATGGAGACGAGACGACACATCTGCCGATATGCCTTTGTTATACCTGTTCACCAGATTCGCTATTATGACACACTAACAATCATCAACTTCAACTGACGACTGAAGTGACATAATTATTGAATACTCGACGCTGAAAATATCTCACGTACACGTGTGAGGGAAAGGTAAATAATGATTGTGATGACTTAGAAGTGTTAGAAAGTTATTCGTTAATTAGCTTATTATAATTTTTGATAACTGCTATGAATTAATAGATCAACAGTAGTGGGAGACAAGCTTGTATAAAAGGAAGAAGAACAATTGAGGTCGAAATTTTATGAAATCAATCGCACATTAAAAAATATTTTCTTTTTAAGTAAAAGCAGGAGCAAAACTTACTATTCAATGTTTTAATTGTATTATTATTGTTGCATGTTGAAAACAAACAACATGCACAAAGCCGCACTCATTATGGTTGAATGGCTCATTTAGCCGCATTTACGGTAAAAACAAGTTCGAAATATTAACACTTAATTCTCACAGAAAAAAAAAATCAGTCTGCAATGATGCATCAAAAATATACAATAATCGACGAAGTAACAAACATCATTAAAACACGATACAGTTAAATTTTTTTACAATCCAATAAAAAACCGACAACAATTGCCGAAGTTGTTAGCGCAAATTACTGAAATTATTACAAAATAAATATTAAAAATAATACGGATTTCATTAACTCCAATTGGCAAATGCACATAAAAGGTCAACAAACAGAAATAATCACTTAACAATCTTATTGAAAATATTTGGGCCATGTCCAAATCAGACACAACAAATCATTTTCAAAATTTTGGTAATATAAAATTTGTTGTAAATTAAAATTTAAGCGCCTCGCAATCGGCGCAATTATCACATGTTGCAAGTTGCTTTAATATTGGATTAAACATTTGCTAATTAATGAAAGTACAAACAGCATGAAATATTCAATTGTTGGCACTCGGGCCAAACCAATGACCAACCAAGCGGTACCGTAGCGTACCTTAAGTGACTGGGAGCTTTACGTGTTCGGTCAAGATTGCACATCTAGCAACGTTACTAATAGGAAAAGTCTTGTGTGGCACACGTTGACACTTGTAAAGAGATACTTTAAGCCAACTATTTTTACGTTTTAAACAACGTCTTAAGGCGTAATCAAAAGCAAACCATCTCACATACAAAGCAAATTCAACAGCAACAACAGTAATAGCAACAAAATTGCAACAGTTTCGTTATTTGGCCAACAACTGAAGGCTTTTGCTGACTTTGTCAGCTAAAGAATGTTTAACCATTAAAAAAGAGCAAAAACTGTTGTTGCCAAAGCGTTGCCACTGCTGATGATGATGGTTGTGCCAAATTCTGCTATGGAGGCACATGCGTGCCGCTAAAAGCTTAGAAAAATAAAAACAAAAAACGAGCTATTAAACCAACACGAAAGATCGTAAAACAAAAACATGTTTTAAATAAATAAATTACGGCTTACAGAAATAAGCCCAAAAAAAAAGAGTGCCACTCAAATTCGAAGCGGTCATTAATTAAAATGTGGTTTTGGATATTTTTTGTTTTTGGTTTTTGCTTTGTTGCAGCAGCTTCGTCATCGCGTGTTGGTGTCGTTTTATTATTTAGCCATGGTTTTGTTTCTGTTTTTAAGAAAATTGTCAAGCGACACAGGAAATTGTCTCTTACGCTTGCTTATACACTATTATTGTGGCATACCACCGCACTTACTTACTGTTCGCAAATGTGAAACAACTACAAAAATGCTGTCTCCTACCTTGACCACTTTTAGCCCAACTAGTTGCCGAAGTTAATGAAAAAATGATCTTATGTGCAATTAAAAAAATAAATGAAAATTTATTTCAATATTGACTTTTAATAAATACATGGATACAATTGAATTCCTACAATAGAAACGACTCAAACCAAAAATATACAAAATCTAAAAAAATGGCAAATCCAAAGAATAAATACTTTTTACATCTAAAAGTTGCAATGATAATTTTACCAAAAGAGAACTTTCTTACTATCCCAAAAATAAATTATCACTTTGTCTTTTGGATAGGCAATATTTCTAGCGCTTTGCCCTTAACAAATCCAACAAATTTTCAGAAGTACTCTTTTGATATGATCTCATAAAATATGAAGAGTGGAAGAGTACCACAGATCCATAATAAAAGAATAAAGCATTAATGTCTATGTAAATCGACATATGTATCTTGTCAATCTGAACAAGAAATTATATTTAGAAGTCTCCTTCAATGCATTGCAAACTTCATGTCATATTTATAAGACTATTCACTTCGTGAAGAGCACAAAAAAAAAAGCAATAAATATTAATATTACCACATAAACCGTAACAATGAATAATAATAAAGTCATAATGAAGCATTAAAATTTATTGCGAAAATTAAGTTCAATTTCAGAAAAAATTGTGCAGCAACAATAAACGGAAAAAAAAAGAAAAATTATGCGCGACTGACGACGATTTTATCATTGAAATTAAAAACAACAACAACAACAAAAAAATAAATACAATATAATAAAAACAGCAACAAACGTTTCGCTTCATGGTAAAAAAAACAGAAACAATCAAATGCAAAATGTAATTCATGTCCGCAATTCGACAGAATGGAAAAAAATGATAACTTTTAAAATAAAAAAAAAAAAGGTGCAAGCAGCAACATTTGACGACGAATGGTGGCAACTTTGGCCAAGATCGATTTGCATTGCTTTGTTGCTTTCGGTGCTCACTAAAATATGCTACGGCAACAAACTGAGAACCAAATGATGAAGGTCGTCCTCACGAATGCTCAGAATGCAAAAATTGGTGCAGTTACAGTTCAAAACAAATATTGGTAATATAATCATTAAAGAGATCCGCTTAAGACGGAACATTCTGTTAATGATTGTTTTTTTTTTTGACGACCTCTGCAGCTTGGCAGCAATGAACTCCTAACATAAACAATCAAACCTCACGATTATTGACAGAATGAATCAAAGAATGGTTAATTGAATGCTTTGTTTGTTTTTTTGTGCTTCCATGGACCCTGGGAGTCTCACTCACTGACTGACTAGTTCAACAATTTATATTTTTAACCCCTACACTCTGTGTGATTTATAAATTTGTGAAAGACCAAATATATACATATGAATGGTTCCAGTCCTCCAGTCTCTTTGCATGGCTCTACAGAAAACGCAAGAGCCACAGACATGAAAATGGGTTTGTGGACTGGTCCATACGTTCAACAAATTTAAAGTTGAAATCAATGAATGCAGGGTAAAATGTTGTCGAGCATGCTCAGCTAAGCAGCACGTTGTTTCTTTTCACCTTACTTAAATGACATTCAATTTGCTGCATAATTAATTTGCAAGGTAATTACAGTTTATGATAGTTTACAGTGCTCGGAATTAGTCAAACTAAGAAAAAATGTCGTGTACAATTGATTTTTGAGTTAATCATAGCAATTCGTTTAATGTTATTTTAATTAGTTGTGTAGTAACAATAATGTTTCCACAAGTCACGAATGTCAAGTTGACTTTTAATCTTGAGTTGCTTTGTTGTTGCTCACAACGTCCTTTCTCGACTTATTGTCAACGTGGTCTAATTTGCACAAGTTAGCCAACGAACCAAGTCGTAAATCTTTGTTTTCTCTCAATTATGACAGTACTCGTACATGCTCAATTGCGCGTAATAAGTAATTTTAGGAATTATAACTTTTTGTGGTTATGCGCTATAATTCTTGATTTTTTTGGTTACAAAGTGTAACTAAAATGTGTAGCATTGACTTCTTTGGCGGTGTTTTGCTTAGGGTCTAATGACAAAGTTGTGGCTTTAAAGAATGAGCCTAATTACATGTGAGAAACATATTGTAACCGTGACTTGTGGTAGGGTCGCAATGTAATTAACAATACAAAGTAAAGTAATTACAAAAAAATAATATGCGTGAGGTCGAAAAGACTTCCATAAAAAGTTATCGTTTTTGACCATTCGAAGCCTGAGACAAAGAGTTTTGGGAATTTTCAATCAATTGTATTTAAAGCATTTAGTTTTGTAGTTTATTTAATATTAAGAGTCATCAATGATTTTTTATAAATAAATGACTTTTGTAGCAACAAAAAAAAAAAAAATAAAGGTTTCATTGAGGGGGGAAAAAAACACAGTTTGAAAACAAATTGGCAAACAAGCAACTAAACCACCTAAACGAGCCAAAATATATCACAAAAACAGAGACGGAGCATGACCTATTAACCGCAACGCTTGAACCCAAAAATCGATCACTTCACAATTTTACAATGATTGTTTTTTTCTTCTTTTTTTTAAATTTCGTGCGGCGCTTAACTAAAGTTCGCATCTATGCACAAGATAAACACGCAAGCGTGTAATTTTTCATTCTATTTTTTTGTTAGCCATAAAACTATTAACTGCCTTAATATGGCGGTGGTGGTGAAGGGTTTGAGAGTCGCACTTCATCGACTGTTCACGGCTATACGGTGATTGCAAAAATGGCACAGAGCCATGGGAAATACAGTACGTATTTGTCAATAAATTTGCCTGTGGGCGGCAATGCACAATTTATGGGGTCATGTGATTGGACCACATTCGCTACTGCCGGTAGTCAACTAAAAGTCGTGTGAGTAGTTTTGAAATTGTGGCAAACAAACAAAAAAGTGGTATGAGTCATAAATAAGTTGAATTGCACACCATGCAATGCAAATGATTGTATGGAAGTAAAGCTTCTGGGTTTTTAGGAAGTTGTTGTGGCCGTGTTCAATTTTCATGTTGCTGCTTCGCTGACCGTGAAATTCGGAAGCATGCGAAAAATGCCTTTCACAGTTAAACTACTCACAAAAATGTAATTATGCAAAACACAAAAGTTCACAAAATGTTGCCATTCAAATGAAAAGGAAAAAAAAAAAAAACATAACAAAATCAACAAAAATCAGTTGAGTGTAACAACCTCTTTATGAAGAGTTAACAGCAAGTAGAGAAATACAAAAAAAAAACAACTTTAACAAAACGCCACCATTTAATTAACATAAGTTAATTATGGTAAATAACTATTCAAATGCGAATGCGATAAGATAAAAAATGTTAAAAAGTGCAGCTCAAACAAAGACACATAACCGTACTGAATGAGTGAGTGGGTGGGTGGGTGAGGTGAGTGCACTGAATGCGAATGGGTTTGCCAGTGTTTGTAACAATCAATCAGTCAGTCAGTCAGTCAGACAGACAACAAGTTAAGTAAAGTGACATGCCCACTCGTTTCACCAACTGTCAGTCAAAAACACAACAGCAAAAAATTTAAAGCCAAAAGTACAAATTAACAGTTTTATTTGTAGCTAAAGAAACGTGCATAACAAAATCAATTCGTTCATTGTAGAAAACTAAATTTTGGTTGTTTGATTATTTGACAGTCTAAGACCGCCAAATATCTCAAACCCTGGTGACACTTGTACAGATGAACGCTAAGATTGCCATTATTATATAGGCGGCCAAGCATTCAATTCGTCTGTCTGTCTGTCTGTCTTTGTAACTGTCACAGAAATAGCGCACGAATGATTGCTGGACAGGCGAACGGGTAATCAAGCGAGTGAATGTTCATGCAACATTGCAACATTTGTCCACACCATTCACTTTTAAACTGAAGCTGAACTGAAGCTAAAAGCCTTGTTTATTGTTGTTCAGAAAATTAAAAAGTTCATTCTGTTCTTATTCACTTCACTTGTCAATTGCACAATAGCTGATTTGGCAAACGGATGTCGCTTGAAGCGGATGTTCTGCGTTTGGATGCTGTTTCTTGACGACTGCTTTGAATTAATTTATAAACACCTGTGGTCACAAACCGATTGTTACGTTGTGAAATTATTGTGGACATGAGAAAATTTGCAAAGGATTTTTTAGCCATCTATTGAAATTTATTGAAATTGATCTCCAGATCATATCGCAATAGAGAATTTTATATGTGACGATAAGAAAAATTTTGTTTTTGGACAAATATTGATGACAATAAAAGAGAATAATTCGAAATAATTTAATTCTCGCCTTTAACATGCTAAAACTTCCACAAAATTGATTATGATCGTTTAAGGTTACAACAAAAAGATTCAAATGACTGGAAAATCTGGCACTAACATACAACTCGTGCATTTAGTGTCTGAATCTTGTGTAATGTATACGACGACAGTTGACTCCAACAACCAAGACGACAACAAAACAAAAACGAAAAAAAAAGTAACAAACACAAGTCTACAAATAATAACGCTTATTGAATAACGGCTGGTGCAAAGTTGCAGTTACAATCAACATGCATGTAGGAGGAAGCAAAAAAGAAAAAAAAAGTAAACATATAAAAATAAGTAACAACTAGTAAACCACTGACCAACTTATAGCGAAACGATACTAAAACACAAAGTTAAGCAAAGCATAAAAAGCAGGCATTAGAGACAAGTCAATGAAAGACAAAAGAACGCCCCAAGTGAAGCGAAGAGTGTTGTATAAGCCGTTGTGGTATCGTATACTTACTCACCCGACGCATATGTATGGCTGTAATTACATCAATTCAATTGCACTGAACTTTGTGCAGTGAATTCATAAAAGCCTTTTTAAAAATACAGTATCAAGCAACCATATAAGAAAGCTGCTGAAAAAAAAATATGCATTCATTTCGCACTTTAGCAAAATATTTTATGACTTTTGATCCACGTAAATTATAATTTGGACAACAAATACTTGCTTCAGCTACGATTTAATGCCAATACAAATTTGAAATTTTGTCTTGACTTCTTAGCCTTTATAAAATTACAAGCTTGTACGTGATGACTGTTGATTTACAATTTTGTACCAAAGTTGCCATAAATGAACAGCATATACACCATATAATTTGCTGATCTTTGACACTACCTTTCAATAATTTATGCCGCTTTTGTTCTTTTATCTAGTAGATGATTAGGAGACTGTATCAACTTTTTTGTAATGCACTTCAAGGTGAATTCGTTAGTTTTCTACAGATTTTATAATATTTAAAAAAATTTGTTCCATATGTAGCATTTTTCCGCATATCTGGAACCAAATGAGTTCCAACAATGGAAATTAAGTCTATTAAGATAAAGGTCTGGTCACAAAACAGATGCGAAGTGTATTCAATCTATGAAAAACCGAATGTAGGTTCTTACTAGTTTAATTATACAACGGACAACTGAATGTTGTTTACTCATTTGACCATTATTGGATGTTATTGTAGAATTTCGGTATTCTCATTTTCCACATAAGTAAATATGTATGCAATAATCAAATCAAATTGCATTTGCGAAGATTAAAAAAAAAAAAAATCCACACACAAAAGAAACATTTCAAATTATGTCACATAAATCATTTCTGATTGTCCCAATAAATAGATACAAATTCACCGCACAAACTCAAATGTATTGTCCACTCGTGTTAGAGATCAACAAATCAAATCCAATTTATACAATTCGTAAAAGCGTAAAATATTTGCCTAACAGGCAGCCATCGAAACCAACCAAATAAACAGACACATTCATAGCACCTGTTAAAATTCAAATCATTATTATTGCAAAATTCTAATCAAAACAATCATAATACAAGACAAATAAAAAAACAAAAAAAAAAAAAGCGAAAAGAAAATGCAACTAAAACATTTTATGCAAAATCCACGCGAAAGTGTTTGGTAAATATTTGACAACGGATTTGCATTGCTGTATTGCCCGTCAGAGTCGTAGAGATGACAATGGACAAACGATGATTCGCATTAGAAATGCATATTTGTGCATTGATTCACTGCAATCCAATGCTGCTGTGGCTGCTGCTGCTGCTGCTGCTACTGATGTTGATTATGTATCTAATAGATAAACACAGTTAGAGACAGAGTAGTTGGAAGATAGACAGATATGCGACAATCGGCATCGAGATGAAAATTTATTTATGGTGATAAACTTCTGCCCCTCATACTGGCATACTCGTACATAAATGTTATATGTATACAATACTTCATACAAAATTGTTGTATTAAGCAAACATGTTTTGTGCGGTTCACTTAATGTGTTTTAGCCGTTTATAAACCAACTGAAAATGGACACATTCGAATACCAACACAGTCACCACCACTACCAAAACTAACCAATTCTGCTGATCATGATCAGAATGATGAGATGGTGGCAACGACGATGTGTGTTGACTCGCTCACTCGCTTCCAATTGTCCACCAAATCAACTTTAAATAGCATACATATGAGCATGTAGTAAAACTACGAGAAACTATGAAAGTGCTTTTGTTAATGTTGCTACTGCAGCTCCCACTCTTGCACCGTCACAGAGTGTGTCGAATTGGTTTGTGGTTGCTGCCACACAACAAATCAACTTCATTTGAATTCGGGTCCATTTTGTTTCATTTTTCTCTTTCTGGTTTTTTTTTTTCTATTATTATTTGGCATCGCCATAGAGCACAATATAACACAATATACTCGTCGCTTCATCGCATGCAGTATATTTATTTCGTTGCCGATTTAACGCCTAATTGCATTTGGCTAAGCGTGCCATAAAACAATAGTTGCAACGACAGAGGCAGCGGCAGTGGCAGCATTAAAAAGCGCGATTTCGCATATTCCATTGTATTTTATTTTCAAATTTTCTGCAAAACTTATTTGTTGATTGAAATTACGTTTTCTATTATATAAGAGCGAGCGTTGCGATATAATCTTTTAAGCACAAAATTTAGAGCGTTGTAGATGCAAATAAATTTTTTAAAAGGAAATGTTATAAACTACAAATAAACGAATCTTTTACTTGAGATAAGGAGTTTTAACTACTTATTTCGACTTATAGATCTCTATATCAACCGAAGAGACATAAACATATAAATAGTTCATACAAATTACAGTCTTGACCGAAAAATTTTAACTGAACTTCGATATTGAACAATTAACTATATGTGTACATACATTTATGTATATGTTTATAAAGTTGCAGTCTTACATATCGCGAGTACATAGAAAAAAAAAAAAAACTATTTTGTGAGAAAATGCTATGCAGACAAGGTCGTTTGGTCTCTAGTTAAATCACAACGATCAACAGACAGACAGACGATAGTCGATTTACTGTATCTATTGAATTTTTTTTTATTATTTATTGTTTTTTTTTTCTTTTTGCGCACTTGGCGCATTGCGGTTATTATTACATTAATTGTTGGCATGATGGGAAAATGTTCAACTGAAATAAGAAAAGAAAAACACAAACTAATTGCGGTTTCAGTTATAGCGCTAGTTACCGCTCGCTTTTTATCTTGCTATAAAGTTGCACATTTTTTAGTGTTGTATTTTTTCTTTTTTTTTGTTTTCTTGCATAATTAATATGTGAAAACTGCCAACAGCTATGTATGTTGAATTAATCATTTGACTTTGTCTTTACCAATTATGAACTGTATTTTCCTCTGGTCATTCAAAAAAAATATCAATACAAAGAATAAGGAAGGCGTTGTAAAGTTTATTCTTAGCGACAACCCATATTCTCCAGATGTAGTCAATCTTGTAGGTGTACCCAACCCAATTAGTTGGTGTGGTAATGTTAAACAATCATCAATGTTGACAAAAAAGACGGTTCACAGTTTCACTCACGCTATTCACATGGCATTTTCACAGTCACCTTTTACATTTCGATTCAACAAATTAAGATGCATACATGCAAAATTTAAGAAAATCATGCGGTTGTATGTTGTGTATTTCAGACACAATCGCCAAATTAAATTTAATGTGTGACATTAAAAAAAAAAAAATAATATTTTCAAGACAAAATTAAACAACTACAATACTAGGGCATAGCCTAAGCCAAAAAATTTACAGCAAAATCGTAATTAGGCACATGTCAAATATGTAAGTATAGATCAGCTCGTTCACAAATACATATGCACATATTTAGACAAAAGCTCGTTAAATCAAAGCATAACCGACCCAGTCGTCAAATAGCGGTCATTTTATTTAACAGCCGCCGCCGTCAAATACAACTAAACTAGACTTCAACTCAACTAAACTTCAATGAGCTCAAGAAATGCCATTTATATATAATAACAACAACAAAGTCGTCTCAAATGAGTTGATGCCGATGTCATCGTCATTGTCAACGATAGCTTTGTGGTGTCGACAAGACCAAGTTTAGACAAAGACGTGCATAGCTTGGTCAAATTAGCTAAAATTTTAGTGAAATGTAATTAAATTGATGCGCATCGCAGGCACGCACTCACATGCATGCAACATTATGTGACGCATGCCACCGCTTGGCATGCTAAATTTTAATTAAGCAAACATACACGTATGTATGACAACAGCTACCACGACCAAAAGCCCACGTTGACTAGCTGCGTACTGATCATAAAGTGAGAAAACTTTAAAATGTTGCAATAAAGAAAGTATGCAACACAACAAGCATAAACTGATACAATTAAGTCGAGCTGAGACCGACCAAAGCAAACAAAAACAAGACTCTTAAGGCACAAATAAGTTAAACGTTGCTTTCTGTGCAAAGGACATGAGCCAAGTCTCAGCGCTCAACACTTGATGGGTGAATGGTTAGGTGTAGTACGGTTGTGTAAGTACCATGTGTGTCGCACACATGCTGATGTGACACAATAACGAACTATCACAGCTTCTATTGTTGCCACTTTGAATAGCCAAGTCGGCAGCAGGGAGTTGGACATGCAAATATGAGCGAATATTGCAGCACAAAAGTACATGTGCAGCAGCAACAAACAACACAACTGCTCGTAATCATTTTTTAGACACTGCGATATATACAAATAAAACTGTTGGTGGTTGCCCCGCAAAACCACTTGGTAAAATAATAAACAAATATTGAAATTTGCTTAATGCCTTTTCATAAAAGTTTTGCTGCTCTTATGGTTATGTCCAATGTGCCCGACCGACTTGGTTTGGCTTCATTGAGCAGAGCGAGCGCAGTGAAACATGGCACATTTTGTATTGCATCCATTAATGTACACACACATACAGTTTCAGTTTCAAAATTGCGACAGAATATTTTGTGGAGAAGACAACTGCGATACACATAGAAAATATAGATACATTTATTTGATCGAGATGGTGCTACCTTTCTACGGCAATAAATTTGTTCGTTGCTCTAATAAAAGCATGTGAAACAAATAAGCCCATCCCTTGGTATATGCTTACATACATTGACTAATTCAATAGCGCACATATCGTTATAAAACAAATATACATGTGTTAAAAAACTATGACATACACATAAATATATCTGAGTTCTACCATGAATTTCAGTTAACTTCAATTTTACATATCTATGAAATGAACTTTCTTCAATAATTGTTTGTCCAAATCCGGGATGGAAATTACTCCTTATTTATAACTTGTTGTCATAGTTGCTGTTGACCAGCAACAAACAAATCCGTGTGTGTGTGAACTCACACCCACACAACCAATCAATGTTGATATAATTGTGCAGGCGTCAGGTTTTTATCACAACGGCGACAACAGGTGACGAGGACAGAGGAGTATGCTAGTACCTCAGGCCACCACCGGCGCACCCGATGGTGTCGTCAAAGGCGTTTGAGTCTCGTCCGAACGCAGCCAGCTGCAGTTTAAGATTTCACGCAGGTTCCATCGTGCATGCGGCTCCGGTTCAAGCAGCACAGCGACCGTGGCTTTTGCTTGTGCCGAAATCTGTTCCTGCAGCTTGCGTCGAAAAGCGAACTTCTTATTACGTTGATCTTCAAGCAATTTAGTTAAATTACTGTCATCGAAGGGCATTTTAGCATTAAGCATAATAAAGAGTATCACACCGAGTGACCAAGCGTCAGCCAGTTTCGGATCGTATGGCCGACCACAAACCACTTCGGGCGCTGCATAGGCAGCTGAACCGCAATACGTTTCCGATTTGATCTCCCTGCCCTTTTCGTCACAGCAATAGCGCGCAAAACCAAAGTCAGCCAATTTAATGTTCAAACGCTTCGACAGTAAAATGTTTTCACATTTGAGATCGCGATGCGCTATGTCATGTGCGTGCAGATACTTTAGAGCCTTGGCCATTTGCATGAACCAGGCCTTCGATTGTGTTTCATCAATTGGTCCTGACTTCTTGATGTGACTCAACAGATCGCCATTTTCGGCATAGCGCATAAAGATGAATATTTTTGGGCCACGTTGTAGAATGCTATGAATTTGTATAATATTGGGATGGTCAATTTTGGTAAGGATTTCCAATTCACGTGGAAAAAATTTGTGCACAAAATCAGTCGGCGCTTTGGCCTTATCGATGATCTTACAGGCAAGATGAACACCGTGACCGGCATCGTCGGCATAACCTGCCGTTATTACCGTCGCATATGAACCCTCGCCGATCTTATGGCCGATATTATAGCCACGCTGGGCCAAAGCGTCAATATCTGAGGTGCGGGCACTTAACTGACGATTTCCTGTTGTATTTGAGAATTTTGACATCTTTGCGAGATTTTGTTAACGTTGGCTTAACACACGTTGTGTTTTATAAATTTTGGCACAGTATCAGAATTTGCGACACAGCTCAAACGTTCTATTTTGAATTTATACTCGAAAGATAACCAAAAAGTTTGTACGCGTTAGTTGACTTTACACAATTTTTATAAGGAATTTTTTTTTTTTTACAGCCAGGCAATTTTGACAATCTATTGAACAAAAATTAAACGATACAAACAACATAAACAAAAAAATATATATATGAAATGAATTTCGTAGGCAAAACATTTTCAAAGGGACTTTTCAATATAAAAGTTTAAAACAAAGAAATATACAATGGAAATTAATTTTGTCTTTCCCCGACAGCGATGCTATCGTCCAACGTTGCGACAATCAAAGTACCAGCCTCCTATATCGCCAAAGCAAATGCTTCACAGCCAGCTCTTCCGAGCAATGCCACAATTATGGGCGACTCGGAGTTGAGCGCCTCGGAACGTAACCGCCGTTTGATTCCTTATATGGCCTTCTATGTGCCGTCACAGGATTTTCCTATCAATCAACAATACGCTGTACAGAAACCACTCAAACAACGCGTTCCTGCAACATCTGGCGGTGCCAGTGAACATTCGCCGCCCGTACGCATTGCAATACCGCCGACATATATGCAAATTAAACTGCCGACAGGAGCACCATCAGCGGCGCCAGCAGAATATCCAATACCTTCTTTAGTGCAGGCACAACCACAAACACAGTATCATCCAAATGCAGGCACCGATGGTTATCACGCTATAGCATTCGGTCAATCTATACCTATTGTGGGTCTCAAGGAAGTCGCCAAGCAACCACAACTGCTGGCACATCATCATCATACGCTGCCTGCCGGACCGGTGGCTGTGAACACAAATGGCGCCAGTGACGGCACATCTTATATTGCTTATAAGCCACTAAATGCACATAAAGTGAGTAAAAGTCAAAGTCTTCCATATTGAACTAGCAAATTGTTGTTTAATAAATAATCAAAATCATAAATTTACAACAGCACAAAACCGTACAACATTTTCCGCCGCTTTCCCATCAGCAGCAGCAGCAGCCACAGCTGCAGTTGCATCGCCATCCACAACAACAACAACAACAACAATACCAACAATCCCAACTACAGCAACAATCGTTTCATGATTCGGGGGCACCCCCAGTGCCCCTCTATCAACGCCAACGCACTAAGCAATCAAAAACCAATTTAACACCATTTACAGCAGAGAACACAGTGCCAGGACACTTTGTTCCGATTATTTATACTCCAGTGAGCAGCAGCGGCAGCAACAGCGAAGTCAGCGGCTTCATAACTAACAATAACAACAACAATGAACATCAAAATAATGGCAATACAATCAATTACAACTACAACGAACCACCGGCATCAATAGCTTTTGCCACTGAAGCTCAATCGCACCATAAAAATGCACAACGTCAACAACAACAACATGAAATACTTTCACAACAACAAATAGCGATATCACCGAAGCCGACACAGTATATCACGCCAACAGAGCCTGCTTTTGCGACCCATCCAACGGCAAGGTAAGCTTTAAAGCAATTTTTTTTACGTTTCCACATCATATAATAAATGCTTGTAAACAAGTAAACATAATTTTCGTAACATCAATTCTCATCATCAAATGAAAATCATTTGTGGAAACCATAACAACTTCACTCTTCATGATACATCTGATAAAAAAAAAAAAAATAAATATGAATACAAATTATCACTCAATAAAATTCATTTTTTCACATTAACATACAAATCAGTGCGAGTAATTGACAACATTAACGCACATGCCAGTTATTGTGCGTTGACGATTGCATTCCAATGTTGCAATTTGTAGCCCATCGGCAAGTTTGCGTGCATGTAAAGGTAATTGAAATTGCATGTCATATACATATATAGATATAACTTGCAGGCGGGCGGACGGTTAATTCAGGTTCAATTGAGTTTTAAGTGACCGAAAATATTACAAACGACCGCAAATAATTCACAAGCACATACACTCTCCTCATTCGTCAGCAGCCTACCCCCCATCTATCATCATGTGTTCAACGAACCATCTGCCCCAGCATCATCATTGGCATCGGTATCACCAGCGGAAATATACAGCGCTGTCACTGCATCCGCACCTAGTGGTAGCAAACAACAACAACAACAACGTCATCCTGCTCATCATCATGCACACCAACAACAGTTGCTAATGATGCAACAGCAACAGCAGCAGCAGCAACAACGACAAAAACCATCCACAACGACACCGCCGAAATATGAACATCAATCGCAGTTTTTTAATGCTGAACCGCAACAACAGTATTTGCATGCGGAACAAATGACACCGCAGGAGAAATATGTGATGTATTTGCATCAACGTATGCGTTTTCAGAAACACCAACAACAACGTGCCAAGGAGCAATACCTACAACAACATCAACAGCAACAACAACAGTCTGTCTATATTGACAGGCCAACGCTTGAAGCATCAGCGGATGCAGGAAATATCATACTAGGCAAGAATATTGGACACAAATATGCACAACATAACGCCGTGGGGCATGTTTCATTGCCCGAGATGGAGGAAGTATCAGCGCCTAAGCAATCGAATCGAGTACCACAAATGAAGCTGCAACAAACGCAGGCACAACAACAACAACAACAACCTCAACAACAAGTGTTACACATACCATTGAAAGCTTTAATTGGAAATATGAATGAGTTGCAACATGAACAACCTCTACCCACGACGCAACAACAACAACAACTGCACGCACATTCATTACAAACACAACAGACTTATGTAAAGGACGGCACTGGGTATGTACCGAACAATACCACAACATCCCACACACATTGTTCATATCCATTTCGTCATTTCGATGCATAAACAAATTTATTTTTTTCCTATTTTAGTTTCACACAAATAATAAGAAAAAAATTGTTATAAACTTTCATTTGCTTATATATTTTCATACATAGAATACCTCCTCAATACATTGACTACATTATCGACGGGCCCAAGCAAACACTAGAGGAAGACAAATCCCACCGACCATCAACAGGTACGCAGCCAATTCATAGACCACCTCCTAACCCACGGCCACAAGCAGATGCTCCAGCACCGCCCGGTTACATTGTAGTAACAACAGCATCGCCACACGTCGGTCAACAACACCAGCATGTACTGGCAATGAGACCACCAAATCATCAGGTGCCGCAGCAAGCGACGTCATCACCAATGAAAGTCCAACAGTATTATTCAAGCACTCAACAACCGTTAATATATCAAAATTCTCCCAAGTTGCGCCTACAAGCACTAACAACGCCGACTTTTGCGCCCACAAGATCACCAGCGACAATATTTGTATCAACACCAACCCCAACAATTCACTCACCGACCAATACTATTGAGATAACACCCAAAAATAATTATGTCTCACTTAAACCCAACTTTAAGAACAACGGCGCACCTAATCCCGCAACTTCAACAAATGCTATCAAATTGAAACCTTCTTATAAGTTCAACACAGTGCCAGTACCTATGACAACGAAGCCCGATGTTCAACCCAAACCAAATCCAGTACTCGTAGACGACTCGGAATTGCCGGACATACACACGTCATCGCTAGCGGAAATACTGCACAAGCTGCAAGCGAGCAACCATCTTCCTCAAACGCTGACACCCGACAACATTGACAACTCGATAAAAACACTCATCAAAATCTTACAGAATCTTAAGCAATCACAAACAATTCACAATAATCCACCACAACATCATGACGACGAGCCGATACAGCATGCTTCATTGCCGGATTATGACTACGGTCCAACGACGGGCAACGAGGGGGTGCCACCAGTGGATGTGGCTGCGATTCATGACGATGCCCAATTGACGGGTATTACGCCCAGTGAGTAACCTATGAAATTTACACTGTTGAACGGCTATTTTTTACAAAGACTTTGTTATAGATAAACATCCTGGTCCGAGCACTGGCCGACCAGGCATTGATTATCCCAACTATGCGTCTATTCCCTCAACAAGTTTCGATTGCGGAGAGCAAAGATACAAGGGCTTCTTCGGCGATCCAGAAACCAATTGTCAAGTATGGCATTACTGTGATTTAAATGGGGGCAAAGCTTCGTTTCTGTGCCCGAATGGCACCATCTTTAGTCAGGTAAACAAAAAATTGGACTATGAAAATATGTGTAATCATAACAATTTGCTTTTAGATTGCATTAACTTGTGACTGGTGGTTTAATGTAAAATGCTCGACTACAGCGCAACTCTACGTATTAAACGAGCGTCTATACAAATATATTCTACCATTCACTCCAAAGTTCCCCGAGGATTACAATGGACCAATAGTCGACAAGTGAGTAGTAACGAATTGGATTAATGGCATATATAAAAAATAACACCCACCTCTATACAGATACTTGGCAATGAAGTTCCAAGAGATGGAAGAGAAAATGCGTCTGGAGAAACTTAAGAAAAATAAACAACAATCAACGGACGATACAGACGACGGCACGGTTGTTGCAACCGAGCACACGGACAATCACATCGAGGAGGACACTACCACGACGACGACGACAACAACGGCTAAACAAACATTAAAAACAGACAATAAACCTCAACACGTCAGCATCAATTCTCAAGTGGGTGAACAGAGCTCAGAACGTAATTTACTTATTGATGATGAAATCGATGACATCTCTGAGCGTGGCAGTTTTGACACCTACCAAAGCACGCCCACAGCGCCGTTGAATGTTACCACAGCTGAGCTGCCATTAAGCTTAAGACCAATAGTTGTATCATCAACACCCGACTCGATTTTGGACGACAATGAGGAAGAGTATAAACTGCAGAGTTTGCGTGACACAACAGAGCAGCAATTGACGCCGAAGCAGACACGTGAAACGACTAAAGTGAGCGTAGAGAAACTGGAGGTTATAGAAATTAAAACGGATGGTAATACGGGACATTTGATGCCAATAGATGGCGCTGATAACACGGCAACAATATACAGTGAGAGCGGAGAGGATGGCAACAATAGCAGCAGCAGCAGCGGTGACGAGGAGCAAGCAAGTAAACAATAATGTATAAATTTTAAGGAAAATGCCATGACTAAAAGATCAATTTTTCGCTTGGCAAGTATTAGTAGTTAACATTCGAATGGGCGAATAATAAGCTTAGGAATTTGGAATTACTTGCGCAAATATGCAATGTTGTTATATGTAACTTGCCATATTTATAATGAAATTCTTATTGTATTTAAAATATTCATAGAATTAAGAGTTGCTGCTAATCGTGCGTAACTACTCGTGTATATAGATTTCCTGAATAAATTAATACTCAAATAAAACTTACCTTTTGAGAATTCGCAACTGATTCGCGGGAATGTTGTACACTCTCTAGAACACTTGGAATTTCGGATACTTTACGTTGGTTCTGCAAAAATTAATAATTGAAAGAAATGCTAACATAAATCAAAGAATTGCTCTTTCATCACATACCTCGTCGCTAATCAAACGAATTCCATGCATATTGTGAAAATTGCGAGCACAAAAATCACAAAAATGTTTGCGACACTTTGGGCAGTAATACGTTCCCAAGCTGTTATGTGAGTTACAGTAATACGCCTTGGGCATTTTGAACTCAGTAGAATCAATTCTAATGCAGCTCTCAGAGCTAAGATCATTCAATTTATTGAATTTGTGAGCCTTTAGCACTTTGCTGTGCAAATGAATTTTGTCAAAGCATGATTTGCAATAGTTAGCATTGCATTGTTGACACTGTCCGGCAGCTTGAGTAAATTCACACTCACTGCATTTGATCTGCATGCTCACTTCTATCATGTCGGGTCCAGTGCTTACGTTAAGCGAATTGTTCACAGAGTTGAAATGGTGGTAAAATGCATTGTTGTATATTTCGCCGAGTATGTGAAAGTTTAGATCGTAGAAATCACGAACAAAATATTTGCTATTGTTTTTGATATGTTTACTGTTCTTGGTGGGAGCTGACGGAAGAAAGCAGACGGCACACGACAATTCACCAAGATGTTGCTGGATGCAATTCTCACACATTGAGTGACCACAGCCAAGAAGAAAAGGACGATTGCTGCGAGTCGATCTTCCTGTAATTGTAAAGTAATTAGCATTTTATAATTTTAAACGGACGCCACAAAAAATTAAAAAAAAAGAAAAATATGCAAGTGTTTATTTTCAGTCGATATACAGATAACAGCAAGAAGAAAAGAGACAGTTATAGACCACTTCTCTCATTAACCGTTACTTTATTGACGCCACAACTTTTTTTTTTTTATAAGATTCATTGAAGAAATGCGAAAATTGTAATTGTAAGTTACTTACCGGCTCTTTCGAACTTTTGCGAGTATTCCAGATGACATTTTGGGCAGCGTAATACATTTTTCAAGTTAATGGCAATAAATTTCGAATCAAAATATTTAATGCCTTGCGATGAAGTATGCATTTTGATGTATGTATGTAATTATACAAAAAACATGTAACAATTATTCCAAAATAGCGACTATTTGAACGCAGAACACTAAAATTGTTAAGCAGCTCGCTTGTTTGTTAAAATTGTTAAGCTTTTTTTACAGAAATCGCAGAAATTTAAGTTAACAAAAACAGATTAACAGATTTTTTGGCAGCTTCAATTGGTTGAGAAACGCAAACGGGCCATTTGACACAAAAGTGTCGGCAGAAGTGGAAGAAGAAGCAGGAATTACCCGCGATCGCGGGTAGGTGAAATATCGCAGGCGGCAGCACCGCACATACGCTTATTCAATACCCCTGTGCCGTGTCACGAAAAATGACGCTAATCCTCTATCGCTCTCAATTGAGCGTACATCATCTCTTGCTCTCAATCTGATTTTCACCGCGTTATTTGACTTATGTTATCATATAGAACCCCGACACTTGAACGATTGTTAAGCAAGCACATAGAAACTCGCGTAAGAAAGTCGGCAGTTGATTGGCATGTGTATTATGCCAGGGTGACCAGTAAGAACAGTTAGTGTGATATAATTTCTATGATTTTTGTATCTTTCGGAAATAGAATGGAATGGAACTTACGGAAGGCCAATAAACTTTTGATTTGAAAGTTATTTACTATTCCCCCTTTCCGGTAGTTATAGCACACAATTTTTAATAAAAGTAGCCAATGCACTCGCTTAATTTTCTCAAAGCAACTCTGATTCCGTCTTAAACTTATTCCTAAATAGGACTCTGACCACAAGTTGTTCGATGGTCAATGTAACTTAAGGCTTGTCAATATTAAAATTTGGCAGGAAAATTTCTGAATTCATAAAAAATTACTGACTGGCCCAATTTGAGACTTTTAACCGACTTGAAACAGGAATTCTTGTACTGTAGAAACCTGATTATCCGGATCAATTAAAACCTGGGGTATTCCGTATAATCGAAAATCCGGATAATCGAGGTCCGGTCAATTGAGTTTCTACTGTATATGTACGATAAATTCGTTATTTTTTAAAACGCTATAGTACTAAGAGTTTGTTTCAATAGATCCATTACCATTTATTTTAAACATTAATCCATCCATAGTATACACCAAAATAAAATTGTTCGTTAGTTAAAAATTATAGTATTCAAGAAAACATGGAATCCATCAGATTATCTTGCCGTAGGCGGCGATTGGATTCATCCTGTCTGTAGCGCCGCAACTCTTCATACACGGCATCGTCGGTCTCCAGCTCATAGCGACACATTGGACAGGAGTTGGCCTACACAAAACAATGGCAAACATTTACTTATCGCTTTTATTCCGACAGCTTCAAATTCAACAAACCTTTTTCAGCCAGAGCAGAATACACTCCTCATGAAATTCATGTTTGCACGGTAAAACTTTATATTTCTCCCCGGCTGTCGCTGGTTGTTTGCAAACGGCGCACTCCAGCTCCGTTTCCGACTCCGATTGCGTTATTTCGTGCACCGGCAACTCTTCAATGGCACGTTTTGACGCCTCGGGCACCTCAATCTCCATGTCGATACCATTCATAATTGCCAACACTTGCAGGCGGCGATAGTTTCGCTCGAAATCGTTTGCGCCCTCAGGCCCGGTTGGCGTGTGGCCCAATTCTTCAAAATAGTCGGACATTATGTGCTGACGAGCTTGTACTTCAAATCAATTGTACTAAAAGGAAAGAATAATTTTCAATTTAAATCATGTTTTTTTTTTTTTTACGAAAATATTGACTTTTTATGCTCGGCTTAATATTGAAGACGTCTGAAGAAAAATCGAAACATTCAAAGTGACACTCATGAATAATCCACACCACCGACAATTTTTCCCTTGCAGCATTCCCCTGGATGATTAAATTAACATTTTTTTTGTTTTATTGGTTCTTAAAGAATCGTTTTATTGTTTAAAATAACTGTTCAATTGTTCGTATACAAGTTATACTAAACGGCTTAGACGAGCTTTTTTCTTTAATTTACTTTACTTACTGCTGCTATTTTTTTCGTTTTTCAACTTTATCTTCTTCTCTGTTCTGCTATCATCTTATTAGTTAATTTATTCAGTTTAGAGTTCAAAATACATGTATATGCCTTGCAGGTATTACTTTTGTATGTAAATAGTTAATAGGCACTTCTCTACATACAGTCTAGGTTTGGAAACTAACTAACTACAATGTAAGTGTGTGTGTGTATATATGATGCACTTGCAGTCTCTAGTAGGGATCGCTACGCACAAGAACTCGTCAACTAATGCAAAGTTCAACAATCTAAGAATCTTCAAATGTTTTTAATTAACACTGGATTAGCGTACGAAATATGCAATGAATAAATAAACAAAAAATTAAAATCAAAATGATATCATTCCGTAAAAAATAGAATAAATTAATATTTGCTCACAATAAAGAAAAACAATTTTAATAATCTGTTTTTTTTTTTTTTCGAAAGGCATTGACTTTTTTCTTATTTTGCAAATTGTTCTTAATTTTTAAAACATTTTTTTACATATTCTTATTAAAAGCGTTTCGTTTTTTCGATTGATTAAAATTGACCAAAATGGTCGCTAATTTTTAGCTCCTTCACATTTTCTAAAATGATGATGAATTTAGTATCCAAAAATACAAAAAAGCACAGCAGCAGTGAACTTGCGACAATACCACAATGACTTCATTAATGTTTGAAATATTTCATATAATGTCGATACTACATTTATCATCTTGCAATTTATAAATACATATGTATGTTTATTTAACCAAGTACTGCCAAACTAAAAGAACTTATTTTAGGCATATTTATTTTTTTGTTTTTAATGCGCTTGCATTTTATTACTGCAGCACTGCTTTTATTAATTTTAATTGCTAATTTATTTTACTTTTTCGGCTTTTAACTGATTTGTTTATTATATTTCCAAAGTGCAACTTTAGCGCTTAAAATTAAAAAGGGTTTTACATCGCTTGCAGCAAACTTACTAAAAATAAACTTACACGCTAATTTTACAATTTATAAATTAATTTAAATTTATAATGAACTTGCCAGAAGTGTACTGTATTCAGAAAAAAATAATTAGGAATATATTTAACTAAATTTTTTTTTTTTTTTCCTTAACTTTTAAGTTTAGTGTGTGCGGCGCGGCAAACCAGAAATCAAATTTACATGACAGCTTTAAAGCTGGGCTACCAACAATTTACAATGCCAATGATCTGTGTGTAGTTTGGTTGGTTGTGTGTGTGTAAGTAAGTGTTAATTCGTATATAGATATATGTATATTGCATATAAATATATAAATGTATATATAAACATATTCATGTATTTTATAACAAAGAAATCACTAAATTACCGCAGACATAAGTACTTGAATTACTTGAACTAAGTTGCATAATTAAACTAACTAAATGAAGTGGCAAACAAAACAAGTTTCTACATTTCCAAACAGCTGCGCTCTTTGAACCATTTGCTTGGGACGGGTTCAATAGTAGCACATCGCTAAATTGGTCCTAAGCAATAAGGATTTACAAGTGTGTGTTCGGATTCTTATAAGTGCACACACCGCACACACGCCTAATAAACGCACGCGTCCTTAACGCATCGCAGTTAAAGTCGTAGTAGTTGATGACGAAGATGTAGTGGTAGTGGCTGAGTTGGTGATGGCGGAGGCAGCGCTCGCATCGGCACTGTCCTCCGTCGACTCCGTGTCCTAGTCGGTTATCGAGATTTGTGCAAAGCCGACCAGCGAACGTTCGTCAAACACTTCGCCCGGTTGCACGCCTGAACTAAGTTGGAACGTTATTGTCTTCATGGTCGCACACTGTGCGATCAACTGCTGCAGGTGAATGGCCATGGGTTGTGTGTCCAGTGGATCGACGAGACCAGCATCGACCAGCTCAGTGGCAATGCCCTCTGCTGTGTCTTTGCCAACGACAAATTCAAAGCGTATGTCATGTAGTTCACGGCGTAAATTACGCATGCGCAGCACAAGATTGACAGGTGGTGCTTCCGTTGCGTCCGCTGCTGCCGCCGACGCTTCCGCGGCGCTGGGTGCTGCCATTTGTGCTAGGGCGGCAGTGACTTCTTGCGTTGTGGTCGTCGTAACCGCGCCACTTGCTGATGTTAGGCCATCGGACGTTTCATCGTCAGATGAGTCGGCACGTTCTAAACGATTGATTGGTCTGTCATCCGATTCTGAATCCGATGAATGAGGCTTGCCGCCAGCACCACCATCACGATGGTGGCCACCAGAATTTTCTTCTTCCTCGTCTGACCAGACCCATTCGCCGGTTACCGTGCGATGCAAACGGCCCGAAGCGCCCGGCTGCCGCTTGGCTGCCTTATGCACGCGTGTCTCCATCGAAGGCCCCGACTGTAGCAGCGTCTGCGTTAGATATTTGCGATCCTTGGCCTTCTTGAAGAACGCGTGCTTGAGCAGCTCGCTGGCAGTTGGACGCTTCGAGGGCTCCTTTTGCAAGCACTCGACGATCATTTTGCGGAATGTCTTGCCATACGCCTTGTATTGGTCCTTGTCGTCGGCGCCCGTGTCGAGTGTTGGTGGATCGTTTTGTAGCGTCAGCATAAGCACCTTCATTGGCGGATACTTGTGATAGGGTGCCGTACCGGTTGCCATTTCAATGGCTGTAATGCCAAATGACCAAATGTCCGCCTTAAAATCGTAACCATGGTCCTGCTCCATAACCTCGGGTGCCATCCAACAGGGTGTGCCGACAAATGTGTGTCGCACCTTCTGACGCGACAGATCACGGCCCGTTGCCAACCAAGCGCTTACACCGAAATCGGCAATTTGTATCGTGCCATCATCGCCGATGAGAATGTTGCCCGCTTTGATGTCACGATGTATTTGGCCATTCGAGTGAAAGTATTCGAGGCCTTTGAGCACCTCCTTCAGCACAGTCGCAATAGTAGCTTCATCGAAGACACCCTGTTTGCAATTGGCCGTGCGCATCTTGTGCTTGATGATATCGAGTAGTGAGCCGCCTTCCAGCAGACGCAACACCAGCCACAGCTCCTCGCGCACCACAAATGATGTGTGATAGGTGACAACATTCTCGTGATTACACGACGACATCGCTTGGATCTCTTTTAGCAGCTCGTCCATTGACGTATTCCATTTCTCTAGATTTATACGCTTAATGGCGCATTTTTCATTGCGTGGCAAGCACAATGCAGCATGCACCACTGCTGTAGCGCCCACGCCGATTACATCGCGCAGTTCATAGTCATCTTTCGAATTGGGCCATGGTTGCTTGTCTGCAGCCACTGCGGCAATGCCCCCGGCGGCGGCAACATTATTGCTTGACGGTGCCGCTGGTAACGAAGTCATGCTGCGTGCGTTCTGTTTCTGCTTAGATTTACTTTTACTACTTTTGCTTTGGTCACTTGTGCCGTTGAGGCGCTCCGATAACACAGGCGCTGTCTGCGACCGATTTGTCCGTCGCAGTTCCCTACTCAACGAATGCGGCTGTTCGCAAATAACACTCGCTGCTGTAGCGTCTCTCAAAAATTCCTGCGACTGTTGTTTGGCTTCGTTTACGTCGACGTCGAGTTCTTCCTCACTGCGTGTTCTATAGTAAGCAGTGGGCGTTACCTCCACACTAAGCCTCGACGATGTCTCACGCTTTAGCACGTTATAGGTGCCACCTGAGCCGGTGTTGCTTTCCGCTGTGTCTGGGGTTGCTGCAACTGCTGCCGTTGCCGTTGACGACGAAGTTGGGCTTTTGTCGCGCGTGGCAAAACAGTTCAAGTTAACCTTATCCTGTTGTTGTCTGTTGTTGAAGTATGCAACCTCTGCAAAGTAGAACAAAGTAAGAAAAAAGTAATGCCTTTGTTGCCTTGGGGTTGCTGTTTTTATTTTTATTTTTTTTTTTCAACCGCTTGTTGCACTAATATTTTGATACGTTAACTTTAAAATAATGATGTTATACAATTCATAAAGCACTAATTGTTTGATGTTATGATTCACAGTTTATTGTTTTGGTTTGAAAGCTTGTTAGTATAAGTAGTATTAGTATTCAACTAAAGCGAAAAATATTGCTCGTCGTACGAAGGAAAGGGAATTCCCCGCCTAAAACAAAGTCTAATTACATTAAATTCTGGAAAACTCATTTTACTGATAAACAATTACAATTCCCTGAATGAGAAACTGATAAGGAATTAAAACAATTACAACTAAAGCTTTGACTTGAAATGACTATTAAATTATAAAAAAAAGCACTCGGTTATTTTACTAAAAATTACTCATTCGATTCGTTATTAATTTCTTAATGAAGCATAGGAATTTTATAACGAGTGGGCAAGGGCAAAACGCTAACCGGGCGAGTGAATTAGAGAGCAAGTGAGCGAAAGAACGAGCGAGTGAGCGATTGTAAGAATCGGCGAATGAAACAAAATCGAAATAACAAAAACAACAAAACAACAAATTAACGACAATGACCGCATTGAGCTATTTTTAGTAACAACAAACAATGCTGGAATACAAAAAATGTAATTAAGTTTCGAGATTATTGTTTATATTGTTATAATTTGTTGTTTTTGTTGTCCATTGTAATCAAAAGAGTCGACACGTTTTATTGTTTTTGTTTTTTCCTTTCTTCTTTTTCTATGTTTTGGCATACATATTGATAACGGAACATATAAAAGCTGAACACGGCCATACGTTGCCTCAATGGGAGATCGCCGGATTTAGGTTTCTGGTATAGTTCGGGTACATAAGAAATCAACCCTTTTAACACAGCATTATGAAATACGAAATATGAGCGTCTAAACTATGAATTTGTTCAAGTAATTTGGCATGTTTCACTGCCAATTAGACTCATGACATTCACAAACAGACAAACAGGAAAGGTGTGAATTTCCTATTTTTTGGGTTTGCAGCAATATCTTTTTCCATTAATTAAATACTGATAATGTCACCAAGTCATTGTGCTGTTTTTGTTGATAATTTTGAATATTTTCATACATATATTATATTATTTTTTCTTTAATATTCTTATATTTTTTTAATACACATATAAATATTTCCAGTCATGTGCATGTGCCAAATATTTGTTTATCAAAATGATAAGTAAATGTGCTAAATTAAAATGCAGGCAACAAAAATGGGTAAATAAACTCGTAAAGTGACAAAACATGAATGTTGCGCAAATTATCAATTTCGACTTTTCAATATGATAGACGAGGCTACCAAATTATAATATCTTCGAATTGTGACTGTAGTAGTTTATGTGAATACCGTTTTGCTTTATACCTTAATGATTTTATTAGCTGAAACACATTAAACTATTATTGCTTCAAGTGCAAACTGTTTACACAACAAATCGAAATAAATAAATAAATTGATTTCTGGTGCCGGTATCTTTTTACTCATACTTCATAACAACAACAAAAGCTCACCTCATGAAAAAAAAGAAGAAAAATAAATAAATAAAATAAAAGAAAGATAAAAAGAATGAACTTGGCAACAAGTCGGAATATGCTAATTTCAGAAAATTAATGTACTTGGAAAGGCAGAAAATAGAGAGAGAGAGAGATGAAAAAAAAAAAAACAAAATAAAATGTTTAATAACAAATAAAAGCGCGTGAATGAGATTTAGCACTACAGCCACTTTTTAGATGAGACGGGCAGAGGTTGCTCAAAGCAAATAGATTACGCTCGGCTTTTAGCATTGTATTGAAGAAGATCGCGCAAAATAAATCAATAATATTGTGGCCTGTATTAATGAATGTGAAGCGGCATTAAGGCACAAGACAAGTCACACGATCATGTGAACAAGAAAATAAGTAATCAAAAAGATACAAAAATAAAGTGAAAAAATAAAGAAAAAGCAAAAACAATGAATGGAAAAACAACGAGAAATGATAAGGCGCAAATGGCAACTCAAAGCACAGAACAAGAATTCGCTCTTTGGTCACAATCGATCACACGACAAAGAGGATAACGAAAAGATGACAATTGTCGCGACGATCACAAGAGTTCAATAAATTTTCATCAGGCGCATTTCAATAAAAAATACAGAAACAACAAACGAAACAATTTACGCAAAAATATTTTTCTTTTCTATTCAGATTATTCAGTATGAGAAAACTGTGATACTAACGAAAAAAAATATATGTATATATTACTTTTGTATGACCGTAAGATCTGCAAAGATCACTATTATATCTATTTTTTTTTTTGTATTTAATTTGATCAAAAGATACTTGGAACGGTGAGACAACGCGCGCGGTCTCGTCCGAAAAAATTCGAAGCGTTTGGATTCAACGCCGCGCAACAACTAAACTGACTGTGTGACTGGCATTGGGCAAAGTGTATGCTCGTTTGACGCTCTCGCTCAGTTTTGGTTGCGCTCCTCGTTGGCGTTTGGGGCCTGTTGGCGGTTGGCTAGACCAGGGAACTGAAGCGGGGGCGAACACGCGAAAAAGCAAATAAATGAATAAATAAATAAAAAAAAAAAGGAAAAATTATTGTGTAAATAAAAAGGCGCGGTTAGGGTTAGAAAGAGTGGTGGGTCGGCTGTCTTACCGAGAGAAAATAGCACTTTTTCATTTTGCTCTGGTTTTCTGAGAATTGTTTTATCAAATATGACGCGAGCACTCTCTCCACATAGATTTGTATGAACGTGTGCGACAAACATGATAGATACGTTATAAGCCAAACACGCATGAATAACAGTCATAACGATAGCAACAATCGTAATCAAAAAAAAATATATGCCATTTGAAAAAAGACCGGTGAAATGTTCAATAGTATTTCAAAATGTTTGGAAATCAATATTAAGTCTCTGGAAAGATCAAGAACTTTGAACAAATGTCACAGCTTCATATTTATCACTGTGAGTCAGATTTAGCAAAAATCAATCTAACTATTTTCGCTTATAATATACAAATTAGAATGTACGTTTCAGTACCAAACTTTCATTAGTTAACGATCTTCACATTTAAAATATGAATTATTTAAATATTTTGAATAATGTCAAAATTTCAAACATTTTCAATTACAAACAATTGTATCGTATGAACAATTAATATGCCTCATGCTAATATTGCTTATGTAGGACATATTACATGTGAGTGGAAGCAACACGTTTAATGTAAAAGCTCATTCAAAGTTAAAGTGTGACGCACGTATGCATGCTTGTCTGATTAATGTCTTATCTCTGCAGCAAAGCAAGAGCACTCATTTCTTGGCAAATCCAAATCGATCATAATTGGTGTAGAAAATAGAATTATTTTAAAAGGATTCTTTAGCCAAGAAATATTTAAAAATTATATGACTATGAGGTATTTGCACGTTTTCAGGGCCGAGCAAAATGCTAATTCAATACGAAACGTTTTGACGCATTAAAAATAAAAATTAAAAAAAAATAATTAAAACGTATTTGGCAAAGTTAAATAACGCTAAAATAACTTTTAATTTGTATTTCGTTTTATTTGTATTTAAGTATATAAATAAAAATAATGCAAGTCTGAGTCCGTCTGTCTTAGACGGACGTCTCGATAGGCTAGTCTGCTGCGTATATTAAAAATACCTGTGCCGACCAATTTATAAATCCGTCCGTCCGTTCGCTCATCGAACTAATCGTTTATTTTTGTCTGACTGTCTATCACTGTGTCTGTCTGAGTGAATAAAAATTTATAGCAAAATCTGCGTTTCATCGTGCAACACCGCTTACGAATCATCGACAGCGTTTTGCTGCTAAGAACTTTTTTTTTTTTGCTTCAACACTAAAAATAAATTCGACAAAAAGAAAAGAAAGAAGCGGATATATTTTTTTCATCGACTATTTTTAGTCGAGATGAAACATTTTTCGCACACTGCTTGCATATAATTTAGTTCGGTGCAACATTAGCCAAGCGAATGTTACGGCAGTGCTGAGAGCACAACGGACTGATAATTTTGTCGTCACAAACATTTGCTATAGAAAATTATTCGTTCAATAATCTCTGATAAAGCATAATAAACCATCACGTGCCTGATAAGTTTCCAGTTGTAGAAAGAAGAAAATGAGGGAGAGATACGAATCCTTCCGTGCATGGCAAACTTCATGATTCAAATATAATACTTGTTTGAGGGATTATTAAAACTATTTTTATGATCATCCATGATAAACGAACGAAACAAACTTAGATAGAAACCAAATGTTTTTGAGAAAACATTTGTTTCTGGTATTGTCGTTAAAAAAAGATATGATAAAATTTTTACGATTTTGGATAAAAACAAACAAATTCCTATCGAAGATGGTTTAAGACCATTACATGTTACTTTAGCAAAAATTATTTTGTGCTAACTTGAAATGTGGATTGCATTTTTGGCACCTGAAAAAATACATGTTTATGTAAATTCTAGAACCAGTTGTCGAGTTGGTCTTGCAGATCAATGGATTATAATTAAATACTCAATTGTTTACAATGATAGCCGTCTTGATGTTATTATGTCGTTTAATACGCACTGTGGCAAAATAATAGTCGTGTTTTTTATTGAAAACATGTAATTAGTGGCCATAAAGAAAAGCTTTTTCTGTATAAGTAAATAATTAATATCGCGATAGGAAGTTCGACGCAAAATAAAATTCATTTTACATTTAGTGTGAGGGTCGTTTGTTTGTCATTGAATGCCGCGAAGGATTACAAATAAAACTGTGCATTATGAAAACGATTTAAAATGGCAATGAAAAAAAAATTAGTATTAAAATCATGAGTAATAAATTGATAACAAAATGTTAGTCACAAAAAGTAATTGAATTAATATCCAGAAAAAAAGGGACGAACTTTGCTTCAAACACAACACATTGAAAAACTGCATTTCCAGGCCGCAACACGCTGATTAAATGCCAAGGATAGTTTTTTATAATATTTTTTTTGTTTTGTATTTTTTTATGTACAATATTATTTATGTTTTTGTTGTAATTTTTATTTGGTTTAATTATATGTTTTATTTTTTTTTGTGTTATAAGCTTCAATCATAAAATAATTAGTGTAATGAATTAATTAAATATGTTAACACTTCAGCAATTATTTCAAAAGCAAGGATTATTTGTTGTAAGTAAACGAAAACCGAAAAAATTATTAAAAGTCGCTGATCGCAAGCGACAACGCGAACGTTCAACGCCGCCGACTGACAACGCGCGAATCTAAAAGCACAAAATCAAATATTAAACTGAACTGAGCCTTTCGTTGTAATCAAACATTCAAAATGAGCGCTTTTTCGTCGCTTTAATATTATTATTATTTTTTTTTTTTGCTTTCATATTTAACAAATCAAAAGCGAAAATGAATAACCGACATAAACAACAACCATACTATAAAAATTAATAAAAAATCTAAATGAGCAGTAAAAAATGGCAAAACACGAATACAAATAAAAATAAAAAATTGTGAAAAAACGCCAAGTGTGAAGTTTTTTACTGGGATTAATTTTTAAAGCTTGTCGCTAATATGCATGCGATTTATTTTTATTCTATTTTTTTTTTAGTCAACAATTTTAGTTTTAATTAATAAGTAAATAAATAATTGTGTAGGGCGCGGTTAGCAGCAGACAGACATTTTTATTAAGTTGAAATAAATGACAAAGTAGTAAGAGTACGCTAAATGCATACAGTGCTATTCAGGAGTTTGTGTCCAAGCGACGACACATTAATTTTATTTATTATTTAATATTTATTTTATTATCTAACGATGTTCTTGCATCTTTTGTGTATAAATTCGTGTATAGAATAAGGAACCAAATTTTTAATTTTATCAGAATTGTCGCAAGCATAAAAGCGTATTAGTTAGTTTCTTCAAAATCGAATCCATATTATATTAAATTTTGTGAAACCATTTGATATTGTTTTTGGGCAGCATACTTTTGCACAGCACTGTGCCGCACATACATCTAACAAAGCGTAATGCGTTAGTGGCAGAAGTATTAAAAGGTATTTTAGTTATTATTATTACCAATTAACAAATTCGCACATTTATGAACTAAACACGTTTTTTTCTTGTGTTTGCTTATTTTTGCGTTTTAATTTTTATTTATTTTATTATTGTTGTTTGATTTTTTGTTTCGTGACAATTTTCTGCCTTCAATGACTTGCCATCGTTTGTCATTTGGTTCGGTATTTGTTACAAGTATATTTATTTATTTTCAATTATTGGCAATTACTGCAAATTAACAAAAATTTACTTTCTACACGCCTTTCACCCTTTTTAAAGGTGCTAAACTGTGAAAATGCTCTTGTTGGAATTTAGGTGTGCTACTTAAGGCAATGATCTCTACAAGTCTAATTTTGACAAAACTTATTTGCTAATCTGTGAGTTCTTCAAATTTATATCGGTTAACACGGTTGAGTGTGTAAATATTTTTTAGTTTCACTTCACGAAACACTTTGAGTGCTGATACTCAGTGACAGGCGTCAAATGATTTTTGCAGTATTTATTTGTTTAACAAATATTTTATTGTCACGAGTATACACTACACACGCACACAAACACATTGACTTGAAATGTATCTGATGTTTCTTTATCATCACTGTTTTGTTTTTCTGAATTTTTGTATTTATTGTTGTTGCACGTGAATGCTTTTATTGCATTCTCAAAATCATTTTTAATAGCGCTCAATAAATGTGATTTAATAACTTCGCGAAGTGATCATGGTCGACTAATTCAAGAGACTCTCTGATACACTGCTGATGTATGTACACTCGTTGACGGCAGCACATCAAATGAATCGATGAATGAATGAAAAACGCAGCGAATGTGGCTTTTTACTATTTAAACTGAAAAACGTATTTACGTTAAAAACAAAAACAAAAAAATTGCTCAAGAAATGATTTTTCCAAGCAGACTAAATTTAACAACTCACTCATATTTGACTTTGTGAGGATTTCACAGAGACGACGACGTCATCGGCTGCGACAGCGTCGTTGACGCCAACAGCGCAACCAAATGAAATGTCGAGTGATATATAGATAGGTATTTTTGAGCGAAATGTTTGAGTTTCATTATTGCCGGTCTTATAAATTATTTTCAACAACTTAAATAAAATAATTACAATGAAAATCTGTTTTTTGGTTTTTGTTCATTAATTTTGATTTTCACAAGTGGGCGTCAACGCAATGCGAGGACGACTTTTGCTCTCAAAACAATTTGCAAAATAATTAATACGTGAAGCAAAAACTTGATGAAAAACACACATGTTTTCTGCACTGTTTTTTTTTTTCTTTTATTTGTTAAACGCTTGAGGCGAGGGCAAATCGAATGGTTTATTGCCATATTTTTTTCGATTTGGTCACGTAAAATCGTGTAGAGCGTAACTTGCATACAAGTCACGCTGTAAATCAGAATGACGATCTGATGACAATCTGCGTGATTCTTTTCACGACATATTTGCCATTATTATTATAAAAAAAAATGTCACTCTACTGACCTTCTGACAAATCAAAGTTTATTTTTAAAACAGTTCGCTTCTTTCACGCATCGTTCATGCAAATAAGCACAATGATTTTGTCCAAAAATAGCAACAACTCAATTGAAATGTCATTTGTATTAAGTGGAAAAGAGAGAAAAAGAAGCGAAAGATGAAATGAGTCGTCGTCAACAAAAGCTAAATTTAAAACATTAATCGTCATTATTACTGTGCGACTCTAAAACATTTATGCCGTCCAACAGTCTACTTGTCGGTTCATTTGTTGGTTCATCATGAGATGAGCTTGGAAAAATTTCAATGAACGACATAATGGCAAGCGAATTATGCTAGATCGCTCTCGCTGTCTCTCTCTATGCACAGTAACAATTGTCATTATGTCGCGCTGTATTAAATCGAGTTGAGTTTAGTTTAGCTGCTGACCAACCTCTTTTCAAAAAACGAGATACAAAATTGTCGCTATAAACAAACAACAACAACCGAAACTATGACAAACAAGTTCAAAGTCAAATGTAAATGTCAGTAAAGACATAAAGTAATTGCGATCTACACACACGTACAGCACTGCACACGTTTTCAGTGACTAACACTTTTTAGAGCCTTGCATTAGTACATGTATTTTTGGTTTCTATAGAACTGAACTTGACTATGGTATATGACAACTACTTTGTATCTTTGAGTATTTTTTTTTAATACTTTTCCGCTTAACTGAGCATGCAAAATACTAATCAAAATAGTGCATAAAATCGAGCAAAGCGTCGGCACTGTGTTGGTGTCGTGTAGTGCGGCTAATCTCGGCGCCCCTAAAACACCCAAATTATGCATTGAGCATTGGCGTTGAAAATTTATTTAAGCGCTGTCGATTCTTTTGTATGTTTATTCTCTATTCTGTGTTTTTGTCCGTTGGCTTCCTTGTTTCGTTTTTCAAAATAATCAATTTTAACGAAAGTTCATTGATAATTTTCCAGAAAAACAGTAACTATTTCCTAGTTGTCATCGGTCTGTGCCGGTCGGCGTTGCATATAATGAGCTTTTTTCCCATGCTATGACTTTTCTACATTAAATTGAGTAATTAGCGTCTAATCAAAAACACAAAAATGCAAACGCAAAATTAACATTTTAATTTCATTTAAGCTTTATCATACAGTTTATCTGCCTGCCGATTATATTCGCTTGTGTAAGAGGGACGAGCTTATTCGATTCTCAACAATTAGTTGCGCTTCATTGAAGCATTTCAATTGATTTGTTTTTAATTAAAATTGAAAGACAACTACTGCAACAAATGCACAGACAACTGCCTAAATACGCGTGAAATTGGCAAGCCGACTGAGGAGCAAACATTCTTCTAGACGGCTAATCGAACTTGTGAATATTTGTTGAATAATAACTTACCAAGTTACTAGAAAAGTTCCCTAATCTTTCTGGTGATTCCTGCAAAACAAATTTTAAGAAAAACCGAACTATATTAGCATCTTCAAATGCCGAAATATAAAAAAAAGCATATACAAACAAATAATATTATTTGCAAAAAAGTCAAACGAAAAAGCGACCTTGACTCACTGCCTTTCAAAGGTTCATATGTATGTGCTATGGGAAAAATAAACAAAATAAACTTAAATACACATTAACAGTGAACAGCAAAGATTTTTTGACGTATTATGACATGCGGAAACGTCAACGACCAACGTCATTGCCAAATTGTGTTTGCGCCGCTGTTAATCCTAATCGATTTTTGGCTAAATGATCGAAACGTGGCGACTATCTTTTGGTTGGTTAATGAACGTTGAGTCCGTTCGAATGTTTTGTTGACTGATTCAAAGCGAAAAATTTTGGCTTTCCTCTTTATTTAATGCATATTTTAGAGTCATAAACAGTAAGTTTTGTTTATTTAATAATCAATTGAGTTTAATTGATTTCTGGACATTGTAAAGTGATATCTATATTGAGAAATATTATAAAATGCATAAAATTAAACATAGAGATTGGTATGTCGAAAATATGTGTTTGGAACATCGTCAAAGCTTCTTGATGCAAATTGGTTTTCAGTGCTGCGCCTTGTATTGTGTGTTGTTATGGAGCGGTCTATTATCGAAAGTGTATTCATATTAGAAACAAACTGATAGGTCTCTAAAACAAATCACATAAATATGTTGTTAAAAGCTCAATTAAAAAATTCAGTCGGACAGCACCTGTTGCGGCAAATTAGGTAAAATATACTCGAATTGTAAACTTTTTGCTTAAAAATGCAAAAAAAAAAAAGGAACACCAACCAAGCCAAAACCAAACGAAGCAGATAAATTATCAACAGCAATAAATTTTGCAACGTAAATGTGTTTGGCACAATAAGCCAAAACAAATAATTAATAATGAAAGTGAATTCATTTCAACATTTTTAATATCTTTTTTTCAACTTATTTTTGTCGTTTCGTTCGTGTTGGCTCTTTCGTTGCATTTGATTTTCGATAATCGATTTTCACGAATCGATATAAATTTTTATTTCTCAATCAAAACATTGAAAATTTTCCATTTGACATGAAAATTTTATAATATTTATTTTTCTAATTGCGCGCTATCATCGAAAGAATAAATTTCAATTTTAAATGCAGTGCAAAAGACAAATTTTATCTATGCCAAATTACTGGGGTTGGCCGACAAAATATTTAATTGATTTATGCCCGAAGCATTTCAGCAGAAAAACACACAATTCGAAAAAAGTCAGACACATAAAAAGGTTAATGAACAAGTGTATTGTTGATGCTTTCTTGTTTAATATAAAAAAAAGCCAGTATAATCGAGTATGCTCGACAATATAATACCCTGCACACATAATAGGTGGTTCTCCGCCCTAAAACTACTGATAAAACTGCATGTCACAATCAATTTATCTTATCCTGATCACCGTATATGTGGTCTTACTACTCTCCTTCCTTTTGGTCTAAAGCAAACTAAACTGACACACTACGTGTTCAGTCTATAAAAAACAGACGCAGTTTAAACAAGTTTTGCATTAGCAATTAAAAATCAACATTGATCGTCGACCACGTGACTATTTTAGCTTGGCTGATTATGACACAACAACAACAATTTTAAAAAGCTAAAAAAACATGATTTTTTTTTTAAGTAAAAATATCTAAAAATAGTTAATGAAGGTTTTACTAATTTGCTTAGAATTTGCAAACAAATCTTTTCTCATAACTTGACCATGTTAAGGCATAAACAATCAAATGGTTCGTAGCTACAAAACTTCGTAATTTTCTAATTTTCTACAACATTTTCGCAGCTCTGATGAAAATTCGACTTTTATGGTTTTGTAATTTTCAATTAAAATGTTATGCAAAAAAATATTATAACAAATTTAAATATACATATATAAAATGCTAGTCTACATAAACAAACAATAGTACACAGTTCTCATAATACGTTGGTATACTATAAATTTTAGCACAATAGAGTCGAAAAGCAAAACACGTGTAAAGTAGAATTTAAAAAAAATGTAATAATTCTGTTTATCTATTGTTGTTTTGAACTTGCGAAATGCAAATGATAGAAAAACGTCGATGACAAAATAAACCGCAATTGAAGGGGGAAATGAAACGAATAAATAAAAACAATCATACATCATCGAATACAATAAATAAACTAACACGTATTTGAAATTCCGTGAGTTAGCAAATTGTTTTAGTCCTACAGTAAGAGAGAAAGAGATACAGTTGAAAAAATAATTAAGTTTTGATTAGTTTTTTTTTTTTTTTTGTATTGAACATTTTTAATTGAATCAGACAATAACTGATCATATAGCTGCTTAGGCCGACTCTGTATTTGACTCCAACCAAGACATAGTGCAGACAGGCTTTAACAGTGTCGACACTTGGTCACAGCGATTATGAAACGCTTTCATTATGAATCTCAGTGCAAGAGCACGTGTGATCGCCGCGAGCAGTCATTTAGCGAGTGCATGCAATTATTTATTATAATTAAATTACATGGCGCATAGTCACAGCTATTTTTAATGGCAGAGCAGAGAAGCACTAGAGAATAGAGCGGAAAAATCACCGCGATAAAGTACAGTGGGTTAGAATAACATAAAGTGACAATAAAGCTCGATTGACAATCAAAAAAGTGGTACGCATAGGTTGGCAACATTTTTGAATTGCATGACAACACATTTAGATTCAACTGTGCTGTAAGGGTAAAAAGTATCTGCAGCGCAATCAATATAGGTGACTAACTACAAGAAAGTCACTTAAATGCACGAAAGTGTAAGTTCACGTGACTATTTCCTGCAGTTTTAAGGGTCACATGAGTATATATTATATTTAAATAAGTGTGAAAACAACAACTATCAAAAATGAAAACAAAAGACTTCCTAAGGCAAAAAGAGTAAATAATTGCACGCTAAATTTGCAATCAATAAAAAATTAAGAAAAAGTTAGAAAAAAACGCTATTTGTAAGCCACTCACTCGCTAAAAGGTGTCAATAGCTTAATTAGCGCATTTGTAGATTGAATAAGCAGCGAAATCTTTGGTCAATATTGGCCTCAGCACGCGTCCGGGTCGTGTGCCAAGCGGGTGGTGTAAAATTGTGGGCGGATTGATGTGACCCGATGCAGATGCAAATACATAATAAATAATAAACTTGTAAATGGCGTATTTAATGTATTAGAACTGACACGACTATATCTCAAAATTGTATGATTCAAAATTTACACTTCTCAAATCTTAAATAGTTCCGCATGAAGCAAATAATAACAATAATAAATAACAACTAACAGTACTTGCTGCATTTCGTTACAATTAACCTTCAAAATTAACGTGTGGAAAAAATTAACCTTAGTGACAAGTTTATTTATTGCAGTTTTTCTGATGTATTGTTATAAAAATCCAAAACGACACAAAAACAATAACAACGACAACAACAACAACAGAACCTCAATAAAAATAACAAATACTAAATTAGGATTACATAATCTACGGCAGATGCAAGAGGACCGAAGCTGTGAGCCACATTTAAGGGAGAGGGTAGCAACATGAAAAAAGTGCAATTGAAATGCAAATAAATTGAAAAAAAAAACACAAATAGAAAGAAATGAGAGAAAATTATACATATACTTGTGCACATGCGTCTGTGTGCGACATACTGCATTATGGAGAATCGGGCAATCAGCCACCCACGAAAAACACCAGGCGCAGATATTGGAAGACAGAGAACCCGAAAGAGTACCAAGCAATTGAGTAAACAAGAGTACAAATTGTGCATTTGAAGTTCGAATTAATTAAGAATTTCAACAATTCAATTCATTTGCATTTTAGCGCAAAACCAAAAACTAAAAATTCAATGCTTTTTTTCGAGACCACTGTACCAAAGAGAACTAACATAACCCCACCATAACAATCACTGAGAATAGAAAAAAAAAGATAACGAATTCTTAAATTTTGAGAGTAAACTAATTGATCAATGACAATTGTTGTAATCTCCGTTACTTCTTTTTGTGTATTATTCTTTTTCGATTTAACCCTTGGAGGAAGCCAGGTGGTAGTCCAAACAACGTACTGACGGAAATCGAGCTTCAAAGCGTACAACCAGCTAAATTTTTCTGTCTCGCTTATTATATTTGATAATTACAGATACAGACAGACGGAGATGGCAAAATACATTTTTCTAAAAATTATATACATTGTTGCTGTCCAAAAAACTAATATGCCCTGTTATTTACAATGTGTAATCAACGCTCATGTGCCAGTCTAAGATATTTCGAGAGAGCGGAGACTGCTTGAGTATATGAGTACGTCGCGTGAGCACCACTACAATTTATAAAAGCAAGCCGGTATTTGTTTTTAGTGCCAACATTTTGTTAGCTTATGAGGCGTACTTTCCAAAGAAATGTAGGGTATGTTGATAAATGCATTACGAGGAAAAGAAAACGAAAAAATTGCAAAAACCAATGTGTCGAAAATATGTTAAAAATCAAATAATATCATAAAAATTTCGATTTTGAAAATATATCAGCATTACTACCAGCCGTGTGCTCTACACTAAAATATGCATAAGCACAACAAGTATATGAAATGACAATATGTCAATGTAAGTCGTATGTGTCCATAAAAGTCCATGCATACATGAGATATATTGAATTTGAAATGTGACCGTTCAGATGAGTATTTCTTTTGAACAATCGATGTTTGTTTAGTCTGTCTTATTTGCTTGTGTTCGTTAATGCAAGTGTACTCAGAAAACCTAAACTAAACAAAACAGTTTATGTTGACCCGCGAACACTTTATTAAATTCTAAAGAAACTATTTCTTACAGCAAAAGTAACTTCTACCGTAACAAATTTGACAATCAAACGAAAACCAGTTGGACTTAGCCAAGGACTTGGACAAGAATGAAAAGTGATGCTAAATACCGAGAATTTAAGCACACCAACCTGTTTTCCGATGTTGTATTGGTCACTTATTCACTGGCGGCGGCGTTAGTGTCGGCAAAAATCGATGAAATTCAATTGGAACACACGTTTTAAACGAACACCGGGCGGCCGAATGAAGTACCGAGATTGATTTTTTTGAACGCAGCCAACGAACTTAAATTAAGCCAAATTGTTTTATTCGTTCGCTTTTGCACCTTTCTTTCTTGGCTTTATCTTTTCACAATTTCGTTCGCACACGCAAGCAAATTTTGCAAACTAATGGTTACTTTCCTTTAGCGCAACGGGTGTGTGAATTAAACAGTTTGATTGTAGTGCCTTTACGGTGGCTTTTGCCTTCTTTTAAAATTTACACGAACAGCTAATTTTGATGTTTTCAGGAATAAGTTTTATTGACTTTTTAATAAAGTAAAACAAATTCTAATTTTCTCGTTGGTCGAATTGGATTCCAATTGAATG
The DNA here is from genome assembly GCA_034638295.1 of Phortica okadai. Lineage (NCBI taxonomy): Eukaryota > Metazoa > Arthropoda > Insecta > Diptera > Drosophilidae > Phortica > Phortica okadai. Next base: position 11,142,381 of record CM067849.1, on the reverse strand, counting down.
CGTCAACCGAAATTAAATGTGTCAGTCATACCTGTGTCGTTATTGGCTCAAGTGCGTCTGGAAGTTGCAAGTGCGTCGGAGAAAACTTGTGAAAAAAGTCTGTAAAATATTGGCTGCTCACATGTTTGCATGAAATGTACGACGACATATGGCAAGCTCACATTGCAACGGGTGTGTCGATGGTGTCAAAACAAACCAAGTCTGTGTTGAAAAACGCACGTTTTCTACATATGTTCGGCATTCATTCAGAGTAGAGGGCGCCACAAGCTAGTTTACAAACACGAACTTAAACTTTCCAACACATTTGCCTCTCAATGCCAAAATTTTAAAACTTAACGGTTATAATAAAGAAAATAAAAACTTAAACTTACTATTTCCGTACTATTTTTGTTCGTTTTTTACAATTATAATTTAGAGAAAATGGAAATTTCACTTATTTTTATATCAGATATATTATTGTTAAACAGCCTACTTTTTCCACAATACCCGAATGTAATTGAGGGCGACAGGCTGCAACAAAGTATCTTGACATTAGGGTCAAGGTTGTGAGCGTGTTCACTCCGTAGTTTATACGTACATATTTGTGTAAGTATGTAAGTATATAATGTAAAAAGTATGTAGGTTTGTTAGTGCATTGGACTTATATTACATAAATGTAGTACATAAGTAGAAGCTGGCTTGGAGAAATAGACGAGCAAGCCAACAAAGAAAAGCAAATATCAACGTCAGCATTGACAAACAAGCTGGAAAATGTGTGACTGGTTGAGATACACAGTTACTTCCGCAGTAGTCACTTGGCAAGTGTAACGACTGGTCGACGCCATAATGTGTTGCTTGTGTATGACGTTAATCGTTGATGGTGCAAATATCTATCTGCCATAGTGCTGTCATTTAAGAGTTTATTTCTTCACATTTTGCTATTTTTGTTGCGCAACTGCTGTCAATTGACTGCGTTAAATTTCACGTGTTATATACACTTTCAAATGCATGTTTGTACATAGGCGTATGTATATGGAATGCAAGCATAGAACTTTGCTTTGCAGAGTTTTGTGTTTAATCAATCAACGATTTCCTTGCCATTGAGAAACAAACACTGCTGCACATTAATGAGTTTTCAGTGGCTGCAGGAGCACTAGCAACGCCAGCAACAACTGCGACGTCAACAACTAAACTGACCACAAATAGAACATGCCAAACAAAGCACTAACTTAAATCGATGACACTTTTATGCCTGAGGATGTAAAAATCCAATCAGTCGCAATGACAAAGCAATCAGTTAAGTGCTACATGGGAAATTAACATAAGAAAGGATTCATTTTAAGTCTTAGACGACATAAGGGCTGCAATAAAGTCTTCTTCTTTTAAGAAACTGTTTTACCATTTGAACATTGCTCCTTCACATTGCTTAAGGGTTAATTTAATTTTTTACCCTTTTTTAGTCTTCTTATTTTCTGGAAATTTTTGATTATGAGAACACATTCATGTGTCTATTTAAACTCTTTGCTAATTATTTTATGATGTCAATTTAGACTTATCATTTAGTAAAACAACGTAATTTCATAAAGCATCTTCATAAATGTATCTATCTACTATTTTCGATGTTTCAATGTTTTCATTCAAGTATTTAGGGTCAGCATGGTTGGAAGTTGTTGCAAGCAGCATTGCTTGTTTAATTTTATATTTTACTGTACTCGCCTTGTTCATTTTTCGTTGATTTATTGAGTGCAGTATCCGTTGAATGCAGCATTGCAATTGTTGTGTAGCAAACAACAAACCAATGTTTCACATGTCATCCCATTGACACCGACAACAAGAGAAGCAAAGGCAGCAATAATAACACAGGCTATGCATTCACATTTTCACCAGCATCATCATCATCATCATCATCATTATGATCATTATCATTGTCGGTGTTTGAATGACACTTTTAGTCCAAACAAACCTGAAGGCACACACGAGTGGATGCTTGAGTTCATTGTCGAATGCTTTACAGTGTTAGTTGTCTCTGCGTAGTCCCTCTCTGCCTTGCTTCTTCAGTCCATCTGCTTTGTGCTTTTCATTGTTTTTGCCTTTATTGCTTTTACAATTGGATTAAATTATGATCTTACTTCAGGTTGCTGATACAATACAATGGTATTTATTTGCTTTTTGTAATCTGTATTGACAATTAAAATTGTTTGATTTGTTTATTTTTATGAAGGATTTTGTAGAAAGCTCTTCACGTACTTCGAAACGCATGAAATTTTTTGTTTATTAATCCATTACTCTTAAGGGCCTTCAAAGTCTTCAAAGCTACGGTAAGGAAAATTATTTAGCGGAATTTTCTCAATCTGTCGGTTTGAAGGATTGATTGATTGTGGTAACAGACTTTTAAAGTAGAAACTGTTTGAGACAACGACAACTAGACAATAAATTGTGGAATCTGAACGTCTCATATGTAAGAACAATGTGATCTACTACAATAGGAAGGATCAATAGAGTTTTTGTTTATAAAACTTACTTGAATCTAATCAAGAGAGCGTTGAAAGTGAAGCTATATTGACGCCAAGTCGATGTGTTACACCAGAGACCGAACAACAAACAACTACAACTCAAAACATGTCAGTCGCGTAGTTATAATGCAACTTCGCGAGGGAAGATACAAAAAGCCAAAAAAAAAAAAAACCGCAAAACAAAAGAAAACTTTACGCAATCTGAATGGAACAACTGCAGAGTTGAAACCAGCATTTCTTCATGTACAAGTACATCTTCTTGTATTATTGCCAACTGGTATCTTTCGACACAGCAATTTATGCTAAACTTTTGACTTTTGGCGCCGCTGGTGTTCTTTGCGGCCACTTCCCAATGGCTTTATTCATGTTTGTCTAGCTCAAATGACTCCATGTTTTGCTATGCAATCCTGTGTGTATGTGTGTGTGAGTGGCTGTGTGTGTTGAGCGGTATTTGTGGTATTTATGGCATTCCACAAACGTTTATCTAAAGTAAGCAATAAAAGTACTTTCGTTGTACCAAACTGACTGTTCGTCTGGTGAAAGTATCTGATTGCCTGTGCCCTATCGAATTCATCGTTGCAAGGTCGAGATTTAGTTTTCAAAGACCTTATTTGGTTTTGTTTCGGTTATTGTTTTGTTTTGTTTTCTATTTTTTTGTTGTTGTTGGCAAGTGCGAAACTTGTTTACAATGTTGGCAAAGCCGGCATGCCGGAACAAAAGCTTAGCCAAGGGATGCGCTATTTTTGCTTATGTTTTGATATTAACAGTTACAAATACTCTTGTGTGCTTCAGTATGGCTTTATAGAATTCCTTTGGAATTGCAACTTGCCGTTTTTGTTTTGTTTCAGCAGCACTGCACATGCTTTTAATCCTTTACAATTGCATTGAGGGCACAAACAAAATTGTGAAATGGACGAAAACACATGCACATAGATACATGTGTAAATAACTATTTGAACATGTGCATGTAATCACACTTGAGCCCATGCGTAGACATACACATGCATGCATGTGTGTATATTTGAAGCTTAATTATGCCGACGTCGTCATCAGCGAAGTCGTCGTCGTTGTGTCTGTGAAGCTTTTCACTTTTTTGTGTTTATTTTTTCGCTTGCTTTTTGCTCAGTTGGTGAAAATGTGTTTATTTTCATTTTCGCATTGAGTTGCTCAACCGATGACTCCATTACGACTCCTTCATAACACAGAGAACAGTAACAACGTCAACAACAGCAACAACAACTGCAACGTACATATTCAAAATGCGTTAACAATCCTGTTTGCTTGTCAGTTGTCCTTATTGCATGCATTGAAATCTGTCGCTTCTGTTGCTTTTGTTTATGCAACCGTATCCTCTGCTGCTGTTGCTACTGCTGCTGATGATGTTGCTCCCTGTTTGGTTGTTATGCGCTTTCAACACGCGACGCAAACAAGCTGACAGCACTATTTTGCACCACCGACCCGTTGCTTCACTTGGTTACCTTTGCCAATGTTTCCCCCCCTTGACTTCAATCTTTATCGCAAGAGTCTCGTCAGATTGTAATTGAGGTATGCTAATGTCGTTGCCGATACATGCCAAGTGCTTAACATCTTCTACTTACTTGTTATGATGCGTCTTATGTTATTTCTTTGCCTTAATTATTATTGCATATATTCAAGATGATACAAATTTGGCACTAGGCATGTGCCAAGAGTTGGAGAGGATTAAAGTGCCTTAAACCGGATGTTGACATTCTAGTTTTTCAAGGCTTTTTGCTACACACGTTTCTGAAACTTCATTTAGACGCGCAGTTGAAATTTATGTCATATCTTACTTAAACTAATCAGACACCTGCCTTGTTTAACGAAAAATTTTCAAACACAATTTCCTGTCGAAGTTATTTAACGACATTTCATGTCACGAAACTTGGAATCACACAAAAAGTGCAACAAGACGCGATACATTCGCTTTGCAGCCACAATGAGGAAAAGTTTTTAATTAATTTTTTGCGTATGAACTTAACTCATGCATCTAATTACAAAGGCAAAGGTGTAAACAAACAAAACAACGGCAGCGGCAACTCTGAGGAGCAGCAACAACAGCAAACATTGCATAAAAGTGATGCAAGCAGTTGTTATTTTGAAAGTGGCATTGACAGCGAAATGGCAAAAATCAACACATGTGCAGCTAAACAGTTGATTTTGAAGAAGTAGCTTGCCGCAAAGTATGCTAAAGTTTCGACAACTTTATGCGCTAATGTGGGTTAGTTGACAATGCAAAATGTCTGCTCTTTTCTCAGGGAACATTTGAATTTCTGAAAGACGCAAACACATCCATTACTAAGCCATGTTTTTAGTAAGATTAATTAATTTAACCCACGATTTTACACAATTAGTAAATCAAGTGGAGTGATAGCAGACAGATAAACAGGCGTAAATGTGATCATCAAATTTTCAAGTATATGTATTTGATAACTCTGAAAATAAGTTACGTCTGGCGGGCTTCGAAACTTGGACTATATAGGTTGAGATTGTATTAGATTCAAACAAATACCAACTGAGAAAATTTTTTTTTTTTTTTGAGTCCAGAAACAGAAAAATGATTGCATTATCAACTTATTTCACGCACAATTCATTGTTGGTAAGGTGATTATTTTCTGCAATTTTATTTATAACAATTCAATGAATTTCCAATCGGCTTAAATTAAGCTCCCACACACTTGCAACACAAACACAACATTTGATGGTATGAACATACATATATATAAACGTATATGCGTATGATACTTTTTATTATGGCAGCTAAGCTTTTGTACGCACACACGTACAATTCTTACCGATTACATAGATATGAGAGGATTCTTTTGTGCGTTTAACACGAATTCAGAAACTTATTTTCTCAAAAAAAACATAGTTTTGAAAACATTTTTGTAGCACAAAAAGATTTGCAACGCAAAGGAATTTTTGTGCAAACAAGAGTGAGGAAAGAAAAAAAAAAAAAGCAAATAAAAGAAAACAGTTGCAATTGAAAATTCAATGATGGCAAAGGTGAAACTATTTGTATTTTTCTTTCTTTTTGTTGTTCATTTGATACTCGTTTCGTTTTGTTCTTTTGTTTGGTTTGTGTTGAATTTTTCTTCTGAAAGGAAAAATTCAGCGTATGTTTATAAAGAAGAAGTGCAAATTTACGAACTTTGTGCACTGAAATGCATCCAAATTGTATTTTTGTCTGATATTGGCATGTTTTGAAATTAAAAACAAAAAAGAAAACAAAAAAATATTTAAACGTTGAGATTTTTTAGAATTTGTTTGCTAAGTTCCACGACTATTTCAGTTGGTGGTCGTCTTTACAGCAATTTACACTATAAAATTCTGTCTTCAAATTTAATGTTAATCTTAAGTTACAAAACAAAAAAGAAAAAATGTTTTTAACTTTCAAAATTTTTTCCATGTCAAGGCTGATGTGTTGTCTACTTGAGTGTGGAGACGCAAGTAACTCAAAGCAAAATACAAATTGCATTAATAAAACTTTACTCATCTCAGTGGCACATGAACACACAAACACATCTGTTATGTGTGTGTTTTGTCCAACTTGTTTTTTTTTACTTGATCATCATCATGCGCTTATGACAAATTCAGTGCAATTTGAAAAGTTGAATTGACTTTTGCTCGCAGTAAACAAGTTCAGACAAATCTCTGCGGCTTTTGTGTACGATATGTGTGCGCGAGTTTGAGTCACAAAAAAAAAAAAAAAATAAAACAAAAAAAGTCAACTTACTTTTTTGACAACGCCAAATATATTAAGCAGAAAAAACAACTTATTTATACATGGCGTCAATTAATGCAAATTGCACAAATGAAATTGTCTGTTTATGTGGCAAAGTGTTTGTCCTGTCGCGAAAAACTCACACACATACTGATGCGCTAATCAGCGGAAATAATTGCTCAGTTTTACAAACTTAATGCATTCCACTGCACACTGTATTAGATGCGTTGTACTGTAAACATTTTTGCGGCGATTGCTTTGGTGCCGTTGCGTTGCGTTTGGTTGCACTACACTGCGTTAGACATGCCGCTAATTTAGGAGTCGTTTAGCAGCATGCAAGCAGATATAAATTATACCAGCACAGTGGCGCTGACAGTCTCACATACACACACACACACGCACACATTCCCACTGAGCCACGTCCGTAATGAATATTTACGTTTTGGAATTGCATTTCCCGATATTCCGTTTTAGCGCTGCAGCACGCGTCACGCTAATAAATGACATTTTAACTTTGCTGACATTTACGTCGTGAGACTTAACTGAGCCAACAGTTTGTTTGTCTGCTGCTCTAAAAAGGGTTAAAAAGCGTTGGGTGGCTTTGATGCATCTTATGTTTTATACCTTTTCGTGTACACATTGTCATTGCCACAATTTCGTCTTCAATTGAAACTCTAAAATAATTTACGACACCCAATGAACGGCATAGAGCGGCTTCAGATGACGTTAAATGTTGAAAAGACTCCCAGTAGAAAAATTAGTTTAAAAAAATATTCGTTGCTGTATAAAGAATAGTAAGACGCAACTAGAAAGTCCTCAGTTAAACTATTTTATTGCAATGTATAAGGCAACAATTCGATAGCTCAGTTTGAGTGTGTGTGTGTGTGTCTGTATGGGCAAATGTTTGTATGTGTCAACATGAATTCACTTAGCAAAAAACCAACGACGCTGACAACGCAAGTTCAATAAAAATACTCAAGTCTCACGTCGAGTGACAACACCAACAACACCACCAAAGCAAACTTAGTTTGCTTGCTGGTCTGCCTGACAGAATTTTTCGGTAATAAAATTTCGTTTTTACAATTTTATTAGTTGCACATTTCACGCTTGTAGACTTGACTCATGAAAGCGGTCGTGTTTAAGAGGACGACAGTCTCGGCGGCTGTCAAGACACTTGAGGGCATTTTTCGTTGAAGTCTAACATCATTCGTAGCTCATTCCTTCATTTTGGCACATCTTATAATAGAATATTCAAATAGAATACGATAAAAGTTAGTTTTAATTAATTTAATTGTTCGACAGTCGAACAATTTTATTACAGAACAGTAAAAAAGGAAACGTTCGAATGTTCTCAAGCACTTTTTTTTCTATGTCATTCTAATGTTGATAATGATTATTGGACAAACCTCAAAGTTGTTCGCCTGTGGCACTTGTTTGATTTTCGCACATAAATAAGCGATTATGTGAGGCTGTTCGTAGCGGTTGTCTCGTTATTTGCATTTCGACGATTTAGCAAAGCTGCTCAGCTGTCCACGTTCTGCAACTGCTTTACTTTGCGGTTTTCATTGCGTGTTCGACCACAATTTACGGCCTGAGAAAACAAAGACATGTACCTGCACACACACATGCATTCAACACAAACACATACGTACATAGATGCACACACTCAGTCATAAGACTGTTTTTGGCTATGCGTAAACGTTTCTCTTTCACTTGTTTTCATTTTTTTGTTTTGTTTCTATTTTACTCTTTTAATTTACGCTGAAAAGTTTCAATAGCTTCTTCGGTCTCAGTTCGTTTTGTGGCTTCATGATTATTAAGAATTGCTGCAAATGTTCCTTCGAAACTTCATCCATGCATTAATTGCCGAAAAACGTTGTATTTTTCTTTTTTTTTCGATTTAAAGTTTTGGCCAATATTTCGTTTGATTTAGTCGTCGCAACACTTCACGGCTACACTTCAATTTCAACTTTGGCAATTTCATTGTTAGCTTCTGGTCTTTGTTTGCTAATGAGCCAATTTAGTTGCACCAGACAACTTCAAATGCACTTTTCGTGCAAAAAGTTTTGAATGTGTTGAACGGCTAACGGATAAACTCCGAATTTATATGTAACTCGGGTTAATATGCATTCATTCTCTTTTCTTAAGATCGCATTGAGCCAAGGATATTCCATTTTTTTTTATTATTTTATTAACAAATAAGAATGTGCACCGAAGTATTTGGTAATATTTATATACCTTTCAATGTTGATAACATAACTTTTATAATTTGAAATTTTTTTAACCTTTAAATTCCAAGAAATACTCGTTTTTCGGGACAGCTATAATTTTTATTTTTGTTTTTCTTATTCTAGGATAGATATTTCTTTTCTAAATATCGGATCGACGCTTCGAATTTTAGTTCAAGATCACCTACTCCGTCAAATAAAATAGATTTGAAAAGTTATTTAAACATTTCCCTTAAAGTATGCTATAAAATTTTGTTAAATTGGCATTCGAGTCAATACAGCGGCAATTTGCTAAGCTAAAGCATGTAAACATCGCATTTAAGTTTGTTTACTTCTCAGTATCATTTATATGTATAATCAGACAATATAATAATATAAATAAAATGAAAGCCTGTTGGTTTACTAACCGCAAACGATGTCGTGACTTTAATATGGTAACTGCTTCTGAGCACGCCAATTGACATGCCAGAAATAAATGAAGGTGGTGTAAAAACGCTTAAAACAATTAAAATTCTTAACAGATGCATTAAAATTATGATCTTTCGTAGTCCGAGAGTGACACGTGTGTGTAAAAACATGGCTAATCGCCATGATTTGCGGCGTCGAGTTACACAAAGTAAAGCGCTTTCAAAATTGAACGATTAACGTCACGCGTATTTTTTCAGCATTTATTTTCTAATGCATATGCATATGTACATATGTATGTGTATAAATATGTATGTGTAAGTATTTAGTTTTTGAAGCGGAAGTAATTCTCTTGACAAGCGTTCATTGTACCATGGAAAGTTTCAATGCAACAGACGTTCAGTCGATTTCCATATCTGAGTCATCTTTCAAAGCAACTCACCAATTTTTTCTTTTTATTCGTTGTATTCATTTTTTCGTTGCCAGCTGCATAAAATAAGATTGATGTGTGTGTGTATGTGTGTTGTGTGATGGCGGAAGACCACAAGGATGTAGAAAATTTGCTTGTAATCCTTTTTAGTTCTGGCAACGTTGCTTTGCTTCGTATGTCTTTGGTCGAACATGTTCATTTACTTGTTGTTCGACGATTTTGTCTTGGACGGTCTTGGAGTTTCCTTTAGCTGTCTTAGCAATTTTCTTAAGCAACGAGTTTTCACTCAATGCAAATGCACAGTTGTAAAATTTTCACAATTGTTATCTGTTGTTGTTGTTTGTTTTTCCTTTTATTTGCGTTTGTAATAAAAGTGGCAGCAGAAACGGAAATGAAGTTTAGAGCAAATTTTGCTACTCATGTTCGACAGCTTTATTGCATTTAGGTATTTTACTTAAGGTTGTTATTGTTATTGTTGGTCTTACCGTTGTTGTTGTTGTTGCTGTTGTTCTCTAAGTTGTGTGGTGTTTTTGTGGTTTAGTCTCTAAGAACAACAAAAAGCCATGCAAATTGCTAAAAATGTTTTTGCAACGTACTAATTTTATGTGAAATTTTTTCGATTTGTTTTTTTTTTTATTGTATCTTTTTTACGCTTTTCATTTCATTTCTTTAATTTCATTTTGTTTATTCCCTTTTATGTCTTTAACGTTCTTTAAAATTTAATTTTGTGCTCGTTGGTCTTAAACATATCATATTTGAACACTTTATGTGTGCGTCAATGTTCTCGTCATTTTGATTGAAGTACTTCAAGTAAAAAACAGGATTTGTAGCATCAAATATGCTTTTATTTCTTGTTGAATTGTCATATTTCATATGTTAGTTTCATAAATTTTTATTTACCGCTCGAAGCAAATGAACATCTTTTACTTATGCACATTTTATGATTTCTGGAATGCCGAAATACATTTGAAAAAAAAAATAAAAAAAATGCAAACACAAATAAATCAACAATTCTTGTTTTCCATTTATTGCTTTTTGTAGTGTTGTGTTATGTCGTTGTTGAAGTTCATTCTTCTTGTCAAATTTGTCGTTAGTTGCACTTAAAAATCTGTTTGAGTAAATGAAAATTGCTTTTGTTTGTATTTTTACTGTGCAGCGCAAAAACAAAAACAAAGCAAATGCATTTTTATTGCATACTCAAAGGAGCAGTTGAGTTAGTATTGCATTTATTTATTCTTACATTAAAAAGAAGTAGACGAAACAGAATCATCAAGAGATGCTCAGCTTGATTGCTTGTCAAATTGACAATTATTTGTTCTTCATTAAAGCATGCAATAATGACAAAAAAAATTAAATTTTTTAAAAATAAATGCAATTAAATTTTATTTTTTAAATGAATTAACACGCATTTGCCACAAAGCTTTATACATTTATGAGTGTCTTCATTAAATTGCAAATGCGCAAACTTCATTTGCATACAAATATTATATAAATGATACTTTGTTGCTGAACAAAGTAGAAAGAAAAAAAAAACATTTAAAATTTATATAAAAAAAATAAATAAAATTATCATGCTTCCCTTGACGCGTGTAGCACGTCTGAGGCCAACAACAACTGCCCGGTGTATCTGTGTGGCCGTGTGTGTGGTTGTCCTTGTGTGCTGTGATGACAATCGCATTGACAGCGAACAAACAACGAAAAAATGCATGTAAATTAATAACCATAAATTTATTGTTTCGTTGTGGGCTATAAAAATTAAATTATTTTAAATTTAAAAAATATTTTTTAACTTTTAAGCAAGAAAAAAAATGAGCTATCGTTTCCATTCGTTTTTTTTCTGTTCTGTTTAGAAAATTATGGAAGGAATATAATCAAGAAAATAAGCGATAAGCCGCTATCTAGCTTTCTCAATTATTGAACTTATTCGAATCGTACAGGTATACACAATTTGGTGTGAAAACAATACATCTTTATTTGTTTTCGTTTGCATCAACTTTCTTGTCTTAGAACTGTAATTCCATTGTTCATCACCATGATATTAATGAAGAAAATTAATTTTAAACTTGTTTTATGAAACATTATGATTTTTGAGTTATGGCAGTCTTTAAATATTACATAACAAACAAACCCCAACAGAAAAAAAAAGTTTCTTCTGTGAGTGCGCCAGTTATATTTATTTATTTATATTTGTTTTTCATTTGGCATATAAATTACGGATTTTGATCCTTTGTTTGTTTTGTTTGGCACCGTCAATACAATATTTGCATTTAAAAAAATTCCGAAATATTCACAAATATGTTTCGACAAAAAGTATTAATAAAAATCTTGCCAAATGAGTTTCATAAATAAAAAATTTCAGAATTCATCGGCATTGTGTGACAAGATAAAGTACAGTATGTATACTAGTATATGTGAAAAGGCTAGACCTCTTAAAAAAATTATTAGAGGTATTTTCTGAAATTCTAAACCAAGGCAGAGAACATGCTCAAAAGGTAAGCCAAATTTGGTTGTGACAAGGCCACAAGTCGTCATCTGAAAAAGTTAAGCAAAGTAGAATTTAACAAAACTCGGAAAGACATTGGCTAAAGGCCGACGGACCAGAACACGCCGAATAAATAACGAATGGAGCGACCTTACTCGTCTAAGTGGCTTTATAAGTGGCTCGTATGAGTGTCTGCAATATGTCATGTACGCTGGAAATTGCCGAAAATGAAAAGCGTGCAAAATGCGTTATCAACTACCCAAAAGCATAGAATGCCGAGAGAGTGAAAATAGCAATAAAAATGTACAGCGGCACGTTAAAGTGACTTCGCGGCCGAGGCACACGCCATTTTCTTTTTATTTACGAGCACAAATTGAGCAAAAATAAAGCGCAGCAAAGTAATAAAGCTCGAATGTTATGTGATTGTTTTTCTTTGCGCGATATTTGGACAAATGTGCGGCAATGCGACATTCATGCAACATGGCCAAGTGTGCATGTTGCACGTTGTGAATGTGCTTTTAATTTGCTTGTCGTCAGGCATGAAAACAGATTTATGCAGATCTAATTTAATTTAAGCAAATAAATAAATAAAGATGAAACGTAAGCTATAATCAAAAGTGCAGGCATGCCTGCAAATTTATTTGGCATTAATTACAGCAACACCAGCAGCTCAGCCTCAGCAGCCTCAGCAGTGTCAGCAACGTGAATCACATGCAGGGCGATGCGCTGGATAATCAAACAATTTCATATATACATGTATGTATGTATGTATGTGTATCTGTATGTATTTGAAGAACTGCTTTGATATGCAACACACGTATTTGTCGTCGTTGCCGTTTTGTTATTGTTGTGGCTGTTGTTTTTTGTTGTTTTTGCCGTTGTCAGCGCACAGTGAAAAATTCATAGAACTGTGAGAAATTAACAAATTTCCCAAATAAAGTTTTGTATATTTGCCTATGTCGCATTCTATTTGCATTGTTTACCTGCGGCCAGGTCCTGTTAGGTTAGTTGAGGCCAGTAGAGTTCTCATTTCTTGAAACCATCAGTTTTCTCACTTTTTATTTTACTTTTATTTTGTTGTTGGTTGGTCGTTGCACAATTTGTGATAAAGTTGGTTACACCTCGAAAGTTGGCTGTGCATGTTTTATGTTTTGTTATTCAATTATTTATTTATTTAATTTAATTTTCTTTCAGATAGGAAATTTGTTTTTTGTTTGTTATTTTACGGTTTGTTGTTTTTCACAATTTCTAATTATTATTAAACAAAACAAGGATTAATTACTTTTTTGAAGGAAATTTGTGTATTTGCTAGTAAAAACTGTCATGAGCGCATGCAAGGCGTATCTCAGCCCAGACGTGCCAGAGCAGCACATTTGAGCCCAAACCATGCGGAGGCATCAGCTCAATTTATATGTTGATGACGACAATGATGAAATTTGAATACAATCTTAGATCACCTTCGGGACTTGCGGAAAACTTGAAGTGTTTGCATTGCTTTGCGTTGTATTGCATTGCAACGAAAGATTTAAAGTGCCTGTGCGTATGCTTGATTCATTGGGAAATAATGATTTGTGTTAGAAATGATTGAAGCTTGAAATGCATGAACAAAAAAACAGGTCTACTTGAATGGAAACTTTAAATATAAAGTTTGTCCGTCATGCTACTAACTTACTAACAAGAATACTCAAATATTTTTATGTGTTTTATTTTTATTTTGCGTTTCTTTTTGTCTTAATTTGTTTAAAGTGCTCACTTAAATCGTTTTAAAACTATCCTGAAAACAAGGTGATGAAAAACTTGGCATGCTTTTGGGTTACCTATTCCTATGTTACTTAGTTTTGTTTATAAAATTATGTTAGATTGTGTTTAAATTATGAACTCGCACATCATTTTTTTCTAACGTTTAACACGTACAAGAGCACATAGACTGTGAATACAATGAGCAGCAAAAAAATGCAAGCGGTAACAACATTTTTTTTACAACTTTAGTTATGCAAAGCAACAGTTGCGCTTTCATGTTATAAAAACAGCGCATTATTTACGCTATTGTTGTCTGTGGTTCTGACTTATTTGCGTTTTGTGGCAACCGTTTTTGCGCCTGTCATTAGCTTACGCTGCGGTTTGGATGTCGTAGCCGTCAGCGTGGAAAAGATAAATTGCGCTGGTCACGCACGGCTTTTTGCTCCGAGGCTTGTTTGCGGCATTAAAATTGTGCATACAAAATTATAGTGTAGTAAATAGAAAAAATGAAGGCGCAACAAAATCAACTTGTCGACCGCATTTGCGTTTGTAAAATTAAATGTCCGAGTAGAGTGAATGCGTAGTTGGCTGTCTATAAAAATGAATCAGTTTGGTTTATTTGAATAATGCAAGGAAAACAAGAAATGAAAAATGGGGAAAAAATGCTTTAAAAGCGAAATTGCCAAACACTTGTCGACTTTTTTTTTGGTTCGTCACAACACACTAACATGTTAAGACACACAAGACGTGCCCGTGCAAAATTAATTTGCCGCAACTTTTTTCATCAACGCTATAATGCACAAACTATAAAATCAACGTAGCCAGCAGCAACAACAAGCACAACAAGGTGATATGACGCGCCGAAAACAATTTCCACCATGTTTCAATTAACTTTTGTCTTGACTTCATTTTGTTTTGGAATAAAGTCAAGAAATTCATAGCTGCCAAGACACTTTTCGCCAACAGACAACAGCAACGACTTTTTCATCTGTTGGGTGCGCAGAGTGTGTCAACTGCTGACTCCTTGCCACGCGCCTACTTTGGCAGCTTGAGCTTGTACATTCCATGGAATATGTTGAAGCACTCGCATGCATACATAAAAAAGCAACGCTTAACATAAATTATGACTTGCTGGTATTTTTCATCTATCTTTTTTTAAGATCATAGCTCAAGAATGCTGAGCGTTGCGTGCGTGTGGAATGCACTTTTAGCTTATAAGTAAGTCTGTATAAGCGTATGTGTGTGTTAATGTTTTTGCATAGTAATACTTTCTATGGTGCAAGCATGAATTTACACCTAAAAAAAAGAAAACAGCAACAACGTCGACGTCTCTGCCGGCATTCGGAAATTTCACAGAGTGCAAACTAATCGCAAGCATCTTAAGATCTTCGAAAACGCAAAAGTTGCCAGCAGCAGCAGCTGCGCTTTTGGCGGCGCTTTTAATAAATTCAACACGCTAAGATTTCCAATTTGTGTGCACTTCCTGCAAGTTGGCAGCAGCTCAGCGCGGCCCCGAGTTTGAAGCTCTGCGGCGATAGCAAAGGAACTATAAATTATAATTGCATATTTTACAATTAATGGGAAATTAAATGTCGAAAGACCGTCATGAATGGCGTTAGGGAAGGGGATGGATCGGCTGATGTCGGCGGTTGTGGCAGCATAAATTTTCCTAACTTGTGTTTTATTTATTTTTTTTTTTTCAATTTTTTTGCTTCGAGTATTTTTGCCTTTGCAAATTTGCCAAGTTTGAAAATTTCAGAAAGTATTTCTTTGTGGTTAAAAGCGTACGAAGTCAAGTTGAGCCTTCTTTGCATGATAAAGTAAAAATGCGCGTCTTTTGATGGGAAAACTTGCATATAAGTGCTTTGAAGTTGTATCATCTTCGACGTGGCAGCGACGCTTGAAATATGAATGCTTCAAATGTATTTAAATGCAGCAATTTTGATATGCAAATGTCAAATGAAAAATTACTCGAAAGGACATCATTCAATGTTAATTTTAATATTAATGTTAAAACCCTAATAAGACACCTCAAACACATTCAAAACTTTATCATTTGTGCTCTTAATTTTGTTAATGTTGTAAGAGAAGACTTCAAGGAAGCCATCAGCGAAGCAAACTAAAGCAATGCAATTCAACATTAATAATAATGAAGAGAGAAAAATACTGCGAGGAAAAAAAAGTTTGTTTTTTGCATTCGTATTTTCTAATTTCATTGCTGTTTTTTTTTTTTTATATTTTTATTTTATGCTATGAAAAAGTTTACTCAAAGTGTGTTGTCGTCAAAGCCCAAAGGAAGCGAGTGAGATAACAAGCTGTTGATTATAGTCGCTGGTGGCGCAAATTATTTCGCACTTGCTGCCATTGGCTTGAAATGAGTTTTGCTTTTGTTTTATTTTTGTTTTTTTTTAATCTTTGTTTGCTTTTCTGTTGGCTCCTCACAACAAAAAAAAAAATATACGGAAAAATACGAATCACGAATTTTAAGGACTTGTTTCAAACACATTCATGTTCGACGGAAAACGTCAGACAGGTGAGAAACTTTGAGCAAATTGCGTAGAGGCAAGTCGCTTTGTGATGCTTTAAGCTTGGCAATGATTTTTGGCATAATCACCAAAGGAATGCGGAAATTCGAATTTCGATTTTTTTTTCCTCACTTTCATAAATTTCTAATTTTACGCACGATTTTCGATTTCAACAATTCTTTTATACTTCAAATACAAATGAACTGTGGCAATCAGAATTTCCATGATACGCTTTTATGGGTCTGTCGTGTAGAAGAGGTAAGTAGAAAATTGACAATTTTTTGAGTTCACTCTATTGCATGTACCCTACCAATGGTC
Organism: Phortica okadai; assembly: GCA_034638295.1. Classification (NCBI taxonomy): domain Eukaryota; kingdom Metazoa; phylum Arthropoda; class Insecta; order Diptera; family Drosophilidae; genus Phortica; species Phortica okadai. Next base: position 11,126,019 of record CM067849.1, on the reverse strand, counting down.
GGTACTTGGTGATACTAAATGCTTTTCGGTCGATTGGCACAAGAGATCAAAAAACTTCAAGAAACTCACTGGTTGCAATTTATTTTGCAAAGTAATACCGGAAGAAGTTTTTCGCTTCATCATGAAAATGAGTTATATAACAAGAATAAATTACACTCGTATACATAATATTTGGAACAGTCATCAACAAAAAGCTCTATGATTTTTTATTATTTATTTAAAAAAAATCTTTCTAATTTCAAATAAAAAAAAAATAAAACCTTTGCTGTTTGCAAATATTTTTAATCAATTGAAAAACTGGTAATAAATATATTTTGTTGACATGTGTCTACAAGACAAAAACGTGATTGAAAGCATTTGCGACAACAAACAAACAAATTCCGACGACACACAATATTTTATTCCATTTTACTTATTCGCTTGTTTTTACAAAATCAAGCGAAAAAGTTGCAAATGCAGTCGCTGCAAATTACATAAATGCAAGCAAGCCAGCCAATGGGTAACTGGAGCCACGCAAATGCGTTTTTGGCTATGATGAAAATTGTTTTTCGTCTTTATGAGCTTGGCTGCAAAGCGAAAGAGCAAAAAATAAAAAACAGAACAAAAACGACAAAGCACATTTGAAAATGGTCGACGAATAAGTCTTCCTTGCCACAGGGCTGCAGTTGCATAATTGTACTAAATGCAAGCAATTCATTTGTGTACACTCAATTTGAGGCAATTAATAGCGTTAAATGACATTATTGTTGCATTTGGGGTCAACGGGACAAACATGCACTCACGGTTGCCATTAACGAATCAACATCGTCAGGCATGCACCACCGCGAAGCTGCAAAGACCGTCAGGGGTCCTCATTGTTATTAGTTAAGACTTATGGTCAGCAAATCCGAGAGCACGCAAAGCCCAAAACGGAATTTGGCTTATGCAAGCATTGTCTGAGATGGGCAAATAAAGCGATGGCGGAAGCCAAATTCAGCGTACAATTTGTGTCTTGCTTCCGTGTTAAGTGCGAACTGCGTGTTGCAATGATAATTGTCAGCTGGTTCGTTGATTTTAATTATACTCGCATATAATTTCAATTGTTTACATTCCAAAAGTTGCCAAACAGGATCAACTGGGCTACTGAGCGCAGACAAGTTTTACAAGATTAAATTTGTTACTTGTTGGCTCAAGGCGTGTGTCTGACTGTGATGATGATGTTCTTGGTGGTTCTTGATGTTGATGTTGTCATTGTTTTTGTTGCTGCTGTTGCTTGCAATGCTGGCAAAAATTGAAAATTAATCCACCAACAACTAAGACGGTGGAAGACAAGTTATTGTCCTTGTTGCAACGCGCAGCTAAGCATTGTAACAAAGGCTAAGGACAACGCGTTGTAGTAATTCGATTAAACGTGGCAGTTCACAGACGGAGTTGGCCAGGGACTCACAGTAGTTGAGCTTTGATGCTAGTAAAGTAACGACATGCCAAGACAAGTGAAAAAATATTGTGATTGTGAAAAGTTTACAAACCGTAAAAAGTAATAAGAATTCAATTACAATTTTTTTTCGGTTAAAATGATGTATTGTAATTAATAAAAAGCAAATTTAATGTAGTTATTTGCATTTTAATTTTCAAATTTTGTCTTTTATAAAATTTTAAATTCTTAATATTTATTACTTACTTTTTTTTAATATGATAATGAAACATTATGATACTGACTAAGGAAATTAAAATCGTCTTTGTACTGTTGTTGATCTGATTCCAGATGTGGCTGGAATATTCGAGTGAGAGCAGAATCTATCGTTGTATAGACTGTGATAAAAATCTATTTTATTCAGAATAGTGGAAAATTTCTAATAGGATCACAAAAATTAAAAACAAAATTTTTTTCAATTTGAACATTTTCATGAATATTAACAAATAAATGAATAAATTTCCATCGCATCATAAATGTTTGTGCTTATCTCTTTTGTATATTTATGTATGTGTGGGCATGTTTGTATGCGTTTGTAGCAATTATTGTGTAAAAGCAGCACCGAATACTGCCGAAGCCCCTAACGAATACAATGTAGCCAACGTTAACAAACACGAACACAGCTGACAAATGAAATGACGAGAAGTGCAAATTGGGAAAACATATAGGCCAAGCATTGGTTGACTGTCGGACACCTATGTAAATAGGTGACAGCAACAAAAACAACAAAACAAAAACATGTAGGGAACATTTTGCTGTAGGGGAAATTCACATGCTTTGCAACATGTTGCAAGGGGCGGAGTCGAACCAACAGCGAATGAGATGAATGTGAGTTTGTAAATTGCGTGTACAGGACACCAGGACTGCAAGTAGTATAGGATTGTAAGAAGTCTAGCAGGAAGCAAATCATCACAGTTGATTTGAAGTTAAAATATTTCACTATTTTCCGATAATTTTTTTTTTTTTGTTTTTGTTAAATTTTTCTTTTAGACTTTTTTTGTACTTACTAATGTCCAAATAGTACTTAAAATAAAGAAATAAATACATTTGAATCCGCAATAAATAAACAAAAAATTGCGACATTTATCGTTTCTTGTTTGATAAATGCAGCGGAAAGTACGTCAACCCCACCACTACGAGCGCAACCCCGATGATTGTATCGTCGTTTAAGCTTAAATATGTTGCGAAAGGTTGCAAATTACGCAACTTGCGCACTTGACACATATTTTTGTCGACAAATAAATGCATGTGACTCGGAAAAAACAACGTTGTACATGCAGCGATGCAACAACGCTGCTACAGAGAATGGGAGGTGCCTGAACTTGTTATGTAATATGTTTTTGTTTTATTTATGCATTTCCCCTTTTTTCTTATGCAATAGCAACAACAAGCCACAACCAAAAAACAAAAAAATTAATAAAAAACAAAAATCAGTAAACATATAAACATGTAGTAGTATGTGTATATAAACTGTTGCATGGGCTAAACTTAAAATTAAATGACTTGTCTCAAACAAGTTTGACATTGTTTGTTGCATACTTCGGAGCGCAGTGTGTTTGCGGGAAGAGCACATTTCATGTAATTTACTCTCTATCTGTTTCTGTCTTTCTCTCGCTTTAGTTTTTTTTCGCGCTCTCTACACTGATAACGTCACTGGAGGAGTGTGCGCAACAGCACAAACAAATGCCGGCCACGTGACTTTGTTGCATTTCCTGTTTGTCTGTATGTCTACCATATACCCTATATGTATATTTAATATGTATGTATGGCACATACACACTTACGTTTATACATATGTGTGCATGTACATATTTGACTTTGACTGAGCTGCAACGAAGCTCTAAATCAAAACAAAATCAAAAACTGGCCTTATATATGTTTGGCTTTTTATGTTCCGTGAGAGAAACACGTGCCGCCATTTTTAACAGTGGCGATTCTATTGTAACAGAGTTCAAACTGTAAACAACTGTTATCGGTCATGGTTGGTGATACTAATGCAAAAAGACTTTGCGGTTTTTGTGCGTATTTAACTTGGGTATTTTCCATTTGCTGTGGTATATTTAGTCATTAGTAATTGAATTATCATTATTGTTTTAAATATTTTGTTTTATTCTATCGCATAAGTTCGAGTTAATCTATAGATTCCACTGCATTGACACTTTATCAAAAGTTTTAATAAATGATAAAAGCAAAATCTTCAAAATAATCCTATCAAACTTAACATTTTCGAATATAATTGTTAGAAAACCAAATCAAGAAATTATTGATAATCAACCAAATCAAGAAAGTAATTGCATCTTAATTAAGCTAATTTTCTGTTGTTGTAAATTTTATTTAGAGACACTATTTAGATCAAATTGAAGTCTGAACACAGGTCGATAACATTATTTTTTATGATTTCCCCAGCGACGCAAATTTTCTTGACCAATTGACTAATTTTTTTGACATCAAGTCAATCGACCTAAAATCGCATATCAATTTATTTTCTGTTTACAGAAAAGAAAAAAATCTGTTGGCAACAAGAATGATAAAACCAAACGCTCAAAGCGAAGTGTTCGGAAGCAAACAAACACACTTACAAACACTTCATTGCTTACACGTGTATCACGCTATCATAGTACATGGAAATGTCCTTGTATTTTTTTTTTTTTTTTACATAATAAATGACCCGGCAAATAACATAAGCACCGATGTGGATCACAGAGACTTCGGTGGGGAGGAAATCAGTGGCAGTCGGCAACAGCGACATCACAACACGATGTCTGATAAGAAATTCGCTTGGATACCGGCTTATTCAAGTTGTTAGAAGAAAGTTTAGCGCTGTAATAAGCGCAGCTCTGTTCACTTAACAGTGGACTGTTCGGTTAACAGTTTGTAAAATGTAAAAATAGCAAATTGAGAGCGCATTCAGTAACAAACGTGTGTGCAGTATGCTGTATGCGAACTGTTGTTGTAGTTGTTGTTGTGTTTATTGTTGGCGTTGCAAGAGTGCAGAACATTTGTTAACATCGCGCATTGTTGTATTTTTGTTTGTTGCTCTTAACTCCCACATTGTGTGTGTTGCTATACTGTTAGATGAAAGGTGAGTAGGGAGGCTGATCGGGTTTGCGCTGCCATTTGATTAACGGGTGACCGACACTGTGAACGACTTGTATGCACGGAAACTGCCTTAGGAATGAGAGGTCCTGACATGAAAGCAGGCAGACTGGCGGGAGGTAGGTCGTGCGACCGAGAAAACGAGCATTTGTTGCAACAACTCGTCGTGGTCGACGTCGTCGTCGTCATCGTCGTCATCGTCCTCATAGTTGGCGTCGTTCCTCTCGTCGTTGATAATTGTTCGCTCGGCTGCAACTACAACTACAGCTACAACAACAGCAACAGCAAACATTTCACCCTGTTATATTCCCTTTGACGATGGTGTAGTTGGAGTTGTACATGTACATTTGTTGTTGTTGTTGTTTTTGTATGTTATTCTTATTGTTGCCATTCACTCTGTATGCATGTGTGCGTTTTTGTTGACTTGGTTGGTGCTGCTGCCGCTGTCGCTGCTGCTACTGCTGCTGATGTGTTGCCTTTGCTGGCGCTTGGTTGTCAAGCTATCTGAACTAGCTGCAACATTCGCATTTTGCACATTTACCAGCAATCAGTTGAACGCGTATGCTCCTTCAGTAAGGACGCAAACTTGTGCAGTTGCAATAAAAAAGGCACGCTAATAAATATTATTACAACAACTCAGCAGTTCAGCAGCTCAATATTGCACTTTATGTCTTCGTTGTCTGTCATCTATAAAAAGACAATTGTGTGAAAATTATACCAACAAAATAATAAAATAAACTAAAATTGTGCTAAAGAAAAATTCTTAAAAATTACATGAAGTGACATTTGCGAATTTTACCAACAAATATTTACGATACAAAGAAAGTATTGTCTACTGTTAGGCGCAGCAAAAGCGCGCTGTTATAAACAGTTACCGGCTGATTACAACAGAAGCCAAAAACTTTGAAGAAAAGAACATTTATTGGCGACATTACATAAATTTGTTCACTCTTGTGTATGAGTGTGTGTACGGATTAGGTGACTATAACGGCTGACTATTGTTTTTGTAGTATTTTTGCAAGTTTTCAAATTTTCAACAGCAAAACGTGTCAATAAAAAAAACTGTCTTGAACTTTGTTTGAAACGAGAAAATTGTATTATAAATTCATAATAAATGCGTGAACTCAGAAACAATAACAAAATGTTGAAATTATTTACACGCGATATAGTTTGCACAGTAGATTACTCGTTGTATGAAAGGTCAATAAACTTATGTCATATTTAAAAGTTGAAAAAAGTGCATAAATAAATAGTTGAACATCTGAAAAAAATAAAAATTTTTGTAACAAAACAAGAATTGACGTGCAGTTGTGCTTGATATACTTGAAACTTCAACAACATTGAAGTCAACAAGTTGCAGTGAAATTACATTCAGGTGAGTTTGGTGAAATTTTGTTTAGACTTGTCACAATTTTTTTTTTTTTTTTGGAAATGTGAATGTTTCACTTTTAACTCTGATTTTCACATCTTATGACATGTTAGCGTCGAAAAATATTTGTCCTGTTTTGAACCAATTGAAAAAATAAAGTATTCAATATTTTGAAAATGGTGCGGAAAATTTTTTTAATATTAATTATTTTCAAAGCTAATGTCCTTTTTGATTTATTTAAAAAATTGTCCAAAATATTTTGGTTTCGAAAAATAATTCTGATAATATTATTAATCAATAAGATTTTAGTAAAATATGTGTTTGATAAAAATTGAATGCGATCAAGCTTTGATGACTTTCCTGATTACAGTTTTAAAATTAATATCCAAAAATATTTTAACATGAGTCGTCAAATAAAGATTTTTGAAAGTGATTCCTTTTTTAATCTTTCAACCTTTTGCAATTTTTTTAAGTTTTTCAATTGATAGACCTTTTTCGTTAGCATTATTTAAAAAAATGATTTTTCGTTAAAAAAAAAAAAAACGATGAAAAATTAGGGGATCCAAACTCTTCCTGTAGTTAATTTCATTTTATCAGACCTTCTCCGAAGTAGAAATGTTTGAAAATTAAGAAAAAAAAACCTTTTTGGGAAACATGATTCTTACGGCAAAGGAGGTATTTTACTCATACATATATAATTTATATGAGAAATTAAAATTAAATTTTATATATGATATAAGAAATCATTATATGTATCTGTTGAAAGAACACAAAGACTCAGTAATTTAATTAGTCAACTGTAGCGAGCGTGCACTGTAACATCAATTGCATCTTAAATTTACAAGAAGCATAAACCAACTCAGAGTTACTCATACAGAAGTTATAATTACAAAATGTGCATAAATTGGTGTTTTTTGTTCTACAGAGATCAGTAGTCATTGAAGCGTATTAAAATACTCAATTTGCCTCTTGGGTCATTTATCTAAATTGTGTGTGATTTTCACTATTTGCATTTGTATGTCTTTATTGTTTTCTAATGTGTACGAAGCAAAAAGTGTTTACGATATCCAACCAACAAATTGACAGAAATTACCATATATCCAAAGCACAAAAAGTGGCACTTTTGAATAAAGCAGAATAAAGCTGGCAAAAGTTGCCTGAGCTGAGCAAAAACTATTTTATTCTGCCGACATGATGACGGACATTTACATTTGTGTGAAACTTGTTTTTTTTTTTTGTGTTATTATTGTTTATTTCTTTAGAAAAAGAGAAATAATAATTTCTATTCATGTGCTTACACACACAGTGTACTTTGCTCACATGCAAACCAAAATTGGCTTGACTTTAGTGGCCGTTTTTGTTTGCGTGTTGAGGACAAAAGTGACTGTAAAACCAAATAAATATACAAATAAAATAAGGTAAATAATTTAATTTATATTAATTTTTGTGCATTTGACAATTTTAAGCGCTAAAACATGTATTAAAAATGAAATGACTTCATCAAATTTTCAAATTTGCATTTTACGAATTTTTGTGACATTTGTAATTTTTGATGTTATTTTCATGAATATTCGAGAAATTTTTGTTCACCTCAGAGACTGGCCTTGGTATTATGACTCTATATATTATAGTATTTCTATGAATTATTACAGTTACAATTACAAAAAAAGAAAATATAAAATGAAATATTTCAAAAAACAAATGTTGGTAAACGTTTTTAAATTCGATTAAGACTGCCAAAGAGATTCAATTATGTTGTCGTAATTGTTGGTAATTTAAGCCATTTGCTCAAGCACAGATTCAGGCGTACAGCAATAAAAATACTGAAGTATTTTAGCTCGACTGTTGGCATAATCTTTAATTGCTCTTGATTTTAGCTTTTTGATATGTTTTAGTAAATTAAAAACAAGATTACATGCCAACATGAACATTTGACTACTCATACGTAACGTGCTCTATTTGCTCTTCGGCTGTCTAACTTTTTGTCCTTGTGCCTGTTCAATCGTTCAATTACGTCTTTACAAGTAATCAATGAATATTTGATATGCTAACTTTTTAAATATTCCAAAAGTGTTTGTTTGCTCGATTGGTTGTTGCTTGTTGAATATCTACACATAAACTTTAACCTGTGCTGCACAAATCGCCTAAGTATGGTGTCCAACAGCATGGGTGAGTGGGCAAGTGCTTGAGGCGCAGGCTGGCTTACACTTCCATCTATGAGTATTAAAAGTATGAGCGTTGATTTAATTTATCTTTACTTGAGAGTTTTCAACGGCAAGTGATTTCGATAAGTTTCTGTGTATTTTGTGGAAATGTAAGATTGAAACTTTTTCAGTGTTTAAAATCAAACATTTTGCAAGTTTTACTAAACAATCGAGAGGAAAAAAATTGTGTTGCATCCCGAGGTTAATTAATATTGAAAAAAATTGTTGATAGTTGATGAAGAATATCTCCAGTTGCTACTTTCATTAATAAGTCAGAATATATAATTGAGACACAAAATTGTTGCCAAATAATTGAGAATTCCCTTGATCCTAATTTGCTCATTTAACAAAAGACACTTTGGCAAAAGTAATTAGCAGATGTCTGCCTTTGTATTTAGCGGTCGTCGTTGAGCGAGAGGAATTTAAGTTTAACAGAGCATAGTTTATCCCAAATTAAAAGACTTTTAACATGACTAACAACGGTCGTGTGTGTGACCCAATTTCGAGCCAACTTAGTTTACAGCGACGGTCTACTACCGTCATCTGTAATCGTGAATATGTACATGTTTATGTCTGTGTCTGCTAGTCAGTCTGCGTTGGTTTGTATAGATTTAAATCTGGCTGACTGCCCAACTACAATATGCCTATTTGGCAGCCTACATACTCGTTGATCTGCACAACACCAGTTAAAATTGGCGCTGTAAACTGATAGCTTGTCTGGCTGTCTGTCTGCTTGTCGGTCGGTCGGTCGGTCTCTCTGCGTGTTTTTGCCGGCTGTCATAGCGGCATTCTGCTATTGCTCACTACTTACAGAGTAGCAGACTACCACCAACACTTGCACTAGCAGCAACACTGACACCGTCATAGACATCCGTCTCTATGTATGCATTGGCGCCAACATTGTTTTTGTTTATTTCTTTCATTTTGTTTGCTATTTTCGCGGTCGACATCATCATCATTGCCTCGGCCGCAGTAACGGCCGCAAAAAAAGGATCCACTGTCACCAAGGCTTCTCCCGACATCGGCAAGTACAAGTCGACCTCTTCGTCGTCGTATTTGTTGTCTAGCCAAGTATTTTGGCTAACAGCCGTGTTGGTGGCACACAAAATAGCTAGTTACTTGCCTATTCTCGCGTTTATAATATATATATTTTGAGGTTCGTTTCCTTACCTATATACTGAAGATACTGTTTTAACTGCTTGCGTTGGCATTATTTCCAACATTTTCCGTCCTTCTCGTTTGTTCTTTCAGAGTTGTAATTATTTGAAAATTCGTTGAACTTTTTTAAGTATTTTCTGCAGTCGAATAGTGAACTTCCTGCAATGCCGTAAAAATACATTTACTAAATTCTATGAGTGTTGTCTGCTTTACTTTGCTGCCTCTGGTCAAGCAATTTGCACGCTTGGGTCACATGGGCGTCGGCAAACTATTAAAAAGACTTCACATATCGGAAATTAAATGTCATCAATACAGTTTTCTGCAAAAAAGGTTCTGTCAGGTTTTGTCACTTGCAATTAATTTGCTGAAAATGAAATTTTACTAATGCAAAGCCGAAAAAAAAGAATAGAATAAAGATGTACCAACATTTTTTAACTGATTTTTTAGTGCTCATGTGTGAAGGCGAATTTCAGTTAACATCGAATGGGCTAAACTGTGTAAAATTCATGGCTGGGAGTTCATGGCAACAATCAATCGTAGTGTATTTACTTTTCGTTCTTTGTTGCTTGTTTAATTTTTTTTTTTTGTCTTTGTTTTGTTTTGGTTTTAAATGCAATACTTCAATGGTTTCGGTAATGTGCAATTTTTTATGTTATACTTGTCTCTTCTGCTTTTCTAAAGATGTACTCACACAACAGGTTTCCTGAACAACAATAAAACTTGCAGTTAAACTGTTCTCTCATGTTTTATATACCCTCTATGCTGTTGGTTATATTAGAAAGAAAGTATCTTTATTCAGCATCTTTAATTCTCTGAAAATGTAGGAAACAAGCACAGATGAGAGGAGAGAAGTCTTTGAACTGTGTGATGGTTTTACATTGTTTGGTGTAAAGGGTATTTCGTAGTCGATTGCTTCCGCCTTCAGTATTCGAATTTGTGTTGTGGTTTGCATTGTAGGCGTTGTGTGATGAAAGTTTCTGCTTGCTCTACTTAACTTGGCCGACGTTTGCAGACTGATGCGCGGCGTGTTGTAACGCGTCGAGACGAGTAGAATCGAGACTGTTCGAGTAGACTCGCCGACCCAGACAAGCTATGAGCGTACTCATCGTTGTATTATCATCATCATCATCATCATCAACGCAATTATGAGGTTGTGTAGCGATGCGAATAAATACAAGCTTTTATCTGCTGGATTTTTGTAAAATTTCTTTAACAAATTTTTATTAGCAAAAAATAGTAGCTCAATTCAAGTTTACAATTTAAACTTACAACAAACTTAAACTTCAATAGTATCTTAAGCTATCATCTAACGATTTACGATGTGTCCAAACAGTTTGTGTCGAAAAATGGAAAATATTATACATAACCTCATAAATAAGCGTAGATAATACAATCTACTGATGAGATTTTAAATCGAAATGAGTTTAATACAACTTTGACAACAACTTTCTACTATGAAAATTTGTGGCTGTAAAATGAACAAAAGTTGGTAGTCTCTCATTCTGTAAAAATTGTGATCTTAATGCTTTTAAACTTATTTTGGTAAGTAAATTTACATAAAAGTTGCTCATGAGAATGCAATCCCTCTCAAACACACACGCACACACTGACACACACACACAAATTCATGGTAGGGCAGACATGCTATTATTTGTGTGCACGTGCAATAGACTGGAAAATATCTAAGCACATTCACACATACTGAAACACCCACTTACAAAATATGCAGATACGATTTGAAGCGTGCGAAACAACCTGTAAAATCTAATTATGATTTGGTTTTTGTAAAACTCAACAATATTTCACATGCACAAAAATGGTTTGATATGCATTTTTCAAAGCATTTAATAAACGTCACAAGACAATCTTGGTCATAACGATAATTTTTTACTTTTTAGGTATTAATGGTTTCGAAATCCATATAATTTTAAAGCCAACTTGTTTTACATCGGTTATGTTTGTTGGTTTGTGGATAGTCAAATGTTTTTAGCTTTATTTAATACAGGTGAAATCTTGGGAACTCTGTTTCTATGAAGTGGATAATTCTTGAAATTAGAATTTAATTTTTTTTTATCTGACGCCGCCGGCAATGCGAACAGGGTCTTAGTTTGTCGAGTAAGCTCGATTGTATCACGTTTGCTGTTGATTGCTTACATTCGATTTTCAATTCTACAATCATTAGACAAAACCAAAATATATGGTTTACGAAACTTTAAATATCGATGAAAATAATTCAAAAATTTAAAATGTGAAATATTGAATGTAAAAATAGCCACACACGCATAAACTCACTCGGTTTGTTGGTAACAAGAAAAGCATGAGCGGAGGCCAATTAAAAGTTTCACATTGACCAAGTCAGCTGACATTTTGCAGCTTGCACCTTTTTCACGCTTGAACGCGTTGTCAACTTAACTTTTTCATTTTCTCTTTTTTTAGTTTTTATTTTATTTTTTATTGTATTTTCTACGTGCATAAAAATTTAAGCTGCCCGAAGCGAGCAGAATTAAATATCAATGTAAGTAAAGCACTGTAAAACATCGTAGCAAGCGATTTGAGCTTTGCACAGTGCAAGCTCCAACTGTGTCGGAATATGACCAGCCAGACAGAACGAGGGCTTGTCCAGTGAAGTGTCTGGCGTTTCTTTCCTTGGAGCCAAACGCACAAGTCCAAGACGTCGATTGCGAAAAAGCATCAAGTTTTCATAAAGTTTTCTTTGATTTTCTTTACAACAATTACAATTGTATTTTGCTTTTGATTTGAGTTGTATTTCGAATGAAGCGAGCAAATCGATGAATATTTTTCACTATTTTGAATCAATTGTTTTCATAGAAAATGCTTTACTTAGAAAAAATGCTAAGTTTTATGGATCTTATTATTGACAATAAATGATTTACTGTTTTCTAACACTGCTGCTGCTTAAAAGTATGCTTCAATATTTCTTGAGCTAAAATTACTTCTGCAAATAAAATGTTTAGCGTTTTGATCGAGTGCGACTTTTGAGTTGTCTTGAGTTTAACTCTATTTTTTAACTTGATTTAATAGTTTGCTTGCTGACAAATTTTAACAATAATTAAAATATCGAAATTTAAGTTGCTTCTGACATTACTGCTATATCAAATAGCGTTGACATCTGTTATAGTATAGGCAAAACCTTTACAAGCTCTCGTTTCTGTAAGCCAAGTTAGTAATGATTCATTGAGCTGATAAGCAACTTTATGCACGTGTTATGCTCGCATTGTACTGGATGCACTCTAAAGCTGTGGTTCATTCTGCCGGTGTAGTATTCCTTAAATACATATGGTATATACTTCTAGATGTTAACCTTTTTTTTTGTATTTTTTTATTTTTTTTTTGGTTTTTATTATAGAACGCTTGATAGCCTTGTAGTGAAATGCAGCATGAAATGCAGCACGTGCTTTACAGATGTGTCTTATATGTTTTTACCAAAAGTGTGCTTTATGTATGTATATGTATGTATGTGTGTGTATATGCATTTGCTGACTGGATTTTATGTTGGCTCACTGCTTTCACACATAACTCGCATAGAATCACTTACTGCCAACAGCAGCAGCTCAGCAGCTCAACAGAATCAACCACAAGTATGAGAGACTATTTGAAGTTTATAAGGTGCTATTTTCATAACCAACACCAAATTTATATAGTCCAGGTGTGTGTTTATGTTATTGTTGATAAAGTTCGTAGTTTGCACTTTATTGTTTTGACGTTTTACAACACCAAAAGATGGAAAGAATCCACTCATGTGTACACATACACACAAATATACATATCTGTTAGTTTATTAGACTTTTACGTGCACGTCGTGTCTAGTTCCGTAATTGTTGATATGGAAGTTGCCTTCACAACCTTTTGATTCAACGAAGATGAAAGTTTTATGCAATTGTAAAATATCGTAAATCCAAAGTGAAACAACAACAACAACAATAACAAAAAACAACTAAGAATAAGAAACAATACAGTTGCCTTTGGTGTTTGGCATTAAAAGTTTTCAGTGAACATGAACTGTTTGACAGGTACAACACACCATCGTCATTATACGCTTCGTTGCGGCGTTAAAACTTACACCGCTCAATTGAAATGCAACGTTTGATGAAGTGTCGTGCGCAGTGGAGCTGAAGTGTGAAAACAAGAAACAGAAAGACAGTGTGAAAAAGAACGACAACCATTCAGAGGGGATGAAAAACGAGAGTGGATTTGAGAATGCAAGTCGGAGACGCTCATGGACTACACGTGCGTGTAAACCATGAAAAACAACAAATATTCTTAATTCGTCTCTGACAAATATTTCATGCTCTTCACCTTACACTGATTTCACGCGATTTATATGATTGTATCTCGAACTATTAAGGTTTGTATGTATAAATGATTTTTATAGACTTTTCTATACTTTATGAAGAAGCTCTCGATTATAGGAATTTACGATTCTCTTTGTAATCAAGAACATAAAATTCGAGCATGATCTTAAAAAAGTTTCAAAAATATTAAACCTGTGAATCCATGTGATTCTCACTAAGTCGTAAATGGCATGTGAAGCCGCCATTACCATATTTCATTTGAATAATGTAGGAGAAACAAAAATCTGCGGAAAATTTCGAGAGGTGTGTGATGCCAACGCATTTTAATGAAGATCTATTCACGAGCGTGTGTGTATATGTACTTATGTGTCTGTGAGTGTGTGTGTGTGAGTAAGTGTTCATGGTAGACGTGAGATGGGCTATGTGTGTGTTACGTGTGACGTTTTGTCTGCATTTAGTTGGTGAAATTTACTTAGGTGCGTGCACTGAGAGCTGTCATCGCTGCATGCTTGCACTTCAGCCTGCCTCGCTTCGTCACGTCTCCACGGCTCTGTCGTGCCCAGTCTCATCAATCGTGGTGGTTCCAGCTTCGTACACGTGCCACTGACATGGTAACTATTTGATGCACATGTGTGTGTGTGTGTGCCTGTGTGTGTGCGCGTGTCTGAATGTGCAGATAGTTGTGATTGAGCGAGTGAGCTTGTGTGTGCGTCTGTTTTTTTTTTTTTTTTTTCAAAATGTTGTAACACTTAAGTCACTAAAACCAAAAGAAAAAAAAAAGGCGTCAAATTAATTAATTTTAGTTGTGAATTCTGGTTTGCAATATGAGTACGTACTTTTTTTTTTTTGTTATTTCTTATTTAAGTTAATTGCAAAGTTTGTACTTTTTGTGTCTAATGATTTTTACATACATAAAGTGCTTGGATTTATTAATTTAATAAAATAATTAAAAACGTTTAATGAATTGAAAAATATATGACAAATTTTAAAGCAATTCACATTCAGCATTGAATAAAGTGTACGAAAAAATTTACAAACATTCAATAGCAGTGGCGGCGCTGAGAAGGTGCCGACGTTGACACAATAAGTCTTATAACAATAATAGTTCTGTTTTTTGATTTAATGTTGAAAATTTCAAAATGAAAATATTGTTTGCGTTTATACAAAAGACACGTGTGTCCACTTATGAGAAAAACAAGTTTGTTTGATGATGATTTCGGAAACAAACAAAAAGGAATATTTAAATAAAACTTAAAAATACCTGAATGACTGTAAAAATGAAATATGTTAAGCACACGCATGAATATAACTCACATAACCTTCTTATTATTTGTTTTTTTGTTTCTTATTTTTGTTATTGTTTTGCAGGAAATATTATATGGTAGTGTAATGTGCAATCAGTTGACCATGCCTTGTTAGCAACCGACTTGCTTCGTTCTTGTTTGTTCCGTTACTGTGTCATTGCTGTTATTGTTGCTGTATAGCTTTTAATACCTTTTGCAGCGTGCAACTGATGCTATTTTACTGACTCGAGGCATATTGCATTCAGCATGCTTCATTTACTTGGATTTTGTGTTGAAAAGCTTGGCGCCAACTGTGCATCGTCACCAGCGGCCATTCTGTATTTATGAGTGTAAGTGTGTGGATGTGTCTCCGCATTGCCGTAGTAAAATTTTATATGTGTAGATGCATATGTGCATGTATGGAGACACCTCAGCTGCAATTGTGTGAACTTATGCAATTGTATACTGCTGTATTTTGGGATTGTTTCATGAGTGCTTAAAAGGGTTTTTTTTTAAAAATATGTCTGTGTTGCAACGTAGATGCTTTATGATACAACTCCAAGGTAAAACAGCATGAGTAAACATTAAACAGCAACTAAAATTGAGTTACTGAAAGTATGCAAGTGCCACACATTCCAATTCAGTGTTATATAATATTTCAGCTGATCATATTGCAATATAGAAAGAATCAGAAAACAAAATTTTATTGCCTGAAAGTTGCAGAAAATTGCTAACATAAAAGTTTAAAAGTTTACATATTTTTTGGCTCAACAATAAAATAGTACTTTTTCACGCTTTACAGCATTAAGAAAAATATTATTTTAACAGATGAATTACGACAGAAAACTTTTTGTATTACAAAAAAAAAAAAAAAATATATAGAAAAAACGAAATAAACATGAAAAACTTCATAATGTAAATGCACGAAAGCATAAAAAAACATTTTCAATGGCAGTGAAAAGTAAAGAAAGTGGCGCGCCGAAAAGGAAGCAATGAAAACGAGTCAAAGAGAAAGGAAGAAAGGAAAAGTTGAGGACAAAAAAAAAATTTATAAAGCAGCAAAGACAAAATGAAGTTTTTAATTATGGCGCGTATAAATAGTAAAATTATTTGATAAACGCACACACACACACACACCCACTCACACACAGCAAACACAAGAAAAAGAAATCTGTGTTAACAGAGTTTTTGTAAAAATATTGCCAAAACGAAGCGAAGGAGTACTGATACAACATGACGTATGAGTGTTATTAAGTGCCAAAAATATAAACAAAAAAATAAGCAAACACAACAATAACGAAAAACTTGCACGTTTGAAGTTTGGCGTCAATGTTAATTGCTGCCACAAAATATGCTGCAACAAAAAAATTTTCATGCATAACTTTCATATTTTTTTCCCACCTTTTTGTTGCCCTCGAGCGCATACAAAACGGAAAAGTTTCTGGCAAAAAATTCTTAACAAGCTGGGGATTTCTTTGTAAAACTTTCTTAATTGATTTGCTTAATGTTTTAAAACTTAAAAATAAAAACAACGACAACATAAAAAGGCAGATGCAACTAAATCCATATTCATGTTTCTGAGACCAGTAAAACGCTTGTCAAAACTCATACGACACGTTGTATTTGCTAAAAATATCTTAAAGCCGAATTAATGAAATCCAACGTCGTCCGAAGAGCAAAAAACAAATTCCATTCAACAAATTGCATTTGAAAGCTAAAAAACGCCAAATGACAACAACAAGTGAGTTTTTTTCTTTGTACTCTTACAAAAATTATTCCGAATTGTTTTGTACTAAGAAAAACTGATATTGCATTTGTTGGGAAAAATTAGGATATCAGTATAATTTTTATAAACTTTAATTCTTATATTTCATCAGTCTTCAAGCCAATAGGTCTGACATAATAATACTTACTAGCCATATAAGGACTAAGTATTGATCGTTTATATTAGAAAAAAAATTTTGACTGATTGGTCCTATGAATCTATAGAAATCTCTGCAAAGTAGTAAATAGATCTCGAACGACCGAAGTCACTGTTGGGTTGATCAGGAGTATTGTATAAAATATATGAGGAGATGCTTCCTTCTGTGCTTTGCAAAGACTATGACAAACAAGTAATAAAGAAGAAATCCCATAAAAATTAATTATGACACCTCAGCTTCTAAATATTTAAAGGCTTAATTTGAATTTGGAGTAAAGTTGAGGTTGAATTGACGACAACAGAGCAAAGTCATAAAGTGTCTTGCATATTTTAAGGCGTACGCCACACTAGCATTTTGTCAGTGCACATGTGAGTAACTTTTCATAGGCTTAAAGCTTACTGCGACAAACAATAAAGTAATAGATTGGCAACAATAATTATGAGAAAAACAACAAAAGCATTGTCCAGAGAAACAACATAGCCTACAGAAGCCAACGTTAAGAACTTTCAGTTTTTTGTGCAAGGTTTCCTTGTGGGCTTTTGACATCTTTATAAGTTTACTTGTAGAAATTTTTGTCGTTCGTTTTTTAATCTTGTTGACTTTGCCACTTACAGCAAAAGTTTAAAACAAAGCCAACTTAAGTAATAATATTGTTTTATAAATTTTTTTTTTTTACAATTTATTCATACGAAATTCTGAAAATGTGCCAACAATTGCGAACAGGCGAACAGAATGGCACACGATATAGGCGGCAAGTAAACTAAATCATCAATTTGCCAATGTGTTTCATTTCATTAGAGAGTAAATATGGACAACAAAGCTCGAGCGCATGTTGTTCTGTCACGCTATGAGCTCCTGCACGTGTATCTAATTGCTTGTCGAGTCCAATCATTCTTGTAAAATGATTACCACTTATGCCTTGGTGCACCTTCGGGTAAATATTTTAAACCCCACGTTTGGATTGAATGGTTGTATTGAAAGAAGAAACAGTTCTCGAAATAAATAAGCTTAATACATTTAATAACTTTCTTTTTTTTCAATCTTTAACCGGATCCCTTTCACACAGTTTCATGACTATTTACTTAGCACAGAAGCAACGTCTCGTCAAAAAGTAGGCTACGTACTTTTTCTTTTAGCATATTTAGGCACTGCACTCACTTTCAGTGCTCGAAACACTTTTGCCATTTTGTTGAAGTGCTCTATGAGTGTTTTAATTTTTATGTTCCTCTTTTTTTATACCCTTTTTTTTTGTTTGTTTTCGTTTTTGGCATACTGATTCAAACAAGTGGCGCAGGCACAAGGGCAGAAATGTCTGTGTGGCAGCTGAAATGTGTAAGTAGTCGAGTGAGCATGAAAGTGAGTGTGGGCGCGCATAAGTGCAAGCCGGCTTTAACTAATTATGATATCAGTGTTGTTGTGTTAAAGGGAAAAAAAGACAAGAACGAAACTTATTTTCGGCATTGTCGAAACTTATATACTCTTTCAATAAGTAAATTTTTACTAAACATATATAAAAATTTATATTTTTAAAATAAGAAACGGATATGTGTGGTAAAATGGCGTCTAATGATCTATTAAAGGAACAATTACAGTAATCCAATCAAAATTGGGAGAATAGTTCGTCTTTAAATAGGTGGACAGGCAGAGGGACACACATATAGACAGTTAGTCAGTCATGGGTATATAAATTGATATTTTATAGTTCAGATATTCAGAAGGGCTTTAATTCAAGCGTTAAAAGCTGCGTAACAAATGGAATGTACTATTTTGCAAATTTATAAAAACATAGCATTTAAACAAAAACAATAAAAACAAACAAGAATACAATTTTTTTTTTTTTGTAATTGCGGTTTTTTTTTTTTGGTTCCTAACTTTTCACAATTTGAGCAAAGAAGTTTTGTTTTGTGGGTCAGGTGCACAACATTCAAGCATGTTGGAAGGAAATCCTTGACATCTAACCAAATCAACGACAACATTTCTATTACAAAACTTCATTAATTAACGACGTCATGCTGCCACATAGATGTGTGAATGAGTTATTGTCGTGTTGCAAGTCGAAGTTTGTCTTGGCAGTTGATGACATTGAATAAGCTCTCACACAGATGCCAGAGTTGCCATGCAACGCAAAGCAACTGTGCAGTTATGGCATGATACCAGAACACGCAACGTCGACAACGCCGTCATTAAAGACCAAAGCTCAAGTTAGCAGCTGCAATGTCAACATAACAACAATTTTGTTGTTGCATTTTTTTTTCGGGATTCTTTTTCCAGATGAAAATTTTTGATATATATTCGAGTCCTTTGCATCCTACTGATTTGTGCATAAGCAATTTCCGCGTATCTAATTTGATATGTTAATAAAGTTCATGTTCGGTTATCATGTTGGTAAATAACACAAAATTCTTTAAGCTTCCAAAGCACCGTTACGTGCATGCTGATTTGATGGAATGCACATAAGTCGTGCAGCACATAAAAACAAAAGATCAAACTTATGACCTTTTTCAAAGATGAAGTTTTTTATAGCTTTGTTTTTCTATTGCTGTAATACATATTTCACTTTAATACCCTCCTCAAAGTATATCTCAGGGGAACATTAGTTGTAGGTAGAGTTAAGCTATCCTTTTTGACTGGTGAATACTTCTTCTTTACATTGAAATATAAAGGCCGATAACAAAGAACAATAAACCAAATCCAAACCAGCTCGTCACTATTTATGACCAGCTGTGATGAGTTTTTAGTGATGAGAATTACTTTATATGTTTGCAGGGTATCTGTTGTCGAGTGTACTTGACTTTGGCGCTCTCACTTATTTATTTATTTAGATTTTTCTTTTCATTATGAGTTATTGTGATTCTTACGGCAGTCTTGTGGCGTCTTTGCCATTTGCCTGTTTGTGTCACGTCGAAATCAATTATTATAAGTCAGGCAGATGGCAAAAACAAGAGGAACTTTTCTGGCTTGGCGTCTGCGAATATGTAATGTGGCATACTGTTCTACCATAACTGCTTCCGAGTGCTGCTCCAGCATTTCTTGAGTGTGTCACATTGCGTATGCGTAATTTTTAGTGCAGCTTCACTGCCTGCACTTAAATGGCATTGCAATCATTTTTCTTAGTTATTTACCGCATTTGAGTGCCTTTCTTTTTAGTTTCAAGCATTGTCGTCATAGTTGTTGTTTATTTAAATGTTTACTCATACAATATGCTCAACATACGCACACACATCTGTCAGACATTCAGTGCTACGACATGACATTAGCTAAGCGTGCCTTGATATTTTCACACAGGTGACAACATAAGCAACACAATCATGAAAGTAAATCCTTTTCTTTGTCATTTGCACAAATTGACTTTCATTCTGCTCGATGCTTTAAGCATTATTGTAAAATACCAGTAAGTAAACTGCTTTCTGAATATATAAACATGGCATGATTGAAAGCAGAGTTCCAAATATAGCGAGCGTTGACACTTCATTTATTAAAACAATGCCCTCATTTATTGTTCAAATAGAAACATTTGAAGCTATAATAAAAAAAACCAACTAACGGAAAATTGAATTATTTTTTAATTCTATTTATGTATTTATTTTTGTATTTAAAAGCTATTTAAGACACGTAAAATAATGAAGCTAAAATTAGTTATTAATGCACTCCGGTTGGTTTCAGTGCTGCGTTGTGTGATCGTTATATTTTTTTTTTATTTTTATTTTTTGTTGATTCAATTTTAAAATAAAATCGTGTTTTAAACTGTAAAACATAAAATCACAAAGTTTGAAACCCGAGCACGTAACACAATTTCATGAGTGGGCCATTTGTTTGAAACGGTTCGCTGAATGCACAGATACTCACTCACACACACACACACAAGCACGTAATTGGCTATTAACAGGACAAAAAACGACAAAACCAAAATAAACTTCAAAAAAGCGAAAACTATTATCTAAACAGCGTTAATTAAATTTATCAAGCTTTTGTCGCCAAATTGGTTTAAATTAATAGCAAACATAATTTTTCACACTTACGCATACATATATATACACACACGCGTTTCCATAGTCATGCGGCTAATTTTCAACTCTAGCGCAAGTGTAAACTTCATTTAGCTGACATTAACTTTTATTGAAACACAGTCGAACTTCTCTTTAACGAACTTCTACACATTAAATTTCTCTCTATAACGAATAAAATTCATGGGAACGTCTCTCTTTTGAAATTTCTATAATGTTATTCTTTGTAGATCCAAAGATTGGAAATGTCGATAGATAATAAAATAGGTTCATAGAATTTTTCTTACCAAAATAGTTGCCAGAATAGGGGAAGTGAATCTCGAAATTTATATCACGATTTGGTTGAGAACCAGAAACCATAGATTTTTAACCAAACCGATTTCTTTAAATAAAAGTTGAAATAATTTTCAGGTATCGTGCAAATTCGTTATAGGGCAGTTCTACTTTGCGTGCAAAATAAAAATGGTTTATTTTAAAAGTAAATAAATGGAAAGTTTATGAATATTTATTTTTATTTATATTTATATTTTGTTTTTATTTTGATTTTTTCGATTTTTTTTGTTGTTTTTGTAAATAATCCCAATAAAATGCATTTTTCATGTTCAATGCCTGAGCTGTCGGAATTACGGGAATGCACGCACAGGATTTTAAATTGCAGTTGCACAAACACAGCAACACCATCATCAGCAACACCAGCAAGAACAGTGAAAGAATTGGTCATAAGCAGAGGCTTTGTGGCCAGTGATGATGCTCATACACCGCATTGCACGCTCGTCGTATTATGTAATAATAACTGGCATTGTTTTTGTGTCCCCCTTTTCTTCCCAATCACTCTTTCCCTTTCACTCACTGCTTATGTTATTGTTGAGAAAAACCGATTTTTATAATAATAACAACAAACAGCAAAAAAAAAATCAAGCCAACTTAAGTCAATTATGCGAGAAACGAAAAAAAAAAAAAGGCAAAACAAAAATCAAATCAAATTTACCTCAAAGCTTCAAAACTTCAGATTCAGACTAAGTGCGAAATGAAATTGCAGCTTAACGTGAGCGCATAAAAAAATGAATGGTGATGAAGAGTGTGCGGGAAGAGAATTCGTTAAACGTTAAAAAATAGTTTACAGACTTTTGTACATTCTTCAACGCAGACTTACAAACCGTCGAGGTAATTTTTTCATTTCTTGTTTGTTTTTTAGTAAATATTAAATTCAATTTGAACAAAGAAATGTTTCTCTTTTTTAATTTTAAGGACAACAACTAAACAGACATTTTACTGCAAAAACCAAAAAAAAAAAAAAAATGGTTACAATTTTAAGTCTAAAACGCGAAAAGAATTTAATACTTCTCTTGTAAGGTCGAAAATTTGGCAAGTAGCTTTCCTTTTCAAAAAGTCAAAATATATGTTAGAAACAATAGAGGCGTATAAGTTTTCCGGAAATAGACTTTTCAGAGTGTTCACTGTACTTAATTTCAGTTGTAATAAATTACTAGCGGCACAAGTCATTCGAAATACCTGCGATCATTAAACGGCAGAAGACAAGCGAACATGTCTGTTTTTTCTTGTGAGTGTGAGTGTTTTTTTTTTTTTTTTTGACTTACACAATGTGCCATGTTGTGAGCCTGGCGGACTGTGTGGTCCTGTAAGTTGATTAAAGAAGAAGTATGCCAAGAAATGTGTTGTGTTGTGTGTGAAATGAGTGCCCAAAGTGCATATTGTCGCGTTGTGCATTTCCCTGTGCTTCAGCGCGAAATCAAGAATGCATTTAAGAACTCAAGTATTATGGCGAAATGGCTTTGAAAACAAATGAATCCGCAGTAATATTTTACACAGTTGTTGTAACATTTTCATTTTAACATACACATATGTTATTGTTTTTGTTATGCGTGTAAGAAAGTAACATAAAAATGCGCCGCTAACTTATTACAGAGCCTTTCCATGAAATAGAAGGGTTTCATTACAAAACTGTACTTGGCTTTGCTTTATGATTTCTTATTCTTTATATTTTGTATTCTTTTTTTTTGTCTTGTTCTAAACAAAGTGCTTACGCACAAATAAAAGATACTACTGTATACAGACACACAGTTACTTACACGCGCGCACACACACAAGTGTACAGCCTTGAGTTGAATAAAAAAAAAATAAAGAAAAGAGAACTTCACATAGACAAAAGCTGTGCGCTGCCATTGTGAATGGCTGCGTAGTCGTCTTTGTTGCTTTTGTTGTTGTTGTTTTCATACCCTGCAATCAGTGTGAGTCAAGAGTTTATTATGTTTCTTGATCAGAATAAACGATCAAGCTACATACATATGTATGTATGTCTATAACATGTCTGTTCTTTTCTTTTTTGTATTCTTTTTTCATACCCAACAATTGTATGTCGAAGACGAAAAGAGTTGCCTACTTCAAGCTCAGTTGATATTAGACAAGATAATTTAACTCTCCTCCAGTCACCAAGCGTCTTCATTGAGGTGTTTCCGTGGCGTGTTTGTTGGTAGAAAAAAAAGTCATTAATTTGGTGAATTGCATTTGTGTAGCGTATTATATGGTCGATTATATGCGACTGTCCTATGCTGCTGGTGACGACTACGCAACGCCAACTCATATGCCGACGTCGACATACATAACATGCACACGCAGGAATTCGCATATTCTCAGTCCTTCTGCTCTTCTTTTATTTATATACACATACTTATGTATATATAAATATATATAAACTTTTTTTTAGTGTTGCTTCTATTTTAGGGCTTTCGATGTCTCGTCGTCTGTCGTTGTCGTTGACAACATTTACTTTTTGCATTAATTTAATCATTTTACGCACACAGGCGCACAGTCATAAGTACACGCAGGCATACATATCAGCGAGCCGAGTCAAATCACGGCACATCGTCGACAGGATACCAGTTTAGTAGGTGACTTCGTTGGGCTAAGGTGTCACTGACTGTGCGACGTCTGTTGACTGTTGACTGTCGTCTGTGGTCCGTTGCCTGTCATCATCGTCTATTGTCGGTTGTGCTATTTATAACGCTCGACTCTACTTGAATTAAGTACAAGTAACTCATTCACAAGTAGGCCGGCGTCCCAGCATTCGACATCGACATCGACATCGCCATCTCCATCAGCATCACTCGCTTTCATGCCAATGTCCTCACTCAATCGTACGTTCGTTCGTTCGTTCAGTTGTTCGTTTAGTCGACGTCAACGTCAACGTCATCTTCGTCTTCGCTGTTGTTATCGTCAGTCAGTCAGAAAGTCATTCAGTCGGCTGGTTGCAGCGCCCCCCCTGAAAGTGCAATGTCTCAAGTGCATGTTCTCATTGCAGTCGCCACAGACTCTGCTGCAGCTGATGCCAGAGCCTCTGCTGCAGTTGTTCTTGCTGCCGTACAATGTGAACGCTGCTTAAGTGCTGCTTCGTGCGTGATTTTATGCGTTCGTGCGTGTACGTTGCAACTTTTTTGTTGCTTTTATTATTCTTTTTGTTGCTGTTGTTGCCAGTGTTCCATATTTTGTGCATGCATTAGTAGGTTTTTGCTTCAAAGAAAAGACTTTGGTTGATGACTGACTGACTGGGGGGTGGGGAATGCGCCGCCGTCGCCCATTACTACTCGTGCGCTCAATGAGCTGTACTGAACTATACGAAACGTCGCTCTTTACTCAACTCTTGCCGTTAAATTTTTAAATCATGCAAATTATTTCAATGAATTTCCTTCAAATCCTCCAATTTTTTTCATCTAAACGACAAAATTATGCTTGTTGGCTTCTGAGTGAAATGCAAAAGTTTTGTTTATTCTTTTGGTGGTTCTCCTCTTTCCACATGATTGTGTTGTGTGTATTTATCTTATCTCAAGTTTAAACAAAACAAAATTCATTGCACTCCTTTCGAATTTAACTTTTATTATGCAATGTCATGACGTCAATTCTTACTCTGCGATTTCTTGTTGCACGATTGTTGAGCTTGCTTCATAGTGGTGTAACATGCGCCTTAAAATATGCAAAAAAATTTTATAAATCGTGTCGGTCAATCAGCAAAATGTCAGATTTACATATTTAAAGTTTCTCTAATTAACAACAAAAGCACAACGATATGAAATAATTATTTTTACGCTGATTGAGCTGTAAATTGCCGCAGAGTGACTTCCAGCGCCCATCTAAGTCGTATGCCACGCTCGTGTTGCCGCTTATGTTTACAATTAAATACAGTTAATTGTATGCGTTTATATATATGTATGTATTTATGTGCGTGTGCGAGTGCATTAGTGCATGTGATTGTGGTGTGTGCACGGTAACGATTTACAAGCATTTTTACACAAATCAACGCATTTTATTTTAATGAGTTTCAACATAGCTTTTTCATACCCTACACAATAATTTGTTACAAAAGTGTATCAAGTGTGTGCAATGACCCCATGTAATGTAATGTGATATATCCAAGGAGTGCAGGATTAAACCATAAAATTGATCTGTACCGTTTTTAACATTTTCTCTTCACACTAATGGTTCTCATAGTCCGAATTCGCTAGACATGAGTCTGCTGTGTTCATCTGAAACGTACTTCCTATAGAGCTTAACTTAACTTCGAAGACTCGAAGACTCGAAACTCATAGCAGTCAACTTTTGGTGCAAGCTTCCTGTAGGATACTTAACTGTCGAGCATTCTTAATTATTTAAATTGTTGTTCGTTGTTCATAGCAATTGAGCTGCCCAGAGCGTTTAATTGTAACATGTTGTAATTAATTTACATAATAAGTGCAAATGTTGTGCAATTTATGTACTCATAGCCTTGAAATTGAATTTAAAATATATTAATGTGTATTGCATTCGATAATCATTTTGAAATTGGTGTTTTTAATGTTATTGTCAATTCATGCAGTTGAATTACTTTAAAATGAGCTCCGCACAACTTTGAAATATTTATAGAACATTCAAATTTATTGCGAACGTAAAATGCGTTTTTATGTTTATTAATCGCTTACAATATTTCACGCAGCACAACTCGATAGTCTGCAACGAGTGAGTTCTTTTTTAATAACTTAAAAATGACAGAAATATAAACGGAAACAAAATGACGCCAACAACATAAAAAAGTAAAAAAAGAAACAACACAAAAGATGAAGAAGCCGATGCAGATGCAAAGAGTGTCCGTAAAGTTGATGCTGCCGACAGTGCAATAAAAAACAAACGTAATTCATGGTGGACAGACAGCAAAAGAGGTCAGAACAACTTTACTTCGTGAATGTTGAACAGGCGATGACACCGCGATGGTCACTCTGCCACGTGCGACGGACGTTAGTCTCGGTCATAGCGACATAGGTACTTTTAGACCGTTTTGATTTATTTGGAATACGAGGAATAGTTTATATATTTTTGGGATTTTTATTTTATACATCTCAAGCATTATGACTTTGTTTGTGGCACATAAAAGAAGGAAACTCTAAACAATTAGGCTCAGGAGGATCTTGAAAAATGTAAAGTTCTTATAAGAAAAACTTCTTTGTTTTTAAACTAAGACTTGAGACGGTCAAGTTAATACAGAACTTGTCTTGTTTGTAGTCGGATAAGTCTTCTTTTGTGTATTATAAATACCATGACCATTTATAATATGTTTTACTGCCTAAAAATATAATAATGAAAAAGAATACCTTCTGAAAGGGCTCCACGATCCAGTAAACTTGTATTCTATAAATAATATAAAGAAGAATGAACGGTGTCTGTGATGTTACCAATGTGCACCGAGTTTCCAACGACATTTCAAAGTTATAATGCCATTCTCAATTTAAAAAGAGTACAAAAATGGAAAACATATAATTAAGGTGCAACCATGGTTGTTTGGTTATTTAAATGTTTCTGCAATTGTGGCATGATGAATTGGCGTTCAGCTATGCATGTGTATATAAATAACGCTAAGAAGAATTATTTGCGCGGAAGAAACACGTAAAGTGACTTTATTAAAAACAGTCGACACAATTCATTGGGAATTGAATTGCCAGACATGTCATAAAAAATGGCAACTGAATATTGTACTGAAAATGATTGTGAAATAAATCGTTCTTAAAAAAGAATATAATATAAAACCAGATGAAAATCTAAGCGCTAAACCGAGAATTGAGTGCGAAATGAAAATAAGTTTTGGTTTTATTTTTCAATTTCAAAAAAAATTTTTAGAAACAAACATTGTCGAAAATGTTTTTTTCTCGGCGTTTCATTTTATTTCTGTGGCGCCTAAAACAGTTTGAATTGTTGTTGACAGATATTAAAAAATGTTTGAAGTATTGTACTAAAATAGACAATGTCTTCTACATTTGATTTATGCTTTAAGCACACGCACACATAAACGCATTGATTTTATACTAAACCAAATATTTTTCTTATTTGTATTATTTTTCAGTTTTCGTGGAAGAGATAAAACACAAATCCAGATTTCAAACATACAAAATGATGACCACTTCGCCACAGGATTTCTTTGGCAATCCGTATGCACTCTTCCGTGGTCCGCCGTCTACAATGCGGCCACGCGAATCGCCGCTCAACACATACGCCCTTGACTTACAGACGGCCAACAAGCGAAACATCGAAACAGAGGTCCGTCAACCACCGCCGCCGCCACCGCTGCCACCGCCGTTGCCGCCTACGCCGCCGAGGTAAGGTTTAGCCAAAGCTACGAACGACGCATAACTCAATTCAAAACAATTCTTCAATCAACCTTTCAATTTCAATTAAAACAAGACAAAATGTTTCCTTCAACAAGCAACAAAAACATCAAAAACATCTAGAACAAATATCATTTTCAAAAGCATACAATGACATCTGAGATAGTAACATGAAACCACATTTTTTTCTTTTTTTTTTGTTTTTTTTTTTTTTGGATACTAAAAGTGAGTAAGAATTTTTTTTTTTTTTTTTGTTTGATATGTGAATACAAAGCTTATTAAAAAGCCCTTAAAAATGCAACGGCCAATGAAATACAAAAAAAAAAAAAAAAGAAAAAATAAAATAATAATCAAAGAAAAATATTTTTAAAAAATGTAGTCAAAAAAACAATTTTTGGTTGGCTTAGTAAAATGATAAAACAACACAACATGAACTAAAGATAAAATGACGAAATGTGTTTGCTACGCTATTATTAAATTAAGTCAGTTATACTTAAGTAATTAATATATTGAATATTATAACAAAATCATCGTTTGTAAGCATTTGAAAGATGTAAGAAACAACACCAATTCTTAGTTAGATTTACTACAAGTCGAGAATAAATATACAAATTGTAAACGAAAAACTACCATTCATATGTAGCCTAGTTTGTAAGAAAAAAGCTATTGCAGAGCACGCCAGAAGACACTTGTATTAAGAGTTAAGAATCGATATGGACTAAGATACTTTAATTAAACTATTAACTATCATATCAGCAAAAAGTTCGTAATAAACCAAATGTTTATTTATTCAAACTATACGATATTCAAGCAATTAAACCTATGCCAGCAAAGTCAAATAACCAACGATTAAACCAATACGAAAGTATAATTAACGATAAAGCAAATATTCTAACTTAATATTAAAAATAAAAATAAGGAAAATGTAGATTGTCGAATAGAAAAGCAGCTAAACTTATGGGTCCACTGAGTCCCACAAACATACTTACATATATAGATACATATGAGTATATGAGACATGCGAAACTCAACCACATATTCTAGTAAAATTTATTAAAATTTAAACTTTATAACTATTTACAGTAGTGAGCTTACAATAAACTTTACATTGTATACGCCGCAAGTATATTTCTCGCCTTTACCACATAAATAATAATAAGTATAAGACATATGAAAAATATTAAAGAAAAATACCCAACAACGTATACGGAAACTTAGCCTCAATTTAAAGAATATTTATATAATTAAACTAACAGCGCTGTTAATTCCTTATCAAAGTTACTTGCTCAGTAGATTCTCTCGGCATTTGTTAAACAACTGTCGATCATAAAATATAAGATGAAGCAATAATTCTAAAACAATAATAAGTAGATTTTTTTAATGCAGTATTTTTAAAAAATATCAAACTTATACTTCAAACTGCTTAAATTACTAATCAAAGCCGTAGATTCAGCAAAATATTCTGAAAAATAGTAATAAATTTATATACAATTATATACTTTCATTCCTTAAACAAAACAATGTTCAGTGAAAAGTTACTAAACGAGAGCACTTTTGTAAAATTTGCAAATTTACCGAGAGTACAAAATGAATAAAAATTATAAAAATAAAAACTTCTTGTATACATAAAATTGAATACGAAATGTAAGTTAGATTTATGAAAGTGGAAAGCAGCAAACACTCGCCGTGACGTACTTAAATGACGTTAAGCATTATATATATATATCAATTTTCAATTATCAAAATACGGACATATCTTTGAGAATGGAAAGCAAAAGTAAAAAAAGAAACATGTCTGCATCGGGGACATCATCAGCTGCAACATCAACATAGAGCAACATGAAGCGGCCACTCTTCAATCAACAAAAGTGATTACACACAAATATTAAAAAAAAAAAACAAAGTAAAGAAAATAGTCATTTTTTATTGTATGCTAACCTAACCAACCAAAATCAAACATTTAACTTAAATAATTTTGACTACATACAACATTAGTTGAAAACAAAGCATAATTCTAAAGTACTTACAATAATTATCGTAACATAAAAAATAACGAAACTTTTTTTCAAATTATTAATCAAAGAAGAAGATAGTTTTAAACTTCAATCAACTAACCAACTTAACATAAAAATCAACTCTGAAAACATAAACTCTGCCAACACATGCGGTAAGTGAGCATTCAAATATATTTATTACAATGATATATTCTAATTAGAGTTAAAAAAGAATGCCGAAGCAAAGTAACCGAATAACGATTATATAGAAAGATATATTATGACAGTAAAGTTTGGTGAAATTTATCAATGATATCGATGACTAACATACGTAGATTATATTGAACTATAACAATAGAAAGTATGTATCAGGAACTCGAATGAAAATTTCATTGTACAAACTTTACTCTTGTTATTTTTTTTTTTGTATTATTTAGTCAGCATGTTTCGCATGCGGGAAATGCGGACATATTGTTTATACATAGTAACGCATCGTAGATAAAATTTATCTTAAAAGGCGCAACGAATGAGCTAACGAAGAAAATATACATACATGTTTACATAAAGTTTACATATGTACAAATGTATATAGAAACAAGTAGCTGCACTTAAAAAAAAGTATCATATTATTGTATTTAGTGTGAGAGCTAAATGACAACCGAAATAATCAAGTAGAATGCATGTGTACCTTTAGAAAATTATAATAATTATATATTGAGATTTGTTTTTAACATAAAACAATTATTTCATATTACATGGAGGTCTCTCACCATTTTGCGATGCAAAAATTGAGATTAAACTAAACCAATTAAAGCAAACAAATATGTATTTTTAAAACATATTAAAAGTTAACAAAAAATTACCAAATTGTTGACTGAAAATATAACTGTTGAGAAGTTTCTTTTTAAAAGCAAACATATAATTCGAACAACGCCGTACGCAAAATAAGCGCACTTTTTTTTTAAATAATTTTGCCACACAAAGAAGAGGAAATTAGAGAGAATGAGGAACGTGAAGACTTTAAGAGCCAATTTAAGAATGTTACATGAGAACGTGCTTGTGTATGTAGATGCGTGTGTTGTGCTTGCCTTGCTTCATAAAAATGCACGCATGGCACGCATAGTTAAGCATTTTTCCAGCACAATGCAAAGTATCAAAGCAAGATGAAAGGTGGTCGTCACTATTGGGGTCGTAAGTCCCACTAACTGCTTGCGACAAGGGCGAAGTAAATACATATAACTTGGTACAACATAACATTAAAATGGAGAAAAAAACAGAGTAGAACCAAAGCAAAGGGAACAATTTGAATAAGCCAGGACGGACAGATTGGGACAGTAACAAGACATGAGGGGTATAGAGACAAGCGTAAAACGCATTTTGTTGAGTACGCGATTATTCTCTTTTCATTTCTTTTACAAATCTCTGAAACTTGTTTCCTCTTTCGTATATATGGACGTGAGACATTTTCCAGAGACCGCGAACACGAGCTACACCGATGCAAATAGCCATGTTGAATGAAACGCTTAGCGTTCTGTAATCGTTAAACACTTGAAAGCTTAAACGTTTTCTTTTACACTGATTTTGTTTACATTATTTTGCCCTACGGGCAGTCACTAAGAAAGCACCAGCACGCCAATGAAGGGCGTACTATATGCAGATGAGGACAGTAACATGAAACTCTTCTCATTTTCTATAGAAAGTACATATTTTTTGTTTTTAATTTCCTGCTGAAGTCTAGACTGCTTGTGGTTCAAGTACATCTGTGATGCTATTTGGCATTTTAATTTTTTTAACTACCTTTGAATTTTATGGTTTTGCATTTACATGCGAACATATGTATTTGTATTTGCGACACAGTTTCGTTTCTATATTTTATACAACTGCTTTGACCGTAACTGCATAAAAGAATGCATTTTCTTGGCCTACTTTGACCTATTTTATGCATTGGGGCATAAAACCATAAAAACAAATAATGAACGAATGCATAAACATGAAAAAATGCATTTTTTATGCGCAAGTTATTATTTGTTACAAGTTGCACAACGCAATGCAACGTTGCGTATGCGTAATGCGTGAAAAAATTAATCATACGCAAGCGGAAAATTTGGTTCAAGCGTTTGCACATTTGGCAGCTGCTTTAAACGTTATTCCATTGCTCTTGCATTTTGTCTCTCACTTTTTTATTTAAATTATCAAATATTCATGTTTAGTAAGAACTTTTCAAGATAAGCCAAAAACTTAGATTTTATGCAACTGAAAATTTCAATGCAACTTTTAAACATTCAAGCCAAAATGTGAAATATTAAAGCATATTTTTAGTGAATTTTTGTTAGATAGACGCATATTCATTTGTTTTATGCAATTTGAGGTTTTGCGTAAAACAAATCATGTCAATTAGGTAGATAGAACGATACAAACACACACATATTTGTAATCAAGTGTGAAGTTGCCAAAGGCTAAGCTTAGTTCACGGTACAAGTTGATTTACTTGCCATGGCTTATAGTCATGTGATCTATTATTTTCGTAGTTGAAATGTCTTCTACTTTAAATTGAATATTAAACTTTAATGCGTCCATTTTAGAAAATTACAAATAATTATTGATTAAAGTTGCTTCTGACTGACACATGGCATTGGCTTAACTAAACGAAATGCATAAATCAAATTTCAAAATATCAGTTTGGTTTTTACTTGACACATAATCAAATACAAACACGTTATTGTTAACATTTTTAAGCGCTTCTTCTATGAGATTTTCTTTTGCTCAGTTTTTATGATAACAAGTGTAAGACACATGCATCAAAATATATCAAGGTGTCTTAACCAAACAAATCCTTAGATATTTAATGCAAATAAAATGTCATCAACAGTGAGTTAACGCGCTCAGCGCTTGGGGCTGCCAAATGTGCATGCGTGTGTGTTGGCATTTCCTTAAGCCAGACAATTGCATTTCACTTTGTACACTACATCCAGACCGAAATAATGATTTGTGTGCCTTTCTAAAGACAACTGCAATGTAGGATTACCAAAAGGCCGTTGGCAACGTTTTTCTTTGCTTTATTTTGCAGCAGATACATTTATCTTAGGTGCAAAAGTCTTTTCAAATGACTGTTGAACTTAAATTGTAAAAGTATACATTACAGATATTTATTTAACAACCATTGTGGTTGCTATTTAAGCTAAAGTTAATTACATTTGCATCAAATTTGTTACATAAGATGAATGTACAGGACATATTTGCTTCGGCATGATTTACTTTATTTAAAATGAAAGTTACAAATTATTCAAATTTACAGTTATTGTTAAATATTTTCTATTCTCATGAGTGAAGTCACGCACTATGGATTTTGTAAATATTCAAATTCGCTAAGGGTTTTGTCAACGTACTATAATCAAACCAAATCAAAAACAAAAAAATACGCAACAAACAACAACATCAGCAAACTGTTACATCGTAAATATCACTGTTGGGACTTCGATTTCCGCGCGCCACGCACACCATGCCCACCAGTTAAACTAAGCCGGAAATGGCTTGAAATTTCGGTTTCGTGTAAATTGCAACGTGTTGCCGTTGCCACTGGCGTTGCATTTTGTGCGGTTTCTTGTTGTTCGCGTCGACAGGGTTTTCACGATTTCCATGCTTCGTCAATTATTGATTTTATTCCTATATTTAATTTTAAAGATTTTCATGTGATTTATTTTACTGTTCTACTTTTTAGTTGTGTTTTTTTCTCTTAATAACGGCTCAAAAGAATGCCACTCAACTAAAGTGGATTTTCAGTTTTCCTTTCTTTCTTGCTTTAGTAACAGTATGTGTAACAGATCACTGCACCATGGAGGAAACTTGCATTCAACAACGTTTGTCTATTTGTCTCGGCTGCCACAATAACCAATTACACTTGACACTGTTTATTGAGACAATATTGTTGGCGGTTACATGTCAACGTAAAATAGAAAATAGCATTTTTAATTGCAACTTTGCAAGCGGACTTGTCGTTTTTATATCGGGCTTTGCAGAAAGATATTTGTCAGTCAGTTTGCCTTCACAGCCTCACAACCGAGTAACATCTTGCTTCGCATAGACACCACAAAAGCCTCTTGCATACGCATGCATTGACATGTTAAAACATTCACACATGCCAACACACATTCACGCACTCTATAGATGAGTTTGAATGAGGATAGTTTGGCGACTTCATGAGTACGTGTCAGTGAGACTGTGTGTGTGTATGTGTGGATAATTGGGTGTAAGGATGAGTGTATGAATGGGTGTTGGTGAATTACATAATTTGTCGCACCTGTACCTCTATCTGCATCAGTGCCATGCATCGCATCCTTATTTCAGACTGCTTGTTACACCCAACGGGTATGGCGTGTCGTTCTGTCTGGCTGCCTGTACTTTTGTTCACGGTGATCTAGTTCCACATTCTGGTCTGGTCTCGTCTGGAGTCTTGTCTGATTCATCAACATCCTTTAGCATCAGTTGCAGTTTGTCTGAGCTGAGCTGAGCTGAGCTGAACTGCGCTGTGTTGACATGAGATGAGCATAAATGCTGTATGCCCAATACCATCCCCATTTTAAATCACTTACTCAGTGACTCAAAGATATGGCTTCCAACTTGGACTGAGGTGCGTGTGTAATGCGTTTCAATGCAGCCATCGCTCTTAACTCGTCGATGCCATAAAATGTGCTGCGAGCCAGGCGTAACCATAAACATAACCAACACCTAGCAACACCATCCTCAGCGTCGACTTCATCATCATCGTTGCCACTTCCGACAACGTTCCAGTTCAGTGCAGTTTAGTGTCGAGTATTGTACAATTAAGTCGAAAATATTTGATGAGAGCAAAATTCTTCCGTTTTCTTTTCTCGTTATTTAAATTATGCAACACACACTTGTCTATATTCAAGCCTTTGCTACACCTTTCGACGACCATTTAAAATATGTTCGCCAGCACGAATCAGAAATCTTCCATCCAATCGAAAAGTTACGTTTCAGTAAATGTCTTTCCAAGCAACCGAAAAATGGCTAAAAGCCACGATCAAGAAAAATGATGGCTTCTTAAATATTCTGTGGTATATATGTATGTATGGTTGACCTGAATGAAAGAATAGAGCTTATCAAATCCGTGCTCGAAAGTACCCGGAAGGTATTTCAAAATATTTAACTCTTAAAGTTGTTTATATTTTTAGGTATTTCAATTTGTATAACAGAAAAACAAATAAATCAAAAAACAAAACATTAAAAAACGCTGAGTACAAAACGTGTAGCGAACGTGTAAAAAACGCATTCCATTATTTTAGTGTTTTT
Source organism: Phortica okadai (assembly GCA_034638295.1). NCBI lineage: Eukaryota > Metazoa > Arthropoda > Insecta > Diptera > Drosophilidae > Phortica > Phortica okadai. The sequence goes on along the minus strand of CM067849.1, from coordinate 11,091,269 downwards.
GTTTTGTTTTCTCGTTTTTTTTATTGCCATTGCACGCAGGAACACTTGAATGGTGTGCCTATAGTCCATTACAGCAGGTGTTCAAGCGAGTGAATGTCATGTTTGTGCGTTTGTGAGTGTTCGTATGTGGATGTGTATGCAACATGCCACATATACGACGTCTGAATTATTCAAAGCATTTTGTAAACTCCAATTTACATGCAAACCGTTTGCGGGCATTCAAAAGTCTTCGTCATGCAGTTTACAAAAATTCGTGTTTTTCATTGGTTCCTTGCTATTTAAACTTTCAAAGCCTTTGGGCAGCAAAAACTCGAACTTAATTCAGTAGGCTTTTGTTTTTGAAGTTGCATTTGCAAATATTGATTAATGGTAATTGGAAACAAAACAACACAATCGTAACGATTTGTCAATAACACAGGCCAACAAGAAAAAACTTTTTGAATAGTTGCAACTAATTCCTATGTATTTTGGTGTGCTGATTCCGAAAATAGTAGACATAAAGTCGTATCACCCTCCAATTTCTTGCATTTCACGGAATTGTAAAAAACACAAAATGACTGTTTTTCAAACTTGCGGTCACGATATCTCAGAAACTACTGGACCGATCTTTTTGAAATTTAACTAAGATATTCTTAGGAGTCCCATCTATCATGTACTAAAGGATTTTTTAGATTGAGGGCCCCCTTCGAAAGTTATACACTTTTAAACCTCAATAAATCAAGGAAAAAAAGTTAAATCTTTAAATAGCTGTAAATTTTACAACAAAAAACTTTTATTTTTTTCCCCTATGCTACTCTATTTGTAGTTGTTTCCTGCATGAAATGACGGTCCGTTAGTATTTTTCCGTCGATTGCTGACTGAAATATCGTGTACACAACCAACAAGGATTTTCTCTCTACTTTACAGTTCATAATTTTGTTGTATCAAATTTAAAATGAATATGTATAAATAAACATACCATGGCTACTTCAACTGTTTTGTTGTTTAAAAGCCATTATTTTTTTTTGTATACCATTTCCCAAGATTTTCGATACAACCATAACATACGTTGGTGGTATACCTGATATCTCGGACACCAATTGTCGGAATAGTACAAACGGACCGTCATTTCATGCAGAAAATAACTACAAATAGAGTTGCATAGGGGAAAAAATTAAAAGTTTTTTTTTTGTAAAGTTTACAGCTTTTTAAAGATTAAACTTTTTTTCTTAATTTATTGAGGTTTAAAAGTGTATAACTTTCGAAGGGTGCCCTCAATCAAAAAATTTCTTTTGTACATGATAGATGGGATTCCTAAGAATATCTTAGTTAAATTTCAACAAGATCGGTCCAGTAGTTTCTGAGGTATCTTGTACACAAGTTTGAAAAACAGTAATTTCGTGTTTTTTACAATTCCGTGAAATGCAAGAAATTGGAGGGTGATACGACTTTATGTCCACTATTTTCGGAATCAGCACACCAAAATACATAGGAATTAGTTGCAATTATTCAAAAAGTTTTTACAAACGGTATTTTTGTCGGCCTGTGTAATTAATTAATTGCCGTCAAATGCGAATTTGTTTGCAATAGTTTAAGTAATTTTTTAAACAAATTTACAAAAATGTATTTTGAGACCAGAACAGAAGAAGTTTGATCATCTATTTACTGCTATTATTGAGAGCAGTAAGATTCAAATGATTATGATATATAAGTGACGCTTACAGTTTTCTCATAAATGAAGTGTTTTTCTTTACATAAACGAAATTTGTTGCATGTTTGATAACAATTGAGATACGCCATAATAGTAATGCTTCCCTTTTTAAATTTGTTACTAAATAATTTAGGGTATTGTATTAAAATGTCGACTGTAAAACATAAACAAAGGTGTAGAAAAACAAAATTTAAAAGATTTACCTAATCAAGATTAGCTAAACAAGTTAAACACGAAAAAAGGAAATTTGTTAAGGCCTTTGCGTGTTAATTACTGATAAGATCTTTCCGTCTTATAAATAATAAAAATAAAAAAAAGGTTTGAAAAAAAGGAAAATTGGTAATTCAGAATATGTTTATCATTCTAATGAAAAAAGCCTCAAGTAATTACTAATAAGAATTGGCAAATAATGCAGAACAAGAACAAAATTTACCTTTGTCGAGCTTACTTGAATCTTGTTCTTGTTCTCAACTGTTTAATATTCCGTTACAATGGAATAACCAATTGCACATTTCATTGCTTACTTTTTGGCTGAAATGTCACATAACATCATAACCCCTAAAAGTATGCACTAAATATCTTATAAGACTGGCTGACATTGACAACAGAGAATACCACTAGCAAAGGAAAATGCAAATAAATCCATACGTAAAGTAAAACACATGAAATATATAATCTAATTAACTTATTACACGCATCCGTACATGTTGAATATGTAGGCGTGCATTTATGATGGCGTCAATACTGCGCTTTCAGCCACGGGCAGGCGGCTCAGAGCAACTAACTAGCGCTGCTGGTAAGCGACACCGTCTGCCACTTGGCCAGCCAACGCTTTGGCCTCTGCGCGAACACACATTGTACCTGAAAATATAAGCCGCTTTAGTAATTTTCGAATTGTTGTTGATGTATGTATGTATGTACGTGGCAACCCAAATGCTTCCGCGCTGCCTTGCCCGAATTTTTTGTACTTGGTTCGACCGTCTCAAATGCCCTAAACCGTGCTACTTTCATGCTTGGTAAGATGTCACCCCTTTTTATTAGCAACCTTCAACTGTCACAAAGTTATAGTTACAGTCACCGTTACCGTTATTATTACCATTACCATTACAGTTGGCGCCAGTCACATAGACGTCAGACGTTGTACCGTTATGTTTGTAGAATGAAACATGTGTCAAAATCAACGTTGACATTATTTGACGGTATTTTGAGTGAAAGCTGAGCTTTTTTGGTTGACAAAATGATTTGAGTTTGTTTCATACGCTGTCTTGGTGGAAAACTGCAGTAAACTGCATTGTTTTTGGTTTTGTGCACTTTTCATGCTCTTGAGTGACATTTGTTTGTTTCTGACTCAGAGTGACTTCTCAACTTTGTCTTTTTTCACATGACGTTCGCCTTAGCAATATATTAAATATGTGCTTATTATAATTGTCACTTATTATCGCCTTCGCCTTCTCATTTTCACTCAGCAGTGCATACTTGTCTAAAATGCACATAGTTTGGCGGTATGCATTCGAAATTGGCAGTAAATGCGTGACCGTCGCGGCATTAGGAAACGCCCAACCTCAACTCAGCATTATTTAATTTGTTGAATTTCATTGACAGAAGCGGTTGAGTCCTGTTGCAAGTTCCGTTTATTGCTCGAGTGTGCTTAGATGTTGCTCTGGTTGCTTAGCAAAGTCAACGGGTGAGTTTTCGATAACATAATTATTTTATTAAACACGTTGCAAGCTTGAAATCGATAGCCTTCATTTTAATTTTATGCAAATTTAATTAAATACTTGACATGTTTATGGTGTTTTAAACCGAATAATGACAGCTGCTTCGAAAGCGGCTACAAGAAGATTTATTACAGTGGAGATGTGTAATGACAAAGCGATCAATAGCAATCGATTGGTTCGGTTGGTGCTTTGGTCGACATGGCACAACAGCGACGACTTTCTGGGCCATTTATGGTACATCATCAAGAAAAGCAATAAAAGCAACGAACCATTAATGTTGCTGTTGTTGCTGCTGCTCCTTGCTGATGATGCTATAAAAACGGCAATGCCAAAAAATGTAGTTACAAATTTCAGTTCACAGTTTGCTCGCTATTGAGGTCAGTTCAATTAAGTTAAGTTCAAGTTCAGCGCTATTTGCTTCTGTTGTCTGTTGTCACTTACAAGCATAAACACAAACACACAGACACACAGGCATTGAAACAGACATAGACAATGTCAGTGGTGAGTTTTACAGGAGCACTTTTTTGCAATTATCTGTTTGAAATTTCCCCGATGTGATTGTTGGCGCTGCTGATGGCCAACAAAGAAGAACAATTGTTGCATGCAACAATTTAGATAAGACAGCATGCACTTTGTCTGCTACTAAGCACCCGTTGTCGTTGCTGTTGTTGTTGTTTGTGTTGTTGTTGCTGCATAAATGCATTCCTGACGGAAGACATGCCGTCGCATTGCTCTAATCTAAATGTTTAGCTCCGACATTGACGGCAGCACGCTACAAGCCTGACCGGACGGCCTAAACGGGCAGCGGCAACAACTCATCATCAAGCGTGCTCGACTCAGCTCTGCTCAGCTCAGCCCAACTAAACTTAACTTAACTCAACTAGACTTGACTCAACTCAACTCAAATTGAAGCCATCGCCATCGCCAGTGCCGCGCTGCTGCTGTCAATCGTTGTTCGTTGGATTGTTCGTTCGGATAAGCCTGCCGGTAATGGCAACCGGTGGCAGATACAGTTGCACTTGTAAAACTCAAAGTAGTGCAATTATTGTAATCCAACTGAAGTGTATTCAAAGTGAAGTGTGTGTGTGCTCTTTGCCTACCGTGGGCGGCATGAATTTTCTTGGCTTTGGCTTTTCCTCTGACGCTGACTTTGACACTGATGCTGACGCTGACTCTGACTGTCGCTTGTGTCTTGTGGCAGTGATCTACAAGCGTCACTGTTGATCGACGACTTGAAGCGCATATTAACCCATTAACCCTCTTAGGTAGCGCTCGATTTTGATTTACTTAAAATCGCTATTAAGTAATCAACTAATCAGAGCAAATCGAAATTGTTCGCTCGTCGTTGATTGACAACAACGGCTTAGTTTATTATTCTGTATTATTCTGTATGATCCCTAACTTATTTTCCCGACTCAAGTCATTCAATAACTGGTCAAAGATAAGGTCATTTAGACGCTTTTAATCCTCATGTGTTAACAAAACTCGAAAGATAAAATCTTCTGTTTTTAATGATTGCCAGATCCGGTAATCATATCACTTTTGTATTTATCATTAAAGTATCGAAGTTTGTTTTGCATATCTCAATCAAGTGTAACTTAATTTCTTGGAACAGCAGCAGCAGCAGCAACAACAGCAATTACAACAACAAACAGCTACAACAGTGACAACGACATTAGTGATAAGCAATCGTACACCAATTACAACAACAATAGCAACTGTCGTCAACAAAACACGGCAACAAAAACAGGCAAAGCAACATTGTATGAAAGAGAAAGAGAGGCAGCGGGATAGAAAGAAAATCCATGGAACAGACAGACAGACAGACGGATAGACAGAGTCATATGCATGCATGCATATCGGCAATCAACAATCAACATCAAACAATCATACAACAAACGGTCCAAAGGATAAAAATCAGCAGGTGGCAACCGACTTTTCCAGCTTGTCATTGCAGCAACTCTTTCTTTTACTTATATATCTTTTTTTTTTTCGCTGCCACAAAAAGAAAATGCATTTCCACAAACCGTAAGCAAAACGCTTCGAATCCGGTTACGTTGTTAGATTTTCAAATGCACATTTGAATGTTGCCATCAATGCTGACGACGACGACGACGACGATGAAGACGACGATGAAGACGACGATGAAGACGACGATGATAATAATGATGATGATGATGAGCAGGATTAGATCAACGATTCTTGATGTGTTGTCTTTGTTGGTGTTTTAGCTGTTTGTTAGCTGTTGTTGTTGTTGTTGTTGTTGTGGCTGCTGCTGCTGCTGTTGGCTGACATTTTGCATAGCATGCTAAAATTATGTTTTGTGTACAAAACGCGTTGCTCGCACTCATTAGAAGCAGTTAAAACATCTGCGATTGTTGTTGTTGCTGCTGCCTCTTCGTGTTGCATTGGCGTGGAAACGCTAATCAATGTCAGCCATAATTAGTGCTATAGCGCATTTAGACTGGTCGTCGGCATTATACCAATCAACATCATCAGAATCATAATCATCATCATTCTTATTATTATCAATTTTAGAGCCGATTTAGTTTAATTCATAACTTGTGCTGGAGCATCATTGAATTGCAATAAGTTGTCGCTTTTTGTTAGTGTTTATTCAATATTAGAATGTTTTTTGTCACTACATTGGCGGTCAATACTTAATAACTTTATTAAAGTCGTCTTATATGTAATTTGTTTATTGCTAAGCAGAGCAAAGTAAAGCATTACAACAGGACCAAATTGCAAAGCAATGAAGGCAATGTTTTTTTTGTTGTTGCTTTTTACAGTTTTTGTTTTTAAGGCCAACATGCCGTTGTCGCTGACACTGTTGCTGTTTTTGTTGTTGTTGTTGTTGTTGTTGTTGTTGTTGTTGTTGTTGTTGTTGTTGGTGCTTGTGCTGACGATGGTGATGATGATGATGATGCACCTGCAGCATTTACGTATGTACGAACGAGCGCATAGCGGCAACGTAGCTTCCAATCAAATCAAGCTGCACAACGCGCCAAAAACTTGCCGGCGAGCGCTTTGCGCAATAAATCTCAATTTAACTGGCGCCCGGTGTGCGTTCGCGGCCGAACAAACGAGCAAACAAACGAACGAACAAACGAACGAACGAGTGAACGAATGCACGAACGAACGAGTAAGCGAGCAATCGAACGAACGAATGAACGAATAAACGAACAAACGGTTTTTCAGCTTCTCGTGTGTGTATTTTTTTTTTTTTTTTGGTCTCATGTATTTTATTTTATTATTTTTTTTTTTCTTTTTCGCTTTAATCACCACAACTTTTCTTTCCACTCTTGTATCTCTAAGCGTCAAATTTGTAACGCAACCCGGTTGGCATTGCACTTGCCACATCAGCTTCGACTGTAACTGAGGCAGCTAGCAGCGCTTGCTGTTGTTGTTGCTGTTGCTCTTGCTGCATACTTGCACACACACATACACACACACACGTATACTTTACAAATAACTTCGCATGCAACTGTTCTTCTATCGGTTCCGTTCGTTTTGAGATTTACTGTGCCAATACAATCGGTACGTACGTTGGCTATTTGTTGGCAGCGATTATTATCCTAATGCAATTTAAAACGCTGATCATTTTTGCCATCGCACTCGTTTGCCCCATTGTTGTCGGCCTGTGTTACTTGTAAAGCAGAGCTAATAGAAAAATAGACAACAACAACAACAACAGCAATATTAACAATGCGCTTAAAGTAATCTTAACTACAGCTACAGCTACAACAACAACAGCAACAGCTATTGATTATGGCCATATCATCATTGCTCGGCACAAGTTTCTTAACTCGTTGTGCACGCGTTTCATGTTCAAACCGATTTACTTGTACTCGCACGACAATCAACTGCAACAACTCAAATCAACGTTGGCATATGTTCATCACAGTCACTCAAATGCACACCAACATTCAACTCACAAGACTCACTTACATATACACAGATACAAAATCATTCCATTTCGAACATCAACGTCAACATTATTGCTCGCCAATTACGAATTTGTCGCCATTTATCAATTTTAAACGAATCATTTTTGTTTTCTTTTTATTTTTTGAATTACTTTCTGAAGTTAGTAGTGAGTAATCTGAAGTTAGTAGTGAGTTCGACTGTCGGCAAAAAAGATTGTTGGTTGTATACTGAATATTTAAGGTCAACCAAAAAGAATAGGAGTTTTAACAAAATGCCAAAAAATTTTAGCAACAAGAATAAGCGCTTCCAGATAACAACAATTTGATATAATACAAGAGAGTTGATCAAAAATCTTTGAATATTCTATTGATTTATTTGCTCATTTGAGAGAGAAGCGTCTCTCACATCTTTCACTTGTACATATGTATTATAATCATATGTAGTTGAACAGTATTCTTTAATAAGATTCCCGCCAGGGGCTTTGACAATCTGTTGGTTCTATATAACAACTTTTGGCTAATATTACCCAAGTGTGCCCTTCTCAATGCGTATTTCAACTTTCTACTCCCATATCAGAACTTATTTATTAAATATCACGTATACGTCAAGAACAAAGAAGTAAATTTAATAAATAAAACCTTTAATTTACTTAAAAATAAAAAAAAGTAATAAGAAAATACCGCATGCAAATCAACAAGAAAAATTAAAAAAAAAAAGAAAACAGAACAATGACCGTGAAGCCATCGTCATAAGTGACTTAATAAAATAATTGAATATTATGGCATATCGACAACAACGAGCACAAAGTGCAATAGCGACAACAACAATAACAAGAGCAACATAAGCGTGAACAAGACAATCAATAAATTCGAACAGCAGCGCTAATACAGCAACAACAGCAATAGCAACACCAACAACGAACGAAAAACAAAGCGAGCCAGAGCCAGAGCCAGAGCAGAGGTACAATCCACTGGGAACAAAAGGCAACAGGTAACAATTGCCGAATGCTTTTAGCCATATTTAGATAACTTGGCATTAGCCTGAGTATATGTAAGTGTGTGTGTGTGTCTGTCTGTGTGTGTAAATGTTTACGTGTCTGTTCGGAGTTCGGAGTCGCTTTGAAGGCAAAGGTAACGTTACTTATATGTTCACTGGCTGCTCGTGCGAAAATTCTTTGGCTGACTTGTTGCTTTTGCTTCTTCTTGTTATTGTTGCTGCTGGTTCTGATGTTCCAACTAACTCCTTTCTAACCACAACACTTGCTAGTCAACGTATTTATTGCTTACATTCGAGTTCAATTTTAAAGATTTCTCTTGAAAATTGAATACAAAAGTTGGAATATGATTTACATTGCGGTAACTTCGAAGTGCTCACACCAAGAGCAAATCAAGAAATAAATATGATGAAAATTGTGTGTGTGTGTGTGTACATGCGCCGTTGCTAACAGTGTTTCCACCTGTTCCTGTTTGCAAGTCAAGTTTTTCCTTGGCTTTTATTTTCTTTCCTCTATTTTCCTCAGCTTTGCTCTGCCTTACTTTTCTTTAACCCAGAAGTTTTATGTCGTTAGCTAATTTTATTGTTACTATAACTGTTTGTTTACATTGTTGTTGTTGTTGTTGTTATTGTTTTAGTTGTTGTTTCTTTTGATGTCATTGGACGGTTGTTTGTTAGCTCTGTTGTTATACACTACACATATTGTAGATCTCTTATACGACATGTAACACACCAAAAGTTGTTAAAGTGTTCGTTCTTGACTTCGCAAAAACTATTCTGAGAGATCCATATTCTTTAAACCATAAGAACATTACCCATAAACTTTATCTACAACTAAAAAAAATATACTCATCCCACTATTATTGAACTTATTCCTTAAAAATTTCAAGAAAATTTTCTTTTAGTTTAAATGTCTCATGTTAACCTTAAAATTCTTCGAGAGAAAAGTTGTGCAGGGTATGAGAATATCGACTACACATGGCCTTATCGCTATTACTTGTATTTTGTTTGTGATGTTGTGTTTCTTTTTTTTGCATATCACTCGACAAGTTCTTTGCAGATATATCAATTCAACTTAACATTAATATCGAGAGCACACGATATTCATTGTGACTTCGGAGTTGAGTCAGTTTCAGTGCCAACGACGACGTCATCGTGTTTGTTGTTCTTCTATTGCTTGAAGTTTTTCAACATGTGTCTAATCATGCAGACCCAATCATGTTGCCACAAGTTGATTTTTTGTTGTCGATGTCCATGTTGTTATTTTCTTATTATTAGGTTGCACTTTGCTAGTTGGCCTAGCAAACAAACGGTTAAGATAGAATGATGTTTTGGCATGCAGTTGCTGCCCCCCCTTCGGACTGCCCGTTGCCTATGAATTGTTTGTTCTTGTTATTATTTTGAGCGCGCCTTGTTGTTACTGTTTTTCGTTATTGTTATATTGATATTGTTATAAAGTTATCTATTCGCTGCTTGTCGCTGACGTTGGTCCTCAGCTTGCTTTTAGTTGCTGAGTTGGTCTCCTTTCAACATACTTTAGCTATTTACTTAGCTTTTGTTGTTGTTCATGAACATTAACTGCACTTGATAATGTTATTCTTGTCGATGCGGGCTTTGTTGTTGCTCGTGTGGTTGTTGTTACTGCTGCTCTTATTAAAGTTGTTCGCCGATTTAGTTGTCTTTTTTGCAAGTTGGACTTCGCTTAGTTTTTCTGCTTTCAAAGTCAACTGTCAGTCATTTCCGTTATGTGTCCTTGAAAAAAAAAAACAACTAACTAACTGTAAACTGTATGATTTTTTTCTTGTACTAAATTCTTGTTAGCGTAATTAGATGAGCATGATTAATTCAGCAAAGTTTAACAAAATGAGAAATGTTGTGAATTTTTAAAAAGGTAAAAAATATTAAACGAATTATTATTGGGATACATACCATTAGTCAGACTGGTACTAATTCATTCGAAAAATTGTTCTACAATCAATTTAATGGAGACTAATATTTTCAGTCCAATCCGACTCATGATGGAAATCATAATAAAGAAAGATATCTGGAAAATTGTCTAGCTTTTTCCTGCCGTGCTGATCGATAATATATTTTATGTAAATAGGCCCAGATATCTACTTTCATTCCATGACAAATTTATATTATCATACAACGCCTGAAAAGTATAATTACAACACAATTGCGTAAAAAGTGTTAGCATTTTTGACTACTCTTTGATGAACACAAAGTATTGAATGCCATTAAAATTGTTCGGGAGATCAAGACAACGCCAAACAAATAAAATATTCACAATACGACATAAGTGGCGCTGAGAATGCGATTTGCATAGTGAGGAAACTCCGCTGGCGCCCAACGGAAAATAACTAATGCATTCTCACACACATATGCACATGCAAACTAACTCACTTACTTGGATCAAGCGAACATAAACAATAAATACCGTTAGACAGTCACTTAAAATTGGCCAACACTACCCAGCTGGACAAATCAGTCAGTCAAGCAGTCAGCCAAGCAACGAGCCAGCGCGGTAGAGGGAGCCGATCTGTCAGTGAGACAGACTGAGCAGTCAGTCATCAATGAGATTTTTGTGCTTATAGCACGATCCATTGATGAATACATACGAACATTGAGCACAAGTGAAGTCAAGTGATAGTTGCATGTATCTATGCAGCTCTGAATGCCGTTCAGTGGCATAAGTACCTATGAAGATACACGACAGCATCGTAAACAAGTACCAAACCAAAAACAACAACGAAACGGAAAATCAAGTCGAGTCGATAGTCTCGAATTGTTGGCAAAAAAAAAAAAAATAATACTCTGTGCTTGCCTGCTCGGTTCCAAGCACATTTCCAACCAACCACATTGCATAGATCGGTTAACTTTGCATGTATGAATGGTTGGATAATTATTTTTCAGCCTTAAGATAAAAGCGCCAGTTACGTTGCAAGATACAAGCGAATGGTGCTTGTTGTTGTGCTGATTTGAGGATGACTAAAGTCACTAACTTTAATGTTTATTTAATTTATCGGAAAATATGAGTACTATTATTAACGCTGTCAAATGAATTATTTCCATTTAAGCATCGTACTTCCGTTTCTTAACTATTTTTTATTTATTTAAGTTCAGATCGAATTGAAATTTTCCACACAAATAGTTATAACCAAATTATGAAAACAGAAAACCGTTAACTGTAAAAATCGCTACTGCTTTCGTATTCATACGCTCACTTCGAGGCCGATGCGGAAAATGCACGAACAAAAAAAGAGAAAAAGAAGTTGTAAGAATACAAAAAACACCTGCAGCTAATAAACTTCAGCATATATAAAAGGAAAGCTAAAGCTTCTCATGGCATGCTTATAATAATTTTCGCAACGATTAACGCGAAACAAATTGTTCAGATTTATTATTATATTTTCAAAGTGACTTCTATGAGCGCCGAGCCGAAGTTGCTGTCTTTTTATGTGTGTGTGTGTGTGTGTGTGTGTATATATATGTCTGTGTGTTATCAAGTTTATAGCCAATTTTGGGCAATAACCGCTGCAACAACAACAACAACAACAGCACACAGCACACAGCAGTTACCGCACTCACAATTGCCAATAAACAGTTTCGCTATGAATTATTAGACACTATTGACTACAACTCCAATGGCTGGGCTACCAACTTTGTGAGACTGTGTGATAGCCACCGCATGATAGCTTCAAGCCAAAGGCAGCAACCAATAGGCCATACCAACAACAACAACAACGACGTCAGCGACAACGCAAAGCGCAAAGGAATTCGACGACGTTCATTGGGCACGTCGTCGCCATGGATGTTGGACATTGGTGCCCAATCTCTCATGTTATAGGCACATGTCCGTTGCGCCATCTTCTCACCTCTAACTCCTTGCAGCCTTCTGTCTTTTAGTGTCTCTGTCCCGCTGTCTGTCGGTCTTTGGGTGCCAACAGTGGCAGCAGTAAAATGCAATTTGTCAGTGCTCTGCGATCTCAGTTTGGGTGCACGACCAAATATGGCCAACAACGCCAAGGCGACAAGCAGCTGCAACCCAGAGCACTTTCAGCTCTCAGTGCAGTGCAGTGCAGTTCAGTGCAGCCTCAACTATGCACTCCCTATGCACTTGCGCGTGCGCACATATCGCGCTCTCTGTTGCACACACATATTACTCAAAATGGCACACAAGTGAAAGAGGCTAAGGTTGCTCACTGCCGCTCACTGCCGCTCACTGACCGAGCAAGCAGCAGCCATGCCAACTCGCTGGCTCGCGTATGCGTGCCGTTATGGTTTATTTAATGCGTTTTGAAAGTGCATTTTCATGTTTCGATGAGATTGATGAGAAAATTTAATTCATTTTGTTATTTTATTTATTTATTTATTATTTCTTCTTTTTTTTCAATCACATTTGAGCGCATTTGGCTGTGCAATTCTTGTGCGGCACATAAAGATAGTTCACAATCGATGTTTGGGTTGTCACTTTAGGCATTTAGCAATGCGATTTTCCGCTAACATTGAACGCTGTCACTCAGAAAAATGTGTGCCGTATTAAGAGAATATCAGACACCGTTTAATGACGTCTAAGAATTTCACCTTAAAAAGTATAACGTGCGGCTATTTTAATTTAAACATTTTGTTTTTATTTATTAAGTTAACAGTAATTTCGTAGAAATCGTTGTCATCATAATTTTTGTTGTTGTTCTTAATAACTTTTAAGTATCATTTCGTAATGAAAAAGGCTGCCGCTTACAATAAGACATTGTAGTAAATTTAGTTATCTTAAATATCGATTTAGAGGCTCGTAAAATAAATTTTATGCGCAGCTTTGATAAGCGTAGAAATGTCACATTCACATCAACGAGGGAAAGAAAGAGAGTCAGAGGGCAAGAGAGCGATCGAGTGCTGAAAAGAGGAAGTGTTTTAATCGAAACTGAAATAAAAGTTATAAAAGTTTCTAAAGCAAATTGCCGCAAACGGCACAAGAAGGCAAAAGCATCAACTTTATGCTAAGCAAGCTAACAAGTTCTGTTTGGATTATTATTGTTGGTCTGTTGCAGTTTTGTATATTTTTTTTCTGATGATGATTTTATGCCGAAACCAATAAAGGCTTTAATGATTTTTTCTTTTTTTTTTATGTATTCAAAACGAAGGTGGTCATCATTTGCAATTTTTCGGCAATAAAAGCAACATTTTTATTGCCATCAATGTTGTCTGTTGATAAATTTTGTTGTTGTTCGATTTAGTGTAATTACAGTGTTGTTATTGGCACAGCTGTTTGCAGCAGTTACTGTTACTGTTAATGCATACCTTTCGTATTGCGATACAGTTGCGACGACAATACAACAACAACAACAACAACAGCATTTGCAGCAACAATTTAAATTGCAACATTTTACAATTAGCCACGTTTTCTTTTGTAGTGCCGTGCTCTACTTTGTCAGCGTTTGTTGTTGTTGTTGTTGTTGTTGTTGTGTTATATGGTATTGCTGTTATTGTAACTGACGTTAAGCACAAACAACGCAACATTTGTTGCACTTAACTATCTAACGGTCGCAGACAACATCATTTGTCTCCTGCTGCGGCTGGACCAATCACACAGTACCTTCCATTCTTTTAGTATCTTTTTCTCTTTTTGTGTTTGCGCCTCTCACATTAACACTCGACAATTATACGCTTTTCTTGATTACTTTTAATTGTTGTGTCACTTAATAATGTTGTTGTATTACATTACTTTGTTTGCTTAATTATATTTGACAAGACTCAGCAAGTCGTGCCCGATCTTTCACTTATCTATGTAAAAATCAATCAAAGTTTAATTAGCAAACGCTTATATGCTCTTGTTCTTACGCACACTTGAAGCCTGTGCATTTTTTTTATTAACTGTATTTTTGTTTATATTATTTTTCAACTTTTTTCCTTTGTTTACGCAATCTCAGCAGACATCCACTACACCGACACCTGCAAGTGCCGTCTGCAATGTTATTGTCCCACGAGTGGGTGTTTGTATCCGTGTGCGTGTGTATGTGTGTGTGTGTAGTTCTGCGCGTGTTGGCAATTTAAGTTTTCTTACTACTTTCTATGCTTAAGTTTTGCTTTTATTTAATTTCTTTTATAGTATATAGTATGTTTTTTTCTCTACTTACTTTTTGCTATCCGACTTCAATAGCAGAAAACTTCCATCTTCTGACCTTGACCAAGAGAATGCTTTTCTATTCCTTTTGCTTCAATGCTTACACACGCAACACAAAATTGAATAAAAATTGCATTTCAAACTCGTGTCCGCCACGAGTGCGAACGCCAACGACAACGACAACAACAACTCCAACAAACAATAATCTTACAAGTAGCAAGAAAATACTCACACCAACTGTTATTGTTGCTGTTGTTGTTGGTATTGTTGTAAGAAAATCATCTACTTTAGAATTCAATGACTTTCGTAAATTTGCTTTGGAAAACATTTTGCGTTGACTTAAAGAAAACAAAATTTAATGCGATCATTGATCGAATTAATTTAAGAAGCTTCTTTATTTCATTCAATCTTTTAGCAAAGCCAATAACAACAATCAATTAATATGCTTAAGTGACTACACTAATATAAGTCCCTAAGTCCTTAGCTAATATAATGTGCTTGGCCATATTGCAGAACACCTGAGACTTTGTCCTTTCTGTGGCAGCTGTTGTGCTCTTAATGTAATATTTAATATAATATAATGACATTACGCACAGCGATTGTGCTGTAAGCTCAAAATGCCCACAGGCAAACGCTTCAATCTGCAATAAGCGATAAGCTTGTTGACTTTAATGCGAAAAACGAGACAACAACGAAATACTTAAAGAATAAAAGAATGAAAGAAACTGTAGAATAAAGCGAGACTGAACATAAGACAAAACTGTGCCGCACTCGGCCACGACCTGCAGTGACATGTCTCGGCTCCGTGCCGCCTCCACTCAAGTGCATTTTATGTCTTTAATTTCATTTTCACATTATCCTGACGCGCTTTTCCTTTCACTCTTTCTCGTTTATTATTTATTGCTGCGCTCTTTGATAACGCAGAATATTCATTATATTTCTCGCTTTATTTTCTTTCTTTTTTATCTCTGCTTTTTTAATGTCTGCTTGGCGGCGTTGCTCGTGCATATGAAATATCTGTCAACAGACTGCATAAATTAATCCGTCCGACGAACGAGTCGAACAAATTTTATTCAAAGCATTTTTAAACCAATCGTGGCATCTTTATGCAATATTCATGCGGACTTGTTGGCCGGCGCTCATGTCAGGCGACATTGACACATGCCAAGTTCAGTTAAGAATTCAGCATGCGCGTTAATCGTCTCCAATCATAATTAATTCAAATTGTCTTCGATTCGTATTTACTGTTTTAACACGCTGCACTGCAACAATTTAACAAACAACAAGAACTTCAACTTACGACGAAGACAGTTATACCAGCAAGACCTGGAATAAAATGTCTATAAGCTAGAGCTTGAATATGTTAAAGAAAACAGATATTCAATGGAACGATATTTCTCTCAGCAATATTAAAGAGAATCCTCGTATCAATGCTACAAGAATTCGGACCAAGGAACTCCGCAATAAATAGAGAGCTTAATTTTGCTTGTGCGAAGATCAGATGATAGCGAAGAGAATGTTATAACTCAGTCTAAAATCAAAACATCAGTTGCTATGTAATTATTTTTGATCAAGATTCAGTAGGATGACCAGGCTGTTTGTAAAGGAACTTTACGGACAAAAAACAGTTATATTATAATATAAATTTTCATTCGGCTTAGAAAGCACCAGAACAACCTGAAAGAAATTCTACAGAGCAAATAAAATATCTTTATAGATATTCGTCAAAGTCGCTCAACCACTTACTGAAAAGGGTATTTCGCTGTCGAACACGACGCAGCCTCTTAGCTTTGCTTTACTTTGTAATAATTAGCTCAATACACTTCTAAATAAAATTGAAAGAAATTTTAAAATGGCATTGACGTTTCGCTGCCGGCTAAGCTGCTTTACTTAGAGCTGCAGTCACTTTGGCTGATAAATGGCTCTACGTTACTAATGAGTTGTGAAATATCGTATTAAATACGCTTCTATTGTAAATGTGACACAAATATCAATGCTGTCAAATGTTAAATCGAACATCAACGAGCGCTAATTTGACTCAAATGTCTTCATCAACGCTCATTGCTCTAAATCACAAAAAGCTGACACTCGCAACAGGTGAATTTCATAAACTACTTGATCGGCTTGCAGAAAATACAAAAAAAATAAATGGCAACTGTAAATGCTTAAATGACTTTAATAATCCTGTCACCGATCATTAAAAAATCTTTTACGAACATACAAAAGAAATTCCATGGCAACTTCAATCAAAATAAAGTACGATGTCTGCTTCCTGTGCCAGAATGCCAACAATGGCAACAATAACAGCACAACAACAACAACAGAAAGAACAACACGGTGTAAGCGTAAAATACAACCAATTATAGCCATGCCAAAGACAATGTTGATATCTCGCTTCACTTGAACTGAAAACCAAAAAAAAAAAATGCTTAAATTGAGCACAGTGTAAGTAAAGCCAAAGATTGAAAGAAAGAAAGAGAGAGAGAGATGAACTCAAATGGTATTCAAATTTTAACAACATTTTAATGATAACTTCAGTAGACATTAAAACTCATTCAGCCATAATAAACATTAATAACACTTAAGTCCGCCACAGAAGCAATGTGTTGGTGTGGTGCGAGGGGGAGGGGTGTTTGGGCTGGTCGTGTGTTGCAGTCGATCGAGTTGTTATACATATGAAAAATGTAAGGGGTACGTATATTAAAAAAGAAGAATGTGACTGCTATCAAAATAATCAAAGAGCACAGCAAAGGCAACGGCAACGGCAATGGCAATGGCAACAGCAAAAAAAAACACCAACAACAACAGCGTTAAAAACAGCAACAATCAAAGCAATAAGAATAAAAACAACAGTACTATAATAGAGAAATGCCAGCCTGCGCAAATGAACGAATGCACAGGCTATAAAAATGCATGTTTGGCTAAATCAATGCAAAAGCAACGACAACAAAAATAGCACCAACAAAAACTACAACTAGCGGCATTAAGCAACATCAGCAGCAACAACAACAGCTTCAATTCAGCTCAGCTCAGTTATGTGGGCTGCACCCAAGCGCCGCGAATAGCTGCTGGACAGACAAAAACAACCAATCGACCGACCGACCGACCGACCGACCGACCGACCGTACGAACGGACAAGAGGCATTTTATCAGAGAGACCTTTCGCTGCGCATCCTTAATAAGGCTGTGGATTGTGTTGGCTGTGCGGAGCGTGTGTGATGAGGAATCTAATATGATTTTGCCTTGCCTAGCTGGATGCAACACTGCTGTGTGTGTATGTGTGTGTGTGTTTGTGTGATCAAGCCACTTACGTCGGCCTGATCGTAGGCCGCGTGTGGCAGGTTCCTCACAGCAACTGTTTCTGTTGCCCCGCATTGCCGCACAGCTCGCATGCCTTGCCAAGGTCTTTTGCTCTTCGACTGCTTTCGTTGTTGTTATTGTAACTGCTGTTGTTGATGACAATAATGATGTTGCTGCTGCTGCTGCTGCTGCTGCTGCCACTGACATTTAAGACGACCAAGATGATGATGATGATGATGATGATGATGACGATGATCTTGTTGTTGTTCTTTTATGATGTTATTTCTTCTTCTGCTGTGACTATAGCGATCACTTTACTTCCTAGAAACTCACATACATATGTGTAGGTATGTAATTGTTTTTTACCTATAGTGGTACAACTTCTTCTGCACGTATGTGTGTGTGTGTGTGTGTGTGCAGCAATCGTCGGTTGGCTGGCGTCAACGTTGCTGTTGGCAACCTGTTAGACTTCCTCCTAAGTTGTCCCTTGCTATCATATTTACCAACTGGTGATTTTTTTTTTTTTTGCTAGCTCTCTCCGCCAGGCCACAGCTTGGTTCGCACGCCGCGTTGGTGCAACTATTGCGCAGCACAATAACAGGAAGAGTTGCTGGCGTTGTTTTTTTACGCCACTGACTTTGCATTGCCTAAACATGTTGCAACGCTTGAAGAACATGCAACAGTTTTAGGGCATTTAGACAGTGATTGAATATCAGATCGATTGACATTTGATATAATATAACTAATACGCACTGTATTTCAATTCTTGAGCAAAACAGCTTCACATCATTAGCAACAAAAAGTTAGCTTTAATGAAAGCTATCCAAACGATTAGCAAAGCCGACGTGTAACACCCACGCCAACGCCTCTTTTAAGACAATGTTAGACGTACGACGACAAACTGAACTGAACGGACGCAAATTACACTGAGAGGGCCAAGAACAAAAAACTTGATTTAATAATGAATGCCCGATAAGCGACTCTGGACTAACGGAGCCAGTTGCGTCGCTTGAATTTAATACTCGTACATACGATAAGTGCAGCAGAACGAACTGTTCGGCCAATGGACAGTCGCTCAAATGTGTACGTCAGTCGTTTGTAGGCCTTTTACTGCCGCCGTCAAAGCTGAAATACGCTCCGTGCCCCACACGCTGATTGGCCTCTCGCATGTTCATGGATAAACATTTGCAGTTAGGAATTTTCATTTTATGCTATCTATATACAGGCATACACACACATGCATAGGTAGACACGGCATGCAGCCTGAAGGTTCTTAACCGTTGCACAAGTGTACAATTTTCTCACATGAAAATGCTTCCTTAGCACTTGCTGGCCTTCCATGTGTGTGCTGTACACTTGGTCGCACTTTAATATGAGAATGACAGCGGCGGCGGCGGCGGCGGCAGTGATAATGGTAATGATGACGTTGATGATGGGGCAGTGGGGTGCTGTTGTTGTTGTCGTTGTTGTAGTCAAGTTGTGTCCCTCCAAAGAAGAAACATGTGGCATTATATGCGCTGATCGAAAATGGTTAAGCAAGCGAAGCGTTTGAAGGAAGTCACAGAGTACATGTGAGTGTGTGTGTGTGTGTGTGTGTGTTAAACATATGCCGTTGATCATAGCTGACACCGTTGACGACGACAACGTTGTTGATCATGATCATGGTGATGATTGTGTTGTTGATTATGACGATAATCATGATGAGTTTGTTCATCAATTGAATCGATTCGATCGTCCTCCGCAGCAACAACAACATGATAATTTTCCGCATGATTATCATTTTGCTGAAGATCAGCAACGCCAGTAAGCGATTCAGTTGCTCAATCTGCATTTTTTTCTATTTTATTTTTGCCATTTATGTTATTTTTATTGTTGTAACTTTTTGTTTTTGCTGCATTTGTTGTTGTTTCGGTTTGTGTTTGTCTGTCTGTCTGTCTGTCTGTCTGTCTGACTGTGTTTTTTGCTTGCCGATTTTACTGAACAAGTTTTCCGGCTTGTTGCAAGTGCAGCAAATATATTTAAATTGTTTTATGCATTTTCTTCTTGTATTTTACATTCAAGTGCAGTTAGCAGGCTCCCTTCGCCTTTGCCTCCTTGCCCTGGCCCTGGCCATGTTCAAAGTCGTCATCATCATCGTCATCATCATCCGAGTGCAGGGCATCGCCACATCGGTCCTAATGCGTAGGTAACTGCTCATGTTGTTCGCTGTTTGCTGTTCGTTCTTTCGTTGAACCGTTGCTCAAGTTACTGCTACGTTGCATTTGCTTCTTTTTAATTTTTAATGCTTTTCGATGGCTTGTAAAATGTTAAATGAAATTAAAATTTATTGCTTTGGCATTCAACGATTGACGTTAGCTTATATGAGCCTGTATCTATGAGTGTGTGTTTGCCTGTGTGTGTGTGTGTGTGTGTGTGAACATTCATAGGCACTCTACTAATCAGCATATAAACTTCAAATGATTTTTGTGCCATCCAATATGAAGCAATTGTAGCTTTTGCTTATGTCTGCTTCGTTGATTACGTTTTGCTTTATGAAAAAGGATGTTTGAAGTTTTGCGGCCTCAATGGAAAAAAAAGTATCTTTAATGCACCTGTAATTACTTATAGCTCATAAAGGTACTTAAGATAAATATTTTTTTCGGCATAAAATGCTAAGAAAGCTTATTGCATTTTAATGAAGATATGAGATTTAATTTTAACTAAGTGCGTCGCTATAACATAAACATTATATTTCATGTATATATTGCACACGCTGAAAATTATTATAGCCAAATCCTCAACAAGCTTACACTTAAAAACAACAGTAAATGATTTATTTCAATAAATCAGTAATGTAAATGATACAAAATTTGCCAAATTCTCATTGTCTGCAATCTTGTGAATTTCTGCACAAATTCTTAACAATTACAGCGCAATGCAAATTATGCCCCAAAGATATTTCATATATTTCTGTAGTATTTGCGCCAAAATATACAACTGTTGTTCCCACCGGCTTACAATGGTTGGTTAGCGCTGGCACAAATTAGTTACTCAAGAGTGAGCAAACGCAATTCAATTACACAAACACTCACCAATTAGACCAAGTCCAATGCACAAATGCGGCAATTAAGCATTGCAACTTGTGCAACGCTTTCTTCGTCAACGATTTTGAAGAATTTTTTTGCTACGAAAGGAATCGTAGCACACATGAAAGACAACAACAAACGACAACAAACATGATGCGCTCTCTCATACATTTCTGCTTGATTTAATGCGAATCAACGTTCGTTCGTTCGTTCAGTCATTCTGACCGACTGACAGTCAGTTAATCTCTCCGTCTGTCCGTCTGTTTCTGTGTCGACCATCCGTTGGACATTAACCTTAAGAGTAATGAACACCATTGCGCAGGCGCGCAGCTGTGTTGTAAAAATTAGAATTTCAGCAGAAGATTGCAGATAGTCAAGCCAAGTCCAAGTCCAGTCGACTTCACTCGACTCGACTCCACTCCACTCGACTCATGTCGAATGTGTATCTGTCTGTCTGTCTGTCGGTCTCAATATGTGTGTGTGTGTGTGTGTATGTGTGTATAATTCCTTTAAAACAAAATAAACTGCGCCAGAAAATAATTGCGAATAAAAAAACCTGCACCTGAAGCTTAACGCTCAGCGCTGATTTGCTCTGCTCGGCTACGTTCTGTTCTGTTCTGTTCAGCACCTGTACGAAGCACACGGCTTACCAGTGAATATTTTCAATTGCTTGCCTAAGACAAGAGGCAAGGTAGAGCGACAAAGCGCTAAACTTGTATATAAAATAAAAATAAAAAAAAAGGAAATAAATAAAAAAGAGAAAAGAAAATGCATGTGACTACTATCAAACGCGTTTGTCCCTCGAATACGCTTAGGTTGATCATCATGATCATGAGCAAAATGATGATCAGCTTCATTGGCCTGCCCAACTCGGCCTGCATTAGAGACAAGCAGCACCATCAGCAGCAGCAGCAGCAGCAACAGCAGACGCACGCTAGCGAACTTACAAACAGCAACAACAACAACAGCAACAACATTGCATGATGCTGGCTGTTGATAATGCGCCCAGTGCTAACGCTGCTGCCGCTCTTTGCCGCCTATGCCGCTGCTGTCTCTGCGTCCAATGATGGCACCACAAGAAGACACTTGCGGCCAGAATTTAAACGCAACTTCAACTCGCCAGCGAAGAGCCGTTATCAATATCAGGTTTGTCCACTCAGCAGGCGTTCACAAGCACACACAAGCACACACACACACACATAGAAAAACACATGCGCGCAAGCGTGTATCTTTTAGTCATGTTGTTGGCAAAGTGTTGCTAGTTCCGTGCCAGGATTAGGCCAATGTACCTGAGCACAACAACAACCAGCCATAACCATTCGATGCGTCAAGCGGCGTAGGGAGCATTGCATAAGATCCTAACTGCAAATTGTTATTTTTAAAAGTACATACATATACACTTGTACATACGACATGTACGTATGTATGTAGGAAAGTCTGTATGTATGTATGTACGTATATATAGACAACTTGAGCTTGTTGGCGTCGCGTGTCGCGTACACTTGAACGATTCGTTCTTGCACATTGCAAATGTTGCGAACAATCATCATCATTGCCATCATCATCATCGCCATCATCATCATCGGGAACAGCGGCAGCATTATCGGCTGAGCGACCAAACGAATGAACGAACCAAGAACCATTTGAATTCATTGGCTCCACGCTCCTACTCGCACATTGCCAGCAACAGTTTGCAACGGTTTTCCATTAAAATTACCATCAAGATTTAAATTTTCTTTGCTGTACTTATTTTATATTTCTCTCCTGGTTGAATGCGCCTTCGCGCCTTTTCTCTTCCTGTTCTTCCTATTGATTGTTGTTGTTGCAGTGGTTGCAATTGTTGCTTTAGTTGTTGTTGTTGGTGTTGTTGTTCTAGGCAAATGTGGGCAGTCAGCAGGAGCCTAAAAAGTTAGTGATTTCTTGCCTAAAGTGCTCAACTGTTTTCTTTTACTTACACAACTCTTTTTGTTGTGTCTTGAATTTTTCTCTTCTTCTTGTTTTTATTTTTGTTTGTTGTTGTTTTACATTTCTTGTTCGAAGCCCATGCTAAGTCAAGTGGAAAATTGTTTGTTGGCATGCGTAAAAAGGTGAGTTGCTGCTGCTGCTGCTGCTTGTGCTGTTATTGCCATGCCGTATAATCCTGTCTTCCTGCCTGCCCTCGACTCTTTGGTTTGCCTCTGTTGTTGCTGCAATGCCCATGTTTAGCTTATATTACGTTTGTTTTAGTCAAAGCGCCAAAGCGAATAGCCACAGAAGAACTTGTGGCTTACCTGCGATTAGCATCTTATGATTTAAACGCCCAAGTTTGGCTTTTGTTCTTATTTATGTCTTGAATTCTAACTGTTTCAAGGCTTTTTCTCGACTTGGCCGCATAATTTGCTTAACAGTTTTTAATGTCCATTGTAAAAGCGCAAAATGTTGTAGCAACAGAAACAGAAACTAAAATAGAAGATTGTGCGATGATCGCAAGCCGATTAGACTAGTTTCGAACAACAAAAAATAAAAGAGAAGAAAGCAAAAGCAATTATTTGGCAATCCAACCGGTTTCTGGCCTATGACTTATATGCATAAATGGCTAGCACACTTGGCAACCCTTGAATTGGAAATGGCATTGTAACTGAAGAAGCAGAGCATCGATTAACTTCTCGAAATCGTTACAAACCTTCACATTTGGGCGTAGCAAATATTGATAACCTTGATTCAAACAAATCAAATGCTTATATTAATCACATTCGAGTTAAGAAAATACCAAAAACGTTAAGCCAAAATTGTATCTCGAGCGTTATGTAATTCAGCATATAAACGCTACAACATGAGCTCAGCTTAAACTAAAAACAAAAACAAAAAAATAATGAAGAAACAATAAACAAAACTAAACTTAAACGTGTTTTAGCAAAATCAACATGCAAAAACCAAATGATCAAATAGCAAAGGTCATAAGCATCGCTCACAGCTCACCAACATTTTGAAGGTTGTTCTCATGCAGCCGACATCGTCGCGCACTTCGCAGCAACAACAACAACACGGCAGCGCCCATAACAAATTAATTAATAGTCGAAAAAATGAATCGCAAACACAAAAGCAACAATTAGCAGCGACAACAACTGCAAATATCTATAACTATTTGCATCGCCTCAAATAGAAACAAAGCACAGAACAACAACTTTTTACATTAAAAATAAAGTCGCGCATAGTCAGCAACATAGAAAAAGACGAAAAAAAAACAGAAAAAAACTTCCGGATTTACTTGTTTCGGGGTTCAATAAATTACGACAAACCGACGCGCAAAAAAGTCCACAATAACAGCAACAACAACAATAAAAAGTATTGAGCGACAATCTGCATAAATTTTGCAAAGTTAACGAAGGTCTAGCCCAGCTAGCTAAACGATACAACAACAGCAACAACACAACAATTTTGTTGCCTTTTGTTTATATTAAATCTTTTGTTTTTTTTCTTATTTTTTATTGTATTTTTTTATTATTATTTTGCACCAAATTACATGCGAAAAATGCCAACTTAAAAAAAAACAATATCTTTGATGCGTCAACTTTTGTTGTTGCCTTTGATTCTGTCATATCTTTCGATCTCTTTTCCTGCACTTCATTGTCAGATCTCTTTGCCTCGTTGAGTTTTGTTGTAGTCGTCTCGCTTTCAAAGTCTTCGTTAATTTTATGTGCATCAAATACTAAGCAATTCAGAAAATAAAAAAAACAGATACAAAAACAAAAACTAACAAAAAATAAATAAATAAACAGCAATAATAAAATGCGCAATTTTTTTTGCAAAATAAAAAAGTGATTTTCAATGGCGAATTTTGTGCAAATTTTGCTTGTCGTCAAACTCAGACTGAGTTGCAATTTTTTTTTTTCTCATTACTATTTGTTAGAATACGTTATAAACCTTGTTGAATACCCTTCGCCCACACATAAATTCTTACATAAGTTTTTTGTTTGCAATTATATATTTTATTACCACCAATTATGTTTTTAATACCGACAATCAAACTGTTCTTGCAGAAATTAGCATTTTTAATAAGATTTTGTTCTCATATTTTTTTCAAATGTGCTCAATCTGACTACTGTAGGGCGCAAAGATACTTTTACACATTAATTAGAATGAATGTTGCTCCTTGTTATTATTTCAATAAATTGCTTGGCGCCAAGCAGAACGGTGCGTTCTGTCATTTCGCGGTACTGTCAACTGAAGCGAATTAGATTTATTTTTTGGGGCAATTAAATTCATTAAAGAAAATTTATGCACCACAGCGCATATGTAGATATATGTATGTACGAATTAATGTAGATCGAGAATTAAGGGTGACATAATACAACAGCGCACTATTGCAGATGTCTGTGATGTATCGCTTTGTTGTGACATTCGTTTTTGATTTCTTATGTATATCATAATGTTCTCAAATTTTGTTTGCATAAATCATTTTGTTTTAAAAGAATTGTTTTTATGGATTTTTTAACATTTAAATGCAAATGATATGGTGAGCATATTTTTCTGAGCTGCCTAAAAGTAGGCACTAATTACAGTTAATTTAGTTGTTGAGTCTCGCTCACTCTTCCTCTGACCCCGACTTAAAAATGTTTACTCTTTTCAAGCAACTTATTTTTTATTCGATATTTTACCATCCCAGATAGAAATGAACATTCCAATATTAAGCTATCTAACTCAAACAAAGAATACAAATATAAAACCCACCAACCGAAGATTTAAAATGAGAGAAATTTTACTATCACAGCATACTTTGAGGCAGCAAAATCTCAAGCACAATCTCAAGAATGCTAAAACTAGGACTTTGAGGGAATCTTCTTTATATCCTCTATTTTTGAAAACCAAATAAATCATTAAATTTTCAAACCACAACAAGTTCGTTAAACAAACTCTTTTCAACGAACGTATTTATTTGCGTGTTGTCCGCTTTATCAACGCTCAATTATCACCCCGTCATGACTTCCTATTACGGTACGACAAAAAAATGTTACCCGTCGTTCACAATAAGCACCGAGAACTTAGTAAGTATGAATGATTTGCTGTATCTTATCTGATAAGAAGCATTATAACTGAATGAAAGTGAATTTACTGTTTAACGTAAAACGAGCACTAACAGTAAACGTACTCATGCTTACTTTGTTGTGCAATAAACAAAAATATATCAATATATATAAAAAAAATATCTATCTATATATGTAGTATGTACAATGTACATACAAACTCGTATTTATTCAATTTGAATTCGAGTGTGCGAGCCATAAAAATGTAATCTCACTTCATGATGACGCCAAAAGACGCTATGGCGATGATGATAATTACTATAATGATAATAACGATAGTGCTGAGTTTTCATAAACAAATACAGGGTGCGTTGAAAATTATTAAACAATATTGTTTTTATTGGCATTTGAAACAATTAACACGTGCACCTACTTCGGGACGCACGCTGCGTATGCGTAACATAATTAGCGATATAAATGCTCAAAGCTAAAACGTCTACTATTTATTTATTTATTTGTTTACGCCTCAAGCGTTAAAATACCGTAAAGAAATACAAACAATTTTTTACAATTGTTTTCTTTTTTTTTTTTTTGCTTGGTTTTTCTCACGCTGAATAACATCTTACATGTATTCCTTAGCAGAACTCGCTTAGCTTTTTCTAAAAAAACGCTGCCCTAAATATTGATACGAACTATTCGCTTACCTCATCTGCCCAAACGGACGGATTTTGTACTCATTTCTTACACATTTTCTTTATTTTGCGTGCCAATTTTGCGAACAATATGGTTTCTTTCTTAGTTGATTTTCAGTGAAAATATTAACGCCCGGTGGGCATCCGTTCTAGGCTGCTAGGCTGGGCTACGCTAGGCCAGACGAGACGTAGCCACAGCCACAGCCATAGCCGATATCATCAACACCGCAGCACAAACGACTGGAAATACGTATTTGAACGAGATAATTGTTTACACGACTCGTTTATGTTCGCGAAATGTGCGTGTGCGAAATAAATATACTTACCCTAATTCCGTTTTAGCGTTTCTTTTTTAGCTTTTTACCTTTTTTTATTGTATTTTTTTTTTTCTATTTTGATTAATCGTTTAACATTTTGGTTGTACTAAATTTGAAATTTCAACTGAAATCTTCTTCAACAACAGTTCTGATTCTCGAACTTTTTTAATTTTTACAATGTTTTTCTTAAAATGGCCGATAATAATAATGATGTTCTATGTCTATTCATTATCGAATATATTTTCTTGAAACATAGCTAAGAACTTTTTCCGATTAAGACACCTTTCAAGCCAAAAAATATATTAAAATTGGTTCATTCGTTTGTCAGATACAATGGCACAGACAGATACATATGTATGTCAAACTTATAACTCCCGTTTTTTGCGTCGCAGACTAAAATAGCTTATCATGCAGAAATGAAAACTCGTAAAATTCATTGATAAAGTTTTATGATGTTGAAACCTTTCTTTTGCGTGCACTTTTGTGGGAAAAATAATGAAAATTGAGTCAATATGCTCACTTGCAGCTGAAGAATGAATGAGAAGTAGAGAAACGAAACCGTCTGAAAGAAAAATAAAGCAAATGTTGCCAACGATTACGACAAACGACCTTGCCAATTACTGAATGATATTTGTTTGTGTATGCGTTCTGTGTGTGTGTGTGTGGTGATTAGTGAGTATGAAGAGTGTCGAAGAATATGTGCAAAAAAAAGAAGAAAGCAAAAAAAAAATGAATTTAAACTTTTTTGTGTCATTTTTTGATTATTTACCAAAAAGACAACCTTAAAACGATGTTGAACAAATATTTGCTCTACAATATTTTTAAGGCTGCAAATAATCAACGAATCATGCTTCAAATACGCTCTTAGATACTTTTCATTTGTGTTAATAAAAGAGGGAAAAATGTCTTAAAGAGAAAAATTTGCAAAAGTGTTGCGAATACTTAGTGCGGATTTTAATGCTCTTCCATTTGTTTCGCGACGCAACAGTGGCGATCGTATCTCTTCAGCACTCACGTGTCACTCCCTCTCTTACTCTCTTGCTGCCTTGTTAAACACTCGTTGTATCTGTATCTGCTGTACAAGGTGCCGCAGCTGTTCTACGTGCTGCGAGTATGAGTATCTTGCGCACACAAAAGCCCAAAAACAAAACAACATAAATAAATACAAAAAGAAAAAACAACAAAAAAAGCTCAGAGAAGTGCCAACGCAGAAGCTGCACAGCTTTATACTTATTTATTTTTGTTTTCTTGCGAATTTTTTAAAATATTTGCGCGCTAAACTCAACGCGGGCCACGCAGCAACAAACAGCGGCGTAACTGAGCGTGAGAGACGTGCGAGAGCGACTGACGGGCGTACAGACAAACGGACAGATTGACAGAGGGGCCGACAGACAGACAATTCGCCAGAGTTTGCAAATTCTCAAATGCTGTTTATGGCACGCATTGCCGTTAGTAGTCACTCGACTGTTTACTACGTAGAAACACACACACTCACACACACACAGATACGAAGACTGCTGCTGCTAACGAAATAGTGTGCGTGCTTGTATCTTCTGCCAGTTTCATTGCTTGTGTGATCGTCGTGTTCGCGCATGTTCTAACTGCTCTGCTGCATGCAGCACAGAAAGAAGCTGCAGCAAATCAAACAGGCAAACAAAGCAAAAGCCAAAGCTTCTGCTGCAAGAAGAAAGACAGCAAAGCATGCAAGCAAACGAGCAACGACTGAGCGACGCGACGGAGCGAAATAACTTCAAATGAGCAAAGGAAACAAGTATCTAAGCCTATTCTAATGCCAGCAACGCCAACTGCGCCGCTGAGGTTTCTTTCGTCTTTGGCTTTGCTTGCTCAGCAGCGCGTCGCAGTCGCGGCCGCTGTTGTCGCTGCCATTGCCGCTTTTCTGATTCTACAGCGGCGACTGCGACGACGACTACTTATATTTTTTTGCGAACGTGTTTCTTTTTAGACTTTTAGCATTATTTGCTGCATTTGCAACGAACACTCGCTAAATACAACTGCAACCGCAACGTTGTGGCACGCGTTTCTATCGCAAGAACACAAAACAAAAAAAAACTAGCAACTCAAATCAAAATATTTATTTATTTCAACTTTGGCCGCTTGAATTGAATTTATGCGCTTTAAAATGAACAAAACTAAAAGAAAACATTGCAAATCGTGTAAATGCACTCAACACAATCAATCATAAATAAAAAAAACATCAATGCTAAAGTTGACGACAACCAACAAATAATAATAAGCAAAAATACCTCCATGCCGTGCAATTTAATTTACACAACAACAACAACAAGTTCAACAAAACAAAAAACACACAAGTTAAAGTATTACAAAACGTAACAATTACAATAACAATTACCAAAAATTATAAAATTTAAAATCACAGAAAAAAAACAAAACAAAAGAAACAAATTTAATATTCCAAATACTTGAGAAGTGCATATATGTATTTGACCGATCATTGTACATAACTTGCAAAATAAAACCGAAAATAAAAATAAATTCTATAAAAATCGGCTCAAGTGTATCTCAAGCTCAGCATGTGTTTCAATCTGCTGCCGCGATGAGATCAGCACCAATTGGTTCATGTGTTCTTATGTGTGTGTGTGTGTGTGCGTGTGCTGTTAGGGTGTTTCTGTGCGTGTGTGTGAGAGTTCGAAAAGGCAAGTTTTCGGAAATGCGAGCGTTCGATTTGATTTCGGATTTGTAGCCCTTGTATATGTATAGATTAATCGCACAGATTTTAAATTGAATATATTGAATAGAGTAAAATCACATTTCCCAAAAAGCGATAATCAACTTTGGGGAAATTTGTTACGATTGATAAGCGCTTTTTGTTTTTGTCGAATGTTCAAAGCTGAATTATTAAAACAAAAATTCTTATCGAATGTCACAAAAATGTTTATTAACATTCATTGAGAACAAAAGCCAAACAAATATGATAAACACTTCGCCATAATTGATTGACTTTTTTACAGAACTCGATTGGAAATTAATCTGTATACGAAATAGAAAACATTCTATTCGCAACCACAATCTAGACTTCAGTCAAAATAATCATATTAAACCCTTTATTTATTTATTAGACCAGAAACTTCCTTCCTTTCGGGTATATTGTTTCGTTGGAAATGGAAGAAGTTATATCGAATTTACAAGTTTTGTTGTCTGCTAAGAAAGTATCTGCAAATAGAATTTGTATTTTAATAGCGCCAACAACAAATAAATTATATAATCATTCAATAATATTTGTATGTCTGTATGTATATATCAAGTGATCTTGCACAGGTGTCGATTGGAATGATTCTCGATTTCATATTAATTCCAGCGAAAATTCAAATTTGTCAGTCTGTAACTGAAGCTGAACAATTGTTTGTGCAAATGTATTCAAAAATGATATTCAAACCTGAATTCGGCAAACAAAAGAAAATCAAACAACAACAACAACAAGAAGACACATAAATGAACTTTACAATTCCCGAATCTAACAAATGTGAAACACATAACGTATAACAGACTTTTTTCGCTTTATCGAACGTCTTCATTTCGCATTTCTTCGCATTAAACTTGCCTGCCAGAAACTTTTCGCCAGTCCGTCCGTGCGTCTCTTTGTTTGCAGATAATTCTAAAGAATTAAAATGATATGAGGAACAGGCCAGAATATAATAAGCAAACACAGAGCACCAGAGCCTAAGAAATAGCAGGAGAACAAACGCAACTGATGATCGTGAGGAGCACAGACTTGCAAAATGAACGAGTGCAGACAAGAGCAAAAAAGGCGCGTCACTGAAATTCATGCACGAAACAAAAAAAAAAGCACAAAACGCACAAAATAAAAAAGCGCGGACTAGGTTAGCAGGCAAAATGCGACGAAGCAAGCAGAGAATCGACAGAATGAACTGAATCGAACTAAACAAATGGGCGAGCGACCGAGCGAACGAACAAACCGAACGAACGAACAAAGCCGAGCAAACCAATCCGCATAAGAATATGTATCTGCGGCATTTTTTCGTAACCTAAACATTTGTCTCTTGCAAAAAAAAAAATATATATAAAAAACTGCAAACAACAACAACATTGAGAGCAACAATCGAAAGACAACAAGGAAAGACAGCGCAAAAAATATTTGAAAGCGAAAACCCCTGCAGATACTTAGACGTAACAGCAGATACACGAAGAAAGGGCGGAATAAACGGACGGCGACGAGACACTACACACACACACGCACACACACTCAATACCCAAGATCACTCAAAATAACAAACGACGCGAATGAGCGCTCATTATTTGGGAGCGTTAAGGGAGTGCAGACGCACACATATGTAAAAAAAAAAAAAACGCATACGAAATATAAAATAAATTGAGAAAAGACGGTTTGATCATGATCATGAATGTGACGATGGCGATGGCGATAGTGATGACGATGTCGTCGTTGACGTCAACGTCGTCGGCAACTAATGCAGTCAGCAATGCTGCAGCGACGTTAGCGTTAGCAGCAGCAACAGCAATAACGACGTGTCCAAAATGCCCTTGATCGTTATAATAAACTCATTTGTTGTTGTCTGTTCATTGCTGCTGCTGCTGCTGCCGTCGTCGTCGTCGTCGTTGTTGTTGGTGTTATTGCAGTTGTTATACTTGTAAAGCAACGTTGAGTCAGTCGTTCAAGTGTTGAGGAGGAACGTTTGATCATTTTGCTCACTCGTACACACACTGTCCCCTCCATCTATACGTCTGTCTGTCCCTTTCGCTATAAAATGTTTGCCAAAAAAAAAGTTCATTTGTTGTTACTCGTTTAGGAATTCGCAAATACTTACCCAAAACAAAAAAAAAAAAAAAAGAATAGAAAACCAAAAAAAAAAACAACAAAATGTGCACAAAAAAAGCCCAAAGAGACTACCGAAAAATGAGCTTTACCCAAAAGGGACTGAAGACATGAAATTGTTGTTGCCGCTTCTGTAGCGAAAAAATTAGACGCAAAATTTGCCGCCGCTTTTTTCAGAACATGTTCAGTCTGCTTACAACGCGTGCAAGTTTGAGATACACAAGTTGATATTTTCGCATTTTGCGCTTTTCAAGGAATTGTGTAATAATTTCGCGAATTATATCTTTTTTTCATTTGTTTCTTGTTATTTGGATATCTGGTTTGGTTTTCAAAGCATTTCAGCAATAATAAATATTTTGAGCAAAAAAAAAAGCTCTCAAGCAACAAACTTGTTTACTGCGAACAAGAACAAATCTTTCAAGCAATTTTTTGTACATCAATACATAACAACAAAATTATATAGAAAATAAATATAAATAAATACAAACAAAATAAACTTATGGTTATAGTGTGTTGTGTAAAAAGAAACAAACTTCGAATGAAATGAAGTGAACTTGGCAAATAATTCACATAAATCAAAAACACAAAGGATTCAAAAGAAACAATAAAAAATTGTCAAAACTTTAAAATAGAGACAACCCGTGCATTGCAAAAAGGTGAAATAAATTAATTTTGCTCAATGTTTTAAAACCAAACCTGACGACTTTAACGGAAATGACCAGGTTTGTGTGATATTTTTTATTATAAAATTATTTTTACCATCACATTACTCTTATATAATTATTTTTAATATGAGCTTCAAGCATTCGTCACGCAATTTCAAACGCCATGTGATATCACATGGGATTTGCATAAAACTGCAGGGAAACATAAAAGTGTCAATAAAGTTTGGATTAAGGGTGCGCTAAATTGGAGAAGGCAACTAATTTGTTTATTAAATTTATTTTTTTATAACTCACAACACTTTTTAATTATTATATTATTTAAATAGTTGGCAAAAAAAAAACGTTCAAAGAATTTTAAAATCATTTCGAGTCGAGTCAAATCGTCACGAACTTCGTCCTTCAACAAGGCAGCGTCGCGGCTATACCATATATCACTACCATTGTCCGATTTCAGGATACTTGCCGTATATGCTGTGACATCGCGATTCTTTCGATGAACAAATCTTCTTCCTTTATTGGTCTACCCTTTCTTTAATACACAGTTGCTCACAAACGACTCATGTTGAAAATACTTACAAATAAATATCGTTTTTTCATATTCGAGCTAACCGCTTAAATTAAAAAGGCTTAAAAAACCAAAAAGGATCCCGAATGAGATTCGCACTCACAGCTGTAAAGATAATGACCTGTTCAGTATCATACAACCCCATAGAAATCAACTTCGCCTTTTTTCATAAAAATATTTTCATAGCCATCAGAGCCTGATTAATATTTTGATATTTATTTTAAGATTGATCAAAGCAATTACATATAAAACCAAAACAAATTATTTTCGTTTAGTCTTTAACCTGTTGCAAGCACAGATACAAGACCAACTAAGTAGGCAGATAAAAATAGCAGAAAAGTCAGAACCATTTAAGCCAAATGCCTAACGCGTTAACTAAAGCTTGAAGGACAAATGAGTGCAATTAACAATCTTAAATAGTTTGACAACAGTTCAAATCACAGCAACAGCAACA
Source organism: Phortica okadai (assembly GCA_034638295.1). Classification (NCBI taxonomy): domain Eukaryota; kingdom Metazoa; phylum Arthropoda; class Insecta; order Diptera; family Drosophilidae; genus Phortica; species Phortica okadai. The sequence continues at coordinate 11,057,925 of CM067849.1, read as the reverse complement.
ACAACATAAAACAAAGTAACGAAAAACAAAAATAAAAAAATATCAAGCAAACGTCATCAATTAAAAATAGTTGCAAATACGCAATGAATGCATAATTATTCAATCATTTTTTTTTCTGTGTGCATTTTTCGCTTGTGTTAGACAAGAATTATCGCACCTACAACGAACAGCCAATTGGAAACTGTCAAATGAGCTAATTTTGTTGTTTGTTACTTTGCTACTTTTTTTTTTTGTTTTTTTTTCATTAGTTTTTTGTCATATTTGAATTTATTTGTATTTATTTGTATCTTTTAGTGTTTTGCGCATGCGTGTGTAGGCGCGAAATTGCACACAAAAATTGATTTGCATGATTGAGCAGATACGAATTAAGTTGAGTGGCTAATTTGGGTGGGTGGCTTCAACACACACGTAGCGACTCGGCTATTTGACAGCTGACACGCAATCGCAGCAATGCGACTATTTGAGTTACTTCGATATGTTTTAATCAATGAAATGCACATTTTTGGCGAATTTGCATTCGTTTCTTATTGTAATTTATTGCATTTTAAATGGTAACGCGCAAACGGTGAAGCGATGCGATACCCGACGGCGTCGCAGCCAATCAGAACGCGCATTGTTGGCTGCTATGACTTGACTATGATGTCATAAGACAAAATAGTATCTTATGGATGCGTATCGGTGTTATTGAGCTCTCGTGCTCGTGTGACAGACATGCAGGGTCAGGTTAAAGTTGAATCATTTGTTTCTCTATCGCGTCGCCTCCATCGTGCAATACGATGCTCAATGCACGATTTTTCTTTTCATTCAATTTGGTCACTTGTTTAATTAATTATTTGTGCATTTGAGAAATAACAAAAAAAAAAAAAATATGGCGACTTTATCGTTTTGTTTTCTTGGCCAGAATCGCCATCATTTTTCAAAAATATCATAACGAGTTAAACAATAAAAGAATCATAATACAAAAGTGCATGCCACGCCCTGAAATTGTAGTTTCGCAAAAGTCCTCCAAAAAAGCAACTTTAATTTCTAGAATGAGTTTTTTTTTTATGTTATTTTATTTTATAATGTTTTGTTTCATTTTCTGAGCTGCGCTTTTTAGTTTTAGCTATTTTTGTTAGCCGTTTTATTTCTTTTTTTTTTTTTTTGTATTTTTTGTTTGATTTTGTTGTTTTTTTTTTGTGTTGTTTGGTCTTACAATCAAAACGCTTTAACCTTGAAGCATTCATCGTATTATTTAGTTTGTAAGTCACGTCTGAGCTGCGTCGGCGCTTGCCGATTTGATCGTCGCAGTTGCCGTCGTCGCCGCTAACGTCGCAAAAGGTTTCTGCACATGCGCAGCTAACACACACACAAAAGAGCAACAACGACAACAAAGACGGCTTCGTCTGTTTTACTTTTCTGCCGTTTTGCCTTTTTTCGCATTTCATATTATGTTGTTTTTGTTTTAGTTTATTTATTTTTTTATGCTCGTATATTTTTATTCACGGCATTTGCGAATTTTTGGCGTGTTTCGTTTACCCTTTTTGCCAATTTGCTGTCGATGCTGGTTTGCCTTTGTTGTTGCTGCTGCCGCTGCTGGTGATATTTTTGTTGTTGTTGTTGTTGTATTAGATGCTGGTTTTGCTCTTTTACGGTTTGGGTTCGTCTTTGCCTTTTGTAAAGTTGTACTTCTTGACCAGCTTTGGATTTGTTTTGTGCTTAAAGTCTGAGGCAAATGCTTAAAACGTGTTATTTTTCTAAAGGTTTTCATTTGATTTTTTATTTCATTTTTGCCTTTGAGTTCCTAACCGAGGTCTGGTTGTGTTTTTGTGTTACCACAGTGGTTTGAAATCGAACACATTGCCCACATTGCGACACAAGGTCAAAATACAAACGATAAATGTAACTTTAGATAAATTCAGCGCCCTAAATTTAATCGAATTCTGTTTAAAAATATATTCAAAACCTTTCTTGGAGTACGTTTATGTAGGTCTGCTTGATGTAAACGATGTTTAGCCGATGGATCCCAAACTAAACTTACATTTTCTTTGCGTACATCATCTGATCCTGTGTACCTCTGGTTTTCCTTGGTTTACCTTGAGCCTCTATGAACTTTTTCCCATATATTTCCATTATTTTGATCATAAAAATATGTTATTTTAATTAAACAATAAATTTCACCAAGTTTTTGCTGATCTTGTGCCACTGTGCACAATTTACAAGAAGTACAACTACAAGCCCTGGCTGCCGCTACACGCGCTAGCTTTGCTAATTTCGCGAAATAATTTTAACGCTTACACAGACACACACACACATACACGCTTGCGTAAGAAGAGCCAATTCGCAAATATATCTATGTACTTCTGTATATAATCATCTATATCTGTATACAGCTACAACGGCGCCCAACGTGCACGAATACAAACTCAAAAATTTAAATTAAAAAAAGAATCATACCATAAATAAAAGGTATTTTTCAGCAATTAAATGTGCATTGGTATTTGTATTAGTTTTTTTTTTTTTTTTGCCAAATTTAACATATATCAATAAAAACGAATAACTCAACAACAACAATAACATCACGACGTAAATTTGTTTATATGTATATGTATGTGTATTTGCAAAAATATTATTATTATGTATTATATTTACACATATAAACATTCGTATAAACAATTTTTTAGACTCTATGTTAGATACTGTTTTTTGCTCGCTTGCTTGCTTGCTGGTTAACGACTCAGTTACAGATACACAAATACCGAAACACGCACATGTGCCAATCAGTCTCCGTGCGTGTATGTGCGTGTATGTGCGTGTATGTGTGTGTGTATAAACTTTAAATTAGATGAGCAAACCAACAACAGAGCACTGAGAACAGCTACGACGATGTCAACAGCAACAACAACAACGACAGCAACAGCAACAAAAACAAAACCATTCGCCAGACCCTAATAAATTTCGCATACTTTGCGAATTTATGCTGAGAGCGCGTCATCATCGTCATCAGCAGCAGCAGCAGCAGCAGCAAAAGCAAAAGCAACAACAGCAGTCGTCGCCGTCAAACCAGCATCAGCACAGTTCACGACAACAACAATAACATCGACGACGACTGCGACGGCGGCGGCGCCGATTTAAGTTGCTCAGCGACCAAGCCCAAAGTGTGCCTTTTGGGTGCTGCTCTTGTTGTTGCTGTTGCTGTTGCTGACGGCATCTAATGGCTCCGATCACCGTCGTCGCTGTTGTTGTTGTTGTTGCTTTTGTTACTGTCGTCATCGTCATTGCCTTTGTCGTTGACTGCATTCGCTGGGCTTTGTCTTATTAGTTTTTGGCGTTGATCTTCTTTAACGTTCAAGGACAAACTTCCCAAGTGATTTGTTTCCATTTCGCTTCGTTTTATTTTATTGTTGTTTTTTTGTTTTTCAAGTCAATTTTTGGTTGTTATAGATACAAGATACAGTTAATGAAATTGATTTGGCAGTGAACGTTAGCGTTATGTTTTAACATTTGCTTTAAAGTTTACGTAGGTAATTTGGATTATTGTGCTTCTGCATGCTCTTCTGCTCAACATACTTATTACTCATACGTCCCAGCCGAGTCTCTCGCCCTCTCTAAATTCCTTTTTTTATTGTTTTTTTTTTTTTTTTTTCTTAAAATTTATTGCCTCTGCACACATACGCACGCAAATACAGACAAGCACGCACACAGAGCGCTATGCAGAAGGCAGTCATTTGCCAATAGCTAGATACATATAATGTATCTGAATATCTGCAGTTTGTATCCCATCACTATTTATCTTTACTCTTTGCACAGTTGGTTTTTCTTCTTTTTTATTTATTATTATTTTTTTTTTGTTTTTTTTTGCTTTAACTACGTGCGCTTTTGTTTCTAAATACTTTTCCGTTAATTGTTTTTTGGTTTAATTTTTTTTTTCATTTTCATCTTTCATCTTTAATATGCTCAAGTCGCTTCCCGTTTCGATTAATTTTCCTGATTTATATTCTTTTGTTTTTGCATATTTAACATGCTTTTTATGATGTCAGTTGCATTTGTTTAAAAACGACAGCAACAACAACAACGATAAGAGCAAATAAAACAAACGCTTCAACAAAAATAAAAAATTTTATATGCGAATTTTGGTTCGTTTTCTTTATTTCTTATATTTTGTTATTCGCTCGCTCTTTTTTTTTATTATTTTTTATAATTTTTGTCTGTTTTTTTTTTTTTTGTTTTTTCGCTGAGCGCTTAATTTTTGCATGCACGTTTCGGCACTGACCTTGAATGCTTTTTTTTTTGTTTTGCACATTTTTTGTTGTTTTTTGTTATATTATTTAAATTTCTTATTTACGTTGCGCGTTGACCAAAAAGTCAAAGAGGAAGCAATATTAACAAAAAAGCAAAATGATAATAAAATCGCAAATTACTTGACAACAAATTAGCTGAAAAAGAAAAAAAAAAAACGTTGAAGAGCGAGCGTGCAGCAAACTGAAACGAAATGCGCTTCTCGGCGTTACTTGAATGAGTTTGCTTTTTTTGTTAGCTCGCGCTTACATATCATGTTCAGCGACAGAAGGCAAGCCAACCAAGAAAACAGATTCATTAATGAATCATGTGCGTCTCTCAATTGGCTTGAGCAGCAGCAAGAAGCAGAACGAAACGAAACGAAACGAATGTGCGAAGAATCGTGATTATTTGATTGAGTGAAATTGGCAACGAGCTCAGTGTCAGTCGATGTGTTCTGATGATTTTGAAGTTCTTAAAGTTTTTTGTTTCAAAACATTACAAAAAAAAAAACACCAATCGAACTTGAAATTAATTCATCAAAAACTTTTCAATTCGCTTTTTTCTTAACTATTTGAATTTTTTTCTATTTCTATTTTTTTTTACTTCTTTACAGTCACGTTCAAATAATTCACAACACATTTTTATTATTCGCACATGTCTCGCTCTGTCCCACAACGCCTTCAGCCTACAAACAAGAACGCAAAAGCGTATAACGCTTTGAGTGACAGTAAATGTATCTGTATCTGTATTTGTTCCTGTGTATATTTGTATTTGTATTTGCGCTCACCGTTAAATTCAACTGAAAGAAAAAAAAAAAAATAGTGAAATGAAAATGAAAGTGACACAGCTGTTCTTTGTTGTTTTTGTTATTATTGTAATAGTTGTTGTCTTTTATTGTTTGCCAAATGATTTGAATTTAAGAATATTTTTAGTTTTGCCATTATTTTTTGAATTTTGCGTTTTTTTTTTTTTTTTGCTCAAAAATAATAAGAACATTTGCGTCGATTTGCTGTTTTTCGTTGGCATCTTTTTCTATTAATTTGACCCAAATTTCACAGACATCTCTGTATTTTGGTTAATTACATTTTATTTAAGCGTCAAACTGTTTTTTTTTTTTTTCTCACACATAACATTTTATTTATCTTCGAATGAAACAAGTCTTAGAATTAAAAAGAAAAATAAAAAAATTTTTAATAATTATTTAATTTTTGCAAAAAAAAGAAAAAATCGAAATGAATTCAATGATGACGGCGCTTCCGGTGCAATTAAGTGTACTCAAGCAACTGCAAAAATGAATTTAGAAAAAAAAATATAAAACATTTGCTTTAAAAAGCTTACATGATTATGAAGTTTGCTGCTGTTAGTCATAAACTTCATAATGATGTGCACCAAAAAATAATTTACAAAATATTACAATCGTTTTTGTTTTTTTAATAATTACCTAGTAACAGAAATACAATAATAACGAGTGTGACAACAACAAGCGTGCAACTCTTTCTTCTTTTTGTTTTTTTTTTCTTTTCATAATTGAAGCGACACAAAATGCTAATGACTAAATGCTGCCAACTGCTGAACAACAACCACAACTACAAAATGCCCCCCCTCTCAAGTCAAATTACCCCACCACACTGCAACGCACTGAATCGCATCTCATTGCATCTCATCCATTCAGTGCTTGTCAAGTGTTGCTCTGCTGACGTTTTTGAGCAATACTTAAGCAGTTGACAAAGCGAAAAAGAAGAAGATGATGATAATGATGATTATGATGAAGAAGAAGACGAGCAGAAAAGAAGCCTTCACACTTAATAATATTTTAAGCATTTTTACGAGACAAATTTTCACTTTTTTGGTGTCAAACTTTTGTGGGCGTTTTGTGCTGCAATTGCCACCATTTTCTATGTCTTTTCATGCGTCTGTCCGTCCGTCTGTCTGTCTGTATATATATCTATCTGTCTGTTTGTCCATTCGTTCGTCCAATCCAATGCGACCATTCACTTACAATTGCCTCCAGTACGTTGTTTCACACCCGCGGCTGCACTCACTTCTTCTTCTTCCTCTTCTTCGCGTTGCTCACTGACACTTATTAGATTTAATTAAAATAGTAAATTTTACATTTTGCACTCGGCAAATATTTACAGAATTAAAACAAAAACAAGAAAAAAACAAACAGAAAAAGAAAAGAAAAAAAAAACATTTTATTGCGTTTCATCATGTCTCCGGTCATCAACGGATCGTTGTTTCGCTTGTTCTTGCTATTGTAGTTGTTGTTGCTGTTGTTGTTGTTGACTGCTGCTGCCAGGTTTTAACGCCTTCGCATTTTGTCGCTGCCCTGGCAATTTACAATAAGATTTCTTTATCTATTTTGCCTCCATTTACATGTGCTTGCATCTGTGTCTTTCTGTATGTGTTTTTGTGTCTGTGTCTTGTTGTTTTTGTCTTTCGTTGTGCTCGTTCTGTCAAAATTCGTGTCTCATTCGTAAAATTTCTGCAGTCACTTGAATGCACTTAGGCCACCCATGTTTTTTGAATGGGACAAGTTAATTTCTTTTGTATGTTGAAATTTTGAATTTTAATTGTTGCAGACAAACAGACAAGAGAAAAACACACAGCGAACACAGACATTTCAAAATGATAAATTGCAATAAAACATTCCATAACAGCAAACGAAACATATATTTAAAAGTATTATGCAAAATGCAAAATTATTTTTAAATCAAAACGTTGGAAAAACATTGCACGTATACGTAATATTTTTTGCAAGTTGCATTGCAAATGACATGTGCCACCAATTAATTGCGACAAACACAAATCAATTGCATATTCCTCAGTGATTTAACGCCAAATTTCTTTAACAAGAACTTCAAAGAATCAACAAATGACTCTTCAAAGCGCGCTAATTATGATTATTGACGCTCAGTCAGCACCTTGATGCGACTTAATTGCGCACGACAGCTGCGCTAAGCATTCCTCTATGCGCCAGTGTTGCAAAGGCTGTCCGGCTGTCCGTCAGGAAAATAATATGATTGACTTAATTGCGCTGCGTGCAAATTTCTTAAAATGCCAACAAATGACATGTATCCATATCCATCTTTGTATCTATAACTAAGTAGCTTGCAATGCATTTCTTTTGTACACAGATACCCCCCAGCCACCCCTTAAACAGCACGTAAGTTGTCATTTCACATTAACTTGTTGTGATTTGTTCATTTTTTTTCTTTACATGAATACATTTTCTTTCGAAACTTAATGACGCGGAAAAAGTTGTCCGAATAGCATAGAATATCTTTGACGTTCAGCTCTCGAAAGGCAGTATGTGTCTGTCTCACTCACACTCACATGCAGTCGCATTGTATTTATTGCTTTGATTTGACAAATTACCTTACCTTCACTTACAAGTCAAGCAAGTTTAGAAAATACGCAAAAAACATTTTGAAAAAATAGAAATTTTCGGCTCTGTTCGCATATGTTTGTTAGTTTGGCTTTTTGTTTTTGCGTTTCATCTGAAATGTGTGCCAAATGCAGCCAATTTGTTCTGCTCGAAGAAGTGCTAACGACGCTGCTTTGCTGGTGGGTGCGCATGGTTGCCGATTCGTCGCGAAATACATTTTCAGCTCAAGCACAAAAACACACAGACACGCATTTGAAAAGTAATTTCAAGTCACTTAATCAGCGAACATTTGTGTAGGATATCTTTTTGCTAGTAAAATTTATTAAGAATATAAAAAAATATCTAAAATGAAAATGAAAAAACTAACGTATTGGAGTTCGATGTCTTCCAAAATTGGGCTCGTCTCAGTTTACGGCTTAGTTCGCAACTCAACGTATTTGCAAAGATCGAAATAAAATGTGTCATGCCACGAGAAAGCATTAATGAACTACAAAAACAAAGCAACAAACAAACGTTTATAATCCTCATAAGTCACATTAAGGCATTAATAACAAAATGCCCAATTGAAAGGTGTGTTCATATGTCTGGACATAAAAATTGTACAAAAACAAAAAGCATTTGAATCATACTCGAAAATATTCGCCTAAAGGAAATGCTTTTTTTCGTTTATTTACACTGTAGAACTTTGACTGACATGAAGATTAGAAATCGGATAGACTTCGAATTATCATATTGTCCGGTTTACTAGACTAAATATTATTCCCTTAATCTACATAAGATACATGTTCTGTTTTAAGAAAAACAGTTCCAACTCTTTGGTTCGTAAGACTGTCCAAAGATTTAAAAAACTCTTTCCATAGAGTCTCCTATTATTAAAAAGAAAAATACATACTTATTATCCAAAGAAGGAACTTCTCTTTCCGAACTACTCGAACGTCCGAATTATCGAAGTTCAACTGTACATCAACTTGTGTATTCATGACGCTGCAAAGATACATGCTTACATACATACACAAGTCCTATGCTTGTTCCAGAACTTTTACATATTTACCTAAATCACTTACGTAGTACACTCAAGTGGTATCTCACTTGTGGCAGCAAGATAACTTGTGGCTCAAATTACACAATTCAAGGCAGCAAAAGTTCCACAACCGAGTTGAAGTGAACATTTTGCTAAAATCAAAACTCTGCCAACGACAATGACAAGTGCAATTGTTGGTTGAGATGTGTGCGAGGAAGTCATTTCACAGATGGCGCCGCTATGACAACATTTGCACAATGACCACGAATAAAACGCAAACATTACAGGCATGACGAAAAAAAAGTCCACTGTTACTTTCAAGCGTAACAATGCGAAAAGTTGAAAACCATTTATCAAAACTCAAATTCAAATTATTGTTTAAAGTTTCAACATCAAATTATATAAAAAAAAACAATATTTGGCCTTTTATAGCACAAAAAAACAACAAATATTTACAACCATAGTAAAGTTAATTAATTCACTTGTAAAGTTTTATGGCCAAAACAAAAATAAAACTGAAAAAACATGCGAATTATTCAAGGTTAGAATTAAGCAAAAACCTCGAAAGCGCGGAAACAGAAAGAAGAAGTTAAAACCGACAACGAAAAAGAGTGAAAAACAGAAAAATAAATATATAAATATATAAGTAAATGTAAAATTGTAAGCAAATGTGCTTCAAAACAAAATAAAAACCCAAATTTAGCGAGCTTCCTTGCTTAGACTCAAAACACATATTCAAATTCAAAGCAAACACAAAAAAAACAGATACAACAATCAAATAGTATAATAATGTTGAAGTTTTTTTTCAGTCTATTAGACATGCAAATGTTTACAACGACGAATTTGACGAGCTCGCCAGAGCGCCCTTTACCTTGCTGACACACATTTTATGCTAAACAGTCCCCAAGGGGACACGGTGGCGCGAGAGATCCGAAACAGATTCAAACCTATAAAACTTTATAAATATATTTACATTTATGTGTGTATGTTTGTTTGTGCGCTTTGCGGCTTTCTAGCGCACTAATTTAGTAATAAAAATAAAATGAAATAAAATACACGAAATAAAATTTTGGCTAAAAACGGCTCGACAACCTTCAAAATGGCAAAGCGCCGCAGAAAACCAACAATAATAGCAACAACAACAGCAATAATATTACAAATTAAATTTACACTTGAGAGCTACAATACGCCAACAACAGCAACAGCTACAACAACAACCAAAACATTCATGGTTTATTAAAGGCAGAAAATAATAAATTTATGTTATTTTCGATTTGTTGTGTTTTTTCATTCTTCTTTTTGGCTTGTTGCCTTTATGGCCAAATTTTGTTGCTGTAAGCCAACTTTTACATAATTTACATAATTTCATTGGTCGTTCATCGTCGTTCATGCGAAATTTACATGTTTATCGTTCAATTTATAATCGTTTATAGTATTTAGATATGTATTTGGATGACTTTTTATACATACCTACGTCATTGGCGCTTCATTTTGAATTCAAATTTCGTAAAAAAAAGAAGCTTTTTTGATATATTAACTTGTTAGAAGATAGCAGACTATTTTTCAACCTTTCTAATACATTTTTTGTAAACTAAATTAGTCAAGTAGGTCAGTAAGGTTATTGGCACTGAAGGGTCAAGAATATGCTAACAAATGTTTGACCCCGAAATTTGTTATGCTTATTTCTTAGGTTAAGAACTTCATAAGGGAAAATAAACATTAAATGATGGGCTACAACAACTAAAAGATTCTTGAAGCTGTTCATGTTGTCAACTTGAATAAAATGTCACCGTAACTCACAAACAAAAGCGACACTCGACGTCAAACACTACGGAAATCGTCGATTGAGCGCTAAACAAACTTCAACAAATTTTATATCTCTTGTTGCCCAAAAATACTTCCTAACAAATAAAAAAAAGAAAAAATTTACAAAAATTAACAAGCAAATTTTAAAGTGACACTGCAACAACAACAACAGCAACGATTGACCTTCATTCATTAACAACGCAACACATTAAATACACAAACCTTAACAGCAGCAACAACAACAAAAACAAAAACTGCAAACTAATTCAACTTCAAGTCAAAGCAAAATATAACCAAAATAAAAATAAATTAAAAAATAAAAAAAAAAAAAAAAAAAACCAGTTAGCAGCTAAAACAGCAAAGGCAGCCCACAAAAAAAAAAAATGACCAAAAACGCTGCAATTCAAGCAAAGCGCGAAGCACCTTAAAGCGTACACTGAGCAAAAGCAATACTTTCGGCTATGCTCAAGTTGGCACGACGTCAACACCGACAGCGCCAACTTATTTCAAGTATCGCAAAGTTTTACATACGAAAATCAACTGAATTAATTTCGCATTAAAACACGCGCATGCAACCAAGAACACTGAGAAAAAAATACAAATGGAATCCAAAACAGAAGGAAAAAACAAACAAAAACAAATACTTAAATACCAAAATAGCAAAAAAGCAAAAAAGCACCACTGCACCTCTCATGTCTCATGTTGTACTGACGAAATAATGAAGTAACTCATATTAACTAGTTTCAGAACTAGAACTACAGCAAATGATCTAAGCCAACAACAACTGCAGCAACAACACCAACAACAACAACAAAACAACAAAATTAGACAAAGAAAACAACAACAAAGTTGCACGCTTCGTTGAATTTGCAAAAAATTAGAAAAATGTTTAACAAAAAATAAAAAAATTAAACTCGTTTCCAAATTTAATAACAAAAAAAAAAAATCTATACTTATATGAAAAAAAAACATATATCGCTAAAATGCAAATCTAGAATCGCAGTTACCAACTGAAAATTCCAATTTCGTATGCATGTATTTATTTATGAGTATTTTTTAATGTTTTGACCACTTTGTTTTTAGTCAAACACAAAAACAACAACGAAGCAATTTGTTATAAATTACAATATTTAAATTGGCGCTTGTCGCAGGAGTTGCAGACAGTTTTATTGTTGTTGTTGTTGCAGTTCTTTTGTTAAAGTCATACAAAAGGGTTTTTGTGTAATGCACGATTTATGGTCAGAGGGGTTAGTTTTGTGAGACCTTCACCGAGTGACATGCTTGTATGGTATTTAGTTATTTTTGAAATTTTTTATAGATTTCAACATCATTTTTAATTCGTTAAAGCACTAATGAACAAGTAAGGGCGGTATAGACGCACACATGGTAGGAGGTGTCACGCCCTAAAACCAAAAAAAACATTTACGTCTGATATTGATCTTTTAAAAATTGTTCAACATTTTATGAAAATCGTTCAAACACTTTGTGGGATCTTGAAAGGACATTTTGGTGTAAATTTTTGAGGAGCATGTTTACTGATCCTTCATTTAAAGTTAGAAGTTCTTATCGCTTATGGTGTACGAGATATAATGAAGAATAGGGAAGTTTCTTAAAATTCCGCTTAGCGAGTCTCAAGGCATATGTACTTCTGTTCTAGTAAAGGTCTTTGAAATAAGTGGGCAAGATACATCACCAATCAGACTTGAGCTCAGAAGTCTACCATCCAAAGTTTAGTTTCCAACAATCATTGGTGAAATGAACGGACAATCGATTTCTTGCCATCCTGAACAATTCTTCTACTATCTTACTGCTCGCTTAGTACAATCCGATAAAATACGTGATTTATATTGAATAGATACTTTTGAACTTGTACTGGATATCTCCAAATGAGACTTCCTCTACCATATGAATATATTTTTTTCTGCTTAAGTCATCGTCATCTTTATCTATTGCAATCAGTAGCAAAACCATAGATAATGAACTTTTGTGCAACCATTTATTTTAATGAAAAATATTTGATTATCATCTCAAAGCCAACACAGAACATATGAAAACAAAAAAAAATAGCAATAACATTGAAGACCCTGAAATATGCAACGCCTTCACTAACCTTACGGCAAATTTTTGCCATTAAAGTAATAAATACTGAAAGATATAATAGCGCTTAAAGCAAAGCATTTTCATGTCAGTTTCTTGCCCATGGCTGAATTGAACTAAAATAACATTAAAAAAAACGAAAAATGCTCACATGGTATTAGTTCTACATAGCACACAGATACTCACACACACATTTATATACATATACTTATACATGCAAAGTCATACATACAATTAAATGGCGTTGCAAAGACGCATGTGTGTGTGTGTGTGTGAGTGTTTGCGCATGCGTCCAGTTTTTTACAGTTTTATTAACTGCATTTCCATCATGGCAAGTTAGAAAAACAACAACAACAACAATAATAAATTAAATAAAAGAAAAACAAGTCCAAGCGAGCTGCTTGCACGAGCGTTACCAAGCGTATAATGCGGCAGCAGCAGCAGCAGAAGCTTAAATCGCACGAAATACCCTTTTGGCCAAGATCATTGCTGCCACCGCCGCTGCCACTGCTGTGTTGCTGCTGCCGCTGCAAGTGAATATGGCAGCGGCTGTGGCATGTGAAGGTACATTGCATTGCTTGGCTACAACAACAACGTTCGCTCCTAACAGTAACTGAAATGGTTGCTTTGGCACACGAGGAAGCAAGTCTGCACTTGTTCTTGTTGCAAGTATGAACGCTTGCTGCAACGTCATCATCATCATTACCATCATCATCATCATCATCATCATAGTCATAGCTATCGTTGACTTCATTGCTGCCAAACCAGTTGCAACGCTAGGAATCTAACTGTACTCGCTTTGCTGCTATCGAATCGCGTCGAGCCGCGTTGAGTCGCATTGAGTCAAGTCGAGGCTAAGGCAAGTGCGCATAAGTTGCATGCCTCAACTTAACTCGTTCGGTTTTTTATTGCTTTAATTCATTTGTTGTTGGGCAAAAGAAAGAATATTTAACTGGAAAAAAGGTTTTGAATTTAGAAACAAAAACAACAACAACAACAACGACAGCAACAAATGCCATTCCACTTGGCATCTTGTCCCTGTGCCAGTCGTCATCGTCATCGTCTTCGCTCCTTTATTTTATTATTTTTTTTTTCATTTTTCATTTTTGTTTTTCTTGTATTGGCATTGTTGTTGTTGCTGATATTTTAAGTTGTGATAAATGCAACAACAAGTTGAATTGAAGGCGCAACAGCAACAAAAGCAACAACAACAACAAGAAACATTACAACGGCAACGGAAATTGTTTGTCCTAGAAAAAAAAAAAAAAAAACAAAGAACGGTTGTTGTTGTTATTGTAATAGAGATAGTGGTAAGTTGTTCTGACTGCGGCCTTATAGGGGCAATCAGCAATTGAACTATTATGCTACTGCCACACGAACAACAACAGCAACAACAACAACAACAACAGCAACTTCAGTGGCTATTGCTGCTGTTTAACTAGCCGTTGTTTTTGTTGTTCTTGTTTTTCATACAATTGCTATTACTGCCGTTGCCATTGTTGTTGTTGTTGTTGTTATTTGTTGCTGTTGTTACAGTTAACGTTGCAATATATTTACACAAGAATGTCAACAATTTCCTTTTAATAATTTTGTTGTTGTTGTTGTCTTGTTTTTTGCTTTATTTTTTTGTTTGCATAAAAAAAATCTTTCTTGTGATCTTGAATGTAGATTGAACTGCTCCTTAGGCGAGGACTAAAGAAAGAAAATTAGTAATATTATCTTTATGCGCTTGCCTTGTCTGAGCTACTTTGCAACGCTCGAGTGGCAATGCAAACAAACTTGTGCAACAACAGCAGCAGCAACAACAGCAAACTACAACAACAATATTGGCAACGTGTTGCCGTTGTAGCGCTTATCAACACTTTGGCATCGTGCTCGCTGGCTTCAGCCACTCACTTTGCCTCACGGTTGCACATTTTGGCACTATAAAGCTACTGTTGTAACAACAGCAACAGCAGCAACAACAACAACAACAATAATTTAACAAAAGTCAATATTTAAACTTTGCTTTAATGCAATAAACTCGAGTCATGTTGTTGTTATTCATGTTGCTGTCGCTGCTTGAAGTCTTCTCGTTTTGGTTTTTTATTTCCTTTTGTTTTTCGAAGCCAACATTTGAAGTTCTCTTTTTTTTTTTCTTTGTTGTTGGAGCTTGACTTTTTACACCTTTTCAACTGCGACAATGTTGCACAGACAACGCTTCATGTGGCAATTGTAACGCGTCGCTGCCACGTTGTCTGCACCCAACATTGACTTGTCAATTGTCGTTGAATTTCACAGCAATTTGTTAGAATTTTCGCGCATCTTCCTCAGCCAGAGCACTTACAACTTTGTCATGGGCTTTGTAAGGCACAGAAAGACAAAAATCTCTGAAGTCAAATGCATCGATCGATGTAGAATGCAATTGTTATAGTAGAAGAATGTCTTCGACGCTTCAAAGTTGAACTAATCTGCTTAAATTTAATTGCTGAAGAAGTTTACAGCGTCTTTTGGTTATTAAGTTGGTTGAATTGCAGTTGCCACTCACATAAGACGGCAACATTTGCAACACGTGCCACGTTCTATGCTCGCAACATGCTGAAATTGATTGATGGATTGATTATTGTTAGCAAAATGAATTGCATGTTTAACAGAACACATAAGTAAGAAAATCACACGAGACCGGCATTGTATCTGATAGAAGAACTGTGTAAAGAATCACACTGTTAATTAAGGCTTGTGGTAAGACAGCTTAAGATCATTTACACACTTATCGTTTGTCATATTAAAAATGCTTCATAGTTTTATGTTACTTTGCATATGTCATGTGTATGCCGAAGTAATGCATTCAAACATAAATCATTACTCATGAATCGAACATAAAAATAATTAAAAAAATGAATAAAAAATAATTTAGAAAAACGCATCCACGCATCCATGAAACTGCTTCACTGTAGTTGATACAAGTACTCATACACGCATAGATTATTTGCCTTTCTAATGATTGCCTTCACTAATTTAACTTATTTATTCTTTTCTTCTTTTCCACATCTTCTAGGTAAGTCAATAAAATGGAAATCAAATATTGCATTCAACAACAAGAAACAATTTAAGTTAAGTATGTGAACAGGTAATTTTTGTCACTTTTAAGCTAATTGCTTATTTAGCACATGCACAGAACTTTGTAAGCCTCAGCGAACGTTTAACAGAGTTTTAGCAAAATGTTTGACAAAGTTTAACTTACATGGAACCAAAATAAAGTTTTGAGAGCAAAAGATTTGAATCGCTGTGCCAAAATAAAGGCCAACATTTTGTATATGTATGTGTGTGTGTGTGTGTGTGTATATATGTATAGGATTGTTCGCATATTTTTGTTTTTGGTTTTTCCTTTTTGACCAACATGCACTTGACTCCTTTAATATTCACCAGCGAGGCAACGAAAACCAAAACCAAACCGTTTGTGCCCTTTTAAAGTGTGCTAAACGAAGTCACCAGCCAACAACAACAAAAACAACAACAAAAACAACAGTTCAACAAGCCAAGTCGAGAATGCTACTCATGGCATTTTTTTCTATATTTTTTTCAGAAGTTTTTTGGTTGTTGTTTTGACTTTTATTTGCAACACTTGCCTCTGCATGTGCAGCAGCAGCTACAGCAGCTACAACAACAGCAACAACGTTAGCAATTTTGAAGTTATTTTGTTGGTAGAAACAATGTTGCGAAAGAAAACGACGACAATTTTGTTGCTGAAGCGCTGTAACATGAGGGGCGGGGGGACAGCCACGCGTTTTGGGGATTATTAAATAAACGTTTCGTGAAGCATGCTTGGTTAGCCACAACATTGTGCTTGTGTCTGTGTGTGTGTGTGTGTGTGTGTGTGTGTGTGAGCAAGCACAACAGACATGAAGGTACTCATAGATATAAAGTATAACAAAGATATGAAAGTCAAAGCCATAAATAAAGGGGTAGGAAATAGTCAAGCGCTCGTACGCTCTCCCTCGGCAACAACAACTCACGACAGTGCAAAACGGATATTATTTGTTTACTGTTGCCGACACTTTCATTCCGCTTAGGGTGACATTATGCTTGGGCAAAAGTTTTTGAGCGCAAACAACTCAAAACGGATGCAAAAGGATAATAAACTAACGAGCGACAAGTTGCAAGATTGCTCAGACCACATAATTAATATGCCCTTTCTTGTGGTCATTGTTGTTGTTGTTGCTCTTCGCTATGTGGCACTTGATTTGAGGAAAAAAAAACGAGAAAAACAATTACATTTATGCTACCACAAACACAGTTTATTAATGTTGCTGCTGCTGCTGCTGATGATGATGATGACGTCGTCGTCGTCGTCGTTGGCAATTCAAATCGTGGGCTAAGCAGGAAAAATTTTCTTAAAAGTGTTACGCCAACGTTGCAATTGTATAAACAAATTAATTAAGCAATGAACAAGCTTAAAAAAAAACGTCATGGTTCGACAAAAAAATCAAATATGCAACAATGATGTCAGCAGCCAAGAACAACAACAACAGCATTAACACCAACAAAAATTGCAGCAAATGGCAAACGTATGACAACAACAACAACGCCAATCAATATCAACTAAACGAAGCAAACCATATAAGCACATTGACATGCCATTAATGAAAAATTAAACAACAAAAAAATACAAATACAAATAACAAAGATTTTCATTTGTAAGCCTTGAAAATTAGCTGAATATGTTCTCATGCCCACGCAACAAATGTTGGATCCTGCAAAAGGCGACATATACACTCAAAAAAAAAAAATAAAAGCCAGTCGACATGCAATAATTATCGCATAAAAATCAACAACAGTCGATATTTGTATCTCGCCGTCAAGACAGTCAAGTTGACTCATACATATGTGCGTTGCTTCTACCTGCTGCTGTTGACCATTTTGTCGACAGAGTTGTTGTTGTTATAGCTGCTCCCATTGTTGGCTGCCATTGTCTGATGTTGTTAGTGTTGCAGTCGCTGACACAGTCATGGCAAACAAATCACGAACCTTTGCCTTATAAGTTTGTCTTTCAAATACACACAAGGAGACAAACACACACACACATATGCACATTACTCATACTAAGGCACTCGCGTTGGCGTTGGGTCAATCGGGTTAGCCATGAACTCCATCGCATTAGTTTACTTTTGGTTTTTTTTTTCATCATTTTATATATGATTTTGATTACTATTGATTTGAGACAGTTTGGATTCGTTTTTCAATTTTTTTCAATTATCCGAAACAGTTCTCCAACTTAGACAGACTACATTTCATACGTAATTGTCATTGTAATAATGTTTGGATTGTTTATTATTACTTTGCTTTGTTGGCTTGAGTAAAAATGAGCTTCTCACCTACTTCACGAAATGAAATACTTTAGACAATTTTTCAGCCATTTTTTATGCGAATACAAATCTAAAAGATCTTAACATAAGCTGCTCATATCGCAACCAAACAAGCTTGTCCTCAACACTAAAAAAACTATCTCATAAATCAATGACTTATCGGAACAATCTTCGTTTCGTACGCTGACGAACATTAAGGCAAGCTTGGCATGTAAATTTGCCGATATTTGCAAGACCTAAAAACGATTATGGCCAACAGAAGACTCGAAGAGTCGAAGCGCTGCAACATATGGTCAAATGAAAAGGCGGCAAACAAATATGCGAACTGCCAGCGTTAAATTGTCTAATGCCAGCTGCGCAAGCGTGCCAGCAAGTGCAACAACAACAACAACAACAACTACAATAATAACAACGACAACGACAACAACAGCAACAGCAATGACTACAAGCAACACCAACTTATTTGGACACGTTTCTTTTTTCTGTGCCAAAGTTAAAAGTCAAATGTGACTTTAAGTTACACCATGCGAATAATATAGAAAAATCGTTTAGTTTTATTTTTTGTTTAACTTTTTGTAATATCAAAGAATTTCGGATTTATGAGTAGTACGCTTAAAAGCAACAACAACAACGACTACCACAACAACAGCGTGCATATCGCGTGCATTATGTTGAAAATCTTTGTAGCAAAGGCCGGCCTAGAGGGCCAACAACCACAGCGACCACAGCGAAAGGCCGCGTAACTGGCCCAAGCCGAGCCGAGCCGAGCCGAGCCAAGTCGAACCAAGCCAAGTCGGGCTCAGCTATGAGTAGCCTCACATTACTTTGGCTAGCTGAAGGTAACTGAAAATTGGCCAAAAAAGGCAATGTTGTTTTAGCCAAATATGGCTGTGCAGCATACATACTTATACATATATATACATACATACATACATAAATGTGTAAGTAACTAAGCCAGCATGCATGTGTATCTGTAAATGTGTGTTTGATTGTACTTATAAATTTAATACAAGCCGTATTGCGGTTGTTGTTGCGGTTGCTATTGCCGTTGTTATTGCTGTTGTTGTTGCTGGCCAGGCTTAAACGCAGCCCAGTCACAGGAGAAGCGAAACGGCAGTTTTTCATGCTGCCACTTTGGCGATTTTCTGTGTCTTTGCACTTGCGCAAAAAGGTCTCCAGACAGGTTACGCGCCTGCGGTGCTTTAACCGTTTTCGTGGTAACTCAAACCTTTGTTCGCTGTTTATCTTCTACCTCATAGTGTCGTTGTCTTTTTTTGGCAGACATCTCCACACACACACACACACACACACACACAATTTTCTTTTTTTTTAAGCTGCGAATATCTATTACATTTGTCAGTCTGTATCTTTTGCTGCATTAAATTGTATTTTCATCTCTCGAAAGTTCTTTTCATTTCCATTCCGCTTTTTCTTCTTAATCACAATAACATTAATAAACCTTTAATGGCATATGTTAAACTTTTGACAAATAACTGAAATTTCAGTTGTCCGAAAACTGCAAAGGTTTCGATGAATTGAGAGATGGAAGTCCAACATTCTTCTTTTGCCCATCTATGGTGAGACCCTTTATAGAACAACTATTGTTGTTGTTACTTGATCTTGAGACGACGAATTTTGTTCGGATTTTATCAACCATAGTTTGAAAGAGGTGTTAGATAGGCGAAAATTTTTAACAAGGCAGAAGTTACGGCCCTGTCAATGGAACTTTAATTGATTTATGTGTTGATTATCGTCTAACAAATTTATTAACCATCAATCCTATCAAGGGATTGAGATATTGTTACAAGTCAGGTGTTCTTGTTAATTTAGCTGCTTTTAATATAATAAGGTGTTGCAAAAGGAATGAAGATTTTTCATAATAAATACGAGCCAACATTAAATTCAACCATAATCAATTTGAGACTTAATAAAACAGTACTTCTCTTTAAAAAAAATAGATACAATTCGAAGTAACGTTTTAACAAATATAATTCCAATAAAACAAAGATAAATAAAAAAGTTACATGAACTGCAAAAAACAACAAACAAACAAAACAACATTACAAAAGATAAAAAGAAACATGAGGCACATCAATTATTTAAATGCAAATAACCAAACACAAATATGCCAAAGCAGCGACTAAAAAACAGTTAAGTGGCTTTATGGCAACACTTATTCAAAAGCAGCGTACTGAATGAGTGAACGAGCGAGCAAGCAAGCGAATGAATGAATGAATGAATGAGTGTATGAATGATGCCGAGATGCGCTAAGCTGAGAGCTGAGTTGCAATGTGTTGATTACATATGCCTGAAACCGCACCGCCTCACACCGCTCTCCAAGCTGAGCCCTGCTATTCGAGTGAATGCTTGTCGAGCTGCCAAAAGCTTAACTGACTAACTGATTTTGCTTTTTTGCTGGTTAGAGACCCAAGCGCAGACGATTGAATAATTGACTGAATGAGCGAACATTACCAGCTGCAACAAACTGCAACAAGACCAAACAAACCGCAACAACAACAACTTTGAATTGCTATGCCCGCCAACGTCTGCAGACGTTTTCTTTTTTTTTGTTTTTGCTAATTCATATTTGGCTCAGTCGGTAGCAGGTGGCAAAATACACAAAAACAAAAATAAAACACTCTAAAAAAGCGCAGAAAAAAAAGAGTTCTTCTTTGCTGGCTCAGCGAAATGATGTTTGTCGACAAGTCATTCACTTACACGCGTCTCGCTTATTTTATTGATGGATCGTTGAAGTTACTTCTTTTTTTTCGTTATTTTTTCTTTTTTTTTTTTTTTTGCTACTTTATTTTCAAGTTGCAAGAGAAACGGCACTCCATCACATTGTGCGTCAAGTGCTGACTTCGGTTGTATGCATTTGGCTGCTGCTGCTGCTGGTGCTGATGCTGCGACGGCTTCCTCATCGCCATTATCGTCGCCGTCGCCGTCACACTCCCCGCACACGCCACACAACAACTGAGCGCAGAGTCATTCGTCGGTTGGTGCATTCGTCGCCCATTCGTCACTCATTCGTGCTTATTCCACTGTGGCTTGCAGCGCTGTTTACTGCTTTTGACCTACGAAGCGTGTCGTGGCGCCAGTGATTATGTTTGCTTATGCTTTTTCACCACGTACATTTTTGCTTCTTTTTAATTTCTCTTTATTTTTTTTCTTCATTTTTTGTGTTTTTTTCGCAACGGTTCAAATGTTCCATTACTTTAGCACCGTTAAGAATTATTCAACTGCCGAGTTTAAAATACTTAAATATTTTAAATTAATTATTTAAGTTATGTTGGTCGCTTTTTGTTAGTGAAGTTCAATGATTTCGCTCAAGTTGTTGTTGAAGACCAATTTGCCAGCAATTTAATTGCAACTTAATCAACTGATTACTAATAAATGTTTAAGCAAATTCCAAAATTTTTTTTTGTTTGCA
Source organism: Phortica okadai (assembly GCA_034638295.1). NCBI lineage: Eukaryota > Metazoa > Arthropoda > Insecta > Diptera > Drosophilidae > Phortica > Phortica okadai. The sequence continues at coordinate 11,036,578 of CM067849.1, read as the reverse complement.
ATTTCAAGTCAGACATAATTGTTTTTTTTTTTTTATATTATTTTGAATTGAAATTAACTATTGTACTTAGCCCAACGCCGAAGCGCTCGTTCATTCATTCGGCAGCCATTAAACAATTACGGCAAACATCGACAAAATGTTTTTTTTTATCGTCGCGTGCCATCGCAGCCTCAACGCTGCCAATTGAGAAACAAGTGTACCGTAATTGAAAGCCATTAAATAAAGTGGAGAGACAAAACAAAAAAAAAAAAAAAAAACAACAAACAAAAAAAGTCATACAAATGTCATCAAAAGCCAATTCGGTGAACTCCACAAAAAAGCCAAGTTAATGCATCAACGAGCGGTAAAAAAAAACCATACGAACCAAAAAAAAATAAATGACAAAAACAAATATGCTGTCAAACAGCAAGAGTGACGAGGAAAAAAATGAAGAAGAAGCTAACAAATCGCAGGCTGTGAAACAAAGGACGAACGCTGGCAGCGGCAGCAAATGTTGTTGATAAACTTCGTCATGTCAGCGACAGTGTTCACCGACAGACGGTCGGACAGACAATTGCGTTGCCACAAATCTCATGCAACAAGTTGCAGCAACGAGAGCACTAAAAAAAATAACCGACTTAAAGAAGAGAAAGACAAGTAAAGGAGAATGAGAGCGTTGGCCAATGCAAGCACACGCCTTTTGTTGTTGTTGTTGCTTTAACAGCCGCCCCCAATTAAGTGCAGCTTTGCCCCTTTGGGGCATGACTGACACCTTTGAAGTAACAAGAGTTTTCGACATTTATCATTTTTTTTTTCTTCTTCTTAAAAAAGAAGTTGTCTCTTGTTGTTGTTGTGGGGGCGACAACAACGTCATCATAACCATTGTTGCTGCTTTGTCTGCTGCTTGCTTGCTCTTCATGACGTTGTCTGTCAAAGTAGACTGATTACCAACAACTACAACAGCAACAACAGTAACAGTAACAATAACGAAGGCCAAAGAGAGAGAAAATCGCATTGTGTAAATTTGAAGGTCGCAGCGACGCCATAGCCGCCAACAACAACTACAACAACAACAACAACAACACCAATACCAACATTAACAATAACTGACTCACGTTTTACACGTTTCGTTTCGTTTCGCTCATTCAACGATTCAGTCTCTCGCTCATTCACACACTCGTTTACTATCTCATTCATTTACCCACTTCCGCGCCCCACCCCACCCGCACATTAAAGCTTTCCGTTGGGGGTCAAGGTATTCACTTGATAGTGATAAAAATGCTGGTTGCAAAACGAGAGCGAAAATAATTTAATTTTATTTTTTTTTTGCTTTTTTCTTCATTGTTTGTTTTTGCTTCTTTTTTTGCGCGTTTTCAGTTTCGTTGGCTTTTGATTTTTGTCGTTCATCAACACCGTCAGCGTCAATTTGGCTTGATTTTTCTTTTGCTGAAGCGTTTTTTACTTATTGAAAATTTTTTTTTTTATTGGCTTCATTTTTTTCAGACCTTTCTCACTGTTTAAGTTGGTATTGAATACGATTTTTGAAACATTTGCGTTTTTGATTTACAAAGCGATTTCTAAACGTTCCCGAAATCGGTTTGTGCTAATAGCTAATTCGGGCAAAAAAGATTGTTGCCACACAAAAGAATTTCGCGTTAGTTCGCGCTTACGTTCATTCGTTCATTGAATGCATGAATTACTGTTGTCCGACTGGCTTTGTCGGATTTTAATTTCACAGTTGAGCGCATCTTCAGCCAAAACTTAGACTCAAAGTTCCTATCACACACACACACAAACACACACACACACACGTACACACCACTTTTTTCAACTAAGCGTTTTCTTTGCGATTTAAAGCATTTTACTTAGCGAGTCAAACGCCCACAAAGTGAAGCGAAGATAAAAAGTTTGCTATCAATTCATTTGAAATGTTGTTGCTCCTTTTGTCCACAGAGTCTTTCTGCCAAGCAAAGCTTTTCTTTAGACACTTTGCTGTCCTGCGTCGAAAGGCGACGCTCGCCTGTCACCGTCAACTTCCGGCTTATTTGCGCTTTGGCAACTGACTTCCGTTTCCGCTCGCCAGTTTCTAAACAAAAAAAAAAAAACAGACAATTACCTTATTGACCTGCACTTGAATTTGACTAAATATTAAATCAAGACAAAAGTCGATTGAGCCAAAATGAAGAGTTAAGAGTTGGCACATGTCCGCTTTGATTCTTCTTGTGAGACTCAAATTGTTTTTATGGCTGAATTTCATAATTTATTCTCAATTGTGTGTCATATTTGCCTATAGCATTTTGCATCAAAGTTGACTACAACAAACAGTCATTTTTAATAAAAGATTCGGCTTCCGAAAATATTTGTACTTGCAACTCAATTTCGAAAAAAAAAATAAGGTTACATAATCAAAGCTCAAAGTTCATATTCTTTCACAGACAACAAAGAAATTTAATTGTTTTTTTATTATTTTTTCATTTATGTATTTTTAATATTAAAACTTTTGCGTACTCATTAAAATGTATCTCACATTATGAATTTTTCATTACATTTCAATAAGAATGAGCAATAAAATTTTATGATTGCTGTAAATTGCGGTGATTATGCGTGCAGCGAAAGACATTTGAGCCAACCTGGGCAACGCTGATCAACTTGGCCAATATTGTCATGTTAATTTGTAATGAGAGTTTTCGCTATTAAAATACACATTTCTGTCATTTAATGAACTCGAATCGCTCGTCGTCCTTGCTTGGTTCGTCACTCTCACTCACTCTTCTCAGCCACTGTCTGTTTGTTTGTTTGTTTATCCTTTGGCTGATTGAATTTGTGATTTCCTTTCAATTGTCATTTATGCAACTATGTATATGTTTGTACATGTGTGCGTGAGTTCATTTGGCGGTTTAATTGTTGTTGTTCGCCAATTTTACATTCAGCAATTTGCAAAATTTTACAATAAAATTTCGTATGTTGCGCACAATTTGTAATTTAATTGATTTTAATACAGATTTATTTATCATATTTCTTTTGTGATATATGTACATATGTATATGTGTGTTTTTGTTGTTCTCGATTGTTTATTTGTTAATCATGTGTGTGTTTCATGTAAATTAAATTCGAGTTATTACTGCAATTAAGTCTGACAGATTTAAATGGTTTTTTTATGCTTAAATCGATTGAAATTATCATCACGACTTAATCCTATTGCAAAAAAAGAATTAAACAAATTGATATTGCGATATTGTCGATATATAGTTTACCTTAACCTTACGATTCAAAATTACATTCATACCTACAAAGGCAGTCACTTCTCTACATCACAACTTCGGTACTTTTAATACTTTAATTAGGTCTGATTTATGCAAAAAGGTGATATTGCATATAACTCATTACTCATGCTCTCTAAAAACATAGCCAAAGTTATTTCCCTGCCCATTGTTGTCCCGAAAACTGTTAAAACTAAAATCGATCATTTATGAATGAAGCCCCAAGTGCAGGGTATTGTATTGCCGAGTATAACCCACCATGCCGATCTTACTTGTTGTCTTCTGACTTACTAAAATATTTATCTGTTCCCAAGCGAAATTGTTTCCTCAAAATAATTGCAAAAGGTCGCTTGGCGTTAATCATAGTATTTGCACAACTCACACGCGTTGCCAAAAATTTAAAAAGCGACAACAACATTATCAACATCGTAATCATCATCACCATAATTACCATCCATCAGACAGACAGACAGACCCCGCATTTGTTAGGGTTTTTCGACGCTGTTGTCATAGCGCCAATATTTGCCCAACACAAATGAGACGACAAATATTATTGTAAACGGATGCCTTACGTAATAATTACATGTAAAATTTTTGTTGATTACAGAAATATGTAACCGTCGCGCGTGTTCGTGATTTGATATTATTTAAAACTGAATTTAATTAGAATAATTCATTGCGGCTTTTTTATGCTCTTCACATAATATTATCTGTTACACTTCGCCACCCATTTCGCGTTTTATGTTTGACTCAATGCAATTGCAATCAATTTTATTGCATATCGATAACTACTGGATTCAGAAAATGCTGTATCCGGCTAAGTGAATGAATTGAATTGTGAATGAATGTTGATTTCTTTTTAAATCCATGTCTCTGACATTTTAAGAGGTAGGAAGTATGCATTTTGAAAGGTAGTCTTCTTACACACCTAGTCTAAACACGTGTTAACACTATCAAGCCCCGACCTCTAGAAAGGATGGCTCCCATAATGAGTTCTTAAAAAATTTCCTAAGTTTTTCTCAATTTTTTTAACTCTGATTAAAATATTTTAATATTTGTAAATCTAACAATATCCGAAGCAAATCTTTTTATATAATTACATTTAAACAGATGCAAAATACTTTTGCAACTGACAAACAAATTGTCATTTAATCATTTTGTAGAAAGAAACGTTTTATTTTCAAAAGTTCTCACGTTTTTATGACCGCCACAAAACGACGCTTTTTAAGGCACAGAAGGTTTCTACCAATTACATAATAACAACATCATAAAACAACTAAATCTGTTGGTTGGAGTTCTGAGAGTGTGTCAAGGCATGCCTGCCTCAACAACTATTGCGGCATTTATTGTTTCCGAAGCTCAGACAGCAAAAAAAAGCGAAAAAACTAAAAAGGAATTAATGCATTTAAGTATCAAGTAGATACAATATACTTATATGGATACTTTTACACCAGGCGCATTGAAAAATTCAAACCTTTACTAAAAATTGTGCACACAAAATCTGAAAAACATTTTCAAAATTGACAAAAAAGATTAATAATTTTTTACTCATTCTCAAAACGTGCGATAATTTTAATCTTTTATCAATCATGTCGACTCGTTTTCGTTCTATTCCACGAACTATCGCGTCACTCTTTTTTTTTTTTGTATAATTTTTGCAAATAAACGAGACCAAAAGCAAAAACAACAACGCTTTGCAAATACAGTAGAAACTCGATTGTAAATTGTTGGCAAATTTGTTGAAATTTTGTATCTTTTGTTGACAATTACGTAAAACGTGGTGGACGACGGACGGACCAGATCCGTCTACATCCGTGCACAACCTTTTCCAGCCGCAGCTCGCGCTCGACTCAAATTGAAATTTGGCGTTTTTGGCAATTTTCGATAAATTGAAATTAATTTGCTCCAAGTTTTGCCGCTAAAAGCCGGCACTTGCGGCAGTACAACGTGGAGAGCGTGGCCCCGCCCACTGAAATTTAAGCGAGAAACTCCAATTTAAGCGCTTAAAGTCGGCAATTTTGGTGGAGTTATTTTTTTGTTTCCGCATTGAAATGCCCTATGTTTCCAGGCGATACATGAAAACATAGCCAGCAGAATAAAAGTTCGGGATTTTCGATTTTTTTGAAAAAAGTGAACTGAAAATGGGGAAGTGAGGGGAATTCAGCGCTGATCACGCTAGAGGGGTGCCCGGGGCATTTTTATTGATTTTTGTGGTTTTATTTGGAAAAGAGCATAAGATGCAGGAAGAGAGAGATTTAGATAAAAAAAGAGACAAAAGAGAAGAATTAGATAAATTTTTTCTCTTTACGGCAATAAGGAATAGCGGGACCTCAACTCCAAAAGTGCTGCCATGTGTCGATCGAAATTTTGCCCAGGTTTTTTTGTATTTAATTTCGGCAGAAGCACAAATAAATTGAATTGAATTAAGAATAACAACGCAGAAAATAAATGGCAAAGTGTGAAAAAAGACATAATAACGAAGAAATTTGTGGTTTAGGTGCAATGTGTTCGAGAAAGGACACAAATCTGACAAAACGAAATTGTGGTGCAGTACTGGCACGCTCACTAGAAATTTATGAACATTAAAGTGTCGTATGTGCTGTGTTGAGCTGCGTAATATAGGCGATCTTGCGCAGACCAATGAACGCATGGCAAAGGAATTCACCGTTTTGTGTAGGCTGCCCCAAACGTCGAAAATTTACTACAATTGCATGAAGATTTTTCATTCACTTCGCAAAATCGTCTGGACTCCCCGGATTGAGAATTCATATATTTTTATCAGCACTAAAGTGCCGAATGTGCTGTGGGCAAGTGTCTAACATATGCGATCCTAGCAATTAAAACGCCGTCCAATAACGAGCTGGTGGTGCTTTTTCGCACAAGGATCAGAAGCATTCGTGCTTCGAAGGCGGAAAGTTGTGTTCGCGCATGGAGTCAGTTCGATTTGACTAACTTTGCTTTGAATAAAATTGACTATTAAATCGATTATACGGAATTCATAACTGATCCGGATAATTGAGTTTCTACTGTAAACGAGACCAAAAGCAAAAACAACAACAACGCTCGGACAAAAATAGACGTTATTTCAAATTCTGTTGCTTTTTTGCCTTTACGCGCTTATCGCGCGCTCTTCTTCGTTAATTCTTATTGGCTTTGACGCTGTCAATATTGTTGTTGTTTGTTGTTGTTGTCATCATCAGTTGTTGTATTTGATTGTGTCCTAATTTTTTTTACTTTGCTGTTAAATACGCTCACTCAATTTAACGCGTTCCACTCCAACACTCGATCACTCTTTTTCACTCAGCACATGAAAATACCGTTGAATTATTTGCCATTTTTTTTTTTGTTTTGCCTACAAACAGCATAGTTTTTGTTGTTCTCTCTGCTGCTGCGCTGCTGCTACTGCTCTTTTTGTGTTTATTTAATAATTTGTTTGTGTTGTTTGTGTGTGATTGCTTCTGCTCACATAATCATAAATAAGTGACGAGTGTAGTAGAAGAAGAAGAAGAAAATAAAACAGCAGCCGAAGAAGTATCCGTGTTGACAGCAACGCAGCGTCGCTGCTTTCAGTCTTGGCAATTTTTTTTTTGTTTTTCGTCTTGCGTATGCGTCGTCGCCTTCGGCTCGTGTTCGTTAATGTATCTCTCTCTGTCTATCTATCGCTCAGTCAGTCGCTCAGTTCTTTTCTAAGCGGCATGTTCGTGTAATTCTTCTAATTCGCGTGAATTTCGCACTGTCTGCGGTCGTCGTTATTACTTGTATTTATTGTTGTAGTCGAAGTCGATTCGGTTTCGCGAATTGATCGCGTTTATCATTGTAACCGAATGAAGTGTTGTCTTTTATTACAAAGTAATGAAGGGTTTTAGTTGTATCATTTTTATGTGTTATTGTTGTTGTTGCAAAAGTTGTGTGCGTGTTATTATGTAAATTGAAATACATGTGTTTGTTTGTATGCTTGTACATTTAATTGAAAGTGGCAAATGACGTCAAATCACTTCGATGAATGAAGTTATTCAATGGCTACGTCCCGTTATGTGTCGTACTTATATAAAATTCAAATGTAATACCATAAAGTGAAAAATTCCTTGATAAATTCCACACATAAATGAGCATACATGTGTGAAATTGCAGTTAATCGTTTAATCAAATATTAAGCCAGAGCAACAATTTAAAGTCTTCTATAAAAAACAACTCCAATCTTAGGATCACAACCAGTGGACTCTTTCAGTCGCATAACTTTAAGGGTCTCCTACAAATACAAATAATCAAATATCATACGAATTATAAATAAAATTGAATAAAACTTGTAGTAACAAAATGTTTGCTATTTTTATAAAGGCCATTAATATAACAAGAAACGAACAACAACAACAATTTAATCTAGCACACAGCGTTGCTGATTATATAAAAAACAAAATTTGCAAAAAAAAAAAATTGTACATACATATATTTATATAAAAACAGAACTACAACAAAAATAACAGAGGCAAATACTGAGAACCATGATCAAGTTGAATGCGTGATCAAAGCAGCAAGAGCGGCGTCGACGCCGACGTCAGCAGCGGCCCTAAAAAGCGGCACATGTAAAATTGTATACACACACATAGATGCATACACACATTCATTCGCCAAGCGAATTTTCGCATATACTGTGCCAAAAAAAAAACCATACATACATGTGTGAGTGTCTGTATGTATGTATGAATATGTGAAAAGACCAGCAACAACATCGAATATAAAGTAAAATACAACAGCAGCGCTGCCAAGCAAAAAATATTTGCGTTTATGGGTCGTAAAGTTGACCTTCAAAAAAGCAACATTTGCCGAAAAAAAGAAAAAAAATTACACACACACACAAACGGCAACCGTATGCAATTGTGTAAGTGTGTGTGTGGATATGTACAACACTCAGAGCCAAAAATTTTTGTAGTAGCTAAAAAAGCAACGAAAAAAAATGCAAGTTTTTTTTATGGTTTGCTTCGCCCAGTTAAACTTTATACGTTACGACAAATGTCGTTGTTGTTGTTGTAGTTGCTGTATCATAAACTTAGGCTCTCATCTAATGCTGAGAGCATATGAGAGCGCTCTACAAACGCTGTTGAGTATTTGTGTGCTGCTAAGTGTTTTTATAAGCGGGGGCGCAGCGCGAATCGTAAGCGCTGTCAATGCGTTTGACAAACACTGTCGACGCCGACGCTAACGTCAACGTCAAAGTCGCCGTACATAGCCGGCTTTTGCAAACGTGCAAATCGTGCTGCCTTTAGCAATGCTGTTACTTCTTCTTCTTCATCATATTTTTCGCGAATGCGCGCGTCGTTTGTTGCACGATCGCTCTTTTCATCGCACTCGCTCTCGTTCTCTCGCACTCGCACTGTCTTTGGCACGTTTGCATACTCTCTGTTTTTCTATGCTTTTGAGTACACTCAACACAGAAATTGCTTTTGGCTCTCTCACTCATTTGCTAATTTTTTGACGCTCGCAAAAAAGTTTTTCGGTTTCATTGTTGTTGTTTTTGTTGTTGTTTTCAGTGCTGTGTGTTTTTTTTACAATTTGTGTTTGCCATTTTATTGTTGTTGTTGTTGTTACTGCTGTAGTTGGCGTTGTTCATTATGATCGGTATCAAGGTTTTTGGCAATTTGGTTCGTGGCTCTTGTTTTAGTCGGTTGTTGGTAGGTCGTGCCGCCGCTGCTGTCGCTCATATTATACATTTTGGAGGTTTTTGTGTTTGCAAAAAATAAATAATAAAAGAAAAGAAGAAAAAAAAAACGCACAAACACATTTTTGTTTCTTTACACTTCGCACTGCTACGAGATCAACATACATATGTATTTCAGACTCTCGCACGTTTGTTCACTCAGTCACTCACTTGCTCTTTCGGTCCTGCTAAGTTCGCGTGTGCTTTGAGTTTTTATTAAAATAAAAAAAATAAAAAAAAACGCAAACAACAACAAAAAGAACAGCGACAAAAATCATTTTTGCGATACTCTTAACCTATTTACTCGCTAACCGAACATTAGTTACAATTTTGTGATGTTGCGCGTCAGATACGCGGTAACGGACGGTTGCGTTTGTGTTGTGTTGTGTAGTGTTGTGTGCGGTGATCGTCAATTGAAAACGGTGCTTTAAGCAATTTCGATCAGCGCCAATAAGAAATTCAATTAATCTTTGCAGAATTTTTGAGCGTGACAAATAAGCCTCATAAAAAAATTTAATTAAATAAAAATCAATTATTACTTAATAAGAAAAAGAAAAAAAAACAACAACAAACCGTGTCATAATACATAATTTGTATAAAATTTATAAATTCTACAATTGTACCTTCAAAACCTCATCATATTATTATTAAAACAAAAATTGTGTAAATAATTCTACAACAAAAATACATATTTTACATACAACAAAAGAAGATGCCGTGTCTTATAGCTTTTAAATGTTGGATTCTGAATCAGTGTTGTGAAGTGTAAGCCAAAATTATATGTCCAAAAGAAATTGATTTTAAATACATAAAAAAATTATAAAATTCAAATTAAATTACTTAAAAATAATAAAATAAAAGTGGCAAAATTGCTAAAAAAAAAACCAACTAAATTTTAAAAACGCCGCCTGTTTGAGCAGGAATATAAAAAATCGGATTACCTGCATTCGACAATCATTGGTTATATCAGAAAAATCGTCAAATTGGATTACTCAGATTTCATTTTATTTCAATCCCTTTTGGAAAGGTCAGTATGCCCAAAAATTTTATTGCGGACAGTTTGTTACGCAAACTGAATAACATATAAAAAGAAAAAAAATGTAACTTAAATATTTCCATAATTATCAAATTCTTATTGCCGTTTGCTGATGTTATTACTTGACCCACCAATTAAAATTTATATTGAAAATAACTTCCGTTAACATAACTTATCAACACTTTTTAAGAGTTAAAATTTTACGTTCCTAGAAATCCCCGATTTCCTTGCCTTTTTTTATCTCAATGCTTTCGATTAGAACAGTTATTATAATAAACATTACCTCATACACATACATACATATATTCGTATCCATACATAAGTATTACAGTGCTTCTAAAATCCGGCCAGAACTAGTTCGTGCCGGTTTGGACTTGAGTTAATATTTTGACAAACATTTGCCCGAAAATCGTTTTTACGACACATTACGTAAATGGGTGTGAATGTACATATGTATGTATGTGTGTGTGTGTGTTACCATGTGACATTGTGATTGCCCTTTTTGCGAACCGTCAACAAATGTTTTACTTTGGCCTTAAACATTTCGTTGTTATTGTTACATAATTAAAGACAATAAATTTCACAAATTATTTTCATTTATTTATGTAACAAATACTTAATCAAATAATTGTCGTCAACGTCATGATTTACTAAGGGGCGGAGGGGAAGAAGGCACACGGCGTAAACAAGCAAAAAATTATGTGGTTTCTCATGTGTGTGTGTGTGTGTATTTAAATTTTTACAAAGGTTTTGTGACAATTATAATGAAGAAAGATTCACACAAGTACACACACATACACACATTGTAAACGCAACAACAAATTCTTGCCTAAAATGAAATGTCGAGCAAAAACACAAAAATGTTGACGTCAAAGCACAAAAAAAAATACAATAACAACAACAAAAAGAACAATTTTCTTTTATTTATTTATTTTTTTTTTTTACAAATACAAAAGAACAACGGCAACAACAATATATTTTACACAATTAAGGGTGTGTGCAAACACATACTACAATAAGAAAATAAACGAGCACACACACACAGATACAAACATACAGATTGCTGTTCATTTAGCATATAATAAAAATCGCACACACACACGCATTTGCAAATATTTATTATAAACATTACTATGCGCCAATTTAGATTAGAAGCTCGCAAAAAAACCCTAAAAATAAAAAAAAAAATTTTTTTTTGTCGTGCAAAATTTTACCCTAAATTTTTTTTTTATATTTAAAGTGTGCTTAATTCTTAAAAATTTTTTTCTTTTCATTTTTTTGCACACCAACTGTGTAAATATGTTGAATGTTTCTTGCAGAAGGTTTTTTTTTATTGCCTCTCGATACTTTTTCTATGCCCTGTGTTAAGTCAATACGCACTCACACAGACATTGTGCCGCCCCACCTTATATGCATGTTTATGTACAGTTATCTAGATCATATTGCGCGCGAGTCGCACACCTTTACATAGAGCAAAAACAGAAAATAAACTACTCAAAATGATCGCAAAATAACTTGTACTACGTGCTGTACAACCATGCCGCTCGTCTCCCATCTTCCACCACTCACAACCCTATTTGTCTTTATCGCATGAGTGTGTATCTGTGTTTGTGTGTTGGCCTCCTTCTCCACCTCCACTTGTATTTTGCAGTACAAATTTAATTCATATTGCGTGCATGTGTTCTTATTTCACTCTTAGGTCTATCTAAGTATTTTGTTTTTCTTTGTATGTGTGCGCATGTGCGTGTGTCTACGCCTGCGTTCCCTTACATCTTTCAACGCTAATGTTTTTCGTTTTGTGTTCGCGAATTAGTTACGATTTTTTATTTTTCTTCGCCTTTTCTATATTAAAAGTAATTTTTATAAAAAATATTTTTATTTAATAATTTTAAAACAACATACAAGTTTCAAGATTAAAAAAAAAATAATAAAAAATAAGTTTGGTCCAAGAAAGTGATTGCTTTTGTAAAATTATTTTATGTGAAATTTTAAATTTATTCAATATGATTTGACATCTCAAATAAATTTTCTTTTTATTTATTATAATTAAAATTACACGGTAAATTTTACGATGAACCCGACCTTTAGGCAAAAAAATAAAAATAATAGTAATAGAAAAAAAAATAAATCCATCAAGTGCAATTTTAATTGAAATTTTCATGTTATAATGCGCGCAACAACAAAACTAATAATAGTAATGCACATACGCCATGTAAGCCTCAGCCAAGCGAGGAGAAAAAAATAAAAATAAATTAAGAAAAGAGAAAATAAAAAAAATAAAAATTAATTCGCACAAATGTAAGCACTCAAGTAATATAAATAAAATAATCTCTTAACTAATTAAACGTAGAAGACTCGACGAAATCGTTGAAAACATTTTCATCAAAAAATTTCGCATTTTCCTGTTAGTTTACGCTCGCACGACTTTCCGCGTGAGCATTTCTTGAGCGTACATGTGATGTTCGTCTTTTCATTTTTTTTTTGTTTTTGTTTATGATTTAAAACGAAATTTTCAGATTTAACTAAACAAAGTCGATGATGAGTCGAGAGCGGAATGAGAGGAATGAAAAGCGCATCGTGAATTGCCGCAAAAATATTGTTAATTGCGAAATGTGATCGCACACGGCGCGAATCATGCTGAACCGTTCAGCGCTCACTCGACATGATGGTTGTGATTGTGATTATGATGATGGCGATGGCGATGGCGATGGCGATGGTGATAATGATGTTGTTGGTGATACTTGTGATGAGCTTGCTGTTGCTGTTGCTGTTGATGATGTTGATGCAGGCACTTTAGGCAATTAAATGCGCTAATTTTCGTTTGGTTTTCACAAAATGTTTATTTTGTTTGTGAATTAAGCTGTGTCGACGTTGTCGTTGTTGTTGTTTTTGTTGGTGAATCTGACGTCGTCGTTGTCATTCTTGTTGTTGGTGTTACACATGCAATTGCCTCGTGTCCATGTAGGCGTGCGAAATTTAATTTTGTAATTCTGTTTTTTTATTTGTCGTTAGTATTTTTTATTTTTTTTATATTTTTTACACATGTAGCAGAGCAGGCAGCAAGTGTAAAATAAAAAGTGTCAGTTTTGCGAATGAAACAGACAATTTGCGTATTTAGTGAAGGCAGACAAATGCACGCTGGCGTATGAGTGATTTAATTTTAGCACAAAATCATCTACATGGGCACACTTCGCTCATGCAGACGCACACACACACACACGCATACGCATACCAACTAACGCATGCAAAGTATCTTTCAGATAGAAACTGTATAGCAACACGCCGAGCACGCAGTTACTTATTTGCAATTACAATGACACTTTGTATTTGTCAGTACGAATTTATTTTTTCTTTTGCCGCTGGTGGCTTTTTTTTTGTTTTTGTTTCTTTGATTTGCGTGACCTAAATTTAGAATAGAAATTGTCTAGGCAGGCAGGCAGGCAGGTGACGGTGATGGTATTGGTGTCGGTGTTGGTGGCTGGCGACGCAGGCGACGGTGGAACGAGCCCACTTAAGCCTTCCCCAAATAGTCGTCGTCGTCGTCGTTGTTGCCGCTAATGTCGAGAAATATGAAAGAAAAACGTTCGCGCTGACGAATCGCGTTCAGTGCGTGGGCCGGCCGAACGTCGTTCCAAGCATATGACAGGGCAGCAGAAGAGGTAGTTGTTGTTGTTGGTGTGCACCAGCAACAACGGTGAAGGCGGCATCGGCCCTAATTCACAACGAATTCAAATGCGTAGGTTTACTTTAACGAGTTCGCTTGTCACAACTTGGCGTTGATATTTTGCACACATTTTGGCAATCGTTCGTACAAGCACATTAACAATATTTGCTAATATCTTTGAAGGTTCCTTTGCATATGTAAACACATATTAATCAAATGCAAAGCACGGCATTAGCAACAATGACTCGATTTAGGCAGAAGTTAATTTGAGCATTACAACAGATGAACTTTTCTTATTGAAACTTTGTCGACTGTATTAAATCGTATATAATGTCTTCTAGAGGAAGATTGAAACTATATTTCGTCAATCATAAATATTCGAAAAAGTTTTGGTTCTCGTTATATTGAAGGCACTTTTTAATCAAACATAAATGTTCAGTCTGAAACATTCATGGCAAATATTTAAAACAAATTAACCTTAAAATTTCGAAAGTGACTGAACATGCAAGCCACTTGTTTGCTGACCCTATGCCGTACATCAGTAGCAGATACTTCAATCATGTTGCTCATTGACTTGCTAATGGCCACCCACGTAAATCAGCGAAAAGCAAAAAGAATCACTGTTCAAACGATTGATGGTCGCTTACGACAAGTCACAATAAAAAAAAAAAACTATTTGCACTTAAAATACACTGAAAGAAAGTTTTCTGACTGTCAAAAATACTTCAATTGTAATTATTTGCCAAGGCATGACAACTGCGACAGCAACAGAAACAACAAAACATTATTGACGACACATGAAACTAATAAAAAGACATTTGTAAAAGACAAGAAAAAATAAAAATAATCATTATGAAGCCCACGGGCTAAAAAAAAAAACCCAAAAAGCAAATAAAAATCAAACTTACAAATTTCACAAACCAATCGAAGTCAAAGTCAATTGATGTGAGGCTCTGAAGCTGCGTTAAACTTGCTGTTGTTGTCGTTGTTGTAGTTGCTGTTGCTTGTTAACTGTTGTCTGAATGCCACTTTAAGTGCTAACGAGATATGCTGAAGTACTTCATTCATAGAAATCCCAGTAAAACTATTAACAAAAAGCGAAAAACAAAAACAACAAATGGAAAACAGAAGCACAACAAAAACAAACTGAACATTTTTGCGCTTTGAAATGAACAGCAACAATTATATGCGTTTTCGAGAAAGAGAATCAATTCTCCCTACGAAAACATAGTTAAAAAAAACAAAATGTTTCTATGGCACCCACAGACAGCTACAGATACTATAACTGTAAACTTTACACCAAGTACCGCACTAAATAGCAACACACACAGACACACACACACACATTTACATGAGAATAAACACACAGCCTTGTGAGCGAGTCACACACTGAGTCACATGTGCTACACGAGCTTAAAAATACGCGTATTTCGAATGACAGTCGCCTGGTCTGTCCCACAGACTGGCTGACTAACTGACTGAGAGGCAGAAAGACAGACGCACGTTTGCTGATCGTTTAGTGTTGCTATGTTAGCTGTCAGAACAATGAAACTCGGTTATACAACAACAGACGCCGCAGATACTGAGAGCCGCACAAATGACATCATTGTGACAAGTTGCGTCGCGTTGCGTTGCGTTTTGTACGCTCACTCGTTCACTTTAATACGCTCACTCAGTCAGCCAGTCACTCATTCAGCTATCTACAAACTACATAACTACGTATCTGACTGTATGTCTGTCTGTCTATCCAAATAAAAACAACCATACACTGGTTAACGCTGGTTGGGCATGCGTCTGACATGTTCATGTAATCAATTAATTAATAAAACTCGCAAAAAATCACAAAAAGAACAGCGTCGAAGCAATAAAATTGCTCAAAAGGGTTAACTGTCTAGTTTTTGTAGCACCTACGCAGAGTGCTGCAGATACTTTTTCCACTTTAAGCGTTGAATTCAAAATTTGTGTTAGCCCTCATGTTGGAAAATAATTGCTCAAATTGTTTGTAGTTAATATGAAATATGTTGGTCATTTTACAAACATTTCGCAGCTTGACCTTCTTAAAAACTTCATAGAAAATAAGCAATAAAAAAAAAAAAAACAAAGAAACTGTAACTCATTTTTTGTTTTACATAACAATTAATCATTTCTTTTTCTTCGCTCATTTCGTTTGACGATCGATCGTATAGCAAACCAGTATCTGTAATAGGAGCGACCTTCTTAGTATCTTGTATGTTTGTATGTAATTTGTTTTTGGCTGCTGAGCTTCGTGTACCTTTTCAAGCGCTGATTCACGCATAGAGTGGCGCGATCATTTGCTGATTTAATCGCTTGCGCTGCCAAAGTCAGTCAGTCAAGGTGAACTTCAAGCCAGCTTAATCAATATTTCGCTTCAATAGGTTATTTAGATACAGTATGCAAATATCTGTGTTGAGCCCTGTACCAGATTTGGTTTTTTTCTCTTTTTTTTATAGATACAAAATTGCAGTTTATTAATAGTTAATTGTGCTGTCATTGCTCTAGTTTAACGCTCTAAATGTGATTCATTTACGGATTGTCTGACTATGCAAATATTATTTACTTTCTCTCTTTGCGCTTTTCAACACTGGAAAAATATTTCCGTTTTGGCATGTTTTGAAAAACGAAAAAAAAAATTCTACATGATCACATGAAAGTCATAAATTTCAACTATAATTGCCAACACGCATTGTTTCTATTTCCGTAACAAATAAATAAAAGCAATTTATTTAAATAAATATGTAAAAAAAAAACAAAAACAAAAAAAAATCTTATGATATATAATATAAATTTGAAGCACACGTTTATTTATATGTTCAATGAACTCACACTGACAGTGGGCAACGGTAATACACACACACACACACATAAACAAAATTACAACAAACTACACGCAAAAAAAAAAAAAAACTATAGGCTTCTAGATACAAAGATAGAAAAATGTACAGATGTACATACGTAAAAAGAATATATATGTATGTATGTATATTACGCCAACATGTAAAGTTCTAACAAAAAGATAAACAATCAAAAGCAACAACAACAATGACGACAGCGAGCGTACAAATAAATCAACAAATATAATCATTAGCGAAAAGATACTCATAGATAAATATATATGTATGTACATATGTGCGTCTGTACACAAATACTTGAAGTGGGCAGACTTAGGCAGTCAGGTTGTTACTTTGAAGTGTTGTAGGCGCTTCGTGAAAAAGTATTTAGAACGTGCAAATTGAAAAATTACAGACAGACACACGCACACGCGCGCTCGTTCGTTGGCTCGTGCAGATATATTTCCACTTACAACACAACAAAAATAAAAATAACAACAATAACCCAACAACAACAACGACTATTGTTGTAAGTGTTGGAAACAGGCTGAGCTAAATGTGCGAACGATAAGAAAACAACTAAAAGTTGAAGGCCACTGCTGATATGATGTTGAGCTTAGCACTACAGAAGCCAATAGCAACAACAACAATGTACATACGCTGATGTCTGAAGTACATCTGATTATCTAAGAATCACTTTGCTCTCTTTCGCACTTACATACATATATACATACATACATATGTATGTATGTATGTACAACACGCGCTCTCGCACGAAATTCACTTGAGATACTTTGTATCTTGATATTGATTAGCAGCCATTGTCGCAAATACCGCTGCTGCTGCTACTGCTGCTGTTGTTGTCTATCATCTTATTGATGAGCGTGTATGTAAATATTTACTTACAATCGTTAAGTATTATATAGACAAATGATCGAAATGAAACTCATTGAAAACTGTGCAGAAATCATATTGCGCAATTCGCATCAAAACATTCTGGCTGCTAAGAATTTACTTTGCAAAAAATATATGTAATTATGCTATTTTTAAAACAATTTAAGCAAAGATACTTTTTCTTAAAATTACATGTAAACAATATGAAAGTAAAAGTTTGTGGATACAAGAGAATTGCATACATATATAATTTTTTTATTGTCATACTACATGTAGTAAAATTCTTAAGTAATGACAATAAGAAAATTGCATAATTGCAAATAAATTCTATACAAAATATCAACAGCAACAACAATGACAACAACAGCGAATGCTTCGTCGTACGCCGGCAACGATACAACTAACGAAAGTGAGAGTAAATGCGAACGAATGAACGAACGAACGAGCGTAAGAAAATGGAAAAGAGCGAGAAGACAAGAGTGCTTGAAGAATCGTAGGAACGAACGAACGCGTCATCATTATTGTTGTTTTTGCATTGTTACAGTTGCACTTTTGTTTGCACGTCAAAAAACAATATTATTATTTTACTTTTGTTTAACACAAGTGATTCTAGAAAAGTTGTCTTATTAATGTATCTCAAACAATCTGACTTGCATCGCTGCTTCACAACAATTCCAACCTTTCCTAAGATCCTTTGCGTTAGGATTGCTATTTTTTTAACAGTTAGTTTTTAACAGTTGAATAGAATGACAGATTGTTATATAGGGGAAATAGAGAGAAGAGGATTTTTTATGGCTTTGTTCAATGCGTCTACCATCCGATTTTCATGTTTCTATCTCTTGCGATGGTAGTCAGAGAGCTTTGTAAAAACTGGGTAGTTGTGGCAAAATCCCATCGAACTTGAAGTAGCGAATGAAGGATTTTCAATGATCATCAATTTGTAGTTTCTATTCTTTTTGGTTTTCGAGAACCATTGGTGAGGATACACGAACGGCTAGATTTTCTTTGGTAGTCCTGATAATTAGTGGTGTCTTATGGACAGATTTGATCCGATACAAACTTAAATGCTCATCCCAAGGAGAATCAGATAAAGGAATTCAGATCTCTTATACTCTCCAAGATCGGGGCGTACAAATGGATAGATGAAAATCGTTCATAAAGTTCAGAATGTAATAATTATCGCTTCTGAACGTCGACGTACAGTTATGACAGCTGTCACAAAAGCTATGAAGAACACAGTACAATGGCACTGCGCAAACGGGCGGCACTAACCAACTTAATCGAATTTATTAAAAAAAAAGTTGAAAAAAAAACAGCAATTAATAAAACTGAGAAACGAACGAAACTGACACATGATCGAGAACATGTAGATATGATCACAAAGCGAAAATTTACAGAAAGAAAAAAAAAAAAGCATTTGCCAAACGGTTTCAAATCGAAACGTTTGAAAACGAAAGTTTTATTTTTACTGCTACTCACTCTACAACTACAAAAAAGACGCGGAGAATTGAAATTCGCTATTAAAAATTATACAATATACAACACAAACGCACACACACACACACACACGTACACACTTGCAACAATACACATGCATAATATAAACAAAATCAAGAAGAAATACAAGCAGAAAACACAAAAAGAAAAAAAAGATCTTTTTAAGCGCCAATAAAGCTTACGAAGCAAACAAATAAATAAAGTGTGCTTCTTCACACACTGCGCGTCGCTACAACAGAACGCCGCACACTCATACACATGCACACATTGGCACACAGATACTTGAGACTTTTTTCTTTTTTTTTTTTTTTTGTTGTAATTATTATTATGAATTGTTGTTGGTGTTGTTGTATTGCGTGCTATTTGCAAAAAAGTTCTTTGACGTTTTTTGTTTATTTATTTTTCTGTCACACGTCGTCTTTTCGCTCATTTGTTGTTGCTCTTTTACACTCTTTCAGAACGAACACTCAGTTTGTTCTCTTCATTCTATTTTCTGCCGGCTAAAATTATCTTCAATACTCTTCAGACTTTATTTGTCTGTCTCTTTTTTATGTCGTTGCCTCTCTAATTTGTTGTTAAAAGAAAATCGCGTCATTTTTTTTTTTTTTTTTTTGTTAAACACTTTCGATATCGTTAACACATGCGGGTCCCCCCCTCCCTTACAAAAAAAAAAAACATTTTTACTGTTATAAAATGTTGCTTATCATTTTTTTGCCATTTATTTATTTATTAATTTTTTTTTATTTTTCACTTTGAGACTTTGTACAAAATTGTTAAGATTAATTGAAGCATTTTGTAAGTGTAAAGTTCGTAGACGCTCTGTTTTTGTACTGATTAGAATTGATTTGAAAAGGAAATGTGTTTCTAGATAAGAAAAGTTGTAACTCAAGTGTGTGCAAATTATCGCACAAAGCGAAAGTAATAATTTTTTATTTTGTTCTTTCACAAATGTTTCAAATTTAAGGAAAGAAGGTACTCCACACAAACACAGTTTGTTACAAATAATATTCTTCTTTAATAATAAAATGATTTAATAATGTTGGCTTATAAATTGGTTTACCACATTCCTTTGCCAGCAAACACATAGTGAAAACACGACTTTCTAATATTTCATTAAACAATTACACAAAAACAACAAACCAATTTGGAATTGAGTCAAACTTGCATGCAATTTATTCATGTCCGTGTCGGCAACAGGAAATGTAACTAATACATTATTTACACTATTCAAAAACAAAACTATTGCGAACGCTTATCCTGTACACACATCGACACGCACACATTGACATGGCTTAATAGCAGGATAATTGCAGTTTATTGTTGACACAATTCTTTGATAATATCAATTATGTATGATTACATGAATGCATCTCAGTCATATTTGTCTGACATTTGTTATAATTGTCAAAAATTAAGATCTGACAAATTAAAGTTAAGATTTCTTCAATGCAAAATTAAAACTTACAAAATTCCATAAAATTATTTATTGTAATGTGTCATCCGTAAACTAATTGAAATTTTCTTTCTTTCTAACTCATTTACAGGTACAACACTGACCAAGGAGCTATGGACCAGCAATTCTGTTTGCGCTGGAACAACCATCCGACAAATCTGACCGGTGTGCTTACCTCACTGCTGCAGCGGGAAGCGCTCTGCGATGTTACATTGGCCTGTGAGGGTGAAACAGTCAAGGTAAAGCAAAAGTTCAGTTCGAATCAAGCATAGTTGATTCGTATGTGTGTTTGTGTTGGCATTAATTAACTTACGATCATCTTTGCAGGCACATCAAACGATTTTGTCAGCATGCAGTCCCTACTTTGAAACAATTTTCCTACAGAATCAACATCCACATCCAATCATCTATTTGAAAGATGTCAGATACTCAGAGATGCGTTCCCTGCTCGACTTCATGTACAAGGGTGAGGTCAATGTCGGCCAAAGTTCGCTGCCGATGTTTCTGAAGACAGCCGAAAGCCTGCAGGTACAGTTAAATCAACAACAACATCTTTGTCAAAAGATATACCATGTACACTGCGCTACATTAGGTTCGGATACCTATTACTTTCATAGAAGGCAATTCAACGCATTATTAAAATCTTTTTTTTAAAGATGTTGAATGTTGAACGAATATAATTTTTTTTAAATTTAAGAAAAATTGAATAAATATGAGGTGTTCTAATGTCTGAATCTTCATTGGTGATTTTTAACCCTATGAATTAAGGGCATGTTCCAACTTAATGGTGCGCAGTGTACATAAAAAACAATAAACAGTGAAATCTATCATAAAAATCGCCTCTCATATTTTGAAATATGTTGTTGGAGAGGATTTTCGCTTGTGGGAAGCTTCACTGTATATTTATAAATTTTTTTTTGTTTCTTTTTTTTATCGCATCTCTTTTATTATTAATTTCCACTTTAGGTGCGCGGTCTCACAGATAACAACAATCTGAATTATCGTTCCGATTGTGACAAAGTCCGCGATTCAGCCGCCTCCTCGCCCACCGGACGTCCCACATATGGCGGTGTCGGTCAACATGGCGTCATTACTGGCATGGAGCGTGAATCCCGCGAACGTACGCGCAGTGAACGCGATCTACGCGACGAACTGCACGCACACGCCCATGCGCATGCACATCGTAGTAGCAGTAGCGTCAGCGAACGCAGCTCAGCTGCTGCGGCCGCTGCTGCTGCAGCTGCTGCCATCTCGGCTGCCGGTGGCAATGTTAATGCGGCCGCTGCCGCAGCCGCGCTTGGCTTGACAACCAACAGCGGCGAACGATCTCCGAGTGTAGGCAGCGCCAGTGCGGCTGCTGCTGCCGTGGCTGCGGCTGTTGCTGCGGCTGCCAATCGTAGCGCGAGCGTTGATGCGTTAAATAGTCGCAATATCTCTAGCGATGATCGCGGCAGTGATCGCGGTAGTGAGCGTGGTGGCCTTTGTGGTGGCAGTGGTGGTATCGGTGAACGTGAACGCGAACGTGAACGAGCCGATAGTCGCGATGAACTCTTGCAGCTGGATTATAGCAACAAGGACAACAATAACAGCAACAATAATAATAATAACAGCAGCAACAACAACACCAGTAACAGAGATCGTGATAGAGAGTTGTCCACAACGCCAGTGGACCAGATTAGTAATAAGCGAAGACGTAAGAACTCATCCAACTGTGATAACTCGTTGACCTCGACACATCATAATGCAAATGTACAGGACAGGCACTACACTCAGGATTCTCAGGTGAGTGACAAGAAACCACTACAACATGCCCAATATCTAGTTAAAAAATTAAAAAAGAAAATCTCACGAAGTGGAAACCCGAAAAGTGTAAATAATCATAAAGCGTAAACTGTTTTAATTAAATATTAAAAATCATTTATCTCTAATTATACAATTAAAATACCATAAAACAAAATAATTACTCGAATCATTTGAAACAAACGAAGTGTTATAGTTTTTGCTTATGCACAGAACATTTAAAATTTTATTTTATTTTTTTTTTTTCTTTATTTACTTTAATTGTGCTTCTTCTATTTAATATATTCGTTATTAATTGAATCTCAGTATTTGACATTAAGGTAAAACTACAACAAATACTAAATATGTTTGTTTTTACCAGAAAAACTCTTCTAACGTACCAAAAAGTTTAATTTTATTCAAATCAAACAAAGATTATCAATATTTTCTAGCCACAAAAAAAAAGTATAGCTTTGTTTTTTTTTTGCGTATTTTTTAATAATGATTTTCACATGACTTATCAAAACGTCACTTTGTGGTAACACTTCAATACTTATCTAACAGTTATAAGTACATGAAGCATTTTTACAAAAGGTCTATTTTTATGTGCATACATTGTTTGTTCTTTATTAGGTTTTCATATTGCGTTTTGTCGTACTGTTATTTGACAAACTTATCTCAATGTTGGCACGTGCCGCTCTCACAAAATAATTATGTATGTACATATAATGAAAAAAGGAAAACAAAAACAAAAAAAGTATATATTACGTACTTATGACGTTTGCTATTCGTGGCATATCAAACTGTTTTTTTCTGTTTTATGATTTATTTATTTTTAAATTTAGTCTTGAACAATGTAATTGATAAGAGCGACGCGGCGGCAATATTTTGATAACACGTACGCTAGTCGAAGTCGTAAACTACACACACATGCACACACACATATGTAAAAACAACGACAAAAAAAGAAGAAAAAATAATTTCACTTTCTATTATCGTTGCATTTCTACTAATCGATAAAGACTTTATTAGAATTGCTAACGTAAAATATTAAATATTGTAGTCAGCTTTGCGAAATAATGCTTATCTTATCGTTGATTGTTTTTAGGCATCCTCACACAGCAACTTTAAGTCGAGTCCCGTGCCAAAAACTGGCGGCAGCACATCTGAGTCAGAGGATGCAAGTGTTGGCCGACGTGAATCGCCGTTGTCGGCAGCTGCGAGTCATCTGGCAAGTCTCAGCGGCGGCATGGTACCTGGACTTGGCAGTCTTAGTCAGTCGCTGAACATCAAGCAGGAGTTGATGGATGCACAACAGCAGCAACAACAACGTGAACGAGACCATCATGTCAGCTTGCCACCAGATTATATGCCGGTAAGTGCACCCTATGCCAATGCAACATATTGCTAGCTTTGCATAGATTTCCCTATCTTTATTGTTTCTTGCAAGCGTTTATATAAACATATTTATTTGTTAAGGTTTTTTCTTTGGACCGGTACGATGGTTCCAATATGACTATTTTTATATACTGTATCAAAGCTTTTTATTGTTGTAAAAATGAATTCATGAATATTATTTTTTTTTTTTACACTCATCAACTGCAAAATGCCTTCTTTAATGAGATTTTGCCATTTTTCATTTTTGTTTGTTATGTGTAATAAATCAACAAAACGGAGACAACCAAAAAAAAATATTTAGTAAATAATAAAAATAAAAAAACAAATAAAATTGAGAACAGAAGAGGTTAAACTTAAGAAAAAGTTGTGTAAAGCATAGAAGTGCATAAAGGATTTTTTTCACGCGTCATCGGCCGAGAAAAAGAAAAAATCTAAACAAGTTTTCAAAATTGTTCACTCTTATAATATTCGTTTTGTCTGTCTGAGTTCACTTAATTCTTATTTTATTTTTTCTTTTTAAAATTTGACTTCTTCAAAATACACTCAAACCAAAAAGACACTAAATTTTTTTTTTTTTTTTAACTTGAATATACAAATTCGAAAACTACAACACAAAAACAAAATCCTGCCTTCTAAATTGTTCTACATGATTTTCTTAAGTTTTCCTGTCTTACCTTTTCTTTATTTTGTTTTTTTTTTTTTGTTTTGTTTTTTTCTTTCGTATCCAAATGTGTTTGCGTATGTTTGTTCAGCACAAAGGAACAACAAATGTCACAAAAGATGTTGAAGCGCGGCAGCATGTTGCTAGCAATATTTCTAATACTACTGCACAACAACAACGGCAATTATTATTGCAACATGCTGTCGAAGTGCAACTGAAGAATTTGCAACAAACGCAACAACATTTTAGCGCTGCCGCAAGCTGGTATCAACAACAACAAAATATTGCCGAATTTGAGACGGCAGCAACAACGACAATACAACGCATACTTCAACAACAACAACATCAACATCAGAAACAACCGCAACATCAACAATTTTTATTGCCAGCAACACCTACAACGTCGCAACATGATGCACACTCTTTCGAGACAAGCAGGAAACATGTTGCTGGCTCAGCGAGCATTGGCAGCTCAACCACTGGCAGTTCACGCAAAAGCGGCCGCTTCCGTTCCAATTGGCTGTTTCAGTTTGACTGGTTGCAATACGATGAAGTTGCCAACACAATGTACTGTAAATTCTGCCGAAAGTGGTCGACCGAATTGGCTGACATACGCACCTCATTCGTTGAGGGCAACTCAAACTTTCGTCTCGAAATTGTCAATCATCATAACAAATGCAAATCGCATCGCTTGTGCTATGAGCGTGAGTTGCAAGAAACCAAGCGGCATCCTTTAGGCAGCGGCAATGACAGCACTACCACATCCGCCACAACAACAGCAACATTAACATCAAAACCGGCGTCGGCTGAATCAGAGTCTGCATCTGTATGCACTGTTGCAACCAAGAAATCCGCGCCTGATATCATAACCATCAATGTCGGTGAAGACAGTTCATAGTTCAGTAGCAGTTATCCTCTCACAATTACAAAACGCAAAACGCACATGGCCACCTCTCAGGATTATCATATTTTAATTATAATTTTCGCATGTATATTATCCATATACATACATACATGTATGTATGTATTTATGTATAACAACTTTATTAATTTTAGTACACATTTATTTTAAGAATTAAAAAAAAAAATGGACAAATATTTGAAGGCATTTTGCAATTAAGAAAGACATTTTTAGAAATAGAAGAAATAATAAAAAAAAAAACGTTTTGTAATTTAACAATAATTGTTCGTTTTTTCTGATTTAATTTCGTCAATCTTCTACATCAACAACTACAAACAAACTAAAAACAACAAAAATTGCTATGGAAACCAAAGGGTGTCGGCGCTTTGAAACTCCATGCCGAAGATATGTCGAGTCTCTTGTCCACACATGGTCTGCAGGCGACAGATGCCAGAGAAGAGCACAACGATGCAAAACCCCTGCCCATTGATCAGACCGATAACATTGATGGTGAGTAGCACGATTCCATTTCACTTATAGTATGTATTGTTTGCCTTACTCTTGTACCTTCAAATTCTATTTACTGCAATTATAATTAGTTAATTTTTATTTTTAACATTTAGTTGATTAGGCTTTTGTTCAATTAGTACGCTATAAAAAATTATAGCTTAAACCAAAAAAAAAAAAAAAATAATTCCCAAAATTGCAAACTTGCACAAATTCTGAGAACAAAACAAATAAATCTGTCGACCCGTAGCAAATATTCCCTAAGTTGAGTTTGATTAACCTTTAACTTTTGTTTCTTTATTGGTTGTTTCTATAATAGTTTGTAGATCCTATGACTTGGTAATCAATTATTTAGTTTACATAGCCTTTATTTACATATATACAATGTTAGTCACATAATCAAATACTTGTATAAAATGATTGACTAAGTAATACTAAAAACAAAACCACTTTTATTACTGTCTAAAGTATGTTCGAAACCTTTTTCATTAATTAATAGTGGTAAAAAAAAACTATAATAGTTTGGTTAGTTTGAATCAAAATTGCTTCGATTGCTGCTTCAAATCCAAATTCTGAGGCGCAAGAGAAGAAAGGAAAACACAGCAATAATTTCGGATTGTTAAATAAATTGATTGTACCTCTCCAACGCCATAATTGAAAACCATTTCAATTCATCAAGTTCTCTTAATTTACAACAATCGAATGCATTTGAAGCAACTGTAAATAATTTTTCCATGAGTCTAACCCTTTCCTATTCTATCTTTCTCGCTCTCTTTCCAAACAATGTTATATATATGTAACTAAAACAAGAAAAACAAAAAATGAAACAAAAACTTGAATTATTGAATTAAATATCTTATACGCCTGCATGCATAAATTCCCTTTATCTCAAAACAACAATAATTGTTATTATTTTTTATACATACTCGAACCTTCTTTTTATTTTTCTTTCGCCACTGTTATATTAAAATTATTTCCTTACCTAAGAAACATTCGATTTTTTTTTTACTATCTTCTATAATATTTTTTATAATTTAATTGTTAAAGCTTGTGTAAGATTTCTTTTTATTTTAATAATTTTCGTCTTTTGTTGGCGTTTCTTGATATTTTTTTATTACTTTTAAATTAAAAAAAAAAAAAAACGAAATCAATAATATAGTTTTTGAAAAGTTTGACGAATTTTTGAACACGCCAAACACCTCACGATAGAGCAACAGATCAACACCTCTCCTACCACTAGTAAAAGAAGAAAAGTGACAGTTTTTCTCTTATTTTAGTAAAATTTTTGTTTATTTGTAAAAAAAAAAGAAGAACAAATAGTCTTTCAGTTCGTTCTTTATGCTAAATTAGTGTGTTTGTAGCATGCTGCATGTTTTACACTCTACTGCAAGTTAATATTTTCATTTTGATTAAAATTTTTTTCAACAAATATTATAAAAATTTGACGCACAAATATTTATGAGCCTTCTTAGCTTTAATTTTATTACATTATAAATATATAAATATTTTTTTTATTTTAAGCTTTATTTTTATTTTTTAAACATTCTTTTAAGTTGAACATAATCGCGCATAATCATAAAAAAAAACACGAAGTGTGTAACACTACTCAACATGAAACAAAAAGAAATGCCTCCGTTGATTAATCGATTTATTGATTAATTGAAATAAATTGGATTTTTCATATGCGATAAAAACACAGCTGAATTCGACTGAATGCAGCTTCGATAACATTTTTTTTTTTGTTTATTTTTTTCTCTCTTAATTGACTAAAAACAAAAAACAACAACAAATTCGAATCCCATACTTTGGCTTTATTTTGCATAATTTCAATGAAAGTATCTTTTTGATTTTTTTGGATTTAATTTATTTCTTATGTTTAACACTCTTAACACAAGTTTAACTTAAACTAAAAACAAAATAAAAAAAACAAAAAAACGCAAAAACATGAAAACAAAACAAATTAAAATTTTTTTTAACTATACTTTTTGTCTTTAATGTTGCAACTTATTATATGAAGAAGAACATACAAAAACAAAAATGTCTATATTACATAACTATGAGTATATTTGTCGAATTTCTTAATATTTAATACGTGTTGGCAAGATTTTCTTTGGCTCTTAATTTTTTTTTTCTTACTAAATAAATTATGAAAAACTTCTTGTTTTTATTAACGTCAAATTTCACTAACTTCAGTTAAATTGGTTTCCTTCAAATTTTTGTTTGTGACTGACAGTTACTTTTTCTTACAAAACAATAAGTTGGTCTTAAAAAAATCTTGAGACATCCAAAAAATGTATTTTGTGTTGTTCACTGTACGCACCATGCCAAGCGAGAGAGAATGTTCTGTGTGGCGAGAGAAACGATCTGATCCCATGAATTTGTCAACGTTGTCTTGAACTAGTGTTATTTCTGCTGCTTTATTATTCTTATTATCAATTATTATTATTAATGTGCCCACGTTTATGTAATTAAAAAAATTAAATCTTTAAAATTTTTGTGTACTTGCACAAAGCCTTTTTTATGATTTATGTAAATGTGACACATTGTCAACTTTTGCCATTTAAAAACATAGCTTCTAAATGTGATTAAATTAAACAATAATAAAAAGATTGAATTAATTATGCAAAAATCGTTTAAAGACAATTAAAATGCTTAAGCTTGAGTCTATTTATGGGTTGAAGGAACTGGAATTCAAATGTAAAATAAGAGTTATTTAACGCGAAAGAAAAATTCGTTGCAACATTGAAGTACCAATTTGTAATCAAAATACACACAAATATTAATTGTTATCAAACGATTGACATCTACAAACCAAAAGCTACTGAATAAAAAAAAGTTTTAAGTTGATTTTGACAATAACAATATGACAAATGACAATAATAATAATTATATAAAGTTGCTTATATCCGTTGACCAAACAATAAAATCCTGCGCCAAATAATTTGTATACAAATATTTTGAGTTCGTTCACTTGATTCCCACGCAAACACATACATACATACATGATTGAGATACCTGATTATTTGAAGCCCCAAACTATTTAATGCCGCATTTACCGAAATTTATGATTGAAACACAAAAAAAATCGAGTATTCCAAATTAATCAAAATTGTTTGACATATCTGCTCTTGATTCGACAAATAACAATTAAGTACTAATTTGATAAAACAAAAAGTAATGCTTTCCAATTGTTGAGAGCGACTTGGAAAGTTTCCGCTTTGTGTTCGAAAATAATTTTACAAATTAAAATACTTTGGAATATTGATAAATTTAGTAAACAAAAGAAACTCTTTGTAAATTATTTTGTTGTAAGTAAATGCGGTTAACTGTTTTATTTTTGTTTATTTTTTTTGTTCTTTACGAATAAATATATATAAATCGATTTTTATTTATAAATACGTTTAAGCTTTGATTTTCGCTCATTTAATTTGTTTAAAACCGTTCAAATCCAAAAACAAACGATAAAACAAACCAAAAAAAAGTTCACCCAGCAACCCAAAACGTTATTTTCTCCCTTTTTATTTTCTTTGCAAACGTTAAATGGAACACTTGCGTTTTTTATTCATTAATTAAAGTTAATTTTTCTTTCATGTTATTACACAATAGTTGATTATTGCTAAATTAAAACTATATATTTATGCCCAATTAAAGAATATATAAACATACTTTTATATAATACATAAACCTAAGAAAAAAATATATATAAACAAAACCAACCAAAATACCTTAAAAATGCGTAGTTGTCTGTGTTTATTAATTCGAATGCATACAAGTTTATAATTTTTTCAATAGATGATGACAATGATTATGATTATTTTGCAGAAAAAAAAAAGTTAAATAAAAAATTAAAAAAAAAAAAACACATATTACTTAGCTTATTAAAGAGCAAAATTGGCGAAATTGGTACGTTTCATGGAATATAATTAACGAGGAAACAAATGCAAAATTATAAACCATGAATAGAAAATCATCCTTTGTCAAACGTTAGAAATCACTTTAGCAATCCTCTCAATTAAACCCAAACAACAAATTGACTTAAAAGCCGAGACTCTGCATAATTCGAAATAAAACAAAATGTTTGCAGGTCGCGTCAGAATCGCAAATGAATCAAATAATTATAATGACGATAGAGTCGGTGGCAACGGCAGTGGCGAAGGAGGCGGGCATGTGATCGGTGAAAGTGGTGGAATTAATGGGGATGAAGAGTGTGTTTATCAAGTTGATGGCGGTGTACTGACGGCCGCAACACGCAGCAATTCGGCTTGGCGTTACAAACGCGACGATTTGCGGCGAAAAGAGCACGACAATGTCAATGATGAAGACAATGACAATGAGAACGAAGATGACGAGGATAGCGATGCCCAAATGTACATCGATGATAGTTTTAATTGTAAATACAAGTGCAGAGAATTGAATATGCGTGCAATACGTTGTCATCGACAGCAACATGCTCATCAGCAACAACCACACCAGCAGCAGCCACATGTTGCTGCAGGATCAGAAACAGCGCTCAATCTCGGACGTGGCAACTCAAACTCGTTAACAGAAGCATATTGCGCGAGCGATGCGTCAACGTATTCGTCGCCAACTGGCCTACGGACGACATCTAACAGCACACCGACAACATTTCAGCAACAGCAACATTTTAATTACGCAATGCAAACTCAGCAACATCATATTCCACATCATCACCGGCATCATTTGCAACATCAGCAGCAACATCAAAATATTAATTACCAACATCATGCTCATCAACAACATTCGAATGTGCAACCACCGCCGCCACCACCACTACCAGAACATTCGCCGCAAACGCCACCACCCCAACAACAACACGTTCATCCGCTGCAACATACAAACCTATCTGCTGCTACATCAAGCAATGCGGCTGCCGCTGCTGCTGCGGCTGCAGCTGCGGCAGCTAACAACAGACGAGATCATAACATCGACTACTCAACGTTATTCGTGCAACTGTCAGGCACGCTACCGACACTTTATCGCTGTGTGAGCTGCAACAAAATCGTCTCGAACCGTTGGCATCACGCCAACATTCATCGGCCTCAGAGTCATGAGTGTCCTGTCTGCGGGCAAAAATTCACGCGTCGAGATAATATGAAAGCTCATTGTAAGATAAAACACGCCGATATACAAGATCGTTTTTTCAGTCATTATGTACATATGTGATCAATTTTATATGTAGTCAAGTAAACAACAAACAAAAACATAAAACAAACTTAAAAACCATAAATTATATATTTTTGCGCTCTCTTTCGCTACTTAGTATAGTTATAACAATTGTTAACAGAAAATTTTAAGAGAAAAACAAAGAAAAAAATATTATAAATAATACTCAAAACCAAAAAAAAATAAATTTGATTATATATAATTGAAAAAAATATGCTCTGAGTGTCTAAATATTGATTGATATTAATGTATATATCGATATTTATACTCTCGAAGTCGCGTTCACGCGATTTATTAAAAAAATTATAAGCTAATCAAAACAAAATATATTCACTTTAATAGTTTTAAACAATAAAATATCAAAAGCAATGAACGGTTTTAAAGAACAAATGATGCGAAAATGAAGCCAAATCGATACTGAGCGAAACTTCAAGTAACACAAAGTATTAACAAACAAAAACAAAGAAAATAAAACATAAATAGAAGAATAAAAAAAGTCAGTGGCTTATGAAAGAAACGACATTTTACTAAATTCTGTAAATCAACTATTGTGTTAGCGACTTAATTTTTTGTGTCTCCCTTAGATGATCTGTACAACTCAAAAACAGTAATTTTTCAAATCGAAAGTAACGGAAAAAAATCAAAAGTATTACATTAGAATTCCAATATTTTAAATTATTATTTTGAATACATATTATTATTTTTGTTGCCATATGATAGGATTTTTTTTTAAAGTAGTTATAAAAATATAATAAATTAAATATTTGACGTCCAAAACAAAAAAAAAAATATGCCGATAAAAATTGCAACAATTGAGCGAGCAAAGTACAACGAAATTTTAGCTTAAAAAACAACAGAAAAACCAAAGGAAAATAATTTGAAAAACAAAAAATTAACAAATTCGTTATTAAATATAGATTTTTTAGTATTTCTTTTTTGCAAAATGGCATGTAATTATGCCATATAAGACGAAACATAAAAAGATATTAATTTTACAGTGTTCTGAAACTATTTCTTTATTCACAAAGACAAGTCTTAATTAAGAGTGAGAATTTTTAAGAGCCCCATTCTTTAAACGACTGCACAGCTGCGAATATTTCGTTTATAAAATTTTGTTGCTATTATTTTTTTTATGTTCTTCTTATTAAGAGCGAAAAATATTTGGCTATAAATATATAATAATATATAATATTTTATATATAAATATTTATATAATTTTTTTTTTTTTCATTACTTTTTTGGTAATTGCAGATATTGGATTTTTAGTTTATAGGTATAATATTTATTTCATTTCGAATTTTTATTTTATTGGTATTATTACGTATTTTTTCCTTATTTAAAAAAAATGTTTTTTAAATATTTTTTTTTTATTGAAACTCACGCAACTTTCGCCAAATACCCACCGATTTTTTTGAAAGTGATTTTAAGTACTTCGATAGAACATTTTCAGAATATTCTTTGTCTCTAAACGCGTAACCGAAAAATGGTAGTTTGATAACAAAAAAACAAATAAAATAAAGCCAAAGTATTCGCGGCAAAGCAAACGAACCATCAACTTTAACCAAAAATTAATGTAATCTTTAAAACAAAGTAAATCAAATTTCAACTAAGATTTTCTGAATAATTATATTAATTAAAATAGTACATACATAAAAAATCTTTAAAAAAATTAATAAATCTCTTACAAAACGAATTCCAGTTCTTCTTCTTCTTTCCTTTTCTTAAAACAAGAAAAAAAAACTATTTTTTAATAATACACAAATTAACACATTTAGAAAATTGTTACTCTACTTGGCAAATGACAAAAAGTAAAAGAGAAAAAAAATTAAAAAATAAAAAAAAATAAACGGTAAGTTGCGTTCTACTTAGCATTAATTAATAAGTGTTTTAAGTTATTTTGTCCTAAGGTATATTTTCTTTCTAATCAAATTTGAAATTCACACTGAAAAAAAAAAAAAACAGAAATTGGCCATGCAATTGTAGACTTTATTATATCGAATTACTTTGTAAGATAATTGTTTTATTGTTTTTACTGCTTGACGAGTGCGATTTTGAGGAGGAGGAAGGAGGGGTGTTGAAATTTTTATTTTGTTTTAGATTTTGTTATTTTATATTTTTCTTATTACATATCTTTTTCAACAATTTAATTTTTTAGCTCTTTTTTAAAAATATAAACGAGTGATTTTTATCTCTTTCTGTCGCTGTTCTTCTCCTCTTTATTTCATTAAAACAAACCAAAATGTTTCCTTTATGACATTATATTTCATAGTTCAATATTTATAAAATAACAATTTTTATCCCTAACGCTCTAACGCACTTTAAAAAATATTAAGATCAATAAAACATTGAACCGTGTAAAGTTCTCTAATCTCTAGCAAATTCCACACACATACACACTCATAGCAACCCATAACCTGTCAAATTTAAGGCGGTTTTTGTTTTTTAATTTATGTATGATAAATATTCAAGAACAATTGTTTTTATGATTGGTTTGGGTAACAAAAAGAAAATATTCATATTAGTGATGAAAATACGCAAAACCAGCAACAACTCATCTAATGTCACTCTTATTAAATAAAATAAAAAACAACCAATGAAACATATAAAAACAAAACATAAAATGGATGTGGTTTCTTTCAAGCTGTCGCTGAGCACCGTAACCCCGAATCATGCCCATTAGTGTTGTACATAATAATTATTTTATCTTATAATAAGCAATGCCAACATTATGAAAAAATATATGTATTATTATTACTACTTTTTTTTTTGTTTTTTAATTTCAACAAACATTTAAAGAAACAAAACAAAAATTCTGCAATTATTTTTTTACATTCTTAATTATTATTACACAAAATTATGTACTTAACAAAATTTACTTTTTTTTTGGGTGTAACCAAATTTTGCGATAATTTTTTTTTATATATTTTGTATATAAGTATAAGCAAAACGCAATTGGAAATGAAAACGGTGTTGCCAAGACAAGACAAGACAAAAAAAAAAAAAAAAATGAAACAAATAAAAAATATAATTGCTTATTTTTATATACAAATGATGTTCTTAAAAAGTAAACTCGTGTCTAGTGCAAAACTGAACATTTTCCCACATCAGATTTTATTACTAAAAACACAAACTAAACAACGACGTCGTCTATTTTTTATTTAAGTGACTTCAAACTATCTTCTAACTTTAATTAATTTATTTTTAAATTTAAGATTTTAACGATAATTTTTGTTTCTGTGAATCATCAACAAACACATTGTTTTTCTCTTCTTTTTTCTTTGCGCGTAATAAAAAAAAACACAATATATAAAAATGAAAATGAAACCAACAAAAAATAATTTAAATTTGAATTCAATAAAAAAAATATGCATTCTGAATCACTGCGAAATAAAATCAAAAACGAAAAAAAAAGGTTCCAAAGCCTGGCACATGCGACTCACATTCGAGCGCCTCTCCGGCGGCTGCAACCTGCATCGCTGCAAGCTGTGCGGCAAGGTCGTCACGCACATACGTAACCATTACCACGTCCATTTCCCCGGCCGCTTCGAATGTCCGCTGTGCCGTGCCACGTATACCCGCAGCGATAATCTACGTACGCACTGCAAGTTCAAGCATCCGATGTACAATCCGGACACGCGGAAATTCGATAATCTGATGAGTGCCGCCGCAGCGGCTGCGTCAGCAGCGCAGTCGCCGACAGCAACACAAATTGCGGCCGCATCACAAGCTGCCATGGCGGCGGCGGCCGCGGCGGCTGCGTTCAATGCTGCGCAACAGCAACAGCAGCAACAACAACAGCAGCAACAACAACAAGTGCAACAGCAACGTGAACGGGAGCAACAACTACAGCAACAGCAGCAGCAACAACAACAACTTCAACAGCAGCAACATCATGCCCACAATCTGTCACAACAACATTTGTTGCATCAACAATTACAGAGTCAACATCATCAGCATCAACAGCAGTTGCAGCAACAGCAGCAACATAACTCGACGAGCGAATGATACAGTCAGTACATGCAAAGTTGGAATTATGCTGCTGGAAATGTATTAGAACGTAACAGCAACAGTAACAATGGCGTCGAAGGAGCCGTCGGAGGTGTCGGCAATTATGGCTTTTGGAATTTTGAAGAGCACCATCAGCAACAGCAGCAAGAACAACAACAACAACATTATAGACAAGCGCATCGCAAGCAACAATTTTGCTATTATGCACGTCAAACAACCAACAACAATTTCGGCAATAATTTGAGCGAATTATTTCAACGTTATGAGGCCAGAAACTATGATCACAAGCCTATAGCCAATGGCAAAGGCAATGTCAGCTCCCACAATTCCAATAGCAACAGCAGCAAGACACCACACACAATTGTCATCGATGACAATGAAGATGAAAACAATTTTGAACCAGCAAAAGGTTTCGATGTCGATAAGCAGCAACAACAACAACAATGCCAATAAATTATGGAAGCTAAAATGCGCAATAAGCGCAATCGAGCAGCAACATATTGCATATAATGCAGCTTGTATTCAATTTAACCAACACAAACAATTTTTAATGATACTCAACTAAACAAATTTAACTTTTAATGTCGTCGTCGACCATATTGCATTCAATTATGGTAAGCCAAATACGTTTGTCAATTAGATAGTTCGTTAAAGCGTCGTTGGCCAAACCATATAAAAAAACAAAAAATAAAAATAACTAATCTTAAATGTGTATTAAATAATCCTTTGCTTGAATTGAAAGTAAAAGTTATATATAAAAGACCTGAAGTGATTGAGAAGTTAATCCGTGTAACTTTCCTATGGTTTCTGCTGAGATTGTATACAAAAAGGAAAAGGTTTCGGTGTAGGCAAAATAGTTCTAGAATGATACACTTAAAGACATATAACATATAAAATGACAGCTCTACTTAAATGTAAAACAACTCTTGCGAATTCGTAGAAAAGATGCAAACTTAGTCAATTAGCGACCAAGTTGCCCAACATTGTTAGAAGACATTCAAGCACCTACCTTAATACTTGAACGATTTTTTTTCTTAATGAAGTGAATTTACATAAACTTTACCGTCACCAAATCGATTATATCAATTCAAAAAGAATGTAATATCAAACCTCCAAGTTACTCAATAAACACCGCAACAAAAACATAACTGACTAAACTATCCTATCAACCACCAGAACACACATACCACCAAACTAATTTACTCATACACTAAATAAAATTATAAAAACAACACAAACAAGAAATTTAACGAGATGTAATGCACTTGACTCTTTAAACGTTTTCTTAAAGACAAGAAAAAAAAGCAAAATGAAAAATATGTTCACATTTAACAACGCAAGACGATTAAGTTTATTGTAAAATAAATTAACAATTACAGGTTTAAATAATAAATAATTTAAATTATATTAGTGTTAATTAAATATATAAATACTCGTATACACATATATTTATGTGAATATACTCTTAAAGAGAAATTCAGTCGCAGCTACAAAAAAAAAAAAGAGGATGAAAAATATTTAAGAAACCGAAAACAAATTTTTTGACGTACAAATTACAATTTTTTAATTGTTTTCTTAAAACACAAAGTCCATTTTTAATACATATTTTTTTTTGCCTATTTCATTATTTCTTGAACCAATCTGAACTAATATCTTAATGAATATTTCTTTTAAAAAAATTAAGCATGTTTTTAGCTAATCTTTGTTCCTTCATAAATTACAGAAGAAAAATTATTTTCACATCTAAATTCTTCAAAAAAAATATATATACATATATACAAATATATATATACATATATTTTTTTACTGTTTTTCACACCCTAAAAAAATGTTCCTTTGAATTTGTTTAAGATTTTCGTCGACTTTTTGTTCGTTTATTTTATTACTTTAAATAGATTTTTTAATATGTTTTAGAAGTAAACAAGTGTGTATATATTTTAATATGTATATGTTAATACGATGATAAACCGACTAATGAGTAACTAATGGGTACACAAATTTAACATAATATTTATTGAATTTTTAGTACATAAAATTGTTTAACTCTAAAAAGAAAGAAACAAAATCAAACAATAATTATATAAACAATTTAAATATTTACACACAAACAAACATGAATACACAGCAACTTTTTACTGCCTTAATTTAAACAATTATTTATTATTTGTTTAAATTACAAACAAGAATGTGCAAGCATGTGATAATTTATAGTAAAGGAAAACGGAAGACACACAAATGAAAATGCTGCAAGAAAGGAAATGCGAAAAAAAACATTTTTTTCTTCTACGCTTTTATGTTTGTGTTGGTATCAAAGAATGGTGCTAAATCCAAATATGTTGAATGTGTATTAGTACATAATTACAAAAAAAAAATTATATATATATATAAATATATATGTATATGCAATAATAATTGGGCGAAAATGCAGTATGAAGCAAGTTAGCAAGGAGGGAGCGATGGAGAGAAGAATGTAACCGAATGTGCAATATTGACTAGTTTTTTTCTTCTTCTTTTAATATAATGATTGTTTTTGTTTTGTATTAAACAAACACCTAACGATAACTAAGCGTTTCTTATGTAACACTATTTAATTAGTACATTAATATTTTTTTGTACAATTTACATTGAATAACATATTATTTTCATACACAAAAATATAAAAAAGAAATGATTAAAAAATAATTTTAATGTCAAAAAAGTAAAAAACAAGTGAAACATAAATGTTAGCATATCAGCATTGAAAAAAATTTAAAACTAAAATCAAGATGAGAAATGCAAAGATAGTAACAATTATAAAACAATATATATAAAAACATTTATGGTATATGCAAGACAAGAATTAAAATGAAATATTTATGCGTATAAGCTCAATAGCGAAATTATCATTGAAATATATTAATTCGATGTCTGAGTGTAAAGTAAAACAAATAATATAGTTGTGTTGTATAACATAAAAAATCATATTCATAAATGTCATAAATTAAAGAAACTACAAAACAACAACAACTACAATTAAATACAACAAAAAAAAAACAAGACTTTAAATTTTATATTTTACATATAATTCATAGCTGAAATTTGTTATTTTTATTATTTTTTATTATTATATATAAATATATATTATATATTAAACTTTTTGTGAATTTGTGTATGCAATCATAATGAAATTAAACGCATTTTAATTTTTGTGCAAATTTTTAGTTTTCAGAAAAAAAATTCATTAATAAAATAAATTAATTAATTAATTAAGTCTTATTTATACACTTATAAATAAAGAATTATTTTTAATTTATATATTAGTTTTATATAAGCGAACATAGACAAAAAAAAAAGAAACATAACACAAAAATTGCGGAAAAATGAAAGCATTTGTTAATTTTTATATACATAATAACATTAAATAAGATGATTAAGTTTGCCCAACTAATGGAATTTTTATTGAACAAAACAAAACATCATTAAAAACAAATTTACATAAATTAAAAAAAAAAAATAATATTAAAACAGTTTGTAATAAACTAAAATAACAACAACTGAAGATAAACACTTCGATTTACGAATATTTGTTTTTGTTCCATTTAAAAAAAAAAAAAAAACTAACAAAAAAAAAGTAAACTTTAATTAAAAAAAGACCAGAGTTACCATATTAAGAAAAATAATAAATGATTTTATTTCATTGAAACAATGAAAAAGGCGTTCATGACTTTAATTTTATTTTAGCGTGTGAGAAGTTAAACGAAATCGAACTGAATTGAGTGGAAACGAGTTGAATTGTGCTTCCAATTGGTTTTAGAGGTTGAATTTTGAGACTTAAATAAATCTCAATCAAACGAATTATAAATATATAAAAATTAACTATATGAATATGTGTTGAATTTTCTTATTCGCTTCAAAAGGTTTCAATGATTGGCCCAATTTCTCGTTTTTTTTTTTTTTACATTTATATTTTAAATTATTATTATCTTATTTAATACTTGCTGATTTTTTTTTATTTGCAGTTTAAGTTATTGTTATAAAATATTAATAATGAAAAATTCGCACAATAGTTACACCCAAAAAAAAAATAATAGTAAAAGTCAACGCGTCTGTGCGAATTTCTTATATATAATACAAGTCATATCCCTTATTTGTTTTTTAAATGTACCCAGCTATTTGTAACTAATAATGTTTTTGATATACGTCATTTTTAAGCAACGGAGGCATTTTTTTTTTTTTGTTTCTATGTATAATTAAACATTTTTTGCATATCATTCGTGCAACATGAAAGACGCTTTGGATTATGTATTCTTATATTAATAATTATTTATTTATTACTACAAACCATATAATTTCATTAAACAAAACAATGTTTGAAACGAAACGATAAAATAAACGCGCGCTGTGGTTTCAATTTTAAATTTAAGACATATTAAAGTTTATGTATCTAATATTTATAATGCACGCTGGAATGTAACAATCAAAATGATTTTTTATTGGACTATTTAATTATTTTTTTTACATATGTATTTTTTTTTTAAATTTTTTTTAATGTTATGAGAAGACAGAACGAATATGCGAGTCGTCAACGAAGTAATGGAAAACATACCAAGTATTTCCACAGCGACCAACAAAAATTGAAAATTTCAAGTTATTTTTAATTACGTAATTTCGAAAACTCTTTTTTCGATATTCTCTCTTGAAGCGGCTTAAAACCGCACAAATTGTTTAAATTCTTTCGAAAAAAACAAACTTTTTAAGATTGTGCCATCTTTTAGTCAAAGTTTGACTTGACTTATTTAAATTTTCTTTTTGTTCCTTTTTTTTTTAACTTTTCGTAGTAGAAATGAAATTCTTTTGCACAAAACTGCAAACGCTTTTTGTAGTATTTCTTAGACTTGAAAGTAATTCTTAGTTTTTTTCGCTGCTGCATTTTTTCTTATTTATAATTTTTACTTATTTTTAATTGAGTTGGATTTTTTTTTTTATATTTGAGTTTATTTTTCTATATTTTTTTAGTAAATTTCTTAAAATAAATTTTGTATTATTTTTTTATGCATAGTTAAGCAAACAAACAAACCAAAAAAAATACAAATACTCTATTTCTCTTGGGCTTATTTTCGCCCCGTTCGGGTGTTGTGTGTGTTCTTTTCTTTTTCGTTGGCCACAGGCACGGACACGCTGCGTCGTCAACTATCGACGCCACAGTCGGTCGGCTCGGCTCCTTCGCCGCCGCCTTTCGGCATGCATTTGAATGCGGCACTCAAAAATGAGTATCATCCGCTCAACTACATACGCACACCGGGCAATGGTCATTCGGGCGGCGTGGGCGGCTACAATCAGTCACAAGCAATTGGCTCCTCCACGCCCACCGGCGCTGGCGGTGGCAACGCTCTGCATAACTCCCACCATCAGATGTCGTATCACAACATGTTCACGCAGTCTCGCGATCCGGGCACGATGTGGCGCTGTCGCTCTTGCGGCAAGGAGGTCACCAACCGTTGGCATCACTTTCACTCACACACTGCGCAGCGTTCGATGTGCCCATATTGTCCGGCGACCTACAGTCGCATAGATACACTACGCTCGCATCTACGGGTCAAACATCCGGATCGGTTGCTCAAGTTGAGCTCATCGATATAAATGTGGCGGCACTAACTCAACAAATCGGGTCGTATGCGTATTCACTCACTCAGTACTAAACCAGCGTTCTTCTTCTTATTCGTTGCGTACGTATGTATTATGTGAGTGCATTAGTGTGCGTCGTTAACTTAAGCAAACCGAAATTGCTTTCAATGGACATAACCCAGCAAACATTTAGCTTACAATTGTTCTTAGGTTCAAATATTTCCTATTAAACGTAAGTTTTTAAACAAAAACAAAACACAAAAAAGAAACAAAACAAAAAAATAGAAAAAACTTTTGACTTTAAATCAACTTTTTGCATTTACAATTCAAATAGCTAAAAATAGAGATAATCAAACATTTAAATAGTCAAAGTTTTTCTAATGCAAAGTGAAGCACCTCCCAAATATCCCAAACTAAACCCGAAGATGCTAATAAACAAACAAACAACACAAAATAAATTAAACTAAAAGCAAAGAAAATTATGTATTTCAAAAAATATTCACTAATATTATGTAAAAACAAAAACTTAAACAATGTATTCAATGCCTCTAAATAAAAGTCAACAAAAAGATGTATGCAGAAATAATAAATCAAAACAGAAATTTAACTTTTGAAGCAAAGACAAAATTTGAATGGTTTCAGTGTTTCAAAATTATTAAAACTTAAATCATAATTAATATATTTAACAATTTAAATAGTTTAAAAAAAAACTATTTCATAAATATTTCACATTTATGCATTGAACGATTTATTTTTAAACTTGAAGAACTACAAATTTAAAAATAATCAAGGTTTCTGCATGTTGTTTCCTAATTAGCTTAAAGAATTGAAATAAAAAATAACAAATAAAATATATATTATTACTATAACCGAAATAAACAAAATAATAGTAATGACATTAAACTTAACAATCAAAAAATAATTGTATTTAAAGTAAAAAAAAAAAAAAAAAAACAAAAGAAAAGTTTGTAAAATTTTTTTTTTATTAATAATTACTAATTTGAATTTGTTTTTACAAACGAAAGAAGCTGAGAATAAAGTTAAAAAAATAACTGATTAAAAAAAATATATATTAATTTACTCAAAGCAAACCAACTACAAAGAAAATTTGATATACCTCATATGCATTTCAGTTTTATTGTTGAATTGTTCAAGTTTTGAATGAAATAGTTTTAATATATAGTTTTATGGCGCATTATTTTTATTATTTTTTATTTGTATTTAATTTTGAGTTTTGTGCATAATTTTTTAAAGTGTACTTTTAATTAACATAAGCTAAATGGAATACTTGAACCACCTCACTTTGTTAATTGTTTTAAGTTTACTTCGCTTATTTTATAATTATGTTATAAAAAAAAAAATCAACAAAAAATAAACTGCAAGAAAGGAGAAATCATATCATGAATAAAAGTTTAAACACAAAACAAAACTAATTAGTAAGTCAAAGGCTCTTGACTGGAGAAATCAAGCTCAAAGCACAAGGCACAAATTCACGTGGCTATTTTTTAGTATAACAAGAAAATATTAAACTTAAAAATTTGTTTATTGGGTAATATTGCTAAGTGTACGTCCGTTGCTTTATACTAGAAAAACGAAAGAGATAAAAAATAAAAATAATTCAAAAATATAAGAAATTTTAAACATTTTGTGATATAATGCAAAATTTTTTTTTGTCGCAGTTAATTTTCAAAAGTAAAAATTAAAAAGAAAACTAAATCTTCAAAAATTAAAATAAAAATTATGTGATATTTTCGGCACAACAAAAACTAAAATAGATAAAAACGAAGTAATTTATTTTTAGGCAAAAGTTCAAAATTTTTTTGTTATCTTATTTGTTAAAGAAAAAAAAAATAGTTTATTCAAAATTGTTACGTTTCGGTCAAGTTTAAAGTTCGAATAATGAGTTTAACGAAAAACGAACTTAAGGCACAAAATGTATAAAATTATTTTTTGTAATTATTTGTAGTTTATTTTTTGTTTAAATACTTTTAGCTGTGTAAATACAATTAATGTGTTTTGAATGTTTCTATTTTGTTTAAGAAATTTTTATTATTTTTTAAGTTTGTGAAATTTTAATTATTACCAGCAGCAACAACATAAACTACAAAGCCAACAACAACTACAACACATTTATGTACCAAAAATGTAATAAATATGAGAAATTATATTAAACAAAACAAAAAAAAAATTGAAAAACAAAGAAATTATATCATTTAATAAACTTTCAATATAAGCTGTAAACGTGCATTTCTCTCCATAAAGCCGTCTATTTTTGCCACTTGTTCTAATAACCATTCATATATGTATGTGTATAGTACACACATAGATACAAACATACATGCACTTAAGGTACATATATCAGACTCGACTGTTCTGCTACACTTGGTCCGTCGTGTTGTGCCGCAGATACAATATACAAAATAAAAAAACATTTTTAAATGATATTTACTCAATAAAAAATTATTTTGAAAATATGCAAAAGCTCAAATTTTTACAAAAAAAAAAAAAACAAATATATATACAAAAAAAACCTCTTCTTGTATTACGAAATAGTTAAATTTCGATTAACATAAATTTATTCACTTTTAATGCAATAAAAACAAAAATAAGATGAAATACTTAAGCAAATGTCTATAATTAATTGTCTATAATAACAGTATTGATTAAGATATCAAATGAAAAAGAAATCAGGTTGGAAGCACAATTCAGTTCCTCTGGTCTATCAAAGGTTCAAATTAATATTTTCATTTTTGTGCCTAGCCTAAGGCACATTCAGAAAGGCTCTGATTTAATTCCATGGGTTAATTTCAATACCACGTAAGTATATTTGTTCCGTAAGTACCAAAATATTATATTTGTCTTGATTATTGGCTAAAAGTTCGTAAAATCAAAAGAACGTAGTAAAAAAAATTAATACAACTGTAAAATGCGGAAATGAAATGTCATTGAAAAGATTTTCCCAAATCGATTCTTGAAATAAATACGGTAAATAGGGCCGTGGAGCCCTATTCGAAATGGTGAAGAAAACTGAAGAAGACTTTTTTGTTTTGTAAGATAGAGAGCTGGAATGCCTAACCCGGTGGCACACGAAAAATCTTCGTAATACGATAAGTAAACTTTGGCACCCCGACTCTGTAACCCTAAAAAAACCCCATGTTGTAAAACAATTCGTAACGACAATTTTTCAAATAAAATGATAATAAAGTGCCACGGTATTAAGTGTTGAACAGCGTCAGAGTCATCCACATTGACTTAGCCCAGGTGCCTGTGCATCTGCAAGCTAAATTGAGCTAGCCAGCACTATCAAGACATTTCAGGTTAGCCTTTCATCCCATCCGCATACAACGTCTACGACTAGTTTTATTCTAAATCAGTCTAGTCTTAGAAATTTATCTGTTATTTATGTTTGTTAACAACACTGTTGTCTGATTTTTTTTCGTGTCTTTGACTCCGTTTCAGCTGTTAAAAGCTCTGTTGTTAACTTTGCTAATAGCAGAAATTCTATCTTTTTGTCTCTTTTCTCTTACCCCGTCTCTTTCTCGCTTCTGTCAATAACAGTATTACTGAATGTTGATAACATGCTACATACAGTAATTGTGCAGCACTGCAGAAAACTTTGCGAATTCTGTGCGCTAACACCGAATGCAATGCTGGCTCTCGTTCTTACTATTCGTTTCACTTTTTTGAAACGGCCGGCGTTGGATTGGTGTGCCCTCTATCGCTGTATGTTCGCTCCTGACA
This sequence comes from Phortica okadai, assembly GCA_034638295.1. Lineage (NCBI taxonomy): Eukaryota > Metazoa > Arthropoda > Insecta > Diptera > Drosophilidae > Phortica > Phortica okadai. Next base: position 10,992,468 of record CM067849.1, on the reverse strand, counting down.
AGAGAAATACTCCCATTTCGGTGCTTTTCCAGATGTGCAGGTAGGTTCGTATATGTATATTTCTTCTTCTCTGACTCGTTATGAACCGCAAGTGCAGTATTGGTTTAGCGTATGTTGTGGTATATTCGATTAGCATTTGGCCAATTTCATCCCCTTCTCAAAAATGTAAACAAACTGCTTCTTCTTCTGGTGTAATTGACTCTGTTATGACACCGCAACTCTACATTGGTGTGGCCTATGTCGCGGTGCACTCCATAGTATATGTCCCTTAACCTTAAAAAAAGGTAAATTCGTGTGGACGCTTTCGGGCCAATTTGACACTTTTGAGCAAATTTGGCAAATTCTCACTAAAAATTTTACGAAATAGCCCGAGCGACAATTCGTGCAATTTCAAATTTAGCTCTTTTTAGCTCTTTTGCTTGATGATTTTTCAACTGTCGAAAGAATACCAGGTGCTGTCAACTATTCTGATGCAAAAATGGATGTAACTTTGCTAGTTAGTTAAGTAAAATATGTGTTGTCAAAAGACAGAAGAGCGGAAGAAAAGCTGACTAAAAATATTTCCAACCAAAAATTCACGGAAAAAGCCGTAAAAATTCGTAAAATAATGCTGTTACAGCGACAGGCGGTGTTTTGACAACACTGCGTCTAATATTAAATGTCACTGCACTATTGGTTTAACGTATGTCGCGCTGTATTCGCTGGGGATTTGTCCTGTTCCTCTATTCTGTCTTTGACTCGGTTTCAGCTGTTAATTAACATGTGAATTTAACATGCTGTTAGCGCCAAATCAGCGGACGAAATAATACAAAATTTTATATGTTTTGTCTCATTTTTTACGGACTGTCCTTGTCTTTTCTGGTGGTAACAGTGTTTTTACGCAACATAATGTTGACATTTTACTAAAAACACCAATTTCCGAACAAACCCGAGTAAACCCGAGCGACAATTCGTGCAATTTATCAGTTTTCCCATCCGCGAATTACGCGGGAATCAAAACTATTTACTTTTGGCGCAACTGGAAGTATAAAAACGTGAGTTATTTTTATTAAATTTGGTTTAAAAAGTGTGTTGAGTTTGATGTTGTTCAATGTGATAAAAAAATTGCACCTACCGCCGTTGTTACCGTTCTGTTTACCCCCACATCAGGCGGCGCAGCGTCTTTGCATTTGCATTTACTTCAGGGTCATTTTATAAACGCATAAATGCAAAGGAGTCCACCACCACCGCTACATTAGTGCGTTAGTGAATTTCGCCACCGCTTCGAAATTATTGAAATTGTAAAAAATCGTTCAATATAAAATTTTCCACCGCGATTTAGATGTATGCATTTGTGTGTATGTGAGTGTTTGTGTCTGTTCCTTGCTTTCTTGGCCGCTCATATTCCGCTTCCTCATACCACTGACCCGTTTTTTGCGTATTCATTGATCTTCTGTATCTGTTGTTTGTTATTTTGCTTTCTTGTTAGGTTTTTGTGTACTACTTTTTTTTTGTTCTTTCTTATTGCTGTTCTGTTTTTGTTTATGGCATTTCGCTTTCGTCTCTTTGTCAGTGGTGGCGGGGAGTAATTGTTAATAATATTTCGTATCGCTATTATCAACATATTCTAACTTTTTTAATATTTGGCAATGAATTTGTTTAGATTTTTACAACAACCCAAAACTGTTATTAATCAAGTAAGATTCTTGTCTATAATCAATATTCTAAACAAATTTGTCAAGTTCGAAGCCTCAGTGTTGATGCAGAGAGATTTGACCTCGTGAAAAATTGAAGATTTTACGGTATAAATACAAGTTTTGTAGCTAAGCGAATATTTGTAAACACTCTTGATTTTTGTTTCCGAAAACATTGTTTTCTGTTACATTCAACAAAAACTGAAAACAACACGTTGGAAAACGTTGGAAACTGAAATTTTCAAAAGTTTACTTGCCGCTCAGTTGTCGTTTAGCATCGGAAGAGCTCATTACGAATAGGGAAAAGCGGAAAAACTGTTGAAACTATAATCGGCGTTGTGGAAATTTCTTATTTTTGATGTTGAAATCTCTGCGCAGAGATTATTTTTAGAATATTTTCTTTTCCAATTTTTCATTAATGAAAATCTTAAATTATATTCCATATTAGCCATAGTAGTGAGATTAAATCAAATAAGAAAAGAGGCTATACGCTACGCACGCCAAAAACTAAAACCAAACAACACAATTGTTATATAATTATGGTTAGAACAATCGAATTAAATTAATCAAATAAAATGTCGAACAAATTCAGACGCAATTCATTGTCGGGGGTCAGTGGTGTGCACGGTCCCGTCGGCGGTTTTTCCAATAATTCCTCATCGTCGCCAAGCAATCAGCCGCGAAAACGTGTTAAACGCTGCTTTCGCAATTGTATTACCTTCATGTGCACGCAGGTTGGAGTGGGGGCACTAATTGTGTTTTACGCCATTTGTGGAGCCTTCTCGTTTATGAACATTGAGCGCGAATACGTAGACAAGACGACCGAACAAGTACATGCATTGCGGCACAATTGTTCGCAAAGGCTATGGAACATTACCGAAGAGCTGAACACATTCAACAAGAGTGTATGGATAAATGAAACACAAGATGTGCTACAGATCTATCAGTCGCGCATTGCTGCCATTATCAAAAATGGCTACGATATGCGCACACCAGAACAGAAGTGGAGTTTTCCGGCGGCGTTGATGTTTTGCCTGTCGGTCATAACGATGATTGGCTACGGCAATATGGTGCCACGTACTCCGTGGGGCAAAGGTTTCACCGTTATCTATGCCACTTTTGGCATACCGCTCTACATTCTGTACTTTCTGAACATGGGCAAAGTTTTGGCGCGCTCATTCAAGTTCCTGTATCGCTCGTTGCACGAGTGTACGCAGGATGTGGACACCTTGGAAAGCCGGTTCGATGCCCTTGAAGGAGGCAGCTTTGCTGCATTGCAACGCAAAAAAATCATTGTGCCATCAACAGCCTGCTTGTGGGTGATTATATTCTACATACTGACAGGCACAATAATGTTTGCCAACTGGGAGAAGTGGTCATTTCTTAATTCCTTCTATTTTTGCATGACTTCATTGTGCAAAATCGGCTTTGGAGATTTTGTGCCGGGCGCTTCGTTGGTTACTGCGGCGGATGTGAATGCAGCCACACAAAAACTAAAGGAGGACTACACCGCCGACCCTAATGAGGTCACTGAGCTGCAGCTAATTACTGATCAGCATTCAAAACTGGCGATAAATTTTCTCTACATGCTGATTGGCATGGGCTTAGTAGCCATGTGCTACAATCTGATGCGTGAAGAGGTGCGCGTCAAGATAAAAGAGATGAAGGAGGACACGAAACTATGCTTGGAGGATACACGATTACGTTTTATGGGATGCTGTGGGGGCGGTTGCAGTGAGCCACAGGATTATGAAAATGATTATTATTAGCTTAACGACCCAAAAATTGTTTAGCATTTATGGTGACGGTACAGATGTTCTAAATGATGATAATGTTGTTGATGGCGTTGACAATGATGATTGTGCTGTGGTTGTAGCTTTGTGCTTATTATTATAACAATTAAACGGTTTTAATTCGACATTTATTCAGTTTTTCGTTTCGTGCAACATGTGGCAATATATTCTAAAATAGGTGGGAATAATTTCTCCAAACAAACTTTTCGTTTTCTTTTTTTTTTTATATATGTAATAATTAATAAATGTGTTTTTTCTTATGTGCTCGTCAGGTAATCATTGAACACTTTCTGCAACTCCAAGAACGCATCAGGAACTTCGGTGGCATGCTTGGCGGCGGTGCGGATCGTTTATGCACGCCAAGCACATCAGCTGGACCGTTCCGGATATTTTCGGTGGCCGGTTTTCAAAATCGCGCCAACGATATTGTCTACTGTCCACCGATAATCCGGCAGCCAACTCAAAATGTCGAAGATTCAACTGCAATTGTTTACTTTGGTGGCGATGTGCAGGTAAGTAGTACAAGGCAATAATTTATAGTGATTTTGTCGATAGACACACACGTTCGCGCGTACAAATATAGTAACAACATTTGTCAATTTTTGTGTAGGCATGTTTATATTTGAACGCACCACCTTGTGTTGTTTATTGCGTCATAAGAAGTAAATTATCGTAAATTATAACAAAAACTACGAAAATAGTTCCGAAGATTTTAAAACGCGAATAAATAATTTTTTTTTTTATCACAAATACAATATTTTTATACAAATTTTTATAGGATTTTCCGGAAAGCATGGAAACGAATCGGGATAGCCGTGGTTACATGAAGTATAATTTGGAGAATTCGGCAATTTTGCTGCGCGAAGCTTTTCCGCGTTCGCATATAATCGTCATACGACCGGTGCGGTAAGTACATTCTTTTTGGCAATTTTATAAAGGATAATTACAACATTATCTTTTTTATATATAGTATGGAGTTTAAGACCTTTAGTTGTTTCGATAACTTTGTACGTGGCAATAATGCAGGTGTGCCGGATCATACACCCATGAATCATGCACTTCAACATTTGGAAAAGTAAGTGTCAAACTCATTTGCTATGCAATACAAGTAATGAAAAACAATTTTTTTTCTAACAATACAGATTATTGCAAAATTTATCTCAACGTTTGATATCCATACCCGAGAATGAGATACTCGATCAGGCTGCACAGGCGGCGGCTGCCGCAGCTGCTGTTGCCGCTGCTGCAGCTGCGGCAGCGTTAACTTTATCAAATGCAACAACAACATCTTCGGATTCATCGTCATCATCGTCGAATACCAGCGATGGAAGTCAAGAAATGGATATTGATATACTACAAGTTCAGGAAAATGTAACGGTTGATGCAGATGGCGCTGTTATATTTCCAAATGTTGTTTCGCCAACGACGCCGCCCACAAGTGCAGCAGCGCCGACTGTGAATAATGCTGAAGATAGTGAAAGCGTGGCAAACACGAATGCAACGACAGCAGTCGCAAATAATAGTGTAGATGATGATACGATGCAGCAGCAGAGTCAAACAAATAATGGGCAACATTTTAACAACGTAAACAATGTGAACAACGATTGCGCCACAACTCAACATCAGCAACAGAATCAGCAACCGCAACCGCAGTCCCAAAGGCAAACAGACAGCAATCCACTTTGGTGGCGGGAGAATCTTAACTTGGACAAGTCTAAACTTATCTTAATTGGATTTAGCAAGGGTTGCGTCGTTCTCAATCAAGTGAGTCGTCGTATTTGCTGTAAAAATCGCTAAGAAAGTTTAAATTCACCTTAGTTGAGTTAAATAATGTAATATAATAATTTTATCTTCTCTTTCTGATTTATGTATGCAGTTTATCTATGAGTTCCATTATCTGAAAACCTTGACGCCCGATGACAGCACAATGGTGCGTTTGCTTTCGCGTATCAAGGACATGTACTGGTTGGATGGTGGCCACGGTGGTCAAAAAAACACATGGATAACATCCCGAAGTTTGCTCGAGACATTAACGCGTATGGGTATGTACAATGGGCATAATATTGTATTTATTGTTTGCAATGTTAAATACTTGACGCATCACAGGTATGAACATACACGTACATCTGACACCGTACCAAGTGCAAGACGATCGACGACCTTGGATCCGTAAAGAAGAGAAAATCTTCACTGATATGTTGCGAAGGCTTGGAGCGCCAATTACGCGGCATTTGCACTATGACAACCAGCCAGCAAATCTAATGACACACTTCGAAGTGTTGCAGGCATTCTGTCAGCATATACACGCACTAAGTCAACAGCAACAGACGCTAACACAAGTACAGCAACAACAGTTGCAGCAACAGCAATTGCAAACTAACGACCAACAACAGCAGCCACAACAGCAACACTCGCAAACTCAAACACATTCATCATTACAACAAATACAAGCACAGCAAACAAACAATACAAATAGCAGCATCAGCAATAGTAGCAACACCAACAATGCAAACAAAACAACAAGTTTAGATGGTAACGAAGAAAAGTGACACCGCCAACATCGACGCCGTTTGCATGCAATGCATAAGAGCTCAACATCATTGGCGAAGTATAAGCAATTGCAACAGCATTTGTTATTGCAACCGGGTGGCGTTTTAACGGCAACTTCATCAGCGGCAACGGTAACGGCAACATCAACACGTTTAGCAGCGGCGCTCATTTCATCTGCTGTAGCCGCTTCGAATATACGCGCTGTAGCAGCAACAGCAGCATTCGCTGTCGCTAATGCGAGTGCTAGTGCCACTGTTGTTTCCCAACCAACGATGCCAACGGCTTTGCCAACATTGATGCCGCCAGCACCTGCAACATGCGCGTCAACAAGTGCATCAGCAACTGCTTCTACCGCTGCAATTGTAAATAATCACGCAAGCCATATGCAACAAAGGCAACTACAACAACCGCTCTACTATCATCAGCATCAACATCACACGCACCACAACCGCTACCACCGCAGTCAACAACAACAACATCAACAACAGCAGCAACAACAACAGCAGTCACATCCTCAGCATCACCATCATCATTATCATCATCACCATCATCACCACCATCATCGTCGCTCTAAACGTAAGCTTCAAAAATTGTATTATACGCTTTGCCGTTAGATGAAATCCATTATTCATTGTCAAATTGTCGTTAGTCGTCTACGCACGTCGCAATATCTGCAACGTCTAACTTTGTAAAGCAAAAGTATCCTTATTCGCACGTAAGTATATCGTATAATTTATTTAAGCTATAATTCAACTTTTTTTTAAACTGATCTATGACTACAAAGATGTAAGCACTAGTAAGATAGTTTTTTCTTCAGTCAACCATTTTTTATACCCTTTACACACTGTGTGTCTGGGTATATTAAGTTTGTTTCAGACCAAATGTATGTATGTAACACCAATAAGGTGTGGTAGATGCAGTATACACAGCTCTACAAAATGGCGTCCCCCCAATTTTTCCCCCTTCTAATCTATAAGAGGAGACTCAATAAATATGCCTCTTTAAAACTGCATACCACAAAATAGCCCTCTTTTTCATGGTTGCTCTTCAAAGACCATCAAACACAAATTTTTCACATTTTTGTTTTACCAATTTTAATATTTTGAACATTATTTAAATGGGCGATGCCAAATATACAATTTATTTACATTTGTGGCGTAGCGCCGCCTACTGTGTGTGCAGGGTATTATATTGTCGAGTATACTCGACTCTACCGTCCTTACTTGTTTTTTTTTTTTTTTTTAATTATTTCATTTGATTTGAGATCACATTTCTGAACGGTTTGTCACTCTTTTTCTGACTAGAAACAAAGGCAAGGTTCAAATGAAGTAAGTGTGTAGTGGTTCACAATAGTTTGTGTTCATTAGATCACTTTATGCCAGATAAATTAAACTTTCTGTCGAACCGTTCCCAATATCCTTCATTATTGTATTTATTTGTAAAAGGACCCAGTGCAATATATTTTCCTATATAAATTTCTGTCGTTGTCCTACTTTCGTCATTTATTCTTTTTAAATATATCATTTAATTTATTTTTACATAAGCCCCATGAAAAAGTATACCAATAAAAAAATAACCTCACCCCTTACCTATAAAGCGCTCGTGTGATCTTTTCAAAATGAATTTCAAATTTTATCGTCATTTCTTGTGTATTATCTTTAAAAATGGTTTAATAATTACGTGCGATAAAATTCAAATAATTTAAGTGAATTAATTATTAAAAGTTTAAAGCAAAGCAAAGAAAAATAACATTTTAAAAGCATTCGATGATAAGAATTAAAATCTCATTAAGTATTATTTAGCTGATAATTAATAAAAAGAATTAAGCGAAAATTTAACGAATTGTGAAGCGTGCGAGTGTGTGTAATAAAAAGAGAAACAAAAAAGATAAAATTAAAAATTGAATTCGGCTCTCACTCTTGAATCGTTTAATATGATGAATTTGCTTAATGTGCTAAGAATAATTTAAGATGTTTTAACTAAACAGAAACTATAAAGTTGTGTAATAGCAATGGAGGTGAGAGACAGATCAGCGTGTCCAGCCTCCAATAATGATTACTTCATTGGCATAATTCGTTAAAAAGTAATAACAGAAAAAAAAAAAAAACAGAAACTATATATAAATAAATAAAACAAAATTGAACGTGTTAGAATAAATATTTAAACTATCGATTTATCGCACATTTCAAACACACAATAAGTTATAAGCAAAATATATGAGTGCATAGAAAGCAACAAGATGACAATTGATAACGATAAAAAATTTAATGAATAAAACAAACAGAAATATAAAAGAAAACATTTTTGAAGACGTACCTTTTTAGAATTTGCAGTTCAAAATTGCGTTAGTACTTTTCGGCTGAAAAAAAAACAAAACAAGTTAAAATTGCTTTGTGCTTAAAACCAAAAAAAAAAAAAAAATAATAATAATAAATAAAAAAAAACTCCAATTAAACAAAACAACAAATCAATAACAAGCATTATACACAAACAAAGAAAACAACTTAAATTATAATTAAGTATTTAAAAGAACACAAATACATAAATCTATATTCATAAATATAGAAATTGAACAACTTCTGAAATGCTAAAGATTATGCAAATAAAATGTATTAAGACTACTTAAAAATATTTTGACAGCTTTTCATTTCAACTATCGTTGTTTCTTTTATTTATCTCAGCATTAAAAATATCATCAATTTCACTACAACTATGACTAAAAATAAGAATTATATATTTACAAAAAAATACGCTAGCATTGACACCTATGTAAATGTTGGTTTTAGCGTTGACAGACTTAAAGATTTGAGTGATGAGAGCTTGTGTCGAGTTTGAGGTTTTTTTTTGGTTCTGGCCTATTATGTGTAACTTCAGCATTTTTGGTTATGTGCAGCGATTTGTACACTCGACGCCACGAAGCCATTCGTCGCTGCCATCGCAGCAATCACAGATTCCATCGTTGACGCGACTGCTGGGTACATAAACATCGCGACCGCGGCCGGTGATATGACGTTTTTGGTATTTACAATAGAAGCGACCATTGTTGCAAGCATTAGTACTTGGCTCATCGCTGCCATCTGTCTCGCAGTCACAGAAATCATCGTTGACATAACTGAAAGGTATAGCTTTGCTGCCATCAAGGCATTTAAATTTACCCTCGAAATTTGGCTTATACGCATCGTAGTCAAAGAGACGGATTCCACTGCAAAAAATATATAAAATCATAGTTGTAAATGATTGTCTCGATTGCAATAAGCTTTTTAGCCTACCGTATAATTTTGATTGAATCATTTTGATCCAGATTTGTCTGACCGCCATTGCTACGAACATCATCACTTTTGCTTTTGTCACCGCCTCCGGGGTCGGGAACCTCTTCGCCATCCATCTGCTTACTTCCAAGCGATTGTATAATTTGTTTGTGCTTGCGACGTAAACCGTGCATTGTGTTCTCTAAGCTCCACGGTGCGCTTGCAGTTTGCAACTGGTTGATCGAGAGCGCCTGATAAATGAAGAATATGATTCCCAACAAAAATATAAATAGCAAAGCCATTTTCGATTTATGTTTGTAAAATGGTTTGTAGTAGATGTTTTCGCGTTTAACCCATGTTTTGCGCATTTCACTCAGCGTGTTTTAATTTACGCTTACGACAAACAAATATCGGTTGATTGAAACAAGTTGAATTTTAAGTTATGTTTTTTAATCTTATGTCTGAAGTACACATCGACGTTATACCAACATACACCAGAATGCGGCGTAAACAAAAAATGTCAACAAATTGTAGTGTTGTAAAACGTCGAAAGAAATTTGTAAGAATGTGACATAGTTCGATATATGATATAATCGATGGCTTCCGATTACATTACCGGATCAAAATTTGTACTTGGTAGCCGACAAAAAAAGGTTACCCACCGCCAAATTAATCAATTTATTTATGCGTTACTTTGGATTTTTTATCAGTTAACAAGTTGCCGAGTTGGGCATGAAATATTTATTTATATTTTGAAAAATTCGTTTCAATTGCTTTTGGTTCGAGCAGTGCCAAGTCTCTGTTAATGAACATCCCGACAATAAGTGAACTTTCAATTAATTCAACAGTTGTGTTAGAGTCCACAGTTATATATTTTACACTTGTCCTATGCTACTTTTCTATACTTAAGATATAAAATGACGCTTTACTCTTCCCTAGAAAAGCGTATCCTCCGCTCGTATGTATTCTCCAATATCCGACTGATGGAAGCAAACCGTTGTCAACGGGTCGGCAGCTTTGCACTCCGTCGTTGAGCGCGCCAACACACCAAAGCCGAGTGGTAGATCGTTCATTGAGTAGACAACCACACCTTGATACTGACCGGCATTCTCGGTAATACGACCCAGACCAGATTTAGGTATGTGGTTGCCATAGAGATACTGCTGTTCAAATGATGATTTTACCCACACCTTATATTGAGCATAAGGCGCCAAATAGTAGAGGGCAGTTATATGAAATTTCAGCTTGTTTGTTTTGGAGAATTTCCCGAAACAAGTGCCCACGCAGACCAATTGTTTGTATCCAAAACACTCCGATAGCTTTAATATACGCTCCGACACATAGTAGACGCGGTCGCGGTGTTCACGGAAGCAGTAGGTGCCATCGGGTCTGTCGATCAGTTGTTTTACATTGGTTCCAATGCTGCAATATTATAAAAGGAAGAAGTTTACAATCTATTTTCTTCTCAGCGAGTGTAAATATTTTACTATTTTGATAGTTTCTCGAAGAGTATCTTGGCACGTTCGTCACTTAAACGTTTCATTTTGGTTTTATTCCTTGTTTAATTATTATTTGTTCGCTCTTGTTTGTAAAACTAAACGTAAAAACGTAAAATGTCGCCAAAACTGATGTAGTCGGCCGTCCAACAGATATAATGAAGAAGAAGAAGAAGCTCAGAGATGCTAAAAGCGCGTACGTTTGCTTCAAATATAAGTACACTTAAGTTATTTCATAGTTAAATATTTTGAAAGCACGTGCGAATGTTTTTCTCGTCAACTACATTTACAGTGTTACAAAATGTCGGTCAATCAAATGTGTTACTAAACACCATTTTTGGAGTTCGACGGCAATAGACGAATCTTGTAAGCCCTATAGTGATGAAGTCTTTATAAATTACATATTTTGTAAAAATAATGTTTTAGGCTTAACAATTATAGTTAATTATAGTTCTAGTTTTGCGGGAGTTTTGAAAATTGTCATATATATGGATTTTGCGCTGGTCTTTCCGAATATTCACTTTACGACCTTCTATCACAGCCACTCGGGCATTTTTGGAAAAATTGACGCCACATCTCCATTTTGGCTCATTTTATGTAAAAAACATTTCATCTGTACTGACTTAAACTAGAGGGAATTTCCTACAAATTATGTTCTAACCTTTTTTTCGTAAGACTAATAGTCTAGGCGTACGATCGCCACAAAGTGTACAAGTTTGGTATACTTGGGCATTTTGAATGGGATTGGGTAACACCTTTCTTTACGACCAAATGACTGACTATTAAATGCATCTAAAAATTAATTTATATCGCTAATTTGCTAAAAATTTCCAATAATTCTAAAAACGTATTAAAAATTTTAAATAGCTAAATATCTCGCAGTAAAAAGGAGAAATCTTTCCCTTTTTTAGGTGCCGTTTAAGTTTTACGTAACGCAAATTTTTTGGATTTTTTACCTTCTCCACTCAAATCTTACTAAAATAACACATTTCAATTTAATAACATCCTCTCCACCCCATGAAAGCAATTCCAAATTGCTTTACGAAATACTTGAACGGCCTCTTACGTGGTGAATATGCAATATCGAAAATCGTTAACGGATGATAATTAAAATTTTAAATTATTTATTTGTTTTAATTTATTTACAGTATAAATAAAATACCATTAATAGCGTCTTTGTTATGATCACTACTGACTTATTTTTGGTAACTACACAAATCATATTTGCTTAATTCATCTTTGTGTAAAATAATACAACATTTTATCTTAAATTACACTTAATGCCTATTTATAAATAAATAATAAGATCTAAATTAAGAAGCCAACAAACAAAAATATCACTTTCAATATGAGTTTAAACTAAATCCTTTTGTTTTTGTTCATAGTGTCGATCCCTAAGCAAGTCGTCCAACTGATGTTCCTGATAATAAACGATGAATGACGCCGACGAAACTTCATCAAAAATGGCACATATGCTCGGTTTGAGGTTATAGAAGAAGAGCAATTGCTGGCGACTGCTGAAGTCTTTGAGCAGGGATTCCATTACTGTGGCAGCGGTAAAGTCGGCGCCGTAAATGTGCGAAGCGTCGATTACCACCGGCGCGTTCTGTCGCATGGAGTGCTTATTGACGAGATTACGAACGTAGTCAACCGATGGAAAGATGAGACAACGGTCTGGCGTTATCATGAGATACTCGTTACCCGCTTGTGTAGTGAGAAGTTCCGTGCTAATTTTGGGACGCGCAGCGTGATAGAGTATGAAGATGACATTCAAGCCGACGCCAATCAGTATGCCCCACTGCAGTGGCAGTATTAGACACGCCAAGAAAGTGCCTATGCCGGGCACTAAATCGCTTTCTGTGTAACAAAAAGGATTTGTTAGTAATTTTTTTTTTAAACAAGGATTTTGCTATCGTCTGCCTTACTTTTAGAGCGCCACATTGGTTTGATAACCTTCACTTCGACCATGAACACAACAGCCGCTATAATGATAGCGGCTAGAGTGGGACGTGGTATAAAATAGAAATACGGAGTGAGAAAGATCAGTGATACGATGACCAGCATTCCGGAATAAATATTGCTCAATGGAGTTCGGACGCCGCTTGCATTGTTGACAGCGCCACGGCTAAGCGCACCTGTGCCGGGGAATCCCTGCACAAAGGAGTTGACAATGTTTCCGGCACCAATAGCTATGAGCTCCTGTGAAGCGTCGACCGGCTTACCATTTGCTGCATGAGGCGATGTTTAAATAACAAGAGAACATTTCAAATACAAATTTAACATACCAAAAGCCTTGCAAATGGCAATATTCTCCATGAGCGATATCAGTGGTACAACTATCAAGCCAGAGCCCATACTCTCCAACATCTGCATAAAGGATTCCGGTTCACCAGAAGCGGTTTCATTGGCGTTGAGCGATGTCGGCGGCAGCTGAAGACTTGGCAGGCCCGGCGGTATGTCACCGATGACACGGAACGGTGTTCCATGGTCTTCACTGTGCAGCATGTAGCCCATGATGCAACAAATAATAACCAGGATGGCATTGCGCGCAGTGCCGACTATCCAAAAGAACTTATTCAGAATGCGCTGCGTCTTCGAGCGTTGGCTTTCATCGGTGGGCCCAATTTTAAAGGATGACAATAGCTATAATAAATACATTAATTAAAATCAATTCAACAATACAATAATAGCAAAATCAATTTTTACTTACACGCATCATGAGCAAAACAACAATGCAGGTCACGCCTAGCACGGTGTCGCTGGCACGTGTGTCTTTTATGTTTTTTAAGACCTGTGACCAGATTTCAACGAATGTGTTTCCTTTCGCTGTAATGCCCAGTATACTTTGTACTTGTGAGGTCAAAATGATAAGAGACACCGCCGATGTAAAGCCTGAGGACACAGGCCCGGACACAAAGTCAATGAGAAAACCCAGGCCGAATATGCCCATCAGCAACTCAACGATGCCAGATAGCAAACAGAGCAGCACTGATTTTTGCCATGAACCATGCGTGGTCTGAAAAGTCAGCAATGCGACTATTGCCGAGGGACCCATTGGCACATCTTTGCAGCTGCCCAAGAAGATGTACACGAAAGACCCCAGAAACGAGCCATATAAACCATACTGGTGGTAGATTCAAATTAGTCAATCGTTTCTCAGTGCACTAGTCATGTGGTACTCACCGCTACTGGCAGTCCAGCGATGCCTGCATAGGCCAATGCCTGTGGTATGACGGTCAAGCCGACTGTTATGCCCGCAACAAGATCGCCGATTGCGTCCTCGCTGGAGTAGAGCGGCAGCCAGCGTAGAATGGGCAAACGCTTGTGCAACGTTTTCTTGTTAAATGTGCGTTTGCGGCAATCCCCCAGCCAGCTGCGTGTGCAGTCCAATGCGCTTATTGGACGCTTTATCTTCGTACCGTCTTCGCTTACTGCAAACAGAAAGAGACAATAGATACATACATAAATTAAGCTGTTTGGTATTACAAAATTGTATTGTCTCTAATTACATCGCTATCGACTTCATGACGAGTGTGTTCCACATTCTTTTTTCATACGAAAGTATTTGTAAATTACTGTCACAAAAAAACACTGCAAATTACACAATTATCAACGCAATTTGCAATGCACACGAGCAGAATGTTTTTCACGCGGCCAAAAAGTGCGCGTTCATTGCAATGATTCATTATCATGGAACTGCCGTCGAACTGCTGAACTAACAGACGGTTTATTTACTAAACTTCAAATAACAACATAAAAAAAAAATAAATAAATAAAAGAAAATGCAATTCACAAGTTATATGCTGATCTTGACAGTTTTCATTGTCAAGGAAACGAACTTGGCGAGCGACGCACTCGAAACTGATGTGAATCGAGTTTGGAGCAGAAACAGTTAAATATTTAATGCTATTTAATTGAATCTGCTGACACTGTGTGTGTGCTACTATAATCTTCTTCATGTTTCTCATTTCTCATTCTCTCGCACACGTTACACGTTACAAATTGTTTTTACAATTCCGAATCTTGTTGTGTATGACTGTGGGGGAGTAATTTTGGCCCGAGACCGTGTTGATTCTAGTTTCTGCTTGAATGATTTTTCTCGCAAATGCCAAATAATCTTTTTTTTTTTACCGTTTTCACTCGGAAATGAAATTTATTGCTGTTCACAACAATAATTATCGTTATTAAAAAAAAAAAAAACAAATTAAACAGTTTTTAACCGCAATTAACTTCAAGATTACTGTACAATATCGAATGGGAAATATGAATTATTTTATTACATGTAGTTAATGGTTAAAATATTGTTAACTGCAAATATATTTTAAGTTGATTTATTTGTTTTTGTTTATCACTTTCCCCTAATTTAAGTAGAAATTACAATATAATTAAATTTTAGGTTTTTGTTGACTTTAAATTGAACATTTGTACTCACATATAAACTCATGTGATCCTTGCGAACCGCCACTGTCGCCATTTTGTTCTGTGATATTTGTCGTTATACTAATCGTTGAACATTTGAAGCCGTCATTAAAGTAGACATGATTCGAAGCCGGATTTGACTTCATTTTATTTTGTTTAATTTTACTGCACGTTGAGCACTCGTGTGTTGAATTCAAACTGCAGGAAACTGCAAACGGAAGAAGAGTTTCTACATTAATACTCACAATAAAAACGATCATTAAGACTTTAAGTACTATTATTATTTATTATTACTTCATTTTAATTTATTAATTACAATTCTATTTATATTTAAAACCTCACTTAATGTTGTAGTTTAATATACATACTAATTTTTAGTCTTACTTTTAATTGGTTTGTTTATGTTAACTACTTTTAGCTACTTTTTTTTTCAAACCGATAAACTTAATGTTTAAGTGTGAGTCTGAGACGATCGTCTTTGCACCTCAACGTTTAAAACGAAACTGTTTCGTACTTGATTCGAACCTTGGCTTTTATGAACATCAAAAGTTACTTGTTATTGTTGCTACTTTTGATTGTGTTGTCGTTGTTGTTGGTGTTGGTGTTGTTGCAGCTTTTGCCGCTGTTGTTGTAGCCCAACCCCGCTTATTTAAAGCCGGGTTAATAATTTTGTTTGCTTTAGAACTATTTTTCTTCTCTTTTTGCAATTTTTATCTTTTTTATTATTATTTTTTGTTTGTTATTTCTTTTTGTTTCTCTTCAAAGTCAAACTTGTGGACGCGCTTTCATTGGCGTTTCTGTTTTTGTTATAATATTGTTTTTATTTTTGATTTTTTGTTTTTGTTTCGTTGTTTTCTCTTCTTCATTTCCGGCGTCAAATTTGAGTCCATTCCTGAGCTCATGTTTTGCGTAGCGGCGATCGTTTTTGTGCTTTTGTTAGCAAATTCTTTTCGATTCTTTTTATATACGTTGTTGGAATGTAATTGCGTAGCTTTCAAATACAAAACAAAAAAAAAAAAAAAAATCACCACGATATCTTTCATTTATGTTGGTGTCATGCGTGAGCCTCGTGCCAGATGCTTGGTTTTTTTCGACTCTCTATCATGTCATAATCATAATTTCATAAAAAATTTTCAATTTACTTTGGAAAAAAATCCATTTCAAGTATGGAATATGTGTTAAACAAATGAAATCTCATCAATAGATAATTCATTTGGTCACGTTGACATTCAGAGAACAGATCATTTCAAACTAAACTGCCAAACAAAGCTAATGATTTTTCTTAAAACTTTGAAAACTTCGATTGATCGAAAAGAGTTTTGCATTGTTGCACAACAAACTATTAGTCAGTTACTAATTGGTCAGTCGAAAATGCAAGTCTCTGGGCCATTTGCTCTTTGAGTGCGGTTTGACGCATTTGAAGCGCAATAATGCGATCATTTGGCTTTTGTTTGCTATGCATTTTTATTTGTATACAAATCTGAATTCGAATTGATCAAAATACTTAATTTAATTGATTTTACTCATTCCGTGGAATACATAATATAATTTGTTATAAATATGCGCATAAAAACTTCCTTAATTTCATCGTCGTTGCCGACAACTAAATATTTAGATATTTAAATAAATCACTAGTTTGATTTTTATCTCAAGTTGCATGTATCTTCTTTAAAAGCAACTGAGTCGAACGAGTCTTCATAAAATGCCACTTCAAATCAGATGCAAAAGTCATGTTGTTTACCGTATGGAAGTGCCGAGTGCAATAGAACGACTGCACTAGGGCCAAGAAGAGAGCGCAGATAACATTTTTTTTTCCACTGACACTGTCATTCAGTCAGTTTTATCTTGGTTATCACTTATTTATTTTAAGAACTTTTCTCAAAATTAGTTGACCTTCATTTCTATTATTGTTGTTAATACCCTACATTCCCAATGACTTAGAGTACACTAAGTTTGTTTCAGAACAAAAGTACGTAATATCTAGAAGGAAAGCAGTAAGGCTTTATACAGTATATAGAGAGCAAGTCAAGCAGTAGATAAATTTGAGTTCCGCTCACTTCATCTTACCTGTCCACTATTGCCGCCTTATTATATATATTAGATATACAAACATAAAACATGGATGGATGGATGGATGGACCATTTTGATCTTCAAATTATTTTTTTTAAGTTTTTTCTTTTTGTAAATTTTTAAGTTTTATAAGTTTCTTAATTAATTATTTTAATATTCTTCAATATTTGATATAATAATTGAATTATTGTCAATTTTTTATCTAATCATCTTTCAATATCTTTATCTATATATGTATGTATCTATCTATCTACCTATCTATCAATCAAGCTGTCTTGTCAATGATTGCACAACATAGTTTAACTTTAATTGGCTTATGTAACTTTTGCAAAAATTTGTTGTTGTTCTTGAGTAAGTTCTTCCCCGAACAAACAACATGTGTTTTCACTTATGCGCCAACATTAGTTTTGCTAACAGTCGTTGACATTAAATGCGTCAAAACGAACTCTCGTGAGAATGACAAACATATCAATAACAAACAACCATTGACCGGTTTAAGCCGAGCAGACAATTTTATCAACGCTTGGTCAAGTGGCGCGCATAAATTAGTGCATGATATATTGGCCGTCTCAGCCTCTTGGCTATTTCCAGCTGCCGTCGTAGTCACACTCGTCTACGTCAGCGTCGGGGACTTTGCATTCACAAGTTCAAACGGAATTTCTCGTCAGCGCCATTCCACCAGCTTTAGTGATTTTTATGTTTTTTTTTTTATTAATATTGAAATGTCAACTTATCGTTAAACATCCATCGATTTGTTTTTTTTATTTTTTTGTTTTATATTTGCATGCTTGTTGATAATTTTATTTATTTCGCCCACACACCTTCATTTCACTTTGATGATGAATGAATATGGGTACATATATGTATGTAAGCCAACTGCATCCACAAATTTTCGAATTTACGGTTGACATTTTTGAGCTCAGGCTCTTTGGGTGCTGGCGAAAGGAGGAAGTTACTCCCATACAATTTGTTTCATCTTCCCTGAGGATGGCAACTGAGAATGGTTAGAATCAATTTGAATGACAATACTATTTAAATTAATTTTACGAAGGTTTAAAATTGAAGAGTATTAAGACTTTGGTATGACCGGAGTTAGCTTCGTTCTTATTTTAGTGCAATAAACTTCCTTAATGCATTTATGTACTGATTTTGATTTGATAATTTACATTACTAACAACAATAATAACAACAAAAACAGTGTATGCACACGTGTGCAAATTGAAAGTCGATCGCGTCGACTTTATTACGTTGGAAATTAAAATACATTGGAAAATTTTTAAGTTGTTTCGACCTATTGTATAATAATTTATGGATTTAGTTTAACAATTTTTTATTCTATAATTAGATTGTCACGAGCGAAAGTTGAGCAATACATAGGCTTATGAGGACAGGTCTGGGTTGAAGGCTCTTTGTTGTTAGAGAGCGAAATCGAGATTTTGTTCGATTAAATTGTTAATGCGCATTATAGACTGATTATATTTAATTTGATTGTAATTTTGATAAGGTTTGTGTTTCGCTTGCTCGGCTGATATACAGATAATCATGATTATAAACGCACTGAGATGAAAAAAACATCGTCAAGTGCATTCACTTCGAAGTTGAATTTCTGACATCTAAATGTGAAATGTTGTATGGTTGAAAACGAATCATGTTCATCGTTTTCTGTTTACCTTTCTCCTGCTTCAATTGTAGCTATTTTAGAGCGTTGCATCGAATTATTTGCGTTTTGTTCTAGCACCTTGCAATGCTCGGAGTTTGTTTTATTTAATTGTTGCGATAAAATTGTTGCTTGTCATATTATATAAATAGGTTATGCAGGAATGTGAATGATTTGCGTGTTAATTCGAGTCGAACAGCAAATTGAAGCTTTCGAAATAATAAATAATCAAATATTTAAAAGCCTCATTAAAAAAACTTTTATTGGAAACCACATTCAGAAGTTAGTTGAAAAGTAATAGAAAGAATTCAGTCATCACAATAAACTCAAAGGTGATAAAAACAAATAAAATTAAATAAATTTGTAATAACAAGTTATAGAGATTGATTCATCTTTTGAAAAAAGAACCAAACTTATCTCATACATATATGGACATAAAACAATTATGACGATCAAAAATACACGCAAAGATTGAATGACTGCTTTCTCTGACAATTGAGTGATATTTCACGCACTTAAATAAATAAACTGCCAACAGAAATTTAAACACTTTGATATGTTGTAAACATTTGCAAAAGTTAATGGGAACGTCGTTTCATGAATAATTGATCAAATCTAAAAAAACCTGACAACTTGAAGCATTTGATACTCGATTGAAAGACAAGCTACTGTGGTGTTGGTCACGCTCCTTAAAAACATTTTTGAATTGTTTAAGGACGACAAGTGCAAGAATATGAACTTTACAAGTTAAAGCTTACTAATTTTGTCCGTCACCACAAATAAAGACCGAAATGTGATTGCTTTAAGGATGGCCACAAAAACCGACATTCAAAACTTTTTCTTATTTTCGTCTTTCCATTCTGTACCAACGAACTGAGTGGAATTAAAATTGAATTGAAATTTCCTGGTTCCGAAAACTCAGATGCCAGCCAGAAGGTAGACGGACTTGTCTGACTTGACTTATCTTTCAAAGCTAATCAAAACATATGCATACTTTTGTGGAATCTACCATGTGGTCTTCCGCGTGTACCATGTACCGATGGATACAGCGTACAGATATATACAAAAGGCAGTAAGTTAGTCTATCTAAGATATGCATGAATGTGTGTATGTTGAAAAACTTTAGGATTTTAACTTTTTAGTTCTTTTTTTATAACACTACAGTAATTAACTTTGACTAAATACTAATTAATAATTATTTTTGTTTTGTGATCTTTGGTAATTAAAAAATAATTGCATTGTTTTCTACTTGAGAGCACTTTAATTAGAAGTCCCAAATAATTATAGAGTTATTTCCTCTATGTCTTGTTAATGATGACGAAATGTTGTGTTGTATAAAAGTCATTATGCTTAAAAGTAAAAGTAAGAGGATTTATTCTCCTATTTAATAGTGATTAAGGTATTTAGGAGCGAGAGGTTCTGGAAGGGTGCGCAAAAATTACTCGACAAAAAAATCAAGACAACAAAAAAGCACTTGAAATAATTCATTAACCTTAACAAAATAAAGTAAATTCAAAACTTTCCTTTGTTAGGCAATTAAAATGTTGTAAAATATTAATTTATTTACAATTTTTTTTTTGTTTTGTTTGTTTATTGAAAACCGAATTTTTGCACGCAAAACTGACATTCAAAACAATTAAAGAATTTTTCGCTTCACGGTTTTTTTTGTTATTGAAAATTCTACAATCTTCAAGTCCAAATGACTTCTCAAGCTGTTGTAAGCAAATGGACGCTGGGAATTAGCATTCCAATTGTTTTTTTTATAAACAAACTTTTTCTATACTTGTTTTTATTCAAATTTCATGCTACTTTGTTTCGTTTTTTTCCAAAATGCGATTTTTGATGTTATGATTGACGAATTTGTGTGTAGAAAATTTCGCCAAAGTGAGCTGACACGCTCATTTGATGTCACTGGCGTTGCGGCACATAATTGTGTGTCTGCTGTGAACGAACTGCAGAACCGGCTTGATCCAGATTGAATTGCTTATTGGTGTGTGTGTATTTTAGTTTCTTGTTCTAAGCACTTTTACTTAATGATTAAACAACTGAAATGAAAGTCAATTTAGTCGCTCTTCTCTGTCTTGTGCGCATTCATGGCGAACATCTTCATTCAGAATGCATGACAAATGTGCTATAACTTTAACGCATCTTGTAAGCTTCAAAATCGTGTAAAGCTCACGTTCGGAATTTTTGCCTCATTAAATAAAGTTTTTGCACGTAAGAATTTCTATATTTGACAGAATTTATGTGAAAAATAAATATAAGGAAACATAAAGAAAATAAATCTGCCACACGTGTCAATTATTTTAGTATCTCAGCTTAATTTCGAGCAAACAAGCCAAGTTTTCATATTACGCGATTTTTCAAGTCGCATGTCTCAAACAATTCAAGCTAATGAAATTAAATTATTTTATGATTTAATTATTGCTAATGAAAACAATTTAGAATTCGTGACGCTTGATTTTTTTATGGCCATTATAAATTTTTTTAAACAACAAAAGTTAACAGATAACAACAATAATTCAATAAAAAAAAGGCTTAACACTTTTATGGGAGTATTATTTAAATTATTAATCATTTTCAATAAATTAGCACATCATTTGTGTGCGGGAGCGTTTTCAATTAACGGTCTTGTTTCAGGGCTGCCAAAATAACGTTAATTGTGTCGTATTTGTGTTTTCATTTCATATCGATTTAATTTAAAATGTATTTCTTACGACTGAAACTCGAAACTTCTTGACAGCTTTTCAGATTCAATATATGTATGTACATAAATCGAAATCAATTCAAACACTTCTTTTGAGCCACGGCCGAGCTTACACAACAATTTGCATTCGCTTTTCGGACAATTTGGTGCGATATTGCGTAAACGTCATTTAAATGCTAAAAGGTTATTAACTGCTCAGCCGAACTTGTTGATTTGGGCCAATGAATGTGTTTACATTGTTTTGAATTAATTAAATATTTGCTTTCAGTCAAAGTTTTATGGGTTTTTTTCACCGAGCAGAGGTGTAAATTAAAAAGTTCGATGCTAAGCTGAAAAGTGTTTTAGCATTCTTTTATGCTAACTAATTGGTGCGTCTAACTATTGTGTAAATAAATATACTGTGCTGACGCTTATAATTGAGCTTGAGTTCGAGTTAAAACATGCGAAAAGTGTTTGAAAGCATTTTAAATTGTTCAAACGCCTGAGAAAAAATGAATAGAAATCGGAAATTACAACAACAACAAAAACGCAAATGACGTCATGAATTAATCTGCTTTTCTCTATTGGTCTCTCAGCTCACTGTTGCTGCGTGCTAAATTTGCACTTGACTTACCTTCTGTTTTTCGCATTGAGCTCTCGAGAATCCGGTACCTGTTGCACCTGAAAATATGACGCGATATGTGATAATTTTCAATTAACAGTCGACGGAAGTGTTTTATATATGTTCCTTTAACTACTTATAAATCATTTTTTTTCTCATATCTCAAAGTCTTTTTTCTTTCTGCCATGCAGATATTTAGTTTAATTAAAAACTAACACATACACATGCACGCACGCACTCTCAAACAAATAATATATACATATATTTATTAATTTTTATTGTATTTAAAGATCATCGGTGGCATTTAAACATTTCTTTTTTAATAAACAGATTGTTTACCATCACTTTTGGCAATCGTTTTTAAAATTGACTGCTTTTTGCAGTTTTAAATTTATAGTTTTAAATTTTTAGCACGAATCGTGCTCTAACGGGCAACGTTCGTTTCAGCGCAACGGAATCAAAGTAATAACAGTTTTCGTTCGCAAGTGAAACGAACAAAAAATTCAACAATAACGCATTCACTCGTATTGAGTTTGGCTTTTGTTATTGTTTGTTTTTTTTTTTTTCATTCATTTCTTTTGTGTTTGTTTTTTGATTCACCATCAACGCAGCTGAAGCTTAAACTAAGCTTTGGGCTTTTTGAGCTTAATCGCACATTATTTTTACAAATACGAGTTTTATAAAAGTAGCGGAAATAAAAAAGAAAAAATAGTCGGAATCTTTGCCAAGTTTTGTTTAAAAAACTGTGTTATTCTTACGGACAAAACAAATGTTTAAAGCTTTTTTAATCAACCTTTCACTTTCTATCAAAGTATTGTAAAACACGCGCTTCAATTTTTTCGCGCTATAGTTCGATCGTCGCAAATTGTCTAAACATCTTGAAAAATGTGCTACTCTCTTTTAGTCAATGTAACCGTGCGAAAGTGTTTTACGGTAACTTTTTAAAATGTGAATAATTTACCAATTTTATGCCGTATAGCACCGAATGCACAATAATTTAATTTAATTTTCTTTTGATGACCTTTTTATGTATGTCGGCCGTACCAATAATTCAAATAGCTCAATTGCATGCTCACATTTCAAAAGTAATGAAAGAACGTTTGCCAATTAAAAAGAATAATTTAAAATTCAAAAAATTCACATTTTCAACACTGATTCGTTAGAGCCGTCATTCACAACAAAAATGAAATAGTTCTATTGCTCTATTGAAACGGGCTAAAAGTATACAAAGTAGTGAATTTCCCAATGTGCCGTGCAGTAGTACGAGCATTTGAGCTATGTCAATGTGGAAGATGCCTCTAAGTTTCAGCGGAATTTGTATTCGAATTTCGTTCCCATTTGTGCGCAAAGAAGTGGCACCATTGACATTTACCAATCGCACCTGCTGCAGTTGCAAAAAATACATAAAATATTGAAAATTCGAGGAATTTAAAAAGCAGATATAATAAAAATAGACTTCTTTAATTGTTGCATAGAAAAGTGTAAACAATGTGTGGAGGCTTTACATGTTCGAAGAATGCGCTAATAGCGCTTAACATTTTGTATGTGGTGAGTAATAAAAAAAAAATGAAAAGTTACGCATATTGCCTGCATATTAATGAAATGTAAAACCTTGCAGATGGTTGGCTTCCTGCTAATTGGCGTTGGTGTCTATGCTCGCGCAGCCTCCATTGTCACAAATCTGCCAATCGTTGGCGGCATATTGGCGTGTGGCATCATACTTATTCTCATCTCAATGCTGGGCCTTGCTGGCGCTGTCAAGCACCATCAAGTGATGCTCTTCTTCGTATCCTTTTCGAAAGAACAATATAAAACCACTTTAAAGGTTGTGCTATTTATTCACATAGAGCACAGAGTGACGTACAAGAAGCAAACAACAAACAAAGACGGCATCGAAGGTCATGTCAATTTTCTACTATGTACATAATCGCATGTATTTACTTGTCTCTGGCAGTCCTCATATACATACGTAATTATTTCCGTGCCAGAGCGAGAGACATGCGATTTGCTTACAATGGTTGGAGCACCTTCTGTATGTTGTTCATACATACGATTATTATATTTTAAATAAGTAATTTGATTCTTGCATGCGTGAAAGTTTTCGTCATACATTGTGACTCAACTTGTGTCTACATCTGAGTCAATACACAGCTTCACAAATATCCCAGGAAGTGAAAATGAGTTTGGGGTTATCGTTTAAAATGATAACGCATATTTTAATACATATTTGTTTTGATAGTCGCATTGACCAATGTGTGTCCGAGGCACTGATTGTACTATTCGGTTTCTCCTTTACTAGTTTTGTTAACCTCTTTTACAGTACATGATTATCTTGTTCTTATTGTTCCTGATCCAGTTCTCAATTGCTAGCTCTTGCTTAGCTGTCAATTCTGAGCAACAGCAACAGTTTGCCGAGCAGGGCTGGAATCGCGTAACCATGGATACACGCAAACAGGTTCAGGATACCTTCCTTTGTTGTGGATTTAATGCAACTTCAAGCAGCAACCCAAACCCTAACGAACCGTCATGCGAAGCTATTAACAAGCGATGCTGCATAGATCCAGTTGACTGTCAATGTGAACCATGTGGACCCCAACTCGAGGATAGGATCGACTTTGCATTCAAACTGTGCGGTGGTCTGGGTATCTTCTTCAGCTTCACTGAGGTACTTTACTTTATAACAGTGCCTATTTATTTTATTGAAATCTTCATTGAACGTTAACTAACATATATATATGAAAATATCTACTTTTCTCTTTCGTGCATTCACAATTCATGCAGTTCATTGGTGTTTGGCTTACTGTGCGCTATCGCAATCAAAAGGATCCGCGCGGTTTGCCGAGCGCATTCCTATAAGTTGCTTATCTAAACTAACAACTAATCAGTAACATTAATTAACAATACATATACTTAAATGAATGTCTTAACACAACAACAACAACAAAAATAAGTTAAATTAATATTTCATTTCCAAAATTGCATACAGAAATACAACACAATAATTGGATCTTTTAGATCGTCAGTTAGATGAGTCTGTGTGTGTGTTTCGCACATTGTGTACTATTATATACATCATATATTTATATTTATACATATACATACATATATACAGCGCATGTAGTTTATATGATATTATATACATACTTATACATACATATGATAACGTTAGTGAAGATGAGGACGATTACCGTGAAACAGCTTATGTTTCAAGTGTCTGTTGAGTAATTGTATTAACATTCCCAATTAATAACTTAGCTATTAGCATTTTATGTGTTCTAAACGCAGCCAACAACTTGCATTATTTGCTACTAATAACAACCAACACTAACTGACATGAAATTTTAAACAGTCTAAGCACGGATAAATGGAATTTTCATGCTTATTCGTAAAGCGACTTCGGTATCTTTAAAGGGTGAGATTAAAGCGCACTTGCTAGTTGTTGTTATTGTATATATTCAGTTTTAGTTCCTTCTATGTTTAGTTTAGTTTTGATTTGCTTATTGTTGTTATTTATGCCTTTATTGAAAGCATTTCTGAATCAATTGTTTATCCTAATTACAGCTTGTTGCCGTATTCTTGGCGCGCCGTTATCGAAACCAGCACGATCCCTTCTATCTGCCTGCACGTGCCGTTTTCCCGGAGAACTATCAATACTAAGTGGTACAAGCAAATATACTGAAGGCGTCAACTGAGCCTATAACTTCGAATTATGTATTTGATGTCAAGTTGTAGTCAAGTCAAACGACGAAGGCTGATTATTTTACACACCTTTTTATATTCTAATAATTTTGTAATTTTATTGCACACTTAACGTGAATTCAGTTCAAGTTGTAATGTTTGTCACACAAAGAAGTGAACTGAATTCAATTTGAGGTGCTGAAATAATCCCAATGTGTGCTTTAATTGTAAGTTACGCTGCACTAACTCTTGAGATTAATTATTACTGTGTTCTTGATTATTTTAATTGTATATTTTAGTTAAATTTAAAAGCTCTTGCTTTTATACCTGTTTTACTTCATTTCATTAGCGAAACTCAAACAATCATGAAAACAACACAAAATACTTAACCATAACTTTCGAACCTGATCTACAAAGACAACAACAGAACAAATTATTAAAGAAATGTATTAAGCAAAACTATAAATGATTATATACAAAAAATATTGCATATTTAAATTAGTTGTGTGTGTATGTGTATATCTGTTTGTTTGTTAAAGAAAATAATAGAAAGCGTTCAAATATCAATATCAAAGAAACTAAGTCAACTCAAACTCAGCTGCTTTTTTCAGCAATTATAATTTTCGTTGTTTTTCATACGAATGAATTAAGCTAAATTTCACACAAAACACTTCACGCAGTATCAAAAAATTCTTGCTATACAAAACTCCTCACTCCTGATCCTGATCCTTCTCCACTTAGCGATGAATAAGTTAAAATACGTATATATTTTCTGTATTCTGTGCTGTGATTGAAGTAAATATGATATGTAAAAGAACAAAAAAAAAAAAAAGAAATAAAAAAATCTATAAAATTAAAAACTTCTCATTTCCTTTGCAACAAGAAAGCCTGGAAAAATTGATTTCTTTGCTAGTTTCAAATTTCAGACTTTCTTCTTTTTTTATTTTCTTGCAATCCTTTTTTTGTTGTATCTGTAGCTGCACTCTGTATGCGGTATGATTTGGTGTTGAATTTCACAACTTTTTGCAATGTGATTGCTTTTTGGGAAGGAAAAGTTGCGATGTAAAATTTGAAAAATCTGAGGTTTTTTTTCTTTTTTCAATTCAATAGCCGCATTGAATGACTCAAACAAATGTTTGAGTTAAACATAGAAAACTTTCTCAATTGTTTGAGTCATTTGTAAAGAATTCTTGTTGTTCCACTCAAAGGGGGGAAAAGCAAGAATTTACTCATATAAAGAATGGTTGAGTGCAAACCAATGAGTTGTATTCATATGAATTTGCACCCTTAACGGTGCAAATAACAAAATGAGAGCATCGTAAACAAAAGACGTCTCTTGCTCTTCGTGTTTCTCAACTGATTATATAACAACATTTGTGTGTGTGTGCGTGTGTGCTTCTCTCCGTACAGTTGTAGTTGGCCACATTGGCTGTTGGTCTGCCACATTTCCGTTTATCGAGCAAAAATGAGGGTGTGGTGGTTTCTCTCGTTGCTGCACCAATTTCAAGGTATGGTTTTGTTGCTGTTGCTGTCGCTTGTAGTTGTTGATGTGTGAGCATCGCACTGTTGCTGTTTGTTGCTGTAACGATGTGTTGTTGTTGTAACGGAAGCGGCCAGTCACAACACCAAAGTGTCATGTTTTCATCAGAAATGCCACCACGCCCGCAGTCAATGGCCAAAAGCTTTGGAAATCCTTTTCATGGCCTAATCAAATATGATTTTTTCTCACTTTTGAAAATGTTTCTTAATCAACTTTTTTATTCTTGGGATTTTGTGGCGGTTCGCATTTGTGTTATGGTTTTGAAATTATTCCAAAGAGAATCAGTAGTTTTAATAGTTATGAAGTGTTTTCTTAGTATCAATATTAAAGCCCACTTCAAGAATCGTTGAATGCTTTTCGGTTAACAGTCTTGTCTGTTCAACAAAACATGCTCGGTCCTTTTTACTTTTTACGTTGTACACATTTTTGCACATAACTCACAAATGGTCTTACGTATGTAAATATGTATATATGCACTAAGGAAAAATTGTTCATCTGCGCTTTTATAAGTATTTTCTCTTATGGCACATTTGCTTTGAAATGCTAAAATTACGTTTTCTTGCTTATTTTAAAAATTCCTACATGCTTCTTTGCATACGTTTCTCATAAAGGGACTGAAATTAGAGACTTATAAATCAACTCACGCATAAAGAGGATATTAGAGGAAAGCCAAAACTAATGTTAATTTCATGTTCATATTAAATTTTGTGTATTTAGGTTTGTATCAAGAAACACATAACTCTGTTATACAAAAAAAAAAAATGTTTGCTTTAAGCATCAATGAGCAGACACACGTGAGCACACGATATGAGTGCTTCCCATCTCTGTCTCATAGTTAGATTAGCGACAAAGTCAATAAACAAAAATTGTTGCTCTTTAATACAAAAGCCGTTTGAGCGGCACACTTTAAGGGTCTGTTGATTCAACGTACATTTGTGTGTGCGTGTGTAACGGTCTATGAGCAACAATTTTGAATGTCAAAGTCAAACAAAAGTCAAATTTATTATTTTGTTTTTATAATTACACAACAGTTGCGCTATAAATTTAAATAATTACGAGCAGAATACGACAAAGAGCTTTGAACTTTGTAATTAGCACTCTGTGTATTTAAATTGTTTTTGTACTGTTAATCAATTTTTGTTGTTATTGTTTCTTTTTGCTCAAATTTAACTGATTTATAATGAATGGAATTGTGATGTACATACATATATATTTTAATCGCCATCGACAAAATGAAAGGCTTTAATTTTAAACTCATTGTATTATAGAAAAACTCAAGCTTTTATTTATTGTCAAAAAATCCGAGTGAATTCATGGTAAAATTCATTTATATGCTTGAATAATGTTTAATTTCAAATAATACACTAACATTTGTCAAACAGTGCGTATACGTGTTGATGTTATTAAGAGACAAGCAATAAAATTAAGCATATGCCATGTATTCCAGGAAGCGACAAAAAGCTTAATTACCTTTAGAGTATTAATTGGAAAAGCAAATAAATGAAAAAAAAGTAACAAAGAAAAAGTACTTTTTGTCATTAATTAAAGTAGAATAAGCTGCAGAAGAAGCAGCAGCAGTTGATGACCTCCTACTATGAATAGGACCTACTGTCACATTAAACACTTGGCATGACAACAACGACAGGTTAATATCATGCAACATTACTTGAGGGGCAGGAGAAAGGCCGAGAGAGTAAGTGAGTGAGTGAGAGTTGGAGACAAAATGTGCACGTGCGCGCTAAAGCGATGCACATGCTGACCAAAAAATTAGTTGAAGTTGTTGGTGCACGCGAAAGGACGATGAGTAGAAGCAAGAATGCAATACTCAGTTATCGATAACGAAGCCAGTTAACTCTTGTTTGTTGTGGAACAGTATTGTAAATAAGTTGTTAATTACCAACTTGAGTGAATTTCATGCTATTTGAGTGAGTTTGTTGCTGCCAAATGAGAGCGAAATGTGTTGTTATACTTACACAACATTTTTTCTTGGGGTTTAATGTTTTCTGTTTGAGTGAAATTTCGTTTGGATTTGCCATTTGAGTCTGTTTCAGTTTTAGTTTCAGTTGGACTACGCGGGGTGTTGGACGTCCTAATCGAAGTTTGTGCTCTCAAAATTTATAACAAAATAAATAACGCGTCTTCTGCTTCACTATCAAATTGTTGTTATTTTTTGTTAATATTAGCAAATAGTAATAAAAAGAAAAAGTAAAGCAACTCAACGTGTTTCAAGCAGTACAATTTAATGTAAGTTTGATCTGATACTATTTTTTGGCTTTTCTTTTATTATTTGTCTACTTTTGTCAAGTAAAAAAAAAAAAACACGAGAATAGTTTTCGAAAACACATGAATGCACCACTGCCTTCTTCGTTAGATACAGAAAATGTATTCCTGATTGCGTCCTGCAGAATTGAAAAGAATAGGAATACTAGACGGAAGAAAATCAATACAACAATTCATATTATTCTGACGCAGCTGTGACCTGCAATATCTACAATGTCTTCACACTCGCATATACACACAGCCGAGCACACCACACGCACACACCCCGACAGTGTCACTTGTTAATGCCGTTTATTATCCTTTAATCCAATCACTTTAAAATGCAGCTGCTGCAAACAGCGGAGTGCACGTTGTTGGGGCTTACTGCGCATTTGATTGTTGGTGACACAATTGCATTTTTTTTTTCTGATTTGTATTTGTTTTTCGACAACAAAGTCACAAGACCTCTCGCTGCCATATTGACACAGTTCAGTAAACGTTTTCGAGGCTTGAATGCAAAGTGCGCTAAATTAGCACAAGCTCAGATTAGTTCCAACATTAAGAATATTCCACTTGGCAATTAAACGTGATTCTAATTTGTTCTTAATTCTAGTCCAGGCAGTATTTTTAAGGTCACAAAAGAAAATAATATTCTTATTTTACTTTATTATATTTTTTCTTTGCTTGTTTGTTCGTCAAAAAATTGTGTCCTTGAACTTTGTCGCTCTGTAGCATAACATGAGGCGCGCACGTTCGTGGCAAATCATGAAAGAGTCTTGTTAGCTTTTGGTCGTGAAAAGTGTTCTGCACTTAAAAAATGCGGTTATCATTATATTTTATGTTGTCCACTTTAGGCAGAGTGAAAAAAGTATTACGTTTCAGTTTTGTATCACATGAGAACACAAAATTTAAGACAAAATGTTGCCGAATAGGAGACACATTATTTTAACGTCGGGATTAGCATTATTTCTGCTTATAAACATTGGATTACAAACGTAACTTACTTTTTGGCTCATTTAGCAAGAGCTGAAATTATTGGATAAAAACTTAAGCGCATGCAATGTTTTGTTTTGCGTTAAATATTTGCAAGGCAGTGACACGTTTCGCGCCGAGAATATTTTCAACGTGTCAGTGGAATAAGAATACACATGAGAGCACATATCGGGAGGCAACTTTTTAAAAGCATTCACAAATTATAAACACACACAAACACAATTTTGCGCACGGAAACGTGTGGCTGTCAGCAAGCACAGCGAATTTTAATTAAAAGCTGTCATTATTGCCTCTTTGGCTAAAGGAAAACTCATTAAGTTTTATGCTCAATGAGCGCGTGTGTGTGAAATGAATGAACGTGTTTGAAATAAATGAACGAGGGCCTGTTTAAGCGAATGTCGTTTTGACACATTCCAAGCATGAATCATAAATGAAAACAAGAAATAAGGAAAACCTGCATTAAGCGTTTTATTGTACACAGCAGTAGCGTGTAGCTTATCATCACATGATTTTGGTGTTAAATCTTAAATAATTTTCTGGTTTTTTCTTTCAGCAGCACATAACCACACACATCGAAAATGTCACTCCTGGCCAGCAACAGTCACTCCATGTCCGAGGAGGAAATCGATGAGTAAGTACAGAAAATAAAAAAAAAACTATTTTTTGCAGAAAAACTCAAAAGAAAGTTTGTTGAATCAATGTCGTTTGTGTAAATGAACTGCAAACTAATTTTTGCAAATTTAACCTTTGCCCTTTGCGAAGTTGAATCACGTGTATATGTCAATTTACATTTTACATGAACAATAAAGGTGGAAAGGCTACCTACCAATCAAATTGCTCCCTGAAAGTATGCACACATTCGTTTCTATCGATTTCTAATTAAAAGGCAATGCGTGTGGCCTACTTTCAGACAGCAGGCGTATGCCCGTCTACTATGATTTCACAATTTCGAATCACTTATCACCTGCTGACTCACAGCTGTTCAAAATAACTTATCAGGTCGCTGTTAAACGGCGTATTCAGATAATTCTACACATTATACAAACATATAAGCACGCCCACGCAGGCACACATACATGTGCTCATGTATAAATAACAGCTAATTATAATTTATCGTATTTGTTCATATGCTAAAAAGAGCTCAGACTTTTGATACAGACGCACAGCAAATAATTCGACGCGCCTTAGGCGATTTCGGTTCATTTCGGACTTGTGCGTTTCTGAATGTGTGAAAATCCAATTGGCATTCAGTCAAGCGCGTCTAATTCGATTTGTCTGGCCATTTGTGTGTGCGTCCATCAAATTTAAAGGATTGCGAAGTCTTTATGCTTGAACGCCTTTAATTTTACATGTATTATTTTCCCTTAGACATTATTTTTTGATCTCCCACAATGCATTTTAACTTTAATTGCGCAAATAATCATTTATTTTTTATTTAAGTATAAATTATTGTTTGCTTTTCAAGAAAAACAAAGAAAATAACAACAACAAATTCGTCCTTGTAGTCTAAGCTCGCATGCCAAGTGATTTTGCTCACGACTTCCGGCAATTTTTTTATAACGTCTCAAGCACTTAGGTGTTTTTTTTTTTTTTGTTTTTTTTTGTGGGTTTGTTTTTTTTCTTTTTGTTTTATTTGACTTTCTTGGACCCTACAACAAAATGTAATAAACTAAAATGCTGCCCACAACGACGAAGTTTCTTTTCTTCTTTATTTTTTCATCGTAAGTTTTATTTGTTTATTTGTCTTCTTGTATTTTTTCAAGGACAAAATATGAATTATCATATCGGTTCTCTTTATGAGTCTTGCTTCAATCCGCGTTCTGTTTTGTCTTAAATCTTAAGTTTTCTTCGTTTGTTAGTTCAATCGGAGCCTTCGGTTATTTGGAAAATTAGTTAGTATTTCACAACAATACACAATACAAATTACATTTCTTAACTGTTGGTGGTGGATCTTCGATAATATGGAATACCTCTGGTTTTAACTGATCCGGATAATCGAGTACATAAAAATCATCATTCTTCTTCTATCGGTTTCAGCCCAGCAGTTCTCGTTGTGTCAATTGTCCACTTTTTGATAGTCTAGACTGTATCTCAACTATCGAATTTAGGACAGAATTTAGACAGTATCAAATTATATAGAATACTTCTATTAGCAAACTAGTACCCAAATGTCGTATTCGTACAGATAACACCTACGTAGTGACTGGATAGCATGAAAGCATATATAGCTTGTGAAAGCCAGTGTTCCCAATTTGAAAATGGTGCTTTGTATTTTAATACAACAAGACCATGCTTACGCCGAGTCTATTTCCAATTCGAACTACATTTTTATTTTTAAATTTAATTTTGCTAAGTTCGTTTCCTCTAAACGTCAATAAAATTCGGCGCATGCTGCATCAACACCGAGTCGGAAAATATTTACATCTTGACCGCGCTTTAGAAGCTATTTTCTCAAATCTGCAAAACCTCTGCTAGCTCTGAAATTACAAATTTTCGATTGAACTGACTGATGACACTTCCTAAACTATGTCTACATCTATTCTGCAACGGGCGCACATGCACATGACACATGACACATGACAATTCGGCCGAACCCATGCCCCAAAATTTAAAAAAATTGTATTTGAATTTACTAAAATTTGCATACTCTTCGGCATAATTGAAATAACCGACTCATGGCATCCTAATTTTGAACCTAACATACGGCACTTCATTTCCAATCGTTAAATTAACAGCGCTGTTACCACACTGTTACCACACTGTTACCACACTGTTACCACACTGTTACCACACTGTTACCACACTGTTACCACACTGTTACCACAATGTTACCACACTGTTACCACAATGTTACCACCCGTTTTAATTCAGGGTCTCTCAATTTCTCTCTTTAGCCCTGTTAAAATTCTGTTGCTCTCTCAAAAAGTTTTTTTTTCAAGAGTGCATGTAATTTATTATTCCATATTTTTGGGCTGCGCTTAAAATTGATTATTTTTCAACAACAAAACTCATTCATTCATAAATAAATTATTTGAAATTATTTTGAAAATGACTTAAAATAGATAAAGGATATCTCATAAAAATGGCTTCGTTGATTAAAATGTATCAGCGCAGTTATTTCTAAAGGAGATTTGAAGACTAATATTTGAACCAGACAGAGTTAAGCATAAAGGCACCAGTTTGATCAAAACAATTTCAAATAAATAAAATTTTTCAAATATCAAATGTTTCTATGTCGCCTGCTCTAGCTCTGAGTTTAGTGTGTAGGACTATGGAACCGAAGGTAAGAGGTTTAAACCCCAGCGCCACCGGAATTTAATTGTTATTAACAATAAAAAATAAAGTTATTTAAATAACCAATTAATAATTAATAATAAAAAAAAGCAATTACTCAATCACTTAAGACGGTTTCATTTTCTTTTTTTCGTATACCCCAAACTGGTCCGGCAGGACTAGTTCGGTAACTAGACGAAAGTGGTAGAATTGTGACAATTGACCCCTGCCTATGACATCCCCTAGTAAAACTCATCAGTTGAAAGCATTGAGAGTAGATTGAGCTGGCACTAGTAGTATTTACATTCAAACTAGTTCCGACCTTAGTTCTGTACTAGATCGAAGAACTGCTGGGTAAAAACAGGCTTGTTCGCAAAAGTGGTACTGCAACAAGTGTTGATGTTGAGAATAAAAAAACAATAAAATATATACATATACTTACTTCCCTCCTATTTTGCGATACAAAATTAAACAAACATTTATATGTATATCCTTATACACAATATATACAGTGCATAATTAAATCGGGAATTGACTAAAGTTAATATTATTGCTTTGTTAGAATATGGCGATTTTTATGCAGCTAACGATAGAATTACTGGTACTTATTTGAACTTTCCGCCTTGTTCTTCAGATTTCTTCAATTTTATTTTTTAAAGTATTAAAAAAAAACATTCGTTTGCGTTACTTAAGTGAGTTCTTTTCAACACACATTCGTTCTTATATAAACAGTAATAACGGAAAATCAGATAAAACGACCTATTGTGTGTCGACTGTTGATTGCAGAGAGAATAAAATGTTTGATTAAATGCAATCTTGAATGCCAACAACTTGCGACGTTTCGCATTTTACGTCATATTGTTATTAATGAAGTGATGTGATGATGGTGATGCAAGGCAAGTCAAGGCAGTTTGAATAGATTGGTGCAGATACAATGAGACAGTGGTACAATGCGCTAGATCCAGATACAAATTGTTGTTATGCATACACTCGACATCGAGTTTGAAAAGTATGCAGAGAGAAATGAAATTACTTTAAATGCTTCGAAGACAACACAGTTGAAATTTGTAATGGAAAGTCTGTCAATTGGTAAATGATGTTGAAAAGACGTAAAGTGCATTTCATGTATATATGTATGTATATACATAAGTAATTGACATTTGTCGTGACATGTCAGCTGTTTCAACTAAACTTTCGGGCCGCTTGTCTTCACCCTTGGGTGATTCATCTGAAATGCACGCCAGCAAGCAAACTGTGTGCCAGTTAAGTAGTCGGCAAAACCAAAGTTATTTTTATTTAACGAATACCGTTTTTGGTTAGTTTACTTTTGGCCATTTCGAAATAACTCAAAGCAATCGACTTCAAATGTTGTTCAACATTTTTTTCGTCACGTACACGACGATCTCGCATTAAGCGCTTTCTCTCTGTCTCTCTCTCTTAGTCATTTTTGCTGAGTCAATTTTTGGCGAGCCCCTTTTTTTCGAAGAAAAAATCCTCAGTAACGCGTTGGTTTATCGAATAGTATGCTGACTTTGCCGCTTTCAATACGTAAACACAACCAAAGTCACGTATGCACATATATATATGTTGTATCTAGATACTAATAGTTGCGTTGTTTCTCTGTTACTTTAATAGAGTTGCAATAGCAAGAGTTATTTAACAATATCTTGCAGTTGATCTCGTTATATACAAATTACAACTGAATATAACTGTTAAAGAGTAAATAATATCTGAAATTATCAATAGTTGGACTATTTTTTTTAGATGTTTTTTATTTCCATAATGAAAAACTGTTCATTGAAATCGTTTCTTGTACTTGTTCTATCTTTATTGAGTAATTTTCTTTGAAGAAACAGCAGAATTTACTAAAAAGTAGATAAAATATTGTTGCAACATTCTGATAACTGTTTTTTGTTTTGTTCGTCCAATCAATTTTGACATTTTTTCAAGTTAATTTTATAATTGCTTGTTATTTTGAACCAATTTGTATGTTGTTTAGCAGCACCCTGTAACGTTAGCTGCAATTAAATGCGTCGTATCTACTCGCTGTTCTCAGTTCAGCAATGAAGTGCATGATGATTACGCAATAATGGAATGATTATGAGCAAAATACATAATAATAAATATGTACGTTTGATGGTATACAAAAACACGTTTATAGTATCAAGTGAACAGTTTTATTTATAATGCTAATCGATTTTACAGTGGGGTGGTTCCAATATAATTTTTTTATTTTGTAAAAATTTAACTTTCTTATGAAGTTTGAAGAAAGAGACTGAGATAGACCAAGACTAAGTAGGGTATCTCCGT
Organism: Phortica okadai; assembly: GCA_034638295.1. Lineage (NCBI taxonomy): Eukaryota > Metazoa > Arthropoda > Insecta > Diptera > Drosophilidae > Phortica > Phortica okadai. Next base: position 10,956,200 of record CM067849.1, on the reverse strand, counting down.
AGTAGGATTTTGAAAAAATTTTTTATCAGAAACTCAAATAGTTGCAACAATGAAAATTAGTAAATAATGTTATTAAATTAAAATAATATATCAGTCTCAGTGTCACCAGCAAAAGGACGTGAAGTGTATCCAATCTTCGACAAGACCAAATTTAGCTTCATCTTTTTCTTTTTTAAATCTAAGCTCAATGACGCACTCACCTACTTATCAGGTTTAGTGTAGCCTGTTAAGAAAATGAGAAGAAATAATAAATAAATAAATTCGTGAAAAAACAAAGACAGCCAAAAAAATAAATAATAATTAAATCATCATGACAATCTAGAAGCTGGCAGCGTGTTCCTCTGATGGCATTATCAATTGCCGAATGAAATATTTTTAAATAACAACAAACAAAGCAAACACATTAGACATATGAAAGAGACTTGACTATCGTATATAAAATCGAAAACGTAATGTGGCATTTGAACTTCCGTTATTTGTTATTATCAGTACTAAAACCGCGCCATGACGTTATCAAAATACATAAATGCGCTAAAAACAAAAACTTTTGTTGTTGGCCGTTTTGCGAACGAGAGAAAAATGTAATCAAAACAAAAACAGCTAAAACTGTTTACAGACTGTTACACACATCTGTTACAGCGACGATGTACCTCGTGCCAGTTTTCTCTACTTGTTTTTTTTGCTGTTGTTTTTGGTTTAGCAACGTTTTGTGCTCGCACGATGTTTTGCGAACTCGTTTGTGTTTCTGAGTGTGTTCGTGAGTCTCGTATCTGTGTGTGAGTTTGTGTTGGTCTGAGTTTCTGTATATAAGGATCCGAGTTTGTCATAGATACTTTTTAGTTGCTTCAAGATTGTTGAGGTGTAAAATGCAAACGTAATTTCATTCGTGCATCGATTTTTGTTTTGCCGGGTGTTGTTCGTCGTGTGCAACGTTATAAAAAATAAATAAAAGAGATACTATAAATAAAAATATTTTAAGAAATCAGTGTGAAATAGTTGAAAGGCCATTCTAAGAAGTCCTTAAAACAGACAATAATTGAAATCATAAAAATGCCACCGACGGGAATTGTGGCCATTGACGACACCGATCAGCGTCATCACGCTAAGAAGCACTTTGAGCGAACACACACCAATGGAAATGGCGCGCATTGCTCTGAGGAATACGACGATGACGCCGATTTTACACAACTGCGTGATATAACAAGGTATGTGTGCGATGGCTGGGAAGAATGTAGAGGAATTAGGTGCCATTTGACCGGCCGCCTGACAAGGATCTGCTGTTGTCGGCGCGTCATACTGCGAGAGTGCATTGAACTGTGACAGCAGCTGTGCTAAAGGGACGAACAGAGGTCATGCCTGCATTGCGGCATGTACGAAAATATTCCATTTTTTTTTTCATCATTTTGCATAATGCCACATGAGATACACACAGATGACGCATTTGTTGCCATTGATTCAGAAATAAAAATAGTTCATGAATATTCCGCATTTAAACATTGCGAATAAAATCACATGGTTTAAGGTGCAAAAACATTTCACGATTACAGAAAAGATACTTTGCGGCTTCAAATCAAATGCCATTAAATGGCTTCGAGCCGTCAAAAAGTAGCTCTCGATAACTTGACACGTCCGTTTTAGTAAAATAACTTGTTATCTCTTTTATGGATTTGTTTTCTTGTTTTAATTAACACTTTGAAGGTTGCATGCGAATTTTGTTTGCATATCAATGCAAATTTGTTTGGAATATTCAACGATTTTTTTATGATTATTTTGTTTTTGTACATACAGTACACAATTATTTTTTTAAGTGCAGCTTAAAACTTTTGGAAAGCAGCTTATTTCTTAAATTTGTAAAGTTTGTTTAACTACATATTTGTGCAGTGAACGTGACGAATTTTAATTGGCTTTTGTGCAAACGTTTTTATTTAGAGAATAAAAAAGAAGTCAAATACTCAAAAATTCGATGATATTACACAATACAATCGCACTAACGATCGTTAAATGATATTGTTATTTGGAAAGAAGTCAGTAAATAAATCGGCTTACACAATAAATTACAATTTGTGTTTGGTTCGCATTGAATAACGTTAATTGCTTTTCCACAGATACTCTGATGGCACCGTTAAGCTGCGCAACTCCAATATTGAACTCATGGATCAGGACATACTCTACCACTTGGCATTGGGCAGCGAGAGTCATGATCTGCACGAGATGTTCGGTGATGTTAAGGTAAGTTCTGAGGGCAATGCATTTTTTGCATCATATTTTTGATTTTTTATAATCGTCAGTCGATCAAGCCGAACTATCAATAAATAATGACAATGATTAAGCTGAACTCAGGGCATCTAATTTGTTTGCTTAGCTTTTTTGTATGTTCAGTGATAACGCAAATGATTACACAGGCCAACAAGAAAAAACTTTTTGAATAATTGCAACTAATTCCTTTTTATTTTGGTGTGCTGATTCCGAAAATAGTAGACATAAAGTCGTATCACCCTGGTATCTCGGTCACCAATTGTCGGAATAGAACAAAGGGAGCGTGATTTCATTCAGGAAATAACTACAAATAGAGTAGCATAGGGGCAAAAATTAAAAATTTTTTTTTGTAAAATTTGCAGCTATTTAAAGATTAAACTTTTTTTTCTTCATTTATTGAGGTTTAAAAGTGTATAACTTTCGAAAGGGGCCCTCAATCAAAAAACTTCTTTAGTACATGATAGATTGGATTCCTAAGAATATCTTAGTTAAATTTCAACAAGATCGGTCCAGTAGTTTCTGAAATATCTCGTACACAAGTTTGAAAAACAGTAATTTTGTGTTTTTTACAATTACGTGAAATGCAAGAAATTGGAGGGTGATACGACTTTATGTCTACTTTTTCGGAATCAGCACACAAAAATACATAGGAATTAGTTGCAATTATTAAAAAAGTTTTTACAAACGGTTTTTTTGTCGGCCTGTGTTATCAAACACATTCAGCCCAGACCTTCATGACTTAAACAAACAAATTAACGTAACTTTTTGCATAATCGAAGCGGATCCAATTGTCTCGCGTCTTAAACTTGTTTCAAAATCTCGAAACCTTGATAATGAAACTAGAAATTTCACTAGACGACTTTCGATTGATTCCAATGCCGTTATTAATTTGTGCGCATTTTAAAGACAACAGAAAAAGGCAACAATGAAGAAAAATGCTAATAAACTGGTTCAAACTGGCTTGTAGCAGCGTTTGACGTTCTTTGGGCAGTAATAACTAATTAAACGAATGAATTTATGAATAATTGATCAATGTCTTTTGTTTTATGTAATTCCAGTTTGTTTGCATGGGCGGAACACCAAAGCGCATGGAGAATTTTGCACACTTCATAATGAACGAGATTGGCTATAAACTGCCGGCGGGCACAATGTTGCAGGACATTAGCGCCTACTCGTATCGCTACTCGATGTACAAAGTTGGACCAGTGCTTTGTGTCAGCCACGGCATGGGTACGCCCTCTGTGAGCATATTGCTGCACGAGATGATTAAACTCATGTACCATGCCAAGTGCCATGACCCTGTATTCATACGCATTGGCACTTGCGGTGGTATCGGAGTAGAGGGTGGCACTGTCATCATCACCGAAGATGCACTCGATGGCCAACTGCGTAACTCGCATGAGTTTGTAAGTTCTCATTTCATTTGCATGTTGTATGAATTTACTAATGGCTTATCTGCATTGACAGACTATACTCGGCGAAACTATTCACAGACCCGCCAAGCTGGACAAGAAGCTTGCGCGCGAGCTGAAATCATTGGCCAGCGTCGATGATCCCTATGACACGATCATTGGCAAAACACAGTGCACAAATGATTTCTACGAGGGTCAGGGCCGTTTAGATGGCGCCTTTTGTGAGTTCTCCGAAGCGGACAAGATGGTCTACTTGGAGAAGCTGCGTGACCAAGGCGTCGTCAATATCGAAATGGAGAGCACCATTTTCGCGGCTTTGACGTATCATGCAGGCATTAAAGCGGCCGTCGTTTGTGTGGCGCTTCTAAATCGTCTCAATGGTGATCAGGTTTGTTGCTTGCCTTATGATTTCAATGATCATTTCAATTAATGATTTGTTTGTTTTTTTTCAGGTCAATGCACCGAAGGAGGTAATGCATGAATGGCAGCAGCGGCCGCAGATACTTGTCGCGCGCTACATACGCAAAGTGCTCGCACTAAAGGGCCAGCTGAAATCGTTGTTCGGCGCTCAGGGCTCTATAAAGTCGCCAAGGCGTTTCAAGCTGGTACAGCAAGAATCTCAGGCTCATGAATAAGTTTATCTATGATATACGACATAATTACCTAATATAAATATTGTATTTAAGTTGTTATAATAACAAAATTCTATGTAAATGACATACACTCAGCACACGCCCACACGGGTACACTCGCATACATACGTTCATATATACATAAAAAGCACATGCATACATTTTCACTTTAAAAATAAAACTATTCTATAAAATAAACTTATACATTCCGTTAAAAAATTCCAAATTTTTGTTTAGCTTGTTGATAAAAAGATAATAATTTTTTTTTATGTTGTTCTAGTATAATTTTAAGTGTTATTTAAGTCATTTGCGCAACCAAAAATGAAGTCAACGAAGAATAAATATTCATAAAACGTAGTAATCAATAAATGTCGCAGTCATTAAAAAAGTACACACCGCATACACACGCAAAAATGTACACACACAAAACAAATAAACACAAAACACAAAGTCGTTTTTCGACGTTTACATACATATAACAAATAAATTGTAATTGTTAATAAAAGCAATGTTCAAAAAGCCATGCAAAAATATCTATATAGAGCTAGTAAAAATACAAAATAACAAAAATGAATTCTGATGTTGTAATTTTGTATGTTGATATTTGAACTCTCACAATTTGATTCCTTGATATTTGTTAGTTTTAAAGTTTAAACGTGTAATTTACATAATGTTGCTTAAAAGTATTTAAACCAAACCAAACAACCAAAATGTTACCAAATGTCTACTCATTCTAAATAAAATCGTATAAAAGAAAATACGAGTGAAATATATTCAAATAAAATGATTCACGTATTGTAATTAATTAGTAACATGTTGTTATTGGAAAGTGGTGTTGTGGGCCGAAGGGAAATGTCGAAGAACTCAAATATTTTATGTACATATACATGATTTATATAAAAAACGACTTGATCATAGGCATTTTCTGCAGTAACGATTGTTTGAAAATATTTTTTAAACTAGGCTTTTTCATAAATGAAAACTGTATCGCAACAAAATGATCAAATATAATGTGCTGAGCGCTCAAAATAGTTCATTAATGCAACTATGTTATGCGCAACAGTGTGATGATATATGTAAATATAGACATACTTACAAAGACATTTGCAAGAGTATATAAAACGAAAATAACTTAAGTTATGTAAGATTCAGATTCAAGGAAATTATTTGTTGTTTTAGGATCAGTTTAGAAATATTATTTCTTGGATTATAGTTAAGATGATTTTTTGCTGTCTTTCGGTAATCTAGACAAATCATTTGCTTACATTCAATATTTGCTGACTAAGCCAACACAAACAATAATTGCAAATGCTTCACATCTGTTAAGGAGGACAATATTTATCAGTTTGAAGCCAACTGTTCGTTAAAATTCTTGGAAGTCAACTAAGACAAGAAACTGACTCAATATCAATTCATTGAAAAATACCAGATTCAGTCATATTGAAAATGTTCTGAAGTCGTGAAGTTGGTACGATCAAATTAACATAGAAAAAATTACTTTTGATGTTGACATTTAAAAAAAATGTACTTTTGGATAACAAACAAAATTAAAGTGAAAGTAAACTAAACAGCAGAATTTAAATCAATCTCGGCCTGTTTCCGACCATCGTCTTGACGCAATCATAATGTTTCGTTCTAAAAAATGCGAAGAGCCAAAACCCGAGCCGAAAACTACATGTGAGCTGCAGAAGGAGGTCACTGAAATGAAGGCGATGCTTCTGCAACAGAATGAACACCTACAGAAGCTCTTAGCAAAGCAATTGAAAAAGGGACCTTGCGATGGCTTGGACGAGGATGTAAAAAGCACTGTTGTTGTGGGCAATCCAAATCTGGAAAACATGTCCGTAGACTACTTGTATCACTTGGCGTTAGACACGAAGACACATAATTTGGAGCGACTTTTTGGTGATGTCAAAGTACGCAGATGAAATTTTTCACAATTACTATCAAATAGTTTTGCTAATTGGGCTCCCTTTTTTCGGTAGTTCATCGTTACTGGTGGCACGCCGCAACGCATGGAGAAGTTTGCGTACTATATCATGAACGAGATTGGTTTTAAGTTGCATGCGGGCGCCAGTTTGAATGACATATCTCAGAAGGGTAATCGTTATGCTATGTACAAGGTTGGTCCAGTACTGGCGGTCAGTCATGGCATGGGTACACCCTCCATAGGTATACTCTTGAATGAATTGATCAAATTGTGCTACTATGCCAATATGCAGGATCCAGTGTTCTTTCGCATGGGAACTAGCGGTGGTATTGGCATACCACCGGGCACCGTAGTCATCACTGATGAGGCATTGGATGGTCAGTTACGAAAATCGCAAGAAATTGTCGTAATGGGCCAGGTTCAAACGCATTCAACGAAGCTGGATAGACCGCTAGCCGAGGAACTGAAAAGCATGACCAATTGTAAGGATGGCTTTGGGACAGTAATTGGAAACACGTTGTGTACCAACGATTTCTATGAGGGTGAGTTAATGTCGGAGGACTCGTTTTGAGTTTGAAGCATATTGTTTTAATATCTTATTAGGTCAAGCGCGCCTAGATGGTGCATTCTGTAGCTACACCGAGGATCAGAAAAATAAATTTCTTCAAGATTTGAATAGAAAGGGAGTTCTCAATATTGAAATGGAGAGCGCAATGTTTGCTGCCGCCACCAAACGCGCAAATATACGGGCAGCTGTTGTTTGCGTAACACTTCTGGATCGTTTGTCTGGCGATCAAATCTCAACGCCCAAGGAGGAACTAGAAGAATGGACAAACCGTCCCGGTATGCTCATTGGTCGTTACATAAAGCGTGTACTGCACGGTGGTCCCCCAGCTGAAACTGAGCCTGGCAGCTCACAACCTCGCAACTCGGTTGAAAAATGATGTAATTTGTACTGATGAAGTCTTTAAAATAAAGTGCATTAATTTTAAAAGAAGACGTATCAATTACTATCCGTTGTTTTCATCACACTGAGTGGTTACATATAAAGTTACCGCTACTCTCTTGACTTCTGACGTATCAAGAGATCGTAGTGTATTCAGAATTCAGCATAGCCGGAAATATTTTGAATGATTTGAAGAGAATTTGGTTCTGATCTCTGTCGAGGGAGAATGTTTTTGTTCATTCGCATGGTAAGCATAAGATAAAGCAATATTCAAGGCACCAAAATACTCAATCTCATTTGAGAGAAATTCTTGATAGCCAATATTGAATAAACTCATGCACAGTACGGTTAAGGTAAACATAAGTCAGCGTAACCCTGTATATTCATTTTGTAATGCTCTTTGCATAAACATTGTTATCAAGTTTGTTTATTTCAGAGAGATTTGCCGACCGATCGCACAGAGAAATCAATTGTTGCTTAAGGTTCGAAACGTTCGGAAGTAATTTAAAAATAGCTCCGACAGCGTGTTCATTTCGATAACGTCTAAATTATTATATACTGCGTACACACGTAGTTCGCGGGGGTTGAGATTATTATAACTTAAAGATTGATTTCAGTGATTGGTGGAAATAAAACTTGACAACATGAGTGAAAAGTAACTACATTGTCTCTTTTTATAAATATAGTATATAATATAAATATTACTTCTTAGTGTGACTTTAAAAAATCCAAATCTTGAGAAGATGAACGGCGACTTTCTATATCACTTGGGCATAAATGTAGCTAACACGAAGGATACGAAGGACATACAGGAGAAATTTGGGGATATCAAGGTTTGCATAAGATTTATGCTTATCTTTAAAATAAAACTATTATTTTTTCTGAATATATATAGTTCATTTGCATGGGTGGCACCGATTCGCGAATGGAATTTTGTGCTCGTCATCTGCAGACATTATTAGAGCCAAACAGCAATAAGCCGTTGATTAATCTTACAAAGGATGCCGGCCGCTATGCAATGTTTAAGGTCACAAATAAACAAATTCATTTTATTTCCTCTTTGTTACAACATTTCGTAAATGCATATAACTAGTACTTATAAGTATTACTTTGACGAAAACATTTAGGTTGGTCCAGTATTAGTTTGCAGTCATGGCCTGGGCATGTCCTCATTTGGTGTCTTGCTGCATGAGCTACTCAAATTGGTAATGTATGCGAAATGTCGAGACCCCATATTCATAAGACTGGGAACATGTGGCGGCTTGGGCGTGCCTCAAGGCACTGTTGTTGTGACCAAGGATGCCTATAATGGCTATTTAAAGAATGAACATGAAATAGTATGTAATTTGTCTTTGTTTATTGTTTGTGTACAGCAGATATTGAATTCAAGTCAAATATTCCAGGCAATTCTCGGTAAGAAGGTTGCACGCAAAGCCACCTTTAATCAGGATGTAGGCGAGGCCATACTCAAATGCGCTAAAGACGCGAAATTTGACTTTGTCATCAGCGGCAACACAATGGCCGCCGAGTGTTTTTACGAAGGTCAAGGTCGACTCGACGGTGCCTCTTGCGATTACACAAATGATGACAAAATGGCATTCCTGAAAAAATGCTATGATATTGGCATACGCAACATTGAGATGGAAGCGACTATGTTCAGCGCGTTGATGCGCCATGTGAAGGTGAAAGCAGCCGACGTGTGTGTAACACTCATTGATCGACTGAAGGGTGATCAGGTAACCCGGACAGCCGATAGTTATTATAAAAGAATTTTAAATATGAATTTTTCTCATAGATTGAAATTACTAAAGAGCAGAAGGAAAATATCGAAGAGCGTCCAATCGAGCTTATCGGTCTATACATTAAAAAAGCTTTAGCTTTTCAGTAATATCAGCATTTATTTAAAACTAAAACTGCAAAGCAGTCTTTTATTTATTCACATATATTCAGTTGAAATTTTATCATATATCCGCTGAGCTTTTGTTTTGTTTTTTGTTTTGCAAAATAAAATGAAAAAAAAAAACAAAGAAAGAAAATTGTTTGCCTTTCATATTTCTTCAATGAGAATTTTACTCTTCGACTTCACAGCATCCCCATTCTGGGGAAGATACATGTTCTCGACTCCAGCTGGAGAACAACTACCCGGCAGTAACATTTGGGTATGTGCAGGTTGATTTTGTTGTTCATGACTCTGCGGTTGTTTTTTAGTCTTGGCTACATTTTTTATGCTGTCCAATACCTCTGCAGCACTGGCCAGTTTACTCTTGACTACACAGTTTGGCTTTATCAATTCTGCGAGATCATAATCCTTTGGCAGTGCCGTGGATGAGGATAGCCCCTTATCTTTCTTATCAACTTTAACTGCTTTATTGATTTTCTTTTTTGAGTTTTGTGTTATGTTAGCAACTTCTTTATTTCCAGAATTTTCGCTGATTTGCAAGCGGGTTGCATTCGCTGGAGGTAATTCACCAAATTCAGCTTTCAGTTCTTCGATAGTCTTAAGTGCATTTGAATTTGAAGGTTCTAGCGATAGCACTTTTAAGTAGACATGATAAGACTGTAAAAAGATTATTTTTAGGTATTACTTGTGCAAATAAGAAATGACAAACCTCCAATCTGCGGCCGCAACTGAGGTTTGCATCAGCCAAACGAGAAAGCGCTTTGATATTGTTGGGCTCAAGTTTTAGGCACATCTCACAATCCTCAATGGCCGACAAATACTGTTGCTGCTTGATGTCTTAAAATAACAATAGCGTTTATTGACTTCCAGACTCTTGTTATTTAGTTCGACTTACATGCAATGGCGCGATTATTGTAGGCACGTGCAGCATTCGATGGATCAAAGTTGATGGCGCGCGTGTATTCCTTTATGGCATTGTCATATTCCTTGGCGCGATAGCACTCATTACCGTAAAGGCGACGTCTATCATGTCAACAATCAAGCAATTAAATATGCAACAGCACCAAACCAAAAACAACACAACTTACTCCTCAGCATATTTTTCCCGCTCCACTTGACTCAACTTTTGCAGCAGTGCCTGTTGTCGTTGTGCCGCCGCTTCAGCCTCGGACATCTCCGTTATTTTGGGCACTTCAATTTTATTAAGACGATTTTTGCGTTCAACCTCTTCCTTGACACGCTCCTCTTCCAAGTCCATACGCAGTATTTCTACATCAGGATCATATTTGTCCCATTCTCTATAGTCCGTCGACTTGATGCGTTTATCATTCGTCTTTGCGGCTGTTGTCTCTGTTGCAGCAACAGCTGTTTGTTTGGCATTGCTTTCGGTTACCTTTTCCGGCACAATTCTTCCACTCTTCCTCATTGGTGGCAGATCGCTCAAAGGGGACTGCATATTGTCGGCTGTTTCCTCGCGAATTTTGGATAACTTCTCATCTTTGGTTTTGATTTCATGTGCCCAGTCCTATATTAATCAGAAGAGAGTATAGGATCTTAAGCCACTCATTTTGCCACCAACGCTACTCACATAAATTGGCTTGAGCTCCTTTTCGTCAAGACTGCCACGTTTGCGCAATTGTTCCTCGTAGCGAAAGAGTTTGCTGTTCGGCTTTAAGAGTTGCAGCTTCTTCTCTGCGCACTTGGTCAGATCGGGATAGTATCCTTCCTCGCCAGAACGCAAAATATTCAAGATTTTTTCCATTTCGCGTGCATTGTTGCACTGCTCAATGTATCCAAAGTCGAGGTGATTGAGAGGAATTCCATATTTTTCCAACAATGTTTTGCGCTTCTCCATTTATTGAAATTAGTTTTTATTTTTGTCTTTTACGAATTTTCAAAATATTTTAAATTTTTTGAGAACTAATTCAGCACGTGTTTTGTGACTTATGTAAGTTAGATATCTATTATTGATCAAACTTTCGCTTTTCACAGGTTGTTAGGCAAAATCTTACCGTTATACGAATAAATATGGAAAAATAAAGAAATATAAACCGCAAATAATAATTTTTTCGGCACTATTTTGCATCAAACCGTATCAAAAGTAATTAATTTTAATTTAAATAAGACAGTTTTAGTTACAAATTGGATTTTATGAAAATTGAATTGAAGTATGCAAATGCAAGGCACGCCATCTGTCGTTACATGTTATCGACACAAGTGTGCTACGGTTGATGTCTGAACTTCTTATTATCGTCGACAAAATTTTTAGCAAAAAAAGCGCTGGCCGTTTTGGAATCATTGAGTTTTTCGTTCCGACCATCTTTTCACAATGACTTCAAAACAGTGAAATGAAACGGTCAAAAATTTCGAATTTATAAAAAATCAAAGTCGAAGGTATGGCATATTCATAATAAGGTTGTTTTTGGATATTATTGTTTGAGTGATATTATATGTTAACGGAGTCCTTCATATAATTCATATATAACGCGTTTTGTCGTCTGTGGAGTACGGGTATTCCGTATAATCATGCGCAAACACAACTTTCCACCACCAAAGCACGAAAGGAGGCAGAAGGAATCATCGATCGAGGGTGTATTAGGCCAACATCCTGAAAAAAGATCCACCCACGTATTACTATTAATCTGAAGGAAAATTGCTGTATTTTTTCTAGCTAGTCAAGTAAAAATGGCAAAACAATCGAATTACCGGCAAACAGAGGCTGATTTTTTGATTTGATTGATCTCAAATTCAGATTTTAATTCAATCTTTTTAAATCTTAGCCGTTTATTTTGCCAGTTCTTCACACACATACTCACATAGTCACTCACAACCATAATCGCATAATCGTTTAAGTGACGGGCTTCGATATGAAAACATAAGTCAAACAACGTGGTCAAAATCAAATTGCGAGCAAGAGATGATGTTCGCTCAATTGAGAACGAGAGAGGATTCGTGTCATTTTTCGTGACACGGCACAGGGGTATTGAATAAGCGTATGTGCGGTGCAGCCGCCTGCGATATTTCACCTACCCGCAATCGCGGGTAATTCCGACCAGGCTTTTTCCTGCTTCTTCTTCCACTTCTGCCGACGTCGGCTGACACTTTTGCATCAATTTGGCCTTTTTGTGTTTCGCACGAAAGCTACTGATCCTTGTGCGAAAAACTACCACCAGCTCGTTATTGGACGGCGTTTTAATTGCTAAGATCGCATATGTTAGACACTTGCCCACAGCACATACAACACTTTAGTACTGATAAAAATATATGAATTCTCAAACCGGGGAGTCCAGACGATTTTGCGAAGTGAATGAAAAATGTTCATGCAATTGTAGTAAATTTTCGACGTTTGGGGCAGCCTACACAAAACGGTGAATTCCTTTGCCATGCGTTCATTGGTCTGCGCTAGATCGCCTATATTACGCAGCTCAACACAGCACATACGGCACTTTAATGTTCATAGATTTCTAGTGAGCGTGCCAGTACTGCACCACAATTTCGTTTTGTCAGATTTGTGTCCTTTTTCGAACACATTGCACCTAAATCACAAATTTCTTCGTTATTATGCCTTTTTTCACACTTTGCCATTTATTTTCTGCGTTGTTATTCTTAATTCAATTCAATTAATTTGTGCTTCTGCCGAAATTAAATACAAAAAAACCTGGTCAAAATTTCGATCGTCACATGGCAGCACTTTTGGAGTTGAGGTCCCGCTATTCCTTATTGCCGTAAAGAGAAAAAATTTATCTAATTCTTCTCTTTTGTCTCTTTTTTTATCTAAATCTCTCTCTTCCTGCATTTTATGCTCTTTTCCAAATAAAACCACAAAAATCATGAAAAATGCCCCGGGGCACCCCTCTAGCGTGATCAGCGCTGAATTCCCCTCACTTCCCCATTTTCAGTTCACTTTTTTCAAAAAAATCGAAAATCGCGAACTTTTGTTCTGCTGGCTATGTTTTCATGTATCGCCTGGAAACATAGGGCATTTCAATGCGGAAACAAAAAAATAACTCCACCAAAATTGGCGAATTTAAGCGCTTAAATTGGAGTTTCTCGCTTAAATTTCAGTGGGCGGGGCCACGCTCTCCACGTTGTACTGCCGCAAGTGCCGGCTTTCAGCGGCAAAACTTGGAGCAAATTAATTTAAATTTATCGAAAATTGCCAAAAACGCCAAATTTCAATTTGAGTCGAGCGCGAGCTGCGGCTGGAAAAGGTTGTGCACGGATGTTGACGGATTTCGTCCATCCTTGCAAATGCCACGTTTTACGTAATTGTCAACAAAAGATACAAAATTTCAACAAATTTGCCCACATTTTACAATTTCCACATATTTTGTAGTGCTATTCTATGTTAACGGAGTCTTCCATATAATTCATATATAATGCGTTTTGTCGCCTGTGGTGTACGGGTGGGAAGTTGTGACATAAACGCCATCAAACTTGATCTGCTACCGTATCTAATCCAACTGAATATCAATTTTGTGGCCAGAATCACTATGTGTGCAGTGTATAAAAAGAAGAATAATTTCAAATTTGCAATGCTTTTAATTTTTGTTTAATTGCTAAAGACAAAAAAAAAAGATAAAGCCAAATTTCGTTATATTTACAATTTGTAATACTTATTTCGAACTAAGCTTTTGAGGTGTTTCGATCAAATGAATGGCAAAATTAGGTAACTTTGATGTCTTTACTTACCTAATTTTAAGTGCATTAAGAAACCAAAACATAAATATTCTCAATATTCTTAAAAACGACAGAGAAATTGTTATAAAAAAGAATTAAGCAAAATCAAAACAAAACATTTATCACCGCCATATTTAAATTGATGTGAAAAAAAGCAAGACGAAAATCCAAAAACCACCAGAAAGACAAAATAAAAAGTAAAAGATTTACAATACCATTCGAGAAGATTTAGAGGTGATTTCCAGAGATATATTTTCTGTTTGAGTAGCGATAAATAAACAAATTGTTCGTCGCCAACGAACGCTTTCAGTTTTCCCCAAAAAATAAAAAAAATAAAGAAAATAGAAAAGAAATTATAATAAAATACGATAGAAAAAATTAAGAAAAAAAATCTTGGTGGCGTTGGTAGCGATATTTAGTCGCCATGTCGGGCTCCATTAGAAATGTCACATTAACGAAATTTCTTTGTTTTCTTAAATTATCCAAAAAGAAAATTATTACACAAATACAGATGAGGGAAGAAACAAAAAGTCTAAGGTATCCACAAATACTGAACAGCATGCCTCAGATACTTTGAGTATTAACTGATTGTCAGAAAAGTGCCTCACTCATTTTAAACGTAATTCAGTGACAGTTTATATCAAAACCCTTTCTCTGAGAACTTGCCAAATCTGCAACTATGGCGCAAAATGTGCAGAGGCGTGGCCTATCCACAGCAAACATTGTATCCTGCCGGCGCTCAGCATTAGACTTGCCTAATGAGCATTCGATTTATAAATAGAAACCACTCGAGAAAGCCGAAGAACACTCAAGTATCGCTGCCAGCCACTCAAAACTCAGAAAGTGACAACATCTGTGTCGTCTGTGACTTGTGGGGAGCATACGAGATCTCTAAGAAAATTTCGTCAACCAAATGTGTCGCGATTGTCGCATGCGTCGGTAGTGCTGGGGCGATTACACGCGGAAGAAACGTTATAGATCGGCAACCAAACGAGACCTTTCGCCATCAAAACGCCAAATAAATGTAAAGTAGAGTGAAAGTGCGAAATTATTGATAAAAGAAATCTATAAATAGAGATTTAAAAAATCACTGGAAGAAAAGATAACAAAATAATATTCCTAAAATGACAAAATATAACGCAACATTAAACATGAAACAGGAATACGACAATTATGCACAACAGACTAGTTTTTTGCTGCAACATGGCATGCAAAATCATCACTCTCATCAGCAACAACAACAGCAGCAGCAACAGCAGCAAAATCACCAACAACATCAAAATCATCATCTTCAGCAACAACAGCAGCAATTGCAGAATTTTTTCAATCGACTGAGTGCCGTCGGCGAAAGTTCCAATAACTCATGCAGCAACTACAACCATTCAACAATCGATCTCGACAAGGCACATCTGACGCCTTCGCCTGTATTCACGGATTATGATGAGAATAGCCTTAGTTCAGAGGAGCATGTTTTGGCACCCTTAGTCTGCGCTTCAGCTCAATCTTCACGGCCCTGTCTGACGTGGGCCTGTAAGGCCTGCAAAAAGAAAAGCGTATCCGTTGATCGGCGAAAAGCGGCCACAATGCGCGAACGAAGGCGGCTCAGAAAGGTGAGGAGAATCGTTCTGATGACATTTACTTTCAACCGACTTGGCAGTTTCGATTTTGTGATGATTTTGTTGAGACATTAGTCAGATTTTCTAAATGTTCTCCTTCTTTTATCTGTTTCAAACGATCTTGTCTAAGAATCTTAAATATTTAATGGTTCTAAAAAGTCTTCAGTAGAAATACAATATTAATGTTTGAAGATAAAGTCCTAAACATCCGGTTCCAAATGAATCAAATTTTGATTTTTTTGTAAAACAACAAAATTAATTTACGAATAGTATTTTTTGTAAATGTCGCTAAATATTTTCCAATAAGTTGATGAAACTTTGAATTTGAACCTGATTACTTTCACAACAAATTGCGAGTAAATTGAGATGAGTCAATGATAGCTCACTAATCAAATTGCACTCTCATACCAACCTTGAATGGGTGGTCTAAACTCTAGTTCCCGATCGGTTTTTTTACTGACTGCAACATTGTTTACAAAGTAGTTTTGCAAAATTAACACATCATTATCATAAATGTCACAATTGCAAAAATTTAGCGCTAAATTACTGAATGCAACGCATAAAATTTAATTGCACTTACTTGAAAAGTGGAAAACGTCACTCACTCTCAACCCTTAAAAAAGGGGGTTAGTGCGGTTAAAGAGTTTGTCAAACGATTAAATTTAACGAGTCGATCATAAAAAATATGTTCAACATGGAGTATCTACGAAATGACATTTTGTATTTTTAGGCTCAAGAGTCGTAAAAAGGAACAAAAAAATAATTGGGAAATGCATATTGTCTGTCTTGGGAAAGGTGCCCCACTATTTGTTGTAGTCGTAAAAAAAACCAAGTGTAGTGGGGCGTAACAACTCAGAAGGAAGGGGCAAGAATTTATATGCATCACGTTTAATTGTTTTCATTTTATGCACGATTTAGAGTGAAATATGCATTATTAAAATGCTTTGTGTCGAAATCGTTGGCTCCCTTAATGGCTTCCATTTAATGATGTTTTAACAATTTGTTCCAATAAATTGATCGTTTTCGCGATAGTAAAAATCAACTTTGTTTTTTAGGTCAATGAGGCATTTGAGGTACTCAAAAGACGGACGTCGTCGAATCCGAATCAACGCTTGCCAAAAGTGGAAATCTTACGTAATGCCATTGAGTATATTGAAAGCTTAGAAGATCTGCTGCAGGTATGGAACAACTTTTTCTTTGTGTTAATATAACTGATTATTATGTATTAATTCTTATGTTTTGTTCACGAACTTGCAGGAGTCCGCGCCCACACGTGCCAGTGACAATAACTCGGATGGGCTTAGTGGCAGATTAGGGCAACAAGATTATTTGGTAAGTTAAATGTATACAGCAGTCTTAATTGTTATTTGTAGTTTTAAAATAGTAAATTCAAAATTAATGCAGACGCCAATTAATAATTTGAAAACGTTCCGCAATTATTTTCTCGTAAAAACTTCATGCTTGAAAAACGTTTTCGTACATTTTTCTTAACGACGAACACATTCATCAAAATCATGTACGACAAAGACGCCAACCGAGTTGAATCAAAAACAAAAAAAATAAAACATGAAACAAGACAACCACGGAAAGAAACGGTCGACGCCGACGAAGCGTAGCAAAACTTAAAATACAAAATTTTTGAATATTTTTCCCCGTACCGGATTTGCCTTTACGAGAAGCGCCGCAGGTTCAGCACGTATCTCCTTTTACTCATTTCTCGTATCTTTTACCGAAAATCGTATGAGAATTTATGGTCGCGCTGACGTGCTACTTAATAAGTGGCATCTTCCTCTGCGCATTGCGCTCCGTCACTCCTTAGGAAATCGAAAAATTTGTTACTGTGAAATTATGAATTATTAACGTTTGGCATATCGCGCGAGTGACTATCTGCTAACTGTTGTATGTCTTTTAGGAGGGATTTAAAAAAAAAAAAAAAACATATTCTTGGCTAAAAAGCTGTGCACGATGTACGCCATTTTTCCCCGACGTCAATATCAAAAGCGCTTAGTTTGTTAAGAGTCTGCATTTAATACAAAATAAATAGCTTCAGAATTTATGTTGGCCGCCTTCGATGTCGTTTTGGTGTGTGTGGTCGTTGCAATAAATAAATTTCATTTTTATGAATTTCTACACTAAATGTCTGGAAGAACTTTCCGCTGCCCCTTCCCCCCTTAGTTCTATCACGTCCATGCCCTTTCACTTGTGTTACAAATAGAATGCTCGATGTCGTTGAATCACTTCGAGTGAAAATAGAGAAAAAATCAAAAAAAAAATCTTGTAAATTAATTTGAACAAATTCGTGAGTTGATTTCTAATGGCACATTTGTTTCAGAGCGCACGAACAGCATCACTGTGTACCTTTTAAGCATTTAGGGGCACATGTAGCTATCTATCTGCGCATGTATCTCACTTTCTCAAGCGCTATTAATGCTACTGTATATTTCATAATATTAGCCGCGTAAAGGGAGTCAGTCAGCTCAGTCAGTCAGCAACAGTTGACAAATTGCACAGGAAAAACATGACAACGTAAATATCAGCATAACTGCATGTTTTGTAGTTCTGCGATACATATATACATTTGCTTACATATCGCCCGAAACGAACCGAACCGAACTTGTACATCTTCATTGAACAACTTTGGCGCTGCACTGTTGGCATTTACAAGTTGATGATTTGACACTTGTACAAATGGTTGACAATTACATGAAATTCTCAAATTGCACTTTTTGTTTTTGTTTAAGCTTTTTGATTATTTGTATTTTCCTCGTTCAGTCAATTCTGTGTGCTTGAGCGCTTAAAGATACAAAATGCGAATTATAAATTTCATACGGCATTGCGTAAGGCTAATTTTGCAGCGCTGTCATTTTTATAAATCGCATCGACTGGAATCGTGTGCAGTCGTGTTGGGTGTTGATTAGTGTCATGTGTAGCGGTTGACATCGTTTGTAACTCTTCTGGTTTGCAACTAAGTGCATACGATTCATATACTTATTTGTTCTTGTGTCTACCAAAGCCACGGATCGTTCATTTGATGCTGCAATGAGTGATTTCCATGCACTTTGCTTTCATACGCCATTCACATTTAATGTACAAATTTGCTAATTTACCATAAAGTTTTGCATATTTGTTTGTTTCTCAAGCAACGAAAATGTCGAGCGGCAGGCATAATCCAATGGCAGATATTAATGCTTACACGCAGTTCATACTTGAGATTTGATTAACATTTGGCTAGCAGCCAACAATGGATAAATTGAAGGGTAGAGCAGAAGGACATTTTTAGACATCAAAATATTGAAAATTATTTTTTTTATTCTCGCTTATTCCAGATAAGTTTATACTTTGATAAATTTCTGCTAAAAGTTTTAAAATGTGAGAATTTGTAAAGTTTGAATAACGCCCCTTGAAGATATGTATTTCCGTTTACAGTTTACTTTGTACTAAGATTTATTTGAAAAAAGTATCTTCAACTTGTTGTGTAAAACATAAACCTAATAATCTATCTCGCACACAAACACTGCGTAGTGGCATGGAAAACATGCAACAACGATGAAAAAAAAAAAAAAAAAACAAACAGAAAACGCGCTTAAAAAGGCTTAAGTAATGCCGAAGAAATGACAATTTGTAAGCAGTATTTCATGCAACATAAAAAACTCGAAAACAGAAATTTTAATATGGGTGAGAAATGCACAAAAAATATTCGATATAGAAGCAGAAAACGCCGGAACCAACAACGACAACGGCGTCGGCAGCCGAAAATTGGGAACGCGCGCTGAGCTGTCAGTAAGCACGACGCCGCTCGACAAATGATAAATAGCTTTATAAAAGAGCAGCGCGATTTTTTATGTTCCTCACACTTGTATGTGTTCGTAGTTGTTTCCTTGTAAGACTAAAAATATACAAAAAATAAAAAAATACATGCGTTGTGTCTGCCACATGTTTTGCTGCAAGATCCTTTGTTGGCTACACGCGGGTAGACAAAGTGACGCAGTCGCTGGAATCTACGTCAAAAACATTCCACGCCTTCTTAAAGCAGCTTAGTTCGCTCGAGTTGGGAGTACACGACGCGCCACCCAGAAGTCAAGCGAAATTATAATTTGCATGCAATTTTCAATTTGCGCGAATCAAAAACAAAAATTAATATAAGCGCAAAAACAGAAGATGAAATGCTTCTGCAGTTAGACGACGACGTCAGTGGCATGTCGTCTGCGTATGCGCGAAAATATTGCGGCACAATTAATCTAATTGCTAATAAGTGTGGCAACGACGATGACGACGGAGGCGACGTCAACGGCATAAACAAAAGGCCAAAAACGAGTGCACAACAATGCAATAATTTTACATGTGCAGAAACTCACGAGAGTCGCTTGAAAAGTTGTAGAAAATGTGCTGCAAAACAATAAGTCTTTGAGATCAATGTTCGTGTGATCGATAGAATCGTAAAAAGTCGCTCGCAACTTTGTTTCTTCAGCAGCAACTCGCCGTCATGTCTCATCTACGCTTGCATTTCTAAGGTTCAATGCATTTTAATTGGCTTGCAACTTCTTTGAGTATTTCTTAGTGCAGACGAGTCGTTGATTTACTTTTGTTCACTTTGCCTCATTATTAGAGCGTGAGCTGTCTGTCGACGTCAACGATTTTAGTTTTGTGACACTTTTATACTAATTTACGCTGCGTAGATATTTTATTGCAATTTTGAAATGTTTATTTTAATTTTTCTTATATTCTTTTATCCCCAAATGATTTACGATTTTGCGCCTTTTTAATGATGACGCTATTAATAATATTTTGTCTAACTTGCGCCTTCCATCTCTCGCCCACTGCTCTCATTTCAGCACTCTTACGCAGGTGCGTATCTAGATGAGAAGCTTAATTTAAGAAGTTTGGAAAAATATGCAAACTTTACAGGTATAAATTCGAAAAAAGCTTTCATTCTTATTTTTTATTATTTATTTTAATTTTACCTTACTTTTCTTCGATCTTCAGATTATGAGACTTCACCCAATACGAGCGGTTCCAGTCTGGATTGTCTGAATCTCATAGTGCAGAGCATTAACAAAACGTCAGCTGCGTCAGTCCATACCACACATAAACAAACGTGCACGAACGTTGCATCAAACGCCGCGACAACAAGTACTTCAAGCAACACGCCCTCCTCAAATTGCTCGACAATGCAAGCAACGCTAAACGCATCATTTAAGCAGAAGTGCACGACATGAGATGCGCCAACGGATACACACTGTAGTTGATAATTATTATAGTAAATTAGTTAAATTAGAAGACATTGCAGAAAAAGGATACGCGTTATACTTGAACACTGCACTATACAAGACGAAGAACCAAAAACAAACCAAGACAAGACAAGACAAACCAAAGCTACTTAATTAAGTTAATAATAAAAGTGTACAAAATTAATTTAAATTATATTTTAATTGTACCATAAAAATCAAATCAAACCAAATTCGTTTAATCGACTTCCAAACGGCGAAACGAGCCACTTACGCCGCTCACCCCACTCAGTTCGCTCGTTGTCGCCGCCCAGTCCTTGTTCAGTCCTACGCGTAATTTCTCATTTGTGCCATAATTGACGTCAATGGCAAAGTAGTCCTTATAGGCCAACAATTTGTTTTCCCACCGCTGCAGCGCTTCGGCATTGTACCCATTGTGTCCGCCGTACTCGGTGGTCATGACATCGCGCGGCACATGCTCGTACAGATCTTCAGCCTTCTTGTGCACCATAAACTGAAACGTATAAATCGCTTAACATATCTAAAAGGCTTTAGTTAAGCAAGCTGATTTTTCAACTGACCTTAAATGGTAACTTTTGTGGCAACAACGAGGTAACAAAATTGAAGATCGCCTGGCCTTCGCGACGCATGTTAATCATGTGTATCTCGATGAATTTCAAAGGCATAAAACTCTCGACTAAAGCAAATGTTTTCTTCAACAAAAAGGGATCATATTGCATCATTTGTTCCATTGTCGCATCGCGTGCATCCACCACGTAAACTAGACCGGAAACGCTGGCATTGTCATTTTCCAATGCGAGTATCTCGATCAGCATGAAGAGCAGTTTGAACGCATCGCGTGGGTGCGAGTTCTTTGGGTCAAGTTTGGCGTACTGTGATATGATGACACATGGACCCGTTGAGCTAATCGGCCGCTGAGGTATAATGTGTACGCTATACAGATCCATGTGTATACGTAATGGGTGCGTGTAAATAAATAAATTTAATTTTTATTAACAAAATTCGATAAGAATATTGATAGTGATAAAAATTGATAAGCGTGCGTGCTTACACACTGCCATTTGAATGTTTTATGACATTTGCCATAAACAAACCTTTTCAGTGATTTACTCACCCACGTCTGAAGATCTCCAGAAGCGGCTCGTTTACACCGCGCTCGCACAGCACCTCCGGCAGTAAGTTCTTCAATGCATAATAGCCATCAACACGTCTTTTAGTCTCCTCCAAGCTGAATCGACAAGTTCGCAAAAATGCCAAAATTAGTTGATCATCATTACGTGCCTTCAAATGCGGCGATTTCTTAATCCATGCTTGCAATGCCACTATCGATGCTTCACGCGACTCCTTGTGTTCGTTGCAGGCACTCACAGCAATCTCAGCCAATTCCTCGTTCAGCGGTCGTAGCTCAGACATTATCGCAGCTGAATAGTAAAAGTCAAACTACAGTGAAGAACATTTCCAATTGGTTTTTCGTATGCGCTTTTTTGTGGGACACAACAATAATAAAAAACGAACGAAAAAAAACTATCTTATCGAACGCCACAAAACCCTTTATTAGATAAATAGATATGTATGAATTAGTAACCGTGATAACTGTTACCGTTTGATAAACGTATTTTGTACCGAGTTGTGGAACATTTAATTCAAAGAATTTATTTTCCTTTTTCACAATGAAAATTTGATTTCACATAAATTGGACACAAAAACAAAAAAACAAACAACAAATAGGGGGCTTGCCATGTTATTAATCAACATTCAATTTGCGAAAAGAGCCGCTGGCGCCGAACTCAGCCTCGTACATGGCGATTTCGCCTTTGCGTAGCTCCTCAATGGTGCCCAGATATGCATCCTGTTCAAAATACCTGCGATAACTACTCAACAGATCCTCCATGTTGGCAAGACACTCGCCTATATGACCATTCGTGCCGCCATATTCTTCAGGCAGGCAGTCTTTGCCAATATGTTCAAAAAGTTCCTCGTTTGATTTGAGCACGCGTATCTGCAAGGGCAGCAAATAAATCCCTAGTCAAATACAGTTTCAGTTTAGTTATTTATATTGTCTTACCGGATAGTTGACTTGTATGCTAAGCACATTGTAAAGAAACATTATCGTACTCTGTATATCCTTTGGTACGTTGATGATGTACAACTCTTTAACCTTCAACGGGCTGCAGTGATACAACCAATTCCACCATTTGCGGAAGAATGTGCGATCAAAACGTCGCATCTTATCCGAGCTAAGGCCATCCAAATCAATAATCTCACAAATGCCCGCAACCGAAGCATAATCGTTCTCCAATGCAACAATCTCCATGGCCATCGAAGAGAAATGATAAATTTCGCGCAGAGAATACTGATTCGGATCGAAGTGTCCAAAACGTGCAATAAAGATTGCCGTTTTTGTGTCGCATTTCGGGAAGTCCGGGTACAGACAAACGCTGCAAGAACAATTGTACTTCTTCTGTGTCGATAAGGTTTTTATTATACACCCCTGCACCTGCTTGACTTACCCCAAACGATTGATGGCGAAAATACGTTGCGTAACACAGCGATTGTTCATTATCTCTGGAAAAAGATTGTAAAAAGTAAAATATCGATCGATGCGTCGCTTTGTCTCCTCGAGACTGTAACGGCAACGACGTAGAAACGCGATGAGAAACTGATCGTCGGTGCGTGCGCGCAAATGAGGCTGTTGGCGTATCCACACACGCAAGATTATCAGATCCTGCTGTATGCGGTCTGGCGTCTCGTTGAGCTGTTCCTGTGCCAATTTGGCCAGAGTTGGCGACAGGGGACGCATCTTGGTGCTAGCAAGTTCGCGTTGCAACTATCACACGCAAACAAATCGTTGACTCCAGAAGCTCTGCTAATTATTTCAACAACGTATGCATGCATTTTATTCGTTTTGATTCATTTTGATATGATTTTATTTGATTTAATCTAATCTTATCGGCATGAAAATAATTTGGAGAAATCATCATAGTTAGTGAATTTATTGGTATTCCGTTTATTCGAATCCTGCTTTGAAAACCTTATCAGCAATTTTTTTTCTATTGGCACGAAGGCTTTACAATTCCAGCTAAATAAAGATGTCACAAACCATGCGCTCAATTTCAGGCTCATCTGGCACACAAGTGTCTGTCCCATTCCGATTACCCTCTTGTCCCTCATCTATGCACATCCGGAAGGTGCCAATCACTTGGCATTTTGACTGCACTTCAACAACGCCACTTAAGTGGTGTTCCTGCCATTGCCTTTTGAAATGTGATCGCTATTTTATGCTTGAAATAAATTTAACGCTTAATAGCCGCTTTGGGCGTTCATCGTTCATATAGAAAATCTTGAAGTACTTGAGTGCTACTTAGCAAGACGGTCTGCCACTATCAACGTCCCTGCATTCGTCACTTTACGTTCACTACTTTGCTTCTACTGAAGCTGCTATTACTACTGCTGCTGTTGCTGTCACAACGCATTACAACTTCAAGTGCTGACAGCGCATAAGACATGCACAAACACCTTCGCTAGGTCGACGACGTTCTCTCTCTGTCAGACTGGCTACCAGCAAATTGGTCTGACATGTGCTGTCAGCTGCTGACAAGTTCTGTACGAAATTTTGATCTTGTTACCATGTTATCACCATCCTCCAACACAAGCAACTTCAGTTCCAGCTCCAGCTTCAGCTCATTTCTCATGCATATTTATTTATGCGCAATAATAACTCATAACACATTATGGAAACATGCTTTGATCTCGCTGACAGGCCCAAGACCGAACCGTTCGACTGCATCACTTCTCGTTGGTTTGCTTGTCGTGTCAAGAGTTTTTCTGATGAGCCTCATTAGTTTTCTGCCACTTTGTGGTTGCCTTTTCTGTAACTTTTCTATAGTTTTTTTTTAGAGTTTTTTAAAGGGTGTAATTGACGCTTTTATTAGTTATAAGTGTTTTCCGTTGTTCGATTATGGCATTAACATGTTTTTAATGATTTCATTGTTTAGCTGGGTGGAAATTCATTTCACTCAAGGCAGCAAGTGAAAGAACTTCAAGATTAGAGCTATAATATAAGATAAAATGAATTTATTAGCTTTTGTTTTTCTCTTGTGTTTTTTTTTTAACTCTTTGTTTGTTTTTTTTTTTTATTTTTAATCAATTTAATCCTCTGGTTGGCTTGAACAATTATATACGTATTTATATGTAGGCAATCGATCTAAAACTAATTAGAACAAGTTTATTGTACATGTAGTATTTTGAACTGAACTGTGAAATGAAGTTATTAAACAACATTATCTACCGAAAGTGTGTAAATGAGCTGTACTACAAAATAATTACTGATATTAACTCAGAATAAAATTGTCAAATACATTATGCACTCACACCAAATATTTAAAAGCTAACTTTCGATATCTTCCAATTATTCATTTTATCGTTAATCTTTATTACATTTAAGTACATAAAAAGAAAATAATTTGGAAGAACTCTTTGAGGCACCTCCTTCGTTTTTTGCTTTAGTTTCAAATCTTATGCTGTCACAACCTATTATCTCCTACACGAATTGTGCATTTATTTTGAGTTTATCGTTTTCATAGCTCGCCTCATTGTGTACAAGCATAGAGCCAATGAAAAACTCGCCCAATTGAAAATCATATTTATAGCGCATACCATATATCAAAGAAATAATTTCGGCATCGCTTGACTGACAGTTGTCGCTCAGCTAACACAAACCAAATGAATGAATGAAACCGCCCCCGACGGAAGCGAACATGTTCGCAGCTATGCGACTAACACAAGATACTATGCTACTTTGTTGCTCATTGCGCCATGGTTAATGATTTTTTATTGTAAACATACAAAAACTGCACGCCAACGAACTGCTTCGTCTTTGAGCGTGTCACGCAAAATTGAGTTTCTTGTACAAATTTCCGTTGGCAGGCATATGAGTGAGATTTAAGTGGACCTGCACAGCTCTCTGGGAATGCTTCCTTTTGAAGATGTGTAGTGTCCTTTTTCAGTTTTGGAATTTGTAAACTATTTAATCGGAATTTATTAGTTTCCGTTGAATCAATTGATCCTCTGCTGTGTAAATATTTTGTCGGTACTAATTGCTCCTTAGAGAACGTGTCACAGCTGTCATGACTTGGTTGTTCAACAACGTCAACAACAACAAGTATGCCTTTCAGTCATTTAAACAAAACAAAACATTTTTTCTATCTCTACTTGATATTTACTTTTATTAAATTTTTTTTTTCATTTTTCATATTTTGCATAAAGGGTAACGTCGCAACGCGGCTTGCCTTCGATGATCCATTGTGTGAATATAATGTAATCACCAGAAGGCACTGGAAACTTGTTCGCAAACTGCTTATTGAAAGCTGAAATTGTTACTTTTTCCAGAATAATGTCATGCTACAAAAGTAAAAAAATGTTACTAGTGCAGAGAAAGTATCAAATAATGAAAAAAGTATTTCAGACTTACATCGTACGGACATGTGTGATTCATATTTGTTTCTTTGCTAAAAATATTGTAAATATTGTTAGCAACAACATTTCGCTTATGCGGTGGCGTTGCTATAAATTTGCAGCCATCGATGCTGGTATTTAAATAATTTGGTATCGAACCCCTTATGCGTTTAACAATGCCTGCTTTAATCTAAATTTAAATACATTTGTGACATTTATTTTATCATTTATGCATTATTTTGTTTATTATTTATATATTTATTGTTTTTTTTTTTTTCGAAGGCACTACTAGGACTTACTATGACATCATTCACAGGCTTATGGAAGAGATTTATTTTTAGCGATAAATATTTAAAAGTGCGATTGACGGAGCGTAAAAAGCAATATTCGACATCCAGAAAGTTTTTATCCAAAGACTGACATTTTAAATTGGTAAACTCGAAAAGCCCCATTGATATTTGAGTTTTCATTGATGTTAGTAAACAAATAAAGAACCACAACTTCATTTTGGCAGCGAAAGTTATTTACTGAACTAATTTTTTTGAAATATTTTCGTTATAACACATTTTTTATATGCCCTGTACACTCTTTATCATGGTATATTAGGTCTGTTTACAACCAAAAGATTAAAGCGCATTATAGGAGAGGAGTAACTCCCCATTATGTATAAAAAAGAAATTCCAGGAATTGAAAGGTAAACTCCTGAGGTTCAGCAGCAGATCAACTTTGAATAAATTGGACGTAAACTTCTTCCCACCTGCACATTCTTTGATTAATTTTTGATATTATTAAATAAACAATGTCAGATGTACACACTTTTTTAACTTTGGGACGTGACATCACGTATCATGTGAGAAGGGTATTATATTGTCGAGTATACACGACTATACCGCCTTTACGGGTTTATAATTGCATTATTGTTTTGTTTTGCTTTTCCACTCGATTATCAATCTGTGTGCTGACGACGTAACGATTTTTGATCATTATAAACATTAAACTTAAGCGATTAAGCCATTTCAACATTACATAAAATTATAAATGTATTTGTGTATACAAAAGTGTATTTGTTTTTTGCGCATCGAAAATTCAACACCCAAAAGAAGTAGAAGACCCCACAAAGTATATACGAGTATAAAGATTCTTAAAAAAAAAGTCGATTTATTTATTATTATTATTTATTAAAAATTGATTCAATTTACAGGTATGATAAAATCACTTTGAGTATTTCAGTTGTAGATGAAGGTGTGCCAGGACCGTGCTGGTATTCCAACATCGACGTGTCCACGTAGGCTGTCATTGATATCCAGATACACCCTGGAATCGCCGCTGCCGAGAATTAAACTCAATTAAAATATGTATTTCAAAGCACGAATATGCCAAAAATATATATAAGTATGTATAAACTGCCATTAGTTGTTTTTGTGTTGCATTCATAAAAACGAAATTAATGCAACATTTTAAGCAGATGCTGACCAGAACGCGCCGAGCAAGGCAATTAAAGCAAAGCACTTAAGCGGCAAAGCCGTCGTCCACAGCGACACAAAAATAGCGTCAAAACACACGCTGTGCTGCGCAATGAAAATAAATTGCAGGATATTTAACATTAGATTCTAATGCAACGTGATTGCCGGAGGCGTGCGCGCATTTTAATAAACACTTTGCGAGCACTTGAGCAGGCGGGCGACGGACGCGTGTTAGATATGTGTTTTTATATAGTCAATCTATTAAATATATGACTTTCGGCTCGACTATCTATTACCTACCCATTGTATACAATCAGCGCCAGACTGCCGTCGGGCCGCTCGAATCCGACAGCATCAATGGCTGTACCGCCGCCAGATATTTTCACATTGACGCGTACGCTGCCCACCGGGAGGAACTTTGAAAAGTGTCCGATAGCATAGTAGATCGGCTGTTTGTAAAACTCGGCGCGATCTGTATAATTTACATAGTTAATGTCTCGCTGTCATTTGTTTAAAACGTACTTGTCGTATTCACGATGATTGGGGCATCAACATAATTCTGCACGTAATTCGGACCACCCTTTTCGTCGAGCACAATGTTCCAATCAATCCAGCCGTTGAAGGCATGCTGCAGATCCTGCAAATATGCACGCATATATTGTTCACCACGCTTCCAAGAGCCCAGTTCCGGGCCATGTGTCTGCCATGGCTTGTCGCCAATGCTGGACTCCGTATTTAAAAGCAACTTTTCGGGCATTTCTCGATGCGCCTCGTCAATGAGATTCGGTGCGAAGACATCATCCCAATACCAGTGCACAGCAAGGCCATCAAGATAGCTGAGCGCAGAGGAGCGCATTGCTTTCATCTGCACAACAAAGTAGTAAGTTGAATTAGATGATTAGTTGATCTCGCAAATGTGCACTGAGCAAACCTTACGAAACCATGCCGGATATGTGTAGCGTTGATCGTCATTGCCGAATATTAAAACATTTCGATGCTTTGAATTCCTTATGGTTGGCCCAAGATGCTCGCTCAGCCAAATGGCCTGAAAGCATGAATGCATTAAATCGCATATGCGTTGTAATAAATCTTACATTTTTGTAGTTTTGAAAAGTTTGAATGGCGTACCTGATTCCGAGGCGTCCAGCCCAGACTCATGAAGTGCACGAAGAACCAGCCGATGACTCCGTTCAGTGGCTCATTGCCAGTGGAAATGGCCCAAATCGGCATATTTTTAGCATTCATTAAGTCAAGAAATCTTAAATATAAAATCAAATCAAAAAACGAAAAGCAGAATAACAGAAACAAGTTTGCAATAGCAACAACATGGATTTAAAAAAAAAAAAAACAATTTTCTTTACGAAAGCAAATGCGTTTCTGGCAGCCACCGCAAGGCATCGTTGATTGAAACCAAAAAATTGTCCATAATGGAGGGTGCTGTTGACGCACTTACTTGAGATGATAATCGGCCCATGTCTGATAGTATTCCATTTTGAGTTGACTGAAGCCCGTCCAAAGTTCGTTTGTCTTCATCCAAGTTGGCGGACTCCATGCTGCCGCCATGATCTTCAACTCTTGCAGTTCGGCGACTTGCTTCAAGCGCGTCAATTGTTGCAATTTTAGCTCATCACGTGCATCAAGCTTTGTGAAATTTCGCAATTGGGCATCGTTCACGGGCTGTTCATTGTAGGCCCAAGGCGCAAGGTCAAAATCACAGCCACCGATTGGTATGCGCACAGTGTTGAAGTTAATACCCGTTGTGTGAAAATATGATCTTTGTGTCAAGAATACTTTTAAGCAAACATGAACACAAACAACTGTGCTTTAACTTACTTGTAAACATGATCCTGCAATGCTGCTGGCAATTGTTGCAGCACATGGGCAACGGCGCCTGTGTAAGCGCCACCAAAACTGACAATTTTCTGATAACGTTGTGCGCGTTCCACTTCAATTCTGACTGTTTTCGTGGCGTCATTATCTGCGCGAGAAAGGCATATGTAAATTTGATTATCGTATTTAAAATATTGTTGCATCTCACATACGTAATGTGTAACTTTTAAAATTTCGCATCTGCAGAAATGCGCGATCATGTTCAACAACAACCGCAATCGCATCGAAATTGGATAGATTCTTGATTGATTCGTCGATTCTGTCGCTTATCACAAGCTTCCTTGTTTGCTCAAAACTGAAGTTGGTTGTCAGAAATCGAAGACCGACCTGTACCAGTAAATAATGTATTTATAACAAATAAGAATATTTAAAAATAGCATTACCTGACTCGATGAAACAACTACAATGTCTTTGTCACCGCTTGGCTTTGGATTTTCCAAATAATCGCAATGTGTCTGGGTGCAAACGCAAACAAAGCCGAATTTAGTTGCACGCAAATCGCAGGGCGTTGTAGTTGCAGCTAATGGGTTAAGTTTGTTTAAACATATCCAAATAACAATACAGAATAAACTCACAAGCATGTTTCAAATGTCGCACAAAGAGCAACAGAAGAAAGTGAGCAACTTTCATTTTGAATAAATTCACTCAAGCTGCAAATTGAATTCGACGGCGGAGCAAACTTAAAAAATCCATTAATTTATATTGTATTGAAAAACAAAAAGTGAATAAAGTATCACGAGAAATCAAACCGGCAATCACTTAAAGTAAATCAATTGTGCTGTGCTCACGTTCAACACTCAGCGGAAACTGATTGAGCAAGCGTCTTGTCGATTTGATACGTTGCGTGCTCACGCTCACGCTCGAGCTCGACTTAAAAATATGCACAAATGTTTTGTTTATTTGACTTGACCCATGTTGATATATATGTAAACCTTTAACATTGTTATTGTTTGTAGTGTGATGTTTATTTGATAATTGACAGATACTCATTCATAATATGCGTTGTTATTGCTCTGACCAACAAAATTGGAAGTCAAAGTAAACATGAAATAATTGTGATATCTTTTATTTTATGTAATATTTTAATTTATTGATTTTTGATTATTTACAACACATGAAACAGTCGAATATTTTATCTATAGATGAGTGTGTGTATGGATTTGGCAGGCACATTGACAACAATGGCGCCACGGACACTGTCAACAACAGTTATCTCAACCGCAGCACGGCCACTGAAAATACGAAAGGTACAAGTGTTAAATGAGATAAGACAAATCAAATCAAATCAACAAGATAAGCTATTTGGCGCACCTGTTAAAAAGTATAGCTGCAATTGTGCCGTCGGGACGCAGAAATCCAACAGAGTCAATATTGACATTGCTGGGTATCGCATCAATGCGTATCGAACCCTCGGGTATGAATTTCGTAAAGTGTCCCATGGCATAGAAAATTGGCTGTTTATAGAATTCCTCAAAGGCTAGAAAGGATATAATAAGAACATAAAGAACATTTTATTATCTTTATTATACTTTACTTACTTGTCGTATTAGCAATTATTGCAGCATCAACTGTGTTATCAACATAGTTGGGACCACCCTTCTCATCGAGTATTAAATTCCAATCGATCCAGCCATTTAAGCCAAGTTTTAGATTTTGTAGAAAGGCGCGTGCATACTTTTCGCCTCTTGTCCAGGAACCAAGCAATGGCACACTCTTCTGCCATGGTTTGTCACCGATGCAAGATTCCGTAGAGAGTATTATTTTGTCAGGCAGGTAAGCAGTTGTCGCTTCAATATGACCAGCATCGAAAATCTCATCCCAATACCAATGCAATGCCAGACCATCAAGATAGTCCACCGAGTTGGGACGTGTACGATTCATCTGAAATGCTTCAAATTGTAGAACATGTTTTTCGCACAGACGCTTCACTTACTGCTTGAAACCAATAGGGATATGAGTAACGTTGATCATCATTGCCAAAGAGCACTGTATCTTTGTAGTCAGAATTTCGCAGCGTAGGACCCAAATTATCCGCTAACCAAACCGCCTGCAGTTGAGGTGTCCAACCCATGCTCATGAACTTTACAAAGTACATAAAGAAAATTCCATTGAGCGGTTCATTGCCAGTCGAAATCGCCCAAATGGGTAGACCATTTTTGGCCCACAAATCAAGCCATTTAACATGGTAATCGGCCCACGTCTGATAATATTCCTTCTTGAGTCTACCAAAACCAGTCCATTTGTTATTTGTTTTCATCCATGGTGGGGCGCTCCAAGCAGCGCCTTTAATTCGCAAATTCTCGACCTTCGAGACTTCCTTCAAGCGTTTAATCTGAGCCATGCGTGCAACATCACGCTCGTTGAGTTCATTAAATCCACTCAGCTCTTTGTCGTTCTTCGGCTCTTCGTTGTAGGCCCACGGGCCAAGATCAAAATCACAACCACCAATCGATATACGCATCAGATTAAAGCCATTGCCACGTTGTGCACTGTAGTACGACTCGTACAGATGATCTTGCAATTCCTGTGGGAACTGTGACAGCAAATGTGAAACGGCACCAGTAAAGGAGCCACCAAAGCCAACAATTTTCTGATACTGCTGAGCTCGGTTAACGCTAAGCGTTACGTAACGCGTTGTACTGTGAGTGCTTTCACTATCGGGCGACAATTCCAGAAATGCAGTGGACTTTTCGACCAACAGGGCAATCGGTTCAAACTTTGGCAAGCTTTTTCTTGAATCAGACTCTGTTTCGTTATTTGCCACATAGTCCTGCACATAAAGTGTTCTGGCATCGGTAAACTTGCCGTTGTGCGTACTAAAACGTAATCCTTGCTAATCGTTTCGAAAATCACTTAGAAATGTTCTTAAGATGTGACCTTATACACTGACCTTTGTCGATGACACTAACACAAAATCACCATCATTTGTTGGAGTTGGATCTTCCAAAAAGTCGCAATGCTCGACGGTGCAGACACACACGTTGCCATAGTCCGTCTCTCGTAGATCACAGGGCACGGTCTCGCCACTGACAGCTGCTTTCGAATGCGTGAGATCAAGTCATAATTTTAATTGCTTACTCAAAATATTAAAAAAAAAAAAACAAACATGTCAAACTAATCGTAAATATTCCCCGAAACCACTCACGACACAATCGTGATGATTTAACGACCTGTGGTCTTGCCTATAGAAACTATTTTTGCCCGCTGATTATCTTGGGAAAACAAGTGTTCAGGAAATTCATTTAGGTATACATATATTAACTGCACTTAAGCACAAACTTTTACGGTGCTCAACTATACGATGATTTAAGGCACTCACCACCGATTAATGCTATCAACAGTAGTAAAGATATTTTCAACAGTTTTAATCCTTTAGTGCCCATTATGTGCGGCGGTCGAAACTCTTGCATCGCTAGTCACAAACGAACTGAAATCGCTTGGGTTATAGTCGTTTGAAATTGCTACAATGGACCCATCCAACACACTTCTGCTACTAAACTTGTGATAGACAATCTTAACTTGATTTAGTTGTGTAAATGTGCGCGAATTTACAAAGTCAAAATACTGTGTCAAATAGTCATGAGCCGCTGCATAATAAAAAAACAAAAACATTGTTCTATTGGCTATTTTGATTTTTATTCAATAATAATCGGATACATTTTATGGATATAAAATGTTGTTCATTGTTTGATACAGAGTAATGCTGTTAATGAATGATTTGTGATTAACATTTTTTTTTAAGCAAAATTATTTAAATTCAGTCTGTTCACTTTGGCTATAGAGCGGCCTATGAATGCGACCTGCTATCAAATCGATTTATTGACACTCATTGATAATAATTGATTTTGAATTGGCTACGCATTGACTCCAAATGGTTTAGGTAAAATATATGTATATATTTGTTCACAATCTCAAAAAATTTATTGACACGACAAGCAAATTCAAAAAGATTATTTGCAAATTTCAACAAGGCAATTTCGGTCAACTAATCTAATCACCTGATTAGGACTAAATGCTCGAGATTATGGAATAAAATTGCGGAACAATAAAACTGTGCCAGGTGCACAAATAAGTTCAATGAGTGAATCATAATAAAGCAACGAACTTTAAGGAACATATTAGGCGTGTAGCTTATAAGTGTCATTTGTCTATACATATTCTACATTAACAGCATAAATGAGCTATTGAAGCTGAACTACACATGTAGCAATCAATCAAATGCGTGAACGAGAGGTCAATAAGTGACTCAGCCAATGATTCCAAATGTCATATGGGCCGGGTAAAAAGAGTGATATTAGTGAGACGAGCTTATGAGAGACGACCTAATTTTTTATTGTATAAGCTACAAGTTTCAATGAAGTGTAAAATGTTTGAACACCAACATCACACAACTGTAGTTAGAAGAGAAAAAGTAAATAAATAAAATAAATGCGTATACGCCTCGTCGACGCTTATCTCGACACGGCCATGTCTGATGCTTCTCCGCAGCCTTTCGCGACGCGGGGAAAATAGTACGCAACAAGGCAGCCGAATTGGGCACGCGACATGCCGGAACAGTGTCTATGATCTGTGGGCATTGCGGGTGGCAGCAACAATGTCTGCAAGGACAAGCGCAAAACAACAAAGAAATGAACAGACTTAAAGCTGTTAACCTGAGTGTGTGTGTCCTTCTGTGCCTACGAGCGTGTGTGTGTGTGTGTGTGGGTGGCTGGGTGTTTTGTCACCCCCACTGATGAACAATAAAAATAAATCCCAGTTTAGCGTAAATTGAATCCAGTTGCGCTCATAGCATCGTTGTGAATGCCGTTGTTGTCGCCGCCCTTGTCGCCATAGTTGTTGCCATCGTTGATGTATAAAATGTGGCACAAACATGTTGAAGCCTTTCAATGCGCGTTCGTTCGTTGACGCGCCAACACCTGTTGAGCATCGTTCGGCAGCTACTTTACCAAACGGCTGGATATAATATTTCCGTGCGATTGTATGTGTGTGTGTGTGTGTGGTCGGTTGTATTTGTTCTTCGATACTAAGTTGGGCGCGCGGCTTGTTACCATATGGCAAAGTAAAAAGTGTTTTCATGTTTTAATTAAGGCCACTTCATTCAAGTGCCGTGCAAGCAATGTCGACCAGTGGCGTTGGAATGGCCGCGGAATTTAATGCGCATGAACGTGTTGCAAGAGGCGCCAGCGGCAGCCATGGCGGCGTCAGCTCAGCGGCTAATGGAACAAATCGTTGTATTATCGCCGTAATTGTCTACTTTGCGCTGCTTCTGGATAATATGCTGCTTACGGTGATAGGTAAGTAATGTTGCAGTAACCAACATTGAAACATTCTTAATGGCCAACCCAATTGTAGTGCCCATACTGCCGGACTACTTAGCCAGTTTAGATAGTAATGAAACTTTCAACGGAAATGGCTCACAGACGTTCCTAAAACCGTTGAGCGTACATGGTCACCCACAGCCGCAGCTTACCTATCGATCAGCGGTGGTGGAATCTAGTGGCGGCAGTGTTGCTGGTTCAACACATTTGGTTGGCATGACCAAACATCCAATACCCGGAAAATCAATGGTTAATTTTACACTGCTGCAGTTGATGAACGACGATAAGCAGCAGGCACAGCCCTCAGTCTCTGTTACGCTAACAGACACAAGCTCTTTTTCGAATGTATCATCAACGCCGTTGCCAAATCGTCATTCAATCGGAAGTAATGCGGTCGACGTTAGTCGCGACGGCACACACACCGACATTCTAGCACGCGAGAATGGCTCCATTGGTCTACTGTTGGCCATGAAAGCGCTCGTCCAATTGATTTTCAATCCAATCGTTGGCAACATGTCGAGCAAGCTGGGCTATCGATTGCCCATTGTTGCGGGCACCTTCTGTTTGCTCATATCCTCACTGGGTGAGTTTTTGTTGTTGTTTATTCTATTTTTATGTTGCCTTATGAAATTTCGTTAATCTCATTTCCATCACTCCTTACCAGTCTTCGCCATTGGCGAATCTTATCTGACCTTGTTGCTGGCACGGGCCATTCAGGGCATTGGTTCGGCATGCATTGGTGTCTGTGGAATGAGTCTTGTGGCACAGGTCGGTACAGTTTGTCTGTTTGTAGGCTAAATTATTAGTGTGAATGTTTCTAATGCTCACAGAACTATCCGGATGAGGCTCGACGTTCGAAGGTGATGGGCGTCATATTGGGCAGCATTGCTTTGGGCGTGTTGTTGGGCTATCCCTTTGGTGGTATTTTGTACGACCAAATCGGTAAAGCGGCTCCTTTCATCATTCTATCAACAATAATATTCCTGAACTTAGGCATGCAACTATTAACTATGGACTTGTCGGTGCAGCCAGAGGTGAATATATTTATGATCCATTCACATTTTGAGTCATTGATCAAAATCTCAACTATTCCACGAACAGGTCTCACATTCCTTAGAAGATAACCAGAGCCCTAAATGGCGACCACTACTCGAGTCGAAAATGATCTTGGCAATTGTTATTGCTATCTGGTTCTCAACCTCCACTATGGCCATTCTTGAGCCTTGCTTGCCCATTTGGCTAATACAATATCTCAAGCCAACGAAGTGGCAGCTGGGAACAGTTTTTATACCTGACTCCGTTGGCTATTTTGTGGGCACAAACTTCTTCGGTGCAATTGCTTATAAGTACGGCCAAGTGAAAGTGTCTTGCATCAGTCTTCTGCTAGTGGGGATTGCCTCGATATTGGTGAGGTTTTGTTTTCAATTTTTTTGTTCTTCCAAATAATTACTTATTTTTTTATTTCAGATACCCAGCGCTACTACTGTTGCTCAACTCCTTTTGCCGCACTTTGTACTTGGCCTAGGCATAGGCGTCATTGATGCAGCTTTGGTGCCATTACTAGCGACGTTTGTTGATGCTACGCTGACGCAGGAGGAGTGTACACAGTCGCATCCAGTCAGTTCCATGTCCAGCTATGGTACAGTTTATGCCATACAACAGACTTCGGTCAGCCTGGCATACTGTTTAGGTAACACTTTAAAAAATTCGAATGATTTCTCAACTTACAACTCACACAATACACAGCTCCGCTTATTGGTGGAGAACTCGCACAAACGTTCGGCTTTGCCTGGCTTATGCGCATTGTGGGCTTTTTCAACATCATCTATGGTCCAATACTTGTTTATATATACCAAAAGTACGATCCAAAGGTGAGTGATTTCATTTAATTATTGTATTTTTATTAAATTTTTATTGCATCTTTAGGCACTACGTGAGCAACAAAATGATCTTTTACTGAAAAGCAATGTGCGTGGATCGCAATATAAGCAGCTCTATAATTCGATGGATATCGAGTAAAGGCTTCAGTGGCTAACTGGGAAACTATCATTTCAGCTATAAATTTATTCACTTATCTATCTATTGAACTAA
Organism: Phortica okadai; assembly: GCA_034638295.1. NCBI lineage: Eukaryota > Metazoa > Arthropoda > Insecta > Diptera > Drosophilidae > Phortica > Phortica okadai. Next base: position 10,919,366 of record CM067849.1, on the reverse strand, counting down.
ATATCTTAAGCAATAACGTTATTGATTTCCTAATGTTGTATAGTTCCCGAGGCATTTTGCCAAAAACGCTCTTTTCAAATAAACCATATCGGACCCACTCTGTTAAACAACATAAAATATGATTTTTAAAGCAATCATGTAGTCGCAGACATTATGGCATCTCACTTCAAATAAGTTTAACTCATTAGTCTTTTGGAATCTGTTCAGGAGAGTCATTCGGTAGTGTCCGGAGCAAAAATTCAAAATTTTCATTCTATTTTTTCAAATATTGCAATTTAAAAATGGTTATCAAGCCTTTGGGTAAGCTGATTACTATAAAGCTATTGTAACTAAATTATTAATTTTTATGTATTTTTGTTACTTTTCCCTCGTTCAGGTCCTGGTCCGGGAGCTTACATGCTGCCGACAACTGTTGGGTACGACAAGCATGACTCACGGAAACAACGCTTGCCGCAATATTCGTTCGGTGTACGAACGGGTATGTTGGGCAAAGGAGTCGGACCTGGACCTGGGGCCTACCAGGTCGATAAAATAACAAGATATGGGCATGCTAGAGGCTTGGAATTCACAATAGCTCCAAGAACATACATGACAGGTAAAGGCACTTTTTGTGTAGGTGTGTAGATCGTGTTCACCACATAAATAATTTGGTATATATGTAGACAAGAGTATCGGACCCGGCCCTGGCGCGCACGATGTGCACTTGAAACCATTTTTCAAGGGCGTTAATGCGCCTGCGTATTCGATGGGTCTGCGATCCGAATTCAATTATAAGAAGTTTGGTCCTGGTCCGAATGTATACAAATTTGAAATTAATCCAGTCAAACCTGCAGCGCCAGCATACAGCATGTACGTATTTTTGTTGGATTGTTGTAATTGGACACTGACTGATTTTGCCGTTTTAGGGGTCTTCAAACGAAGCCTATTGCTAACAAAGGTCAATCGCCAGGCCCTGCTGCATATGCGCCCGGTGATCTCAATGTCAAGGTAAGAAACATTTGTGTATTTTGTTAGTTTTTTTCACTTTTAAAACTTGGATTTATTTGTGCAGTTGCTGCGTGCGCCGCAGTACTCGATGGCGTCACGCACTGGTTATGCAGGTAAATTGGCGGGCCCTGGACCCAACTACTATAATCTTATGTACTATCGTCCTGGAAAAACTGGCCAGGCTTATTCATTTGGTGTCCACCATTCGCCTTATGCACCACCGATGATTGTTAAGTGTGATAACATGTAATTGCAGTATTTGAAGAAACTATTCGACAACCAAATTTATATTATTCTATATTCTACTCATTCGTATACAAATTTTAAGTGAATCTATGGAAAATTCTTAAATTTAAAATAAAAAAGCATATAAACAACTCTTTTCGAATCTAATTCATTTTTGTGCCTTCCAGCAATAACTGTTTTTGGGTTATGCAACGACCGTCATAAACGAAGTATTCTACTAACTTATTCTACTTGTATATTTGCTCCATCTTTTTTGTGGACAAATAAATGAAAACACTTGTTCAAATACACATGCTCACGAAGAAGGTTTAATCATGTTCTGCAATATAACGAAACAAATTTTACTGATATTCAACTTATTCTTGTTATAGCGCCCAACGCGTTGCTAATTGAAAAATTGATTCAAACATAAAAACTCGGAGTTATCTAAACATTTCTCACATATCAAGCCTTGGTAAGTTTTGAGCATCCAATAAAATATGTATTATTTTATTCAATTACATATGTATGTATAAAAAACCAAGTAACTATTGAACCAAAAATTAAAATTGCATAATCAAAAATGAGAATAATACATAAAATTTATGAATTAATAAATACAAGACATACAAAACCGGCCTAAATGTTCAGATTTTTTAAAACAAATTTTTGGCATTTCAAGATAAGAAGCTTTTATAGAGACTTCCAGCACATTTTTTCATATAAAAAAATTTAAATCTGAAATTTAATTTTTTATGAAATTCCTTTTAACAAGTTTTTAAAAGTGACGTATCGTAAGTTGTACTTAATGTAAGTGAGACATGAGAAACTTCAATTTTTCAATACGAAAGTCAATTACATAATATGTATACAGTGGCTCCTACACTTTGGCAGAAGGCAGCAAATTGTAAAGTGGGCACCAAAAAACTTTTTTATAGAGGTTTGAATTTTATCTCCTGTCGGTGACATAAGAATTTTTTTTTTGTTGAAATAAGGTTAATGTACATATTAATAAAATAAAACAGTGGCGTTCTCACATTTAAAAAGTAAATAAGAAGCATTTGTCATGCAAAAATAACAGTTTTCCGTCATCTGAACTGTTCGGGGGAGTCACCCATATTTACCTAGTCCAACTACCCGTTTTTAGAAGCAACTGCGACATTTTCGACGCAGGCGCTTCTTCCACTGAAACCGAATTCGCACCCAAAAATACCTTTATTTAATAGTTTCATCACTGTTCTGATCTGTCCAGTGCTGTCAGTTCGAAAAACAGGCAGCCGATTATTTTTTCATTTGAACTTACAACACTTCATTCCTTCATTTCGGCAAATTGACAATTTTTCCATTTAATTTAAATTCGTTTCATAAATTTTTTGTATTATTCCTGTAAATTTTTAATTGTCAGCCATATAAACGAGTTCAACAGAAATTAAGAAAATAAGCAGTATCAAAGTTCAATAATCTTTTGGTAAAAAAAGGAGAGGTCGTAAAAAAATTTAAATAAACGTACGCTTGTTATTTCGTTGCAAATAATACTAATGTATATGTTCTGGGAGCAAGACCATTGGTAATATGACTAGTCGTATTGCGGGTGCTGCTAATAGTGGCACCCCTTTGAGTACAAATTCAGGAGGCAACCATCTCGATGAGACCGCGACTGGTGTAGCTGGTCAAATTATGTCGTCGAAAGGGAAGGGCGAGCAATGTAAAAAAGCAAAGAAAGCGACAGCTGCCACTGCTAACGCCACCGGGGCCAGTAATAAAAGAATGGAGAGAGACGAGGAATATGCTGAGCCATGTCTACTATTTTTCGAAGATGAAGTATTTAAAATAGATCGCAAAGGGCGTGTCAAGTTCGGCGTAGTAACAGACACATACTCTGACTCATATTCGGGCGATGAAGATGATGAATTGGACACCTTGAATCGTGGAGAAGTTCGGGTTGCGTTTTTTCCAGATGGAAAAGAGGTTGTTCAATCTGAGAGCATGGTAAGTTATTTTCTTAGTGAGGTTATGTGAAGACCGTTAGAATTATAACGGTTGATTGGCGTCTACTGAATATGTACTTAAAATTATACATACAAATAAATAATGCAAGTATCTGAATATTTAGATTGGATTGGCGGATCGTACTCTGCTGCCTGGCGACGTGGTGCGACGCATTGTACCTGGAAAAAAATCTACTAGCGGTCAGAGTGGTTACGTTCGCGAAGTGAATATGAAAGTTGACGTACGAGTGCTTGGCACAAAATATGTTATAAAAAATGTACCATGTGAACGTCTTCGAACGCTTTCACCTTGGAGTATGGACACGGCAGTCTGTTTAGACTCATGGGTAGGAAGTACTGTAAATGTCGAGGAGAAAGCCATATTAAAGTACGTTTTTTTAAGTATGTAATCTGAATATATTACTAAAACGTAAAATTCTTCACCAGAACTGTTAATGGCGCACGGATTGAAATTAGCTCCGCTGACTTCTACAGATTTAAAGATTTGAACACTTCCTGTGTACGTGATGAGTTAAATACAAACATTTTTTACACAGGCAACATTGTTACTGGTCGCCTGCCTGCGATGGATCGCATAAAAAATTTAACACCTGAAATAACGCTGCCTACTAATAAAAAAGGTCGGCCTATTGTGAGTAGAGTAAGTAAAGTAAACGTGCTAACATATAAATAAAATACATACTTTCATGTATTTCTATAGTACACAGTAGAACAAGTACGAACGGAATCAGTTTCAGTTATGTGGCAATGCAAAGCTTTATCACAAGATGCAGGCTCTGAAACCGAACCAATACAAGAGCCAGAAGAGTTAATTACTGGTGATAAGTTGAGTCAAATGAAACGCTTAAATCTATTCGAATCGTGCATGCTCCAAATACGCGACAGATCCTACCTCAAGTTTTCAAAATGTGATAAACTTATCAAACTTTCAGAATGGGATGACGAAAAGAGTATGTTAATTCATTATGGACATAATGTTGCCTACTTTAATCTTTCTCCATTCCATATAGCAAAACAATTTCAACTGTATCTCAAACAGCAGTTGCAAAATGCTCAATGTCAAAATTCAACTGAAAGTGAAAACGTATGTGAAATTCCAGCAGAGACTAGTGCGGCGAATAGTCACACTAAGTCAAGACTACGTAAATTAATCGGACGTAGTACAATGTCTCCAACGAATCGGGTCCAGACAGAGCCATCAAGTTCCTCGTCACAAACTCAACGTAACGAATCAAAACCAAGCAAAACTGAAGTTAATACTAAAAGCACGTATTCCTTAGTTGAAGGTGTTGAGACAATTAGCACTAACCATGAGAACGTAAGCTGCGATGATGTGAATACCATCTCAGCTCCACGACTCAATCCTCGTCATTCAAAGCGTCGACATGTAAAAAAGAAAATGCGTAGCCTGAAGAAGTCTTTGACGGCGCCGTTTATAAAAAAAGAAACAGAGCCAAAAGATGGAGAAGAAGTGGTTGTGGAAACATTGCTTGTCTATAGCACTATAACAGTAGTCTGGCAGGATGGTACCATAGAAGTTGGCATTCCCTCAACACAACTGTTTCCTATACATCACCTGGACAATCACGAATTCTTTCCTGGTGATTATGTGTGTTCGAACACGGAAGAACTGAAACCCTGTTTACGTGATTACGGCATCGTGCAACATGTTGATCATGAAGGGCGAACGGGCGTTGTAAATTGGTTCACTACCTACGTTAACATCGAAAAACCAATGTACGTAGCGCATAACCATTATATGTTAAAATTTTGTATATTGTTGAAAATCTTTATTTTTTAGTCCGACCTATAATGGTCAAACCGAGGTTAGCGTGTATGATCTAAAGGATCATCCCGATTTCCAATATCGCCCCGGGACCATGGTCATTCGCGTTGCAAATTTTGTGGGAGAAGATGCCAACTCGACTGCGGGTCAAATTATTGATAACTATCCCGATGGTCGTATAAAGGTTTGGTGGGTCAACGGTCATATTTCTATGTGCTATCCACAGGATCTCTTTGAAGTGTCACAGTTTGACCATGACGGCGAATATGATAGTGAAGATTCTGAAGATTCATGGGAAACCGAGTCAGAAAAGAGTCAGTTTGGGAGCGAGGAGAGTCTTACATCGTTGGACCGCGAAGTTCACATACTGGCCGGAATTGATAGTGCAAAAGATGCAATGAAGCGGTTGCAAAGTATTATACGTCTTACGCAAGATGCCCAAAAACCTGAGGTAAACATTAACTTCAATTGACAATTTGCAAAAACTTAGAATTTGTTTTGATAGGTTATCAAAGATTTATTATCAGTATATAAAAATTGTCGCTTTTTGGATCGTCTACTGCACACGAACTTCTTTCATGAAGATCATTTTCATGTAAATATCTTTGTATATAAATTGTGCGACCTGTAAATAATAATTTTCTTTGTGCTAGGGTATAATAAAACGCAAGTGTGAAAATGAAGGCAGCGATACGACACCTACAACGCCAAGAACTAATTCTCATTTGTTTACATTTAATTTGTGTGGAACTCAGAGCCAAAAACCAAATAATTTTTCTCCTAGGGTCGTGATTAATCTAAATTCGCGAACGTTCCATAATTCGAATGTTTTACCAATGGATACAGTCACAAGTAACTTGGACGTCACATCACCAACCAATGCAATTAAGCGTAAGTCTTCGACTGATGTCGTGTGTCGTGAAAATCAACGTAGAAAAAATAATGATTCAACAGTAACGCCAGTCAAACCAGTTACATCAAAAGATAATGCTCCTGTAGTGGATGACGTCGTCGTACCAACTGATAGTAATGCAAGAGAAGAAGATAAAGTCGTTGAACCAACTGAGAGTAATGCAACAGGAGACGATGAGGGAGCTGCTAGTAATTCAATAAAGAATGCAAACGAACAGAATCTGTCAGATGACGAGTTGATTCTCAAGTACAAAAACGAATATTTTAATATATTGATCTCAGCCAAAGCAAATATAGCCAAAGCCTTTGAGAAGAATCACAAACATAAGACGTCAAAAAATGATTCCGGCAACTACACACGAACAGAAAATGGTGACGACAGCCTCAATAGCCATAATAGCTCCAGTGTCATTACTCCTGTAAGCGAGTCAAACACATCATTGACTGTACCTGCGCCAGTAGATACTAAGAGGTCACCTTCGAATACCAGCATTGAACTTGCCGAAAACAACACAACAACAACAGCCGATTTATGTGAAATATTTTGCATCCTTATCAATGAACAAATGGAAAAGTGTCGTCAAATGATTGATGAAACTTATTGTAAAGTTAAGGAGAAGCAGAAACAGAAGCTGCAGCACGATGGCGATATGGATGCTATGGTGGCAGAAAGTGAAAAGAGCGAATTGTCATCAATCGTAAGTGCTGAGGAATTGGTAGTGCTTAAAGATGCTGGCATCACAGAAGCGGATAGAGAATTAGAAACAAATGCAACTAGTTGCACAACACAGGAAGAGGAGACGCAAAGCGTCCAACAAGGTCCGATGGCATGTTCTTCGCCCACAATAGTTCAGCCTGAAATCTCGGCAGATGAAAATTGCTTTGAGGTCCTGCCTAAAGCGTTTATCTCACATCGTTACCATGCTAGCCCTTTACAACCCGTGAATCGACAACAGTATCAGCGCGCAGTGCAGCGCGAGTACAAATTAATGAAGACATCGTTACCTCCAGGAGTAAAAGTGCGTGCTTTTGAAGATCGAATGGACTTGATGTCAGTGATGATGGAGGGTCCCAAAAATACTCCGTACGAAGATGCACTCTTCTGTTTCGATATACAATTGGTTCGGGACTACCCAAAATCGCCGCCGGCTTGCCAGTACATAAGTTACTGTTCTGATCGCCTTAATCCCAATTTGTATGAAGAGGGCAAGGTATGTGTGTCTCTGTTGGGTACATGGACAGGTCGTGATACTGAAGTTTGGGGACCAGATAGCACCCTATTGCAGGTGATTGTATCCATACAAGGATTAATTTTAGTAGATGAGCCTTACTACAACGAGGCCGGATATGAGAAGCAACGAGGTTTGTATTTATTGAATTCTACCAGTGATTCCTTACACAAAAAAATGTACATTTCAGGTTCTCAGCATGGTCAAGAAAATTCACGGATGTACAATGAAATGGCCGTAATAAAAGTTATACAGTCCACTATTAAACAACTGCAATCGCCGCCGGAAGTTTTTGCTGAAGAGATGTTGTCGTATTTAATGGAACATGGCTACTATATGTACAAACGAATTAAGAGCTGGGTAGAGATCTCCGAGGAGGCACAACGGTTGAAAATTGCTAAAGTGGAACGTAAGTTGTTGTATAAAAGTAAATTCTGCACAAAAATTAATGTAGATGTTTAAAATAGTTTTGCCTCCAGAACTTTTGGAAAAATGTATTCTGCCAACTTATCCATTCCTGCCTTGTAGTCGTGGTTGTTCAATAGCGTTGACCAGTTCATTGAAACAATTGAAAGCAAAATTAGATTCAATCAACAATGAGTTATCGTCTTCTAAGGTTAATCAGGAGTGTGACGCCAGTCATGAAAATGTTGCAGAAGCAGTTGTCGACGGTAATGAAGCCACCAACACAATGGTTAACCCCAAAACAGCTGTCAACCAGGAGCAAACACTTTAAACACAACGAAAGTAAACAACAGGAACAATCGGCGTAGCATCTAAATGCCTTCCACTTGGTGCCTAAACAGAGTTCCGTGGCCCTTGCAGCCACGACCATTAGTTAAATTTGAAAGAACATTCGGAACGAACCGAAAGCAAAAAAAAATTGCGTTATACAAAAATGCTACTAATACAAAACAAAAGAGAATACTATTCGAATTTAAGTCTCAAATGAAGCCCAATTTTTGTTAAAGCTTTTAGCTTTTTATCTATCATTAGAGTTGCAAGTAATCGCATTATTTATAGCGAAAAGAAACTTTCGACTAATTCGAATTACCCAGCTACATTATCATTTAACTTTGCTTTCGAATATAGCAATTAATGTCTCACTAAATTAAAAGTATTTTCGTAAACATAAAATGTTAATTTGCAGTTATTATTATTATGCTAGTAAAATTCAATACGAAAGTACCTCTCATTTTTTGTGCTCTTCAACAAATTTCTTAAGTCGTTTTTTTTTTGTATTTATATTATTTATTTGTTTTTATATTATACGTACTTTGTTTGTAGTGAAAACGGAAAAAAAATCTTGCCTGAAATTGTAATTTTCTGCATTCCAAAAAAACAAAATGTTGGATTTTTCATTGTTAAATGTAAAGAGTTAATTAAGCAAAGAAACAATCTCATCTTAATTTGCCAACATAGACGGTCTAAATTAAGTTATTACATATTTATAGAGAAATTATATATAAATCAATTCACTTGTACATTTTATTTAGTGAAAAGAATATTGATATCCATATACATGTATAATGTGAAAAGTGGATTTCAAACTAAGGCGCTAAGTTGGCCACTATCCAATTAATGTAGAAGCCGACGCGTGTGTACACACCTGGCCATCCAGGTAAACCACATGGTTTTGGTCCATAAGATACAATGCCTGCTACGAAGTATCTATCAAATCCACCAACTTGTTCCTGAACCATTAGCGGTCCGCCAGAGTCGCCACGGCATGTATCAATGCCCTCTTTGCCACCGGCACACAGTTGCGATCCGTTGATATGCACTTGATAGGAACGATATGTATTCTGACAATGTGTTACGTTCCAGACATCAACTTCAATCTTAAGCTTTTGTGCGCTTGGCGTCTCATTCTCTGTAACACCCCAACCAGCGACATCCATGGCTGTGTCATGGAACATATTCGTGCGTACCTCAGTTTCCAATGGCAAGCATATGGGAGTAACGTACTTAGTGAAAACTACGTTCTTGACCAGACGCAGCAGTGCAATGTCATGGAATTGGTCGATTGATTGCGGCAAATACAATTCATGTGCAATTCGCTTTTCGATTTCCACATCCACATGAGGTAGTGCACATGTTTCTTTACCAGTTTTGTCCACGCGACAATCGGGATTCTTTGTAGTATCCCACTCTCCCAAGCGAACGCTATGTAAGCTCCAAGATTCGGGCATATCGGGACTGACAACACAATGTGCAGCTGTGATCACATATCGAGAATTAATCAATGCGCCACCACAATGAAAACCAAAGTTATTAAATGCTGTGTAATTGGATACATATGAGTTAATCTTTTTATTTTAGTGAATTATCATTCGTTACGTACGTTTCTTGTATGAAAGTAAAGCCATCCAAGGGAACTCATCCAACTGTGTTACTTGTCCACCTAATATTCGGTCAGTTAGCACATTGCCGCAAATGGTTGTGTTGGGTAATAGATTGCTGTTTGGTGTTGGAATTTCTCGAATACCCGGATTCGGCTGTCTAATGTCGCGCTTATCGGCACAACATACCTGTAAAGATTTTATTAAGCTCTCTGAAACACAACACGCGACTACCGCCGTGACGCCCAATTACCATTATGCGCTTCAGCAAGTCAGTATTCGTGTTGTCCAATCCACACTGGCTGTCCTTCAAATAATTCCGTTTTTCCGTTCCATTTTCTTTAAGCATCTCCAAAAGATACTCACAGTCATCGATGCGCACACATAAGCCATTATCGTTATCCGGCGTACGGCAGGTTCCCAAATTGAAAACCGGTGATGCTGCCGGCAAATACAAAACATAAAAATTTATGTGTGTTTGGACACATTTATGTATGGACAAACATATATGTATGTATATGTACCTATGTACGTATACATATGTATGTGTGTACTAATTATCAAGAACTTCGTAAAGAGCGTCTCTAGATTGCATAATAATTACATTAAACTTGTTTAACCGGTTAAAAATGTGACATACAGGCCATGAGTCAAATTTGCTTGCACTTACATTACCTGTACTTGTTGATGCTGCTTTCACACTTGCAACTGCGTAGATAATAAGAAGGCTGAGCCCAAATAATCGGCAAAATGACATCTCGTTGATAATAGGCTCAAGTTCAGTCAAAAATTATTAACAAGTATACATATGTATGTATGTATTTATACAATGTTAACAACTTTCACAAGTCTTCCGTCGCCGTTGTATTTATTTTTATAATTATTGAACGCTTAGCAAACGAAAATGTGGTGCGCACATCTGCGCTTTCAACCAAACGGGGTCCAAGCTGTGCTGAGACTGAATCATTTTGCGCTACATTATCCGAGATTAAAATGCAAGCTTCTCTTTCTGGTGCACAGCGACGTTACTAATGGTACTCGTCTGAGTGTTTACGCTCTCAACTAATGAACTCTTATCATTTTAAAACCGATTAAACTTTGAAGAGGTGACATCGTATATATGTGTAAGCATTTATTGTTGAACTAATGTTTATATGTTCTAAAAAACAAATTGTTGTTTTTTTTGAAAAGTAACTACCCACGTCTTTAGTGTTGGAAACTACGCGAATGAGCGTTCATGTCCAATACTAAATACAAAAGGATTAGGTGACGTCCACTAACTACGTGACGTGTTTTTTTAATTTGGATCCGCTCCCTCTTGGTTCACCATTGTAGGAATGTGCTCAATTACGTATCCCAGATGAAACAGCAGGTGATATTTAAATATTCATTATGTTGGCAAACCTTAAGCTTTGCCCGATTAGAAAATATTAAATAATTCCGGTTTTTTCTTCTGCTTTTCTGTTGTTTAATATTAATGCAAAAAATACAATTTAAATACAAAAGCTTGTTCAGAGGATTGAAATTGTAGTTTGACATATTGCAGAGAATATTGTGTTGTTTTAGTATAGAATTCGCTTAGCGAGCGCTTTTATGGTTTATAGAAAAAGTGATACAAAAGACGTGCGTTACTTTTCAATCCTATTTGCCGTATGAGTAGACTTGTTGGAATCCTTCACCATCATCGGCGTCATTATCATCAGAGTCGTCCGAATCGAACGTATTGTCGGGTATGTCGTACAAACGAATCATGGGCTTGTTCGGATCTTTCATAATCAAGTATTTGCCATCTTTTTGCTTCATAACTATGTCGATGATGCAGCGCAGCACACCCCAAGCGTTGTCCATGCTTAGATTGATCTGGGTAGCAAATTCGTGCGGCTTGAATTGTTGCGTGCCAAGTATAACATGACGTGAGTGATCGCGCGGATTGATACGAGACACGTAACCTAGTTTCAGTTGATCAGAACCGGCCAGAACGGCTTGTACGGTCCACTTGGCCAATTTGCAGGCGTTGTTGCGTAGTTCGTTTGCAAGGACAGCACCTCGCTGAGTGTCCAACTTTTGACGCCATTCGACGCCGTTGGCCAACTTCGAATCCCATTCGTTAAGCGCCTTGATAGATAGGAACTGCTGTTCACCGCTGGGTGTTTGCAGTACACCATCGTGCTCACAACGTGCGACAAGCACCTAAAAACGGGATTTAAAAGTATTAACTTAGTTCATTTAAAACATATTTTGCATATTACGTACAATATCGCTTCCCAAATTCCATTTCTTGTAGCGGTAGCCAACACTCGCCACCTGTATGTCCTCGTCTTCACTAATGAAGGGATTAGCTTCCTCGAACTTGTACTTGGGTTCATTTTCGCCAGTCTTTAGCACTTGTTGACTGAAGTTGTGGTTAATAAAAGTTGCTTCAATGGCCAGATTTCGGGGCGAGTTGCAAGAGCTGTCATCGTCGGTTGGTGGTTCCACAGATGTCTCATTCACAGTCAATAAATCAAATTCAGTGTGATCGCGCTTATCCATAAAAATCTTATCGCCTGCATTTAAAAATTCAACAATTATTTAATTTTTTTGTTTTAAATTGTGTGTAAATCTTACCAATCTTCTCAATTACTATATCCCAAGAATAGTTCGAACGCGTCGAGCACATAATCGTTGCCAAGATGGCATCCGTAGCGAAAACATTGCCAACTGTTTTAGATAAACGACGGATAACCGGATCGTCAGTGGTTGTCACGGTGTGGACAATACGGTCGATTTTCTGCAGCGGCTTCTCGTTTTTCACATTGATGCGATCATACGTTTTGTCATAGTATTCCAAAGTACCGCAGGTGATAATATCTTCACCCTCTTTAATGTTTGGCAAAGACAATTTAGCTAAGCGCGGGAAGTCCATTTCCTCAATGGAAGCCCAATCGGCGCGTACTGCGACTGAAGATTCGCGTATCTTGGGCGGCACACCGCGTTGTCCGAACTTCTTACCGACACCACGACGTGGATCGCGAGCCTTGACGTTTTTGCCGCTCAATGTGGTCATGCCAGAGTTGAGGCCACCGCGAGCATTGCGGCCACGAGTTGACCGGTTATTACGGAAATTGTTGCGGAAACGGCCTCGCTGATGTGGTGGCTTCTGAACACGTGCAGTATCCACTAGGTGGAAAGTGGTTTCATCCTCCTCATGGTAGTAGGCATACTGGCTACCAGTGCCGAAGGTAGAAGCATACTTGTCTAAAAAGAACATATAAAAATTGATGTAAACATTTTTGTTTGTTTGCTTCACACGACATTTCTGTCAGCTGTTAGTGTGGCATTCTTTGACGGCAGTTTCTCTTTCTCTGACTGTTTTCGCACATTGCTTACACAAACATACACGCAAACACTCACGCTGCCACGATTCATCCATATGCCGGGTATAACCTCACATTTAGCCATTTAAAATTTTACTATTTCAAAAACTTACTTTGGTATTTCTTGTCATTGTTCGAGGTACTTGTCCAATCGCAAATCTTGCCTAGACGATCACTTTTACTAAATGGCTGATACGGCACATCTTTGAAGGCGTCTGGCAGCGAACACGGACCCCAGCCGTTTTCATTGAACTGCACTGTCGGCTTCTCGAAGTGCGGAAACTGCGGCGTGGTGCTAATGGTTTCACTCATTTCTTATGCCGCTTAATTAGTAGCACTTTCCTTGTAATTACTTTTTTACTTTCGGCTTTTAATTAAATTTAATTAAAATACCCGCACGAACGTTCTTTTTCGTGAAAACGAGCGTACGAATGGTGTGAAAAGGAACGAAATGGTGTGAAAAGGAATGGAAGTTGACAGCGAAATGGGCTTGTCGACACAGGGCTGCAATTCGTTTCAACAATCGGTTCGATATATTTCCAAAGCCGATTACAAGAATGCGGGCTTCAAAAATTTAAATTTCCATTTTCACTTACTCTGCGGCATACGTTTTTGTAGACATTTTACTTTTTTGTACAATTAACATTTGATCTCTTGCATTAAGTACGATTGTGCAGTGTAGAACCCATTATCTACTCTTGGAAGCAACGAAGTTTTTACTGATAAGAATCCTGCTAGATCATTTAAATAGGCCGCGCTACAAAAACGACGCAGTTGCGTTTGGTTTGCTGCTTAGTGAAGTACGTGGATTGAGATATTTATAGAGCTCGGCGTGTTAATCTGATCAAAATGACTTGCGCTAAACGTTTTGCATGCTTTACGACCGGGTACCTAATTACTTTTCTAGCAGCTTGTGTTTTAATTAACGTGAGTAATAGAGTAGTATATGATAATTATTTTTAATTAATTCTTTTGCTGCATTGACAGTTGGGAAGTACAACGGAGCTTCAGAAACTAGAAGTGCAAGTATATTATGAGGCGCTTTGTCCGGATTCAATACGTTTTGTACGGCGTCAATTGTACGATGCGATGAAGGACAATGCTTGGATTCCCTATACAGATCTGAAATTTGTGCCTTTTGGAAAGGCAAGCTTCTACAACAACACGGAGAAAAATGAAACAGAGATCTACTGTCAGCACGGCAATGAAGAATGCGAATTGAACGCTTGGCATGCATGCATCGTGGAGCATAATTCCATAGTGGAACAGCTTGAATTGATACACTGCATGCTGAACAGTGATGAGAACATTATTGATGAGGTTTGTTTATTCACTCAGTCATTATCCTTTACCATGTGATTAATTGACACTGTTTGTGTGTGTGAAGTGTGGCAACAAATTAAAGATTGATGTGACCCCCGTTAAGGATTGCAAAAGCACTCGCACCACTGTCGACATACTACGCAAATATGGCGATTTAACTAATGTCATCGAATTATCCTTTGTGCCCTCGGTTGCGTTTGACAAGGTTCGTTTTTCAATTAAGTTTCAAGTGTTTTTGTAATTAGTTAATATATTTCACCCTACAGCACTTCGATCCATATGCTCAGTACAAAATCTTAAACAACTTTGCGAGCTACTTTTGCGATGAGTACAAAAAGAAGTACAATCTTACATTAACAACCTGTGTGTAGAACTATAAAAACATTTAAAAAATAAAAAACATTCATACAGAATAACTATAAAGCTGTTTGTTGTATTCTTATCTTCGTCGCCTCCGGAAGTTGTCCAATGTAATGCGCGGAAACGAGCAACGGTGATTTACGCACATGCTCAGTCGACATCGGGGATGCAGAAACCTTCCATTGCTTTGGCATATTTGAAACAAGGTTGCCGACTGATAAGGCTCGCTGTGAAACGGATTTTTCATTGTCGGTCATAACAATGAATTACTGTACCAGGGTGAATTTACTCTCGTCACATAACTACAGTTCTAAGCGCAATGATTTAAGCCTTTGTTTATTAGTTGAAAACTGTTTGAAATGTTGACCATAGTTTCTACTGTAAGCAAAGTATTCAAGTTCAGTGCACTCGCCGTAAAGTTGAAAACTCTGTTTGGGCGGCTTAACCGTAATATGCGTAACATCGCCACAATTGCCGTAAACCAGTTTGCACTTGCCAAACAACGCAACGCAAGACATACGAAGCCGAACCAAGTGAAGTCAAGTGAAGTCATACCTTGCCAAAGCAAAGCTAAGCCGGCTCAGCCGGTCAACGTGCACCAATCTTGGCTAAGTATGCGTCTTTCAGCCAATTCGCTTACTCTTTTTCTACGCTCATAAAAACAATATGAGTCGGCAAATTATGACAACTTTTTCCGACGTTGCGGACTCTGGACAATTTCACGGCTCAACGGCATCAGCGGAGGTGGCGTCGCTTGTGGCAGCTGCTGCGTGTGGCATTGACCAGATTTGCGTTGGCTTAAATGTTGAAGCGTTCAAATCATTGCATGACTGGAAAAACGTTGCTTTTATAAATTTAATTTTTATGATTTTTTATTTTGTAATGTTTTGCGTTAGTTGCGTGGCAATTGTTAAAATATTTGTTTTTTTGCTCGATTGAACATTTCGTTGCCAAACAGTTTTCATGACCAAGCATGTGTGCAAGAATTTCGACTTGATATTATTTCTTTTGCCGCTGAGTCAACTTTAATTGGCAAACACAAAAAAAAAAACAGTTAATTAAGTCACAAAAAAAGTGACAGCAAACTTGATTTTACGCATTGTTCGTCGTCTTGAACGTCATTGAATGCCGCTGTCGATATCGCTGCTGCTGCTGCTGCTGTTGCATGTGTCTTTGATTTGATGTAATCATTTTGTTCCGTATTTGACTTGTTTGGTTTTGTGTTTTGTGTTTTTTTTTTTTTTTTTATTGCCTTTTGCAGCAATTTTAATTGGTTTTGCTGTCTGTGTTGCGTTCGTTGCATAAAAAATTCGTTGTCGTTTTCCGTTATCCTGTAAGCGTTTTGTTAACTTGTTCCTCTGGCCTTTCTAGGTTGCTAGGATATGCTTGAACGTGTTTGGGTTTTTTAAAAAGTTGACGTTCAATAAAAAGAGTTTCTTCTCCGCCGCCACGTCTCAACCATTGCTGGTCGTCTAACTCGATTTGCAGCAAAATTTTTATTTTTCTGCATTTGCATCTCTGTCTCTGTTTTTCGATTTATTTTCTATCTGCTCTTATTTTTTTTTTTTTTTTACGAAAAATAAGAAAATTTGAAAGCATTAAGCCAATTCGACTTCAAAGCCAGTCTTCGCTTGCTGTTGTTGCAAATTTTTATTGGGTCACGGCAGACCAGTTTTGATTTTTAGCAAAAAAAAAAAGTATAAAAAAGTAAAAAAGAAAAGAAGAAATTTGTATGCACATGTGCAGGTTTGATATTTTTTCGCGTCTTTGTTAAATTTAACATGCAGAAATGTGGTTTGCAATTCTTATCTGAACAACATTTTTATTATACATACATACATATGTATTTGACATTGACGGACCGAGCATCTTTGGCTGGGCTGCACTTTTTTAGCGATTTATGTGTGCCGTTTTCTTTGGCCCCCCCACCCTAATGTCGGTTGCTGCGGAAGTAGCAATGTTTTTTTTTAGATTTTCATTATAATAAAATCTATTTTTTTTTTTATAAGCGCCTTAAAACTCAAATGGCTTGCATTTCTTAGGTTGATTGTTTGCAATAATCAACTATAGCGTAAAATCACGTGCCGTCTTTGTTTATGCCGTGCTTTGCATAATGATGTGTGCATTAACTTGAATTATTTATTTCTTTCTTTCTTTCCAACGCTGTGTCTTTCTTATGTTTCTATGCAAATGTTATACTTACTTTGAACAACGAATTCTAAACACTTTTCAAATGTTCAACTTCCGCTGGAAATTATTTATCGGCACACGCAAACTGCATTCATCTCAGACCAATGGAGCGATGTGTTAATATTAAGTTGCACCACACACACACACATAATTACATATATACACACACAGTCTTTCTTACTTGGAAATCAAAACAATTGCAAAATCATTTTGTTGCTTGTTGGCTTCTGATGATGTTACATATTTTTTCTCGTATGATATAATTTTTTAGTTTTTGTTATGGCCGCGTTGCTTTCTTGCCACGCTTGCGTGCTGCAAGTCCCAGTCGGCAGTCTCAGATTGCACATGCAATCTCAAAAGGCATAAAAACAAAAAAAATACAATACATAAAAAAGATATGCTCACATGCGGCAACTTTTGCTTTTCAAGTGTAGCGCCGCCGTGTCTAAATTACACTTTGACATTAGAAACGGAAAAAAAAAGATAAGAAATAAATATCATAGTCTCTCGTAGACACTTGTACGTCCCCCGTTCTCGTTTCCTTGGCACTCGTCATAGATAGATTACTTGCGCGTCATGCTAGGCAAAATTGCCGGCGACCTAAACTGGTTTGCATAGAAACCGAAAATTGATCTTTGTTGTTGTTGCCTATTGACGTTGACGGTGATTGTTTTGCGTTTTTGTTGTTGCTGTTGGCTGATCATGGCTCAGGCATTATACGAGCTTAATGGATTTGCCTCGTGTCTATTGGCTGTGACTTTAGCAACTAAGTGTGAATGTTTCCATATTAACAATACTTTATTTTATTGTGTATCTTCATGCAATTGTAAAAATATACGAATCACTTTAATATTGATACGAAAACTGCGCATGAGCGATTGACCGAATGACGTTCGAAATGGCTCATGCAATTATGGTCTTTGTTATTGTTGTTGTTGTTGTTAAGTGCGTGTGGCACATGTGTATGACTCAGCGCACGGTCGGTGAGGCAGCGTGAGCGATGTGAGTGACAGGTGTTAATGGCGTCGCTCTTGATTTGTGCTTTGTTGAGTGTTGCTGGAAATTCCTCATAATTTTAAATTTAAAGCTTGGCTAATAGGTTACTAAATTAAATAATTATTGATTTTAAACTTATCTTAAAATTATATATATAATTTTATATATTTTGAATAAGGACTGAGGAAAATTAAAAATGTACTCATTTATTATTGATTGTCTCCAGTTTTAGCTTGAAGCAAATTTTACTACATATTGAAACTAGTTTTTCAAGCTTATAATTCGCATTTGGAATATTTTACATAATTCGAACATTTGTTCTCAAAAGTTCTTGCATGAATTTTAATCTATTATTCTTCTATTGAATTATGTCAATTTTATTTTTATCGTTCTACCTTCATTAAACCAATTTTAATGCTTTTCTTATGTACACAAAAGCTGACACACTTATTTTTGTGATTTTCCCATTTACAATATTTTTTTCTATACTCACATGTGAAAAGCATAGAATGAAAATTTGCCTGACATGAATTTGGCGCATTTTATAAAACGCAACCGACCGAAAATAACTAAAAGCAACAACAACATTGTAAAATAATTACAAAGTGTCTTTTCTTTTTTAAATGAAAAGCAAAAAAAAAACTATAAAAACACACCCACTAAAATAAGTAGAAGCAGCAAACGCACAGCGCGAAAAGCGATGAAAATGCACAAATTTTCGCGATTTGGTCCAAAATTTGGTTGCTGCAGTTGGTGATTTGTCTCGCGTCGTCCTCGTCGTCAGAGCCAGCCCGATTAGCGTGATGAGTGAGTGATGTGAGGGCTGACGGAAAGTCTATCTGTCTGTCTGTCTGACTAACTGTGTGTCGGAGTTGTCGCGCAATGTAAATGTCTTTGAAAAGAGCACAGCAAATGACAATAATTTGCAAAAGTCAACGCGTTACTTCATGCATGGCAGAGCACGCGCGCCTTTTGGCTGTCAACTGTTGTCGGCGCTTGTTCTGTAGCATCTGCGACGACCTAGACCCACTTAAGTGCTTCTAGATGCCGGCGGTGGACACTTTCCGTTTTGCCACTTGGCTGATTGAATGTTTTCCTTTTTTGGTTTTTTTAGCTTAACATTTTCAGATTCTTTTGCCATAACTCAAAGTCCGGAAACATGAACACCTTCAGCGAGTCATACTCGTAAACAGATTCTAAGCTTGAGATTTCTTTTTAAATTTTTTTTTGTTGCTGCAACTGAGCGTTGCATCCGTTTTAAATGTCTGTTTGAAGCTTGCAGTTTTTTTTTTTTCAAAAACAATTATAAAAAATGAAAAAAAAATTCACACAATTAGCAAGTGGCACAGCATGAAGGCGTTAAGAAGACTTTTAACAATAGTCGCTTGTTTGTGAATGGCTCTGCAAGCTACCGCACTTCTTCTTCCCTTTCCCTAACTAGTAGAATTCTGTGCATCGCTTCGGCTTCTTCATTCTTTAGCGCGTTTCAATGCGCTTAGTGAAACCTGCGAAATCGTCGTTTATGCACAAGTACTTGAGTTGGACACTTTCGTTGGTCATTCTGATTGAAAGAGTTATTATCAACATGATAAAAAAAAATGTTTTTTAAATAATAGCGAGGCACAAAAAAACATGTCAGTAGCGGTAATAAATCTCACTGACATTGTTCGTTCACTTGTTTCCGCTCGTTTATTTTACTCGTTCCTAGCTGTTTATGATATCTGATTTGACTCTTTTCTGTCTATCACAACTAGGCAAAGCAGTTATTAGGCACATTTTTTTTTATTTTCAATGCTGCTGCCGTCAATTTTCATTATTCGTTTGCTTGTTTGTTTGTGTGTTTATTTGTTATAGTTCTCAATAACTTGTTTGCTTTTCTCGAGCATGTTGCGCTCAATCCAATTAGACAGACACAGTCGTATTTGACTTTTCCGTTCATTCATTTGAAATTCTTTTTCGTTTTTTTGTGTTTTGTTTTGCAAAATATCTTTTAAGAAGTTCAACATGTGTGCCCTAAAATTTGGCAATGTTCCAGTTTATCGAGCGTGCGGTATTTACTCGACGAAACGTTAATCAACTTAGTGCGCTTGATTTGTATGTAAATACATCAGCTACAAAAACATTAATTCTATTATGTATCTGCTCTTTTACATTTTACACATATTTTTCATACATTTTTAAATCGTACTTTCGCTTCAGTAATGAATTAGCATGAATCTTACTTACTCTCTAAAGCAAAAACTACTGAACGGCTTTTGATGATAATCATATTCATTCATAATTCATACATTCTTTCTTCTTTTACTTTGATTCGTAATTTTCTCTCAATTTTATACTCTATTATATAATTTTCTAATCATTCACATCCACAATTATTTTTGTAAACTACGCAAATATCGCTAACCAATTTGTTTTATATTTGGCCGATGATTCCATCGACTAAACTGATAATAGTGACACTCTGATAACAATTAATTTTATCAAATGTCTGTTAATGATATAAACTTCTATTACCAACTCACCAACGCATATCAATTTCTTATGAAATCACTAATTTAGTTATACTTCCAGCGAAAAAGATTGCGAGAAAGCCGCTCGTGTTTTATCTGCGCTCATCTAATTAGATCTTCTAACTCATTTGCTTGCCTAATTTATTGTGTAATTAGTTGGTTGACACACTTGCTTGCCCGTAAAGAAAAAAAAAACCAACAAAAAAAAAAAACGACTGAGTGCATGATAATGATGAAATTGATGTCATCATCGTCGTTGATGATGAGTGGCTGCGTTGATGCTTAGCGACAGTTCAGCGCGTAGGATGTATTTACGAGTGCAATTGAGGTCTTCGAGTTCACTCAGGAAGTGTAGGTTCTCTTTACCAGCTGTGTACTTATGAAATGCAAAGGGCAATTATAATTGGGCCGACTTGACTGGACAGTTATACGTGCTGCAGGTTATTGCCATCAGGCATTAACTGTTCTTGACTTACGAAAACGAGTAAGAAAAAAATGTAATAAAAAGAGTATTAAAAAAGTCAATAGTGCTCGACTTTCAAATACCCTATGTCTTTCAGAGAATAAAAATCTTTTGGCTCCATATCTGATCCGTCATTTTAAATTAAAAGCATACATTTCAACTTACATGCTTCTGGAAGAATGGTTTCATTATTTTTTCTTTCACATATGAATGAGGGTGGCATTTTATTCCGTCTCCGAATTCGACGGCTTCATTCGGACAGACGAGTGAACATCAAGATTATACATATGCCGATCTCTAGAAAGAGGGTATAACAACGTGTAAAATTGTTGTTAAATTCTTGACATTCACTGTCTGACGTTGATTCTGTACTGGGCTCAAGTTGGTAAAAGCATTTAAATGAAACCAGTTTGACTTTTCTCTTTTCACATAATGACGTCGTCATTGCCGTGGCACGTTTTGTTGAAAGTTAAGTTAAGGAAAAACGCGCCGCCAGCTGCCAGTGAACGTGAACGCGAATGTGTTCTATATGCTGTTCAGCACTGTTCCAATGATCGTTCATGCCCTGTTCTTTATGTGATTTTGAAGTCTTTTTTTTGCCTTTATGAGTCGAAAGTATTTCGAAAGTTCTTGCTAAAGTACTCGAATGAGACGTAGCAGCAGCTGCACAGAATCGTATTAATTAGAGCGAAACTGTTAAACATCAACATTTTTTATGTGACTTTCTTATAATGCATGCGAGTTTGAAAATGGCACTAAAAATTTCACTTTGAACTCGTAATAACTATTACAATGTATTTTTTGTAAATGCTGCAATTATTCGCGTTTAGGGTTTAGTTATTTTCAGTGCTGCATGGTATCTCATACGGACACATGAATAATTCTTGCTTGAACACTTTTGTATCTTTCTGACAGTTTTCATGCTCTTCTAAACACGTTGCAAAGATGTAAACACTGTCATCAATATACAAGATCTTGAGATGAGTTGAAACATATACCGGTTATTAAAAAAATATTTCCATTGTATCGGCTTTGTTTTGAAAAGCATTTTTCACACCAAACTGCTGATTTCAAAATAGACTTGACGCTCTTTGTATCTTTGTACTCTTCACTCAGTGAAGAGTATTATAGTTTTGTCTTAAAGTTTGTAACACATCGAAGGAGATATTTCCGACTATACAAAGTACATGTATTCTTGATCAGCATGACAAGACGAGTTGGTATAGACATGTCCTTTTGCCTCTATATTTATTGAAGTTATTGAACTGAAATTTTGCACTGAGTCTTCTTTTTTGTGCGATCGACTCATTGTCAGTAGCACTTAAATCGGACCACTGATACTGGCACCTGTCATACAAAATGAAGAAGAGGAAAAGAAGTAATTAGATTCCATCGAAAAAAATGGGCGTGGCACAAGAATGGGCCTGAAGAGTATTTAATTTTCGACAAGGCCGAAGAAAGCGTTTTTACTGGTTTTCTCATGTGCTCACCATGTAAAGCTCAAACTTTTGCGCTCCCGCGTTGTAATTTTCTTACGTGCTGCGCTTTTTGTTTACCTTTGAACGAATCAGCTGTTTTTGGCTGGTGTGCGAGAGCAAAAAAGAGCGCACATGCAATGTGTAACTGTATTTTTAGTCAAGTGTACGATGTGCTGACTTGCATCACATAAAAAAAGCTAACCTCAGAGCGCACGTCGAATAAAGTGAGCGCGCGCCAACAGAAATCGTCAAGCAAGAGCGACAATAACAACAACAACAATACGCAATGTGCACAAATACCGAAGCACAAACATGTGTTCATTTAACTGTATTGCCATTGCCAGTTGATGCCTCTCTGTTTGACTCACGATTTGTGGCTTTATGCAAGTGCGTAGTCAAAAAGGGATCAACAACAAAGGTTAATTGACATATTTTGCTAACAAAAGTTGCATGAGTCATGGTTTTATTGCTTGAAAAACTTTATTTAGATAACATCGTATCAGTTAAGCCCCTTTGACGGACGACGCCTCTGTCGGCAAGTCTGTGTGTGCGTGTGTGTGTGAGTGCGAGTATCTTTTCGTTTGTAGTTTTATTCGTAGCGGCAGCAACAAAACTTGGCGTCTATCAGCCTCGAAAAAACAGTTGTTTTCGGAACTTGCTGCTGCCAAGAAGAGTAGCGCGCTGAATTGTCTATCATTCTTCTTTTCGTCTTGGTTAAAAACTCTTGCGGTGTACGTTGTACTACAACGCATCCTCATCGATTTTATTCAGCTTTCGGTTCGTTCGTTAGTTCGTCGTATATTTTTGTTGTTGTTGTATTTAATACGTATTATTTTCAATGCTCTCCCACACAACACACGAATTTTGCCTCAACTTGACTCATGTTGCTCTCACTCGTACGCGTGTCTCTTTAAATCACAGAAAAAACAAAAACAACAACAACAAATAAATATTAAATATTAATAATTTTTTTGTGTTTTTATGTTTTCACAACGCGTTTTGAAATGATTATTTTTCTTCGAGTGTCGTTGATTTGTGCAATAATCGTTGAACGAGCAAAGTCGCGCGCTTAAAAATAGCCATCATACACACACACACACACACACACACACAACAAGGAAAATCTGGTTAGAAAAGAAAAGTGACACAGTGCGCGAAATTTTCCTATTTCCCTGTGTGCGTGGTGGTGTATCTGTATGTGTGCTTATTTGTTTGAGTGTACGAAAGTTTGGCACACTAAAAAGAAAATTGTGTTACCCTGAAAAAGTTTCTTGACCAAAAATAAATAAAACAAAAACAAAATCAACACAATTAATTCATGATTTACAATAAAAGATTAATTTCTCAATTAGCTTCGACAAAAAAAACCAACAAAGTGTTCGCTATAAATGTTCATAAAATCGCAAACAACTTAAATTGAATTCAGTTTTTTTCACAATTCGTATTTATTTGTTTGTGCTGTAAGTGCGAAAGTGAAATTTATTTGTATAAAAAGTTAAAATAATAAGAAAAAAAAACTAAAAATAAAAAACAAAAACAAAAAAAGACTTCAAAGAGTGCAAAGCAATGTGGCCGAGTGAAATTTATGCGTAGCTTTATTTTTTTTCTTTTAGTTGCCTTCTTTAATTTATTCAATTTTTCATTTTATTGGCTTTTAGCATATATTGAGCATTGATTCTCAATGGGCAGTCAACATTTATAGTTGTTCTATTGTATTTAGTACGCTACGTCGGCGTCGACAGCGGCGACAATGTCGGCGTCAACATTAACGGCGGCGTCGCGCTTATCTTTGGTCTTATCAGTCGTATTAATAAATGAATTTGTCTCAAGAGTGTTCAACAAGCTCATTCGGCGCCGAGCGGCGGCAGCGGCGTTTAAGTGCAGAGAAAATGAGTAGAAAACTAGTGTTTTGGTATGTCAAACAAGCGATATCTAAAAGTATCTTAGAGTATCTTTTTTAAAAGTGTTTGCCTGACGCTATAACGGTTGTTATTGTTGTTGTTGTTGTTCGATGATAAGAACGCAGGCATTTCTATCGGGATTACCTGACTGTCAAATGTGACGTTCGTCGCTCAATGCTTACGCTCATTTACTCACACACACACAAACACACACAGACATGCATTGCTCCTCATAAACATGCAAGCTTTCTCGCTCTGCCGCTTGCACCGACTCACTCGCTGCCTTTGGAATGTATGTTCATACATATACATACATACATATGTATATGTAAATGCCGCTGAGTTATCATTAAAGTGACCACACGACCTTAGTTCGAGCAGAGCTTTAGTCGCGGCTTTGATAGTGCGATGAGCAACTTATTTCATTTAAACACTTTGTTGCTCATTGTTGTTGCTCATTGTTGTTGTTATTGTTGTTGTTATTGGCTGTGTCCGGTGTCAATTTATTGTAGTGTTTTGTACTCTTTTTTTTTCTGCTTGCTTTTGCATTCTTTATTCAACTGACAAAATTTACGCCGTGAAATCATGCACGATTCGCAATGTCATTTTGATAATTTTGTTGTTGTTGTTTGTGTCACAAATTAAGCTCTATTTGATGACCGTCTAACAGGGTCTACTTAATTCCGTGAATTACTGTACCTGTTGTTAAAAACTACGTCGCCCTTTGAGATACATGTGTAATAATAATTGTCAACATTTCGGTGAAATCTTGCAACAAAATTATTCTTCTAATATTGATTGCAATTCAACGTATTTCATTTATTTTGTAATAATAAATAATATAGTGACAGAGCGGTAGAAAGTGAGCGAGTGAGACATAGATTAGGAGCGTGTTTGCACATGGTATCTAAAAAACTTTTTTCTGTTGTGGTATTTGCAAATGAAGTATTTGTTTTGCCACAAAAATGCTGTACAAACCGATAGCGACAACAATATTTGTTTGTTTTTATTTTTTTGTTGTTGTATGCTTCACACAAAAGACAACAAAACAGAAAAAAAACTTGAATGAATTGCATTTTTGACATTAAACGGAAACATTTTATGGTATTTACACAAAGCAGAGGCTTTGAGATTCTTCACACATGAATGTGTAATATATAAAATTAGTGTTTATAGTTTTCGCAACGACTGTTGACATTGATTGATAAGCAAAATCAATATTGTGAATGCAATAAAAACGCCATTAGGCAACGGGACCGACTACCGCGAGGCAAAAACAGCTCAGCTAATTTTCACGCTGGCCCACAAGAGACTCATTTTGCATGCAATAATTGCGTAATTTATTTTCACAGAGGCTCATTTCCTTGCCAATGATTGATGGCACTTTGAATAACAGCAACCAAAAAAAAAATAAAATATATTATAATAAATAAATTACATTTAAATAAATAATACAGACAATTTGTGTGAATAAAGTGAAAGATACAATTAAAGATTTGTGGCAGCAAAAAGTAACTAAAAAGGTATGTAAACAAAAGGTAGATAACATAAGCAAAAATCAATAAGAATGCGTTAAGACGCGCCTTTTAGCTTGAATACTTAAGACCATTTCGTTGTTGTTGTTGTTGTTGTTGTTGACAACAGCTGATTGTACACGGTGAACCACCAATAGGTTGAGCGAATAGACAAGAAAATAAACACAAACCACCACCAATTAAGGCTTCTTCTTGTTTTTATTCTACTCCTACTCATTGCTCTTCTTCGCTTTCTGCTACTTGTAATTGAAGTTGGCCAAAAGCATTTTTATGCTTCATTTGTTGTTGCTATTGTTGCGTTGGCAGCCGCCTTAATTGCGCATTAATTACTATTTGACTTTGCTTTTGCTTTGGCGAACTTTTCTTTACGCTTTGACTTTTCCTTACTTTTGTAGTCTCTCATCGGTTGTCTGTTCTTTTAGCCTGCTGACGCCTTGTTGCGTGTCGCATTCAGGAGTGTTGCTTCCCCACACACACACACCCCAAAACGCCCACCAATAGACAACACACCCACATGTCTAACGATGTCTATCAATTCTTTGCTTTTAGTCTGTGATTTTGTTAGTTTGATTTTAGTTTACGTATTTGTATTTGTATTCGTATTTGTGCTCGTGTTCCGTGTATTTATTGTTAGTTGTTTGTTTGACTTATGCGCAACTTGCATTGCATTAATGATGACATTTGTTTGTTGCACTTTAAGTGCCGCTCGCCTTGAGTGGCTTGAGTTGAGTGGGCGCGCCTCGAGTGCTGTTTGTCGTCGCATTTACACAATAACAGAAACAAACCTACGAATTACACTGTGCAGGAGTGACTCACAGCTGCTGTGATGTGATGTGAGGTGCGCTTGCCTTTGATTCATGCATCTATTTATGGCTGGAAAAGTTCATTTTCACAAAAAAATTAATAAATAAAATATCAACTTCTTTCATTGAAAATTTACGCGAATTTCTCGCTGTGCATAAAGTCAATTTAGTGCGATATTCAGGGCAACTACTTAAAAAAAATAATGAGCAACCAAATTTACATGCCCAGCCATGGCGACGCCATTGCCCCCCGCGCCGTTCACTGCCATGCCATGGCGACAGGAAAAGTTGTTTATAAAAATCTTACTTTTGACATTTGACACACATGCGCAGTGAACTTTAATAGCAAAGCTGAGCGTTGAGTCGAAGAAGTCGCTCTCTCTCTCTGAGTTGTCTTCTCACAACTCACACGGTGAGAAGCGTCGGCCGTGATGACCGCCCACAAACGCTTTGGTCAAATCCTTAGCGGAAAATTCAGTGAAAAGCTCAAATTTTGAGCTTTTTCTCTTTGAGTTGTTGTTGTTTTTCTTCTTCCGCTACTAAATTATGCAAAATTACGCAAATTGACAACAATTCGGACTTTATTTGTGTCCTTTCAGCTTTCTTCAAGGATGTTCTGTTCGTGTAATCCTTTTGACTTTTGCCCTTTAACTGTCAAGTATAGTGCATGGTTTTTTTTTTTTTGTCTCTATTCTAGCTCGTTCGCCTTGGGATTTAATGTGATTACACTCGTTGGTGTGTCTGAGTGTAAACAACTTGTTGATGTCAGCTTCATACATGTGTGTATTTGAGTGTGGTGTGGCCTTATGTTGAAATTAACGCTTAGAAAGTTCTCTTATTTTTATTTTAGTTCTGCGGTTTGTTTGTACAATTATTACTTCATAAATTATGCTAATTCGTTGACGGTTTTGGCTTTATTCAGATACAAGCTCATTTGTTCGCTGTGTTCTATTCTTGGAAATTTGAATTGTCGGTGGGTTTCTAATAGAGATAATCAACATTTCGTGCTTCTAATTGTTCTTTGACTAATTCAATGCTAAATATATGTATGAAGTTAACTAACTCATCCAAATTGACACTGGAAAATCCAATCACTTGAACATGCTCAAAAATCTCCAGATATTTACAACAATGCTTCGGCACTATACACACTTCAGATAAGCTCTTTAAGTGCTCAGCGATATTCATCGATAAGCAGTTAATTTCATACAAATACTTGACATTAATCAAAAGGGAATGCCCCAAACATGCTGAAAAGTCTGAGATACAAATCTCTTTGGGAATTTCAAAAGCACTTTTTAGTTCAAAAAGTATTTAATTGAAAGTGCGTTTTGCGCAAAGAGATACAATGTTTATACATACATATGTATGACTACAATTTGCGGCGATATTCACTGATGATGGTTCTCTGTTTGTGTACGTGGTACTGACCTATGCCATTTCACGTATGCTGAGACTTCAAGTCGCCACAGTTGTGTTCGTGTATGCGTTTCATTTTCTCAAACGGCTTTGAACATTAATCAACATTTGTTTATACACACACACACATAGAGAAACAAAACAAAGCCAATAACAACAAGAGCACACAATTTTTTTTTATTCATAGCGAAGACCAGAGACGACTTGAAGTCTCGTGCAAGCCATTTGTATATTCATACATCTGTTTATCTTTGCCTGTATGTGTGTCTGTCCGTCCAATAGCTTGTCTAACTGAATGTTAGGCTACAACAACAATTGCGAAGCTCATTTGATACAGATACCGATCAGATTCAGGCAGCTGTCGTCGCTAAAAAGTTTCACATAAACTATTGACTCAGATACTTATTCATATTTGCCCATTTTTGTTTGTTTATTGTTTTTTATTTTTGATTTTTGTTTTCGAAATAATTCGTTTTCGATACGCCCCCAAACCCGAAATCAAAAAACTAAGTATCTGTTGTTTAATTGAATGGATTTGTTTTTTATTGTTATTATTTGATTGTAAGCTGTTGTTTTTATTTGCTCTTTATTTTACTTTTTGGCAGTATTTGTTGTTGTTGGCATATATTTGAATTGTTTTTGATGTACATTGCTTTTTGATTGAGGCAAACTCAGAAAAAAAGTGCTGATAAATTTTGTATCTAGCTACAATTTCGCTTGATTGTTTCACCTTATCAACACAATGTTTGTTCCGTTATTATAAGCACTGTAATTTCCTGCATGCAATGCGTTTTGTTTTCGGTCTTACGGTCTTACTTGCCTTGAAAGTGTTTATTGCATGAGCTCAACCAACTCGACTAAAATGCTGAAATAAAATAAATAATTGAATGTTAAATGAAACTTGTGAGTGAATTATGCATGCACAGCGTTACTGAAAAGGCTCAAAACGACAAAAAAAAAAAAAAAAACAAAAACAAAAAAAAAAACCACGACCCTCAGCAGAAATACAAAAATTTTAATGAAATTTCGTCGCTTTGTTTTTTTTTTTTTTTTGTCTTCTTGGGCGTTTTGTTTTGTATTGTTGTTGTTGTTTTTGATTTGGCACTGACAGTTCACACGTCCTCAAACGGGTTCTTGCGACCACTATTTTTAGGCTTGAATTTGACAAACTGTTTAGCATAACGGTATTTTTAGCGGTAACTCCGAAGCTCGTTTGTAAATTACTTAAGTGTTATATAAAAGACTTTGTGGAATTTCCACCTGTAAATAAAAGCATTCTGGAAATTAAATTTTGTTTTGTTTTCCAAAAAAAAATTATTTGAGTTTTTTGCATTGAGCTTCATTATTGTAACAATTCGTTTTTTTTTTAAACTTTAACATTTTATAAGTACAAAGAATTTTTCCACTTTTTTATCTACGAAACTTTTGCTCTTGCGCTGCTTGCACAAGCTACGGCCAGATGGCGCCACTGAAAATATCCTTTAGATTAGCAAAAAAGCTTTAAGGATGAAGCTTTCAAACAACATCATGTCTTCAACACCTGTTGCATCATTGGGCATGGGAATTTTTCATGTATTGCAAATTTAGAAACAAAGCGTATGCGACTTCTACATTTTTGTTGTCTATAAAAGTTTTTGTGTTCTACATTTAAGGAATGTTGTTGTTCGTATTTTTAAAAATATTGCATCATTAGAAAGCTTTGGCCTGAGCAAATGGCATCATCAATACCAAAATCAAACTAAAATCAAGACATGATAAGAATAAAATTCATAAATATTTCTAAATCGTAGAAAAATTATAAAAAAAATAACAAGTAATAATAATGGAATCAATGGAGTGTTGTGGAATGTCGAAGCGTTTAAATTTAGCTCAATTACGAATTCTTTTCGGGCGCATTGGAGTGAATTTCGACTAATCTGTAAATAGTTTGCACTGGAATAGCAAAGATAATGGCTTATCAGTCGAGGGAGTTGAGTGGGAAGAAATATAAAGCAAAATTTTAAATTGCAAGTGAAATAAATATATGTAGGTATGTAAATAAATAAAAAAAGCGATGTTTTCGTGACTTTGGGTACACTTAAAAGTGAGAATTAACTTCGTGCGGGCATGCGACATTTGATGGCAAGCAAAGTCAACGAGATCAAAACGAGACAAAAACATTATTTTATATTTTTTTATTAGTTGAAAAAGTGAAGTGCTTCAAGTAAGTTCGTGTCTCTGAGCATGTGAGTTTGTGTGTGTGTGTGTGAAAGCATGTGTGGGTGTTGTTTACGTGCGCTTATAAGAAACTTGTGCAGCGAACAAAGTAGCAAAGTAAGGGCACACAAGCAAGCAAACAAACAAACAAACCAAATTCATATTAAAATTTAAAACAGTAAATTGTGAAAATGTCACGTTTATATAACACAATTGTCTTAACATGGAAGCGTCAACAATAACAACAACAATAACAACAAGAAGAGTCCACTTTTGATTTAATAGAGACAACGTGTGCAAACACAATGAAAATGTTTTATTTTACATTTACTTTTAATGCGACAAAATGACTCAGTTTGCAGCTCAAAAATAAAATCCTACTCAACGCTTCTAAAAAAAAAAACAGAAAGAAATTAAAGCGATTAAAACAGCCATGCGTTTGAGTTGAATAACTTCGCTTGAACGCCACAAAGGCAACAAATATAAAATCACTTAAGTTATGTTGTATCTTGTATCTTAAGCGGTTCGATTGGTTTTTGTTTGCGATTTGTATTAAAAGAAAAACTGCTGAACGCATAAATAAATGTATGTATGTCAATGAACAACAACGACGACGAGCAACGAAGAATCTACACAAGACATTTATTAGTCATTTACGCTTTGATCGAAATAAAAATTGCACAAACAAAAAAAAATTGAAAAAAAAAATACAATTTTTTAATGCTTTTCAAATATTTTTGTTGTTAATAATAATATTTTAATTTAGTTGTAGCAAAACTAGTCAAACTTGTCGCTTATAAAAGCTTTTCGTAGCGAAACGCTGCCAAGTGGAATACATAGTATCTGTGTATCTCATAGAGCGCTGTGCTGTGTCTATAAATATATGCAAATGCTTTGTAGCGTTGCGGACTTAAGAATGTTTACACATGCAAAGCACACACGAGGAAGTTCGTACAAAGAACGCATGCCAAACACCTCAACAGCCCAGCGTAGGGGAGTGTACTTGGCGGAAAGGCGCAGAAGTGTTTATGACAAATAAGCATTTGTCTCATAAATGTGAAACGAATCATTATAAATTTATGAGTTTGAAGCAAAAGGTGCATAACATATAAATACCTCTGCAAAGTACAGTTAGATAAATGCAATTAATCAAGTGCATTCTTGAACGTAGTCAAAGTAATGATAGGCATGGGAAACATAAATGAGTTGTCGCGCTTGCCTTTAATCGGTCACTGAACTTGACTTGCAACGTGTTCGAATACAAAGAAGAACAAGAAGAAGAAGAAAAAAAAATGAATATAAGCAATGCAACAAAAGCAACGCAGACAATTTCCAATAATAACAAAAGCGAATAAGCCTTTAGAAACCTTTTAGGGCAACTTTACAATTGTGTAAGATGCGCACTCATCATCAACACATCACTGACAACACCATCATCATCATCATCATCAGTATCATCAGTAGCATCATTATCATTATCGTTGGAAAAGCTTGTGTCATGCTCGACATTTTATTTAACAATCTTCGACAATTCTGTGCAGCTTACCAACATTTTGTACGCTTAATGAACATTGTTCTGTCTACGTTGTTATTGTTGTTGTCGTCGTCATTATCATTAGCACGCATGATTAATCACAAATTCGAAGCGTGTTTTAATAAGCGAGCGTGTCAAACCGAAAAATGGCGTATAGAAAAGTGAAAAGAATGAAATTATTGTCTATTCATATAAAGAAAACTGTAATGAGCCAAAAAAAAAGATGTTTTTAACTTTCAACACAATATACATATGTACATACATGGGCGTGGGCTTAGAAAACGCTTACTGAGCCATAAGCATATGAGGAGCGTTTTTTGAGCTAGTCAAGCGCATTAAATGTTATTTTTTCCGAAATGTTTTTGGGTTTATGTGAAATACGAGCATGTATGTATGTGTGTGTTGGCAAAGGCATGCGTGCGAATGCGGTCGCTCGCTAGCACAGATACATCGGACAGATACAAACAGCTTCCGTTAGTTTTCGTGTATCTCACAGTTTGCTTTGTCAAAAAAACAAAAACAAAAACAGAAAAAAGAACCTTGTGTGTGCTGAAAAATGAAATGAGATTGATGTGATGTGTGTGTTGGTGTTGGTTGAAGTTGATCTTTTACCGTTTGCATTTGACCCTAAAAATTTTTAGCACTTTCGCTGATTATGATTATGTTATTAATAGTTTGCCCGTAGTCATGTTCTGTAAGCCAAGGAACTATCTTCAGTTACACTTACGAAGCATGACTCTGAGTTAATTAAACCGAGTGGATTCAACATGCGGCGCTTTTCATTGCGAGCGTTTTTTGTTTGCCTTTGGAAATGGTTCAGCATAGAAGCGTGTTTAAAGCTTCGTTAAACATTTTGCTAAAATCCGCAACAAAAAAAAAAAAAAAAACAAAAACAAAATCAAATAAAGACCTCCGAAAAATTTGTGTATTTAAATAGTGTTAAAGAGCAGCAACAAAGTAGAATCAACAGACCAAGAAACTGTGTCAAAGCGTTTAAAAAAAAGTGCAAAGCTCAAGAACAAAAAGAAAAAAGAAACTAAAACAAAAATTACAATAAAAAAATAGCATTGAGGGGGGAAAAAATCAGCGCATTCAAAAGAATTTAAATGGCGAAAAGGTTAGAATAAGTCGAAAATGAAATAAAATAAAATCAACAGCGCGCAGTAAAGTAAAACTAACTGTTGTTATTTTTTTGGTTTGTTGTTGTTGTTGTTGTTTTTTTGTTTTAAACTGAGGTTTTAAGCAGAGCAAAGAATCGGGCAAGCGTAGCGACACAATTAAGTCTCACAGTCACAGCGCGCAAATACAAAGATACGAAAATTTTCGGCTTTAAATGCGCCACAGAACAAAAAACAACAACAACAACAACAACTGTGCAATATGCGGTGTAGCTGACGTCGTCGACGACGACGAAGAAAAGCAGTTGAAACGGTTACGGTTACGCTTGAGGTGATTCACAAAGGTTTTTAAAGAGCGCAGAGTAACCGAAAAGTGAGCTCAACTGAAAAACACTAAAAACACAAAACCCCAAAAAGGCACAAAAACAAAAAAAAAAAAATAGAATTAAAAGAAGCATCAAAAAACAAAAAACAGAGTGTTGAGCGGCAACACAGCGGCGGCATGACTGACAGAGTCAGAACCAGCGACGACAAAGGCAGCGGCGGCAGTCAAACCAAAAAAAAAAAAAATTGAATTGATTTTGTTGCGCAGTGTTCTCAGAGTTCAGTCGTGTCTTCAATCTTCAAAGCTGACGCAGCTGACGTGTGGCGGAAGTTGAGGTTCGAATTCTTCGTTAAGAGTCGTGTCGAGGTTGATTTTAATGTCGACGACAACAGCGACGACAACGACGACGACGAAGTCAGCGTTGTGGCTTTGCTTGCCGCATAAAAACAACTACAAGTGGGTGTGCGAATGAACGTATGTATATTGATGAGTCTGTGTGTTCTTAAGTTTTCTTGTTCTTCTTCAAGCTGTGTCGCTGAGTTGTTGCTCGCTCATTTCCAAGCATTCCGGGCGTTCTTTGAATCGTTCATTGCGTTCATTCGCTCGCTTGCTAGCTCGCTTAACTGGGTCAAACAGCCTTTTTCCAACTGCCACCGAATTCGTTTGTTGACTTCGACCCTCCAATTTTTTTTTTGTTTTTCACTTCTGCCAAAAAATGTGTTTTTGTTGGTGGGTTTGTTGAATAATTGCTGTTGTTGTTGTTGCTCTTTCAGTTCTTTATGAGGCAAAGAGATATTTTTTTTTTTTGATTTTGTGTGTTTAAGCTGTTATTTATTTGGTAATTCTTTTGTCTTTGGCATGTATTTGGTTAACTGCATTTTTGTTTAATTCATGTATTTTGCTTATTTGTCGTTTTTTTTTTGTTTTTCGTTATCGGTTCTAACATTGAAGTAATGAGAAGCTTGGCAGAAGTTTTGGACGTATTTTAGCCCTTGTTTTTCGGTTGTCAGCATGGCTTGATGCGCTTGATTGATTTGCTGTCATTCATTCTACAGTTTGTGCTGTAATGTCTCTTTGTTGTTTTGTTGAATAAATTTTTTTTGTGCACTGAAAAAGTCACTTAGGCACTTTTAACTATTTTCAACTGCAGAGCTGTGCTGTGCTTGGCATGAATAATACATATTTATTTTTTAAGTGTTTTGCCTTTCGTTTTTCACTATTAAAACTATTTTATTTCGCATCCGTCACACATAAATTTGCATTTAAATGTCATATTTGCAACTTTTGATTTGCTTTCATTTAAACAGACGTTGACGTATGCGTAATATTTGTTGTTGCTTTTCAACAGTTGCTTATACTTTAAACAATAACTATTGTGTATTTCTCTAATGCGATTATTTTTGTTTATTGTTTTGCCAAAATCAGCAAATTATTTGCATCTAATAGAAATGTTCAATTCAGTTGAAAATAAACAAATAAACAAATTTGCTTATTTGAATTTTTTCTCACGTTTTTCATTCGTTTTGTTGTTTCATTGTTGCTGTTGTTGCTATTATTGTTGTTGTTTCACTCTTGCAGTTATTGTTGTACGATGCAAATGGCTTTTGGAATACCTGTTTATGAATAATATATATGTATGTACATACATGTCAGTCAATATCAATTGGAAAACTTTGCCTGATTGCATAAACTAAGAATAGTCGTTTAAAGTTGCGCAGATATTTTGTACTTGGCAGCTTAATCACAAAGCATATGCTCATCTTAAAACTTATCAGAATGAGTGAAGTTTTTGTTTTGTAGCGTGCTAAGTTTTCGGCTTAACTGTAAGGTCAGGGCTTGTTTTTATTAGTTCCAATTATTTTGATCATGTGCGTCAAATTAGTTGCTCTAAATTGCCATCATTATAAACTTGTTGCCAATTAGTAAACAATCAAATTGCCTTATTTTCCTTCCTTTTTATTGTAAATGTTGCAATTGACAACAATTACGTTTCTCTCAACAAAAAAAAAAATGAAAGAAAAAATTCTCCAAAAAACGCAATAAATTTTACAGACACAACAACAAATAAATTTCTAAGTAGATTACTGCGAGTCACTCAAGCGCAGCGACACAAATGAATGGACATAAATTTCGTATGAAAACTGAAAAAAAAACCAACAATCAAATACACACACATACACATACACAAGCACAAATTACAGCAGAAAGCAAAACGAATTCATACAAATACGCAAACGTCATGCACAGTCGCATCAACTCGACTCGACTCAACTCAACTAAACTCAACTCGACCTGACTCGACTCGACTCGATTCGACACGGCTCGATTTGCATTTCCGCTTCGGATTGAAATGAATTTACTTGCAAAATATAATATTTGTTTTTGCTTAAGCTCGTAAACCAAACAAGTGCGCATAAACTCAACTTATGTATAAACATTTTGGGTTATTAGAGGATGGGTTTTGCATTAAAATACAACAACAACATAGCAATAATAATAACAATAAATACAAGTGCACATTTGCGGTGCTGTTCCATTAAGAGTTCGGATAGTTCTCGTTGGCCAGGTGCCAGAAACCGAAAAAGCTTCTATTTGGAACTGACACGATTTTAAAATAAAACTGAACGCGAGGCGTAAATTCATTTTACGCATGGGCATTTAAAACAACAACAAAATCGACACTATGAAAACAACAACAGCAAAATATAGACAAATATATAAAAGCGCAAACCAATCAGACTAAAATATTTTTTCATGCTGTAAACGATTATGAATCTTTGCTCTTTTTTTTTCTTGCTTTTATTTATGGTAATTGCGTTTTTATTATTATAGGTTTTTTTTTTTGGGTGTGTTCGAAATTAATTTTTACTGTTTATTTTTGTAACTGAATGAAAATGAAAAAAGTAGAAAATTATTTAATTTTTTTATAGAATTTAATTAGAGTTGCTGATAGTTTAAATAGACTAGTTTCCATTCCAGAAGTTATATTCGGCCCTGACAAAGATTGGATACTTTTCTTTCAACTTTTTCATTTAAATATATCACTATCAATTCAGAGATTTCATAGGTATTAGGTTTGGTGTATAAGAAGACTACCTCTCAAATTTAAGGCTTCTTCTTTTTGTATGGGGCCTACAAGTTTCAGTATTTAGATCATGCCAGTTCCGACAAATAAGTTGATCACACAAATCGAAGACGTCAGACAGACGGACATGTTTCTCTTTACTCATCTTCTCATGCTGATCAAGAATATGTGTTTGTAGTATATTATTGTTCCGAGACATCTGTTATTGTGTGTTACAAGCTTCATGAAGAAGTTATAATATCATTCAATTCGTGAAGAGTATAAAAACAAAAAAAGTGCATAATTTCAATAAGCATTTTGTTTTGCAACCACAAAATAAAATATATTTTCAAAATTTACATAAATGTTTAAACATATTGTGTATATAAAATATGTGTGAATAAAATATGTACATATATACATATGTATGTGTACTGTTAAACACCCCTATAACGAATTTGTATAAAGCGAATATATTTGTGTAATAAACGAATTTCATGGTCACAGCTTTTTTGCTATATTGGCGTTATAAACGACATTATCTTTACTCGTTATAACGAACTTAAATTTTATTCTTTTAAATAAATAAATCGTGAAATTACGGAAATATGATTAAATGTATATGTTAAATTTTGATGAGGGAGCAGATTATTGTCATATAAATGTAGAAGAAGTCTTATAGTTTTTGAAGCGCAAAGTAATTTTCAGATTCCGTACGAATTCGTTGTAGGCAAGTTCGACAGTATATCTAAAAAAAGACTAGAGGAGATGAAATGTTGTTTACTTTTAATTATTAGCACGTTGGGCAAAATGTTTTCGATATTGTTTTTGTTGTTGCAATTTTTTCACTATGTTTTTGCTTGCTGCCGCTGCTGCTGCTGCCGCGCCATTAAACCATTTTCAATATTGACCTTTGACTCTGTTTGCTCAATTCAATTTATTTACTCGTTGTTGATTTTTGTTTTTTTGTAAGCGATGCGATTTTCTTCACTTCGTTTCCTTGGCTAAGAATTTTCACCTTTTTCGTTTCAGGTTTCGGGTTTTTGGTTTCGCGCTTTTGGCTTGTTTGCGTGTTTGTTTAATCAAATAGCTGAAAGCTTATGGCTTTTCCAACAAATTTTGATACGTTTGTCGAATAGTTGTTGTTGTTTGCTAGTCTTTGTTGCCTTTTGGTGAGCAATCGTGACACTTTCGATCTTTGAGCTAAATCAAATGTAAATATTTGTGTGGGCATGCAAAGAAGCAAATAAGGCGAGTGAAAATGCCAAAGTACAAATACGAGCCTGTTGAGGGGAGAATGAGAAAAGACAGTGGATAGAAAGTGAAATATGTTGAGAGGGAGTAACGGTCGGACAAAGACGATATTGCTAATTAAATTGATATATTTAAATACAATTATAAAAGAAAAACTATCTTTGATGATTAAACAAATTGGAAATGCAAATTAATTGAAATGCATGTACAAATAATAAGAGAAAGAAATAAGTATTTATGTTCGGAAACGGATAAGCGTCTTAATTGAATTAATGCAAATTGTGTAATTGTTGTAGAAAACTGTAACACTTTTCATTTAACGACCGCAACTCAAAGATTATTGACCTCAGGCAAGTTTTATTATGCACACACACACACACACATGCAAATAAGCAAACAAATAATCAAACAAACAAACAAAAACATAGAAGCAGACACACACACACACACACATGAAGATAAACTTCCAAAGGCGTTTAATTCGCCAATGTCGATGATGCTTTCGCTGTTGCCCATTTAATACTCATCAAAGTGCGCGGTTAGCTGTAAATGCGTGAGTAAGGAGTGTGAATAAGCAAGAAAGACGTGTGTGGAACCGTGTGGTTGTGTGTCCGAGTGCGAGTGGGCAAGTGAGAGTCGGGCGTGAGTGAGTGAGTCACTTTGTACGGATGCTTTGCACTTAACCCAATTAGACAGACGAGAGCATCGATAAACTAATTTCATTTAATTTCATTACAATTGATTGAAGAGCGCCTTTTAATAGCAACAACAACAACAACAATAATCACAATAACAAAAGCGTTAAAGAACGAAATAAAAATAGAAATAAGTAGAAAGAAATAAATAAGTCGCAGGCCGACCAGCCCTACCCCAATGATTCATTTAATATGTATGGATATTTGTATGTGTATGTGTGTGTTTTTTATACTACTTTTCTATACTACATTTTACTCATGTTTTAATGTCCTTTCTTCTCGTTGCCTAGTGCCATTACTCTTTTTCTTTTCAATGCAATTTTATTGCAATGTGAAAGTTCAATTAGCAGTGAAAGTAGTTTTCTTCTACGTTGGCGCATTCTTTTGTATTAGAATGTTTTATTTTTTCTCTTTTTTTATTCTTCTTCTTCGTCTTCTGGCAACGTGTTTCATTCGCTTTCGTTTTGCATAAGCGGAGCAGTAAATGCGTTAATCTGTGCACATTCAAGTAGCGTTTCTTTTTATTTAATTTTTCTTTCTCTTTTTTTTCTACAGAAATTTGCTGAGATTGCTCATTTGGCACACAGCTCACACAGGCACCTGTGTGTGTGTGTGTGTGTGTGATCATAATTTTATAAGCGTTTTGTGCGAATGTTGCTTGTCAAAGCTCCTCCCCGCCTGCGGCAAAATCTTTTCCAAAAGCAACTTGGCTTTGCTCAGCTTATAAGTTATGCTTTCGCATTAGTGCCCTACAAAATGGCGCCCTTATTTTTAATAGCTCCATTTAAGTTTTTCTCTCTTTGGCAGTGAAGTGTGTCATGCATAAAGGCACATTTGACTGCATAATTAATAGTGTACTCGTCGTTTCTGTGTAGAATGTAATCAAGTTTGTAAACTATTTTGCGCACTCATAATTATATTTTAAAAGCGCTTATAGTCAACTATTATACTGTATTATATTATATTTCAGTTGCCATGTTGTCATGCTTTTAACGGGTTTTTTAGTAAAGTTATTCACCGTAAGAACGAGTGAACGAAAGAATTATTCGTGCAGAAATGTCTAGACAGAATGAAAATCCTTTTTTGCGAGGACATGCTGGCCAGCAGCCCAAATATTTGTATAAGTTCCCTTTTTTTTTGGTGTATGAGTTGTGTTGTTGTTGCTTTGGGATATCATCATGTGCATTTGTACAGGTTTTGTTAAACGCACTTTAAAAACGCCCAAAGACATAATCAAATTTGTATGTTAGTATGTTAAGAGTGTGTTTTATTTGAACCGCTCCTGTCTTTGTCTTCTTTTGTTTTTTATGTTATAAAACTTTTTTCGGTTTTATCCAATTTGATGCGTGTACTCGTATCCCTTAACCAGTTACCTTTTTCACACTTTCATGTCCGTCCGTATGCTCAATTTGTATGCATAATGTGTTTAACAGTTAAGTTGATTATTTACTTTAAGTATTTTCTTTATTCTGCTTTACACTTTACTGCCTTTTATTTAAATACATTTGGCTTTGTCCTTGTCTCTTTCAGCATTTTGCATACTTTTCATTATTTTTTTTTTTTGCATATATTTTCAATATTAAAATCGACGGCAAAAAATCAACAACAAAAAATAATAAAAATTGTGTACACTAAACAGTTATTTTATGACATTTACTCAGCAAAAACACCGAAAAATCAAACTAAAAAGCACAAAAGATACATTTGCCGGCGCGCTTGCCATTTAAACAATTAAAATATTATTTTATGCTAACAATTGGAAACGACACGTCGATGTCATGGCCATATTGTTCTCTAGCGAAAACCAAAAACAAAAACAAATAAATAAAATAAAAAATTGTTTGCGATTTTCATTTGCAGATTGCACTTTTCAATGTTTTTTGTGTTGGTTTATAACTCATTTCCGTTGAATTGGGCAAACAAAATTTACTAACAAAAAGATAAATTAAAAAAATATTCAAAATATTTAAGCCAAAACGAAATTTAATAAATGTGTGAGTTTTTAAAAAATAACATGTTAGCTTTATGAAATAATCTGATTGGTTTGGCTTCCGATTTTGGTCAAAAACACTTTG
This sequence comes from Phortica okadai, assembly GCA_034638295.1. NCBI lineage: Eukaryota > Metazoa > Arthropoda > Insecta > Diptera > Drosophilidae > Phortica > Phortica okadai. Next base: position 10,879,281 of record CM067849.1, on the reverse strand, counting down.
GATTATCAGATATACATAAGTATGTGAGGCAAGCCAATGAGCTTGTTAAAATCATAATAGAACAACTTAAGTCTGAGTAAACCGTTGTAGAGTACGTACAAGCTTGCCATGCCTGCCAATTAAATCTTGATATTGTTTAATTAAATTGACGTAAATCGTTTGCATTATTAAAATTTAATTAAAGTGAAAACAAAGCGTGACATTAACAATAAAAGATAAAAACAAAGCGCAATGAAAAAAACAGCAACAACAACGATTGTACGATATTAAAAACGTATTAATCTTGCTCAGTTTACAACAAACAAACCAAAAATGCAAAAAAAAAAAATAAAGTATTCGATTTTTATTGCGGCATTAAATTAAAAATTATTGCATTTTTTCTCTTTATCTGACGAATGTCACTGAAGTGTTTTGCATATTAAAATGCAGTAATTTATTACTTTCTACTTTTATTTGCAGCACTTGAGCTTTTCATTATTATTTGCTTTTTGTCTTGCGCTTGTTTTTGTTGCCACACCGTCATGAACTTTTGTCGCAATGATTTTGATCACTAAAATGATAACGATCGTAATTATGATGAATGACAGTAAAATCAAACCAATAACTTTCAATCAATTCGTCTTATTGATGACTCAAAGTGTTTTGAATTTGAACTCTTTTTAGATACTGACAGATAATTCGCTATCAATTATGTATAGTAAATTTTTTAATCAAATTTTAGTGAGAATTAAATTTTAAATCAGTAAAATTGAGAGTAGTAAACTTTTAAGCAAATTTCATTGAAATCATGGAAATAAAGCGCAACTTCCTTATTCGAAATACTTGGAAAGTGTTGTTAGATAAAGTTCGCAGACTTTAACTTGAACTGAGTAAAGTTAGCCAGAGATAGAGATATTTGCCTCTTTGTGTGTTACCTTCACACATATTTTATTATTTTCGTGTGCTTCTTTATTGCGTTTTAATTGCGTTTGCTTAATAAAACAATTAAGTACCAGCAGCAGCAGCAGACGCAGTCGCAGTTGTACTTGTAGTTCAATTGTGTAATAAGAAACGCAATTAGATGAGCAGCCATTAAAAACCGACGACTTAGAAGTGAAACAAAATAAGTTATTATATGACCAAAGTGCCGTCCCAAGTTTCGCAGTCGTCGTGAATGTGTGTGTAAGAAAGAGGAAAATTGAAAATTAGAAAAATTAGTAACAATGCATTTGATTGTGTGCGCTCGCAGTGCTGTTTAGTTGAGATACTTTTGTGCAGCGCACTCTACACTTTGTTTGCTTCTAATTAAATTAAGGTCTAAGCAGCTTAACCTCAAAAGTGCTGTGGCTTGTTGGTCGGCCATACGATTTCACATTCGTTGTTGGTTCGCATTTGTTGAAATTAATTTTAATCATTTGTTGAAATTAATTAGTTTCAGTTTCTATTCAATGAGAGTTGCCCACAAATGTTGCGTATTTCTAAAATAAAATAGAGCGAGGCCATCCATGGCCATCTGTCCGCTTATGTTTACAAGAGCTGGTACGCAGGGAAAGCGGGTTGCGCATAGAAGAGAAACAACTTTTTTAGAGCACTTTTAAATTAGAACTATTAATAGCTAACAATCTAATTTGTTATAGTTCCCAATGGATTATGTACGTTCCAATTCACGCTTTAAGGAAATTTCAATAAAAGAAAATAATTCAAAACATGTTAACGAAGGGGAAGGGAAAGGGCTTTCCCGAAACAGTTGTCTACGATCTGCCAGCGCTCTTGTAAATATACTCATTCAATTTTGATGGGGTTGTCGTTAATGCGAGCAGATAATTAGTCGATCGCCACCTTGGATGCATAAAGCCAATTCCAGAATATCATTTTATCTTATTTCTTTTTGAACCACTTAAGATTTGTAGAAGACCAAGAGTGTGTATGTTTTTGGAGAATATTCATGAATTAATTCTAAGATAAGAGATTTTTCGATATAAGGACAAATTATCAGTCGGAACTCAAGACTGTTTTATATGATTTTTGGTTCGGGTTCTAACATAGAAGTACTTAATACTAGAAGTTCCATCCGTCCGTCTATTATCATCGTACATTTTATTTTGCTTTTGTGATTTTCTATGTCATTTTGCACAACTATTTAATCTGATCGTTGAACTTTCGGGCAGCATTTCATCAGGCAGATGAGTTAGTTAAAGACTACAATTTACTTTGATCACTTCTTAAACTGTGCAAAGCATTCATTTGAGTGCCCATTGGAACTACTATGAATTGTGAATTAACTTGTTGAAACCGGTTTCGGATTTTCCAATTAACGCCGTAAAAGCACACACATGGCTCGACTACTTTGGCTTTGAGTCAAGTGATCGTTGATCTTGTTGCTTGACTCTGTTGACGTCGTCGCTTTTTTGTTGTTGTTGTTGGTGTTTTTGCTCTTATTAACTTTGCTCTCGTTTATCGCATGCAAATTTGCATCTTGACTGATTTTCCCATGTTCAATAAAGATTTGCGCTACTTTGCTTCTTCTTGCACCATCAACAGTGTCTGAGTCATGCACTTGTATTGCAAACTTGTTTTAATTTGTAGGGGCGGAAATGATTTTGATTTGGGTTAACTGTTAAATCAACAAGTGTAAATATGCTAATCAGACATTATTGTTTGTACTCTTTTTCAGAACGAGATCAAAAAAAGATTTTCCGTCTGTGCAAAAAACCAACAAAAAACAAAAGCGGAGACAAAATGTAAGTACAAAATGTTTACTTAGAAACTCATTAAACCAGTTTTCATAATGTTGTTGGAGTTGTTTATTTCTGCTCGCATGGAAAGTCGCATAAGTCATTTCATTGTTTGTGCACTTCAAATTCCCTCACAGTTGTTATGCAAAATATTTCATTGCATTTGCAACACAATTACTGCCGAAGCTTCTTTGCTCATCATCATGTATGAACATACGTCGTCATTATCGTCAACACTTTGTGATGAGCACTTGTCTAAGTTTATCAACGTGTACACATCTTCTTTTGTCTCTCATGTGTGTAATTGTGTGTATGAAATTTTATTATTATTATCAACAACAACAACAACGTTGTTAAAAATTTTGTTTTTGTCATGTTTTATTATTTTTTTCTTTTTTTTGGCGCTTTCATTATGAGTTTTTATCTTAATCATGTGTGATAACATTTTCGTTTTTTATTGTATATACTTACTTTTTGTGTTCCTTTGTGCGTGCATATCACAAAGAGTCTTGCCCGTCGGTATCAGGGCCTCTGTTTGATTTATATTCCATTTTTTATTTCTTTTTATGTTTATTTTTTTTTTTTTAGTATTTGCAAAAGTTTCACACTCTTTATTTAATAAGCAAGTTGTTGATAATTGACGTCTGATGTTGACTTTATTTTTTTGTATTTATTTTTGTATTTTTTTTTGGTATTTATCAACATTTATGTACGTTCGCATTTGTGTATATCACAATTGCAACATTCCATACAACATGTGACTATCACTTTTATCAACTTCTAACATTATGAAAATATTTGCATATTTTAGTAGTTACATTTTTTTTTAGTTGTCTGCCTGAAATCAGTTTGCCAAAGTTGTTAGTTTGTTATTCAAGGTGCACACTGTGAGGTGTGTTTTTGCGCTGATTGATATGAATGAGACATGCTCTAAATGAGTTTGCTAATTTTATTGAAATTATATCAATCGTTTGACCATGAATTTTTTCCATGTGTGTGCGTGCGATTATGTAGACGTCTAATGCGTATTTTAAAATTCAATAAGGAAACATACAAAGAACAAATAGCAATTATTTTCACATCAAGCTTTGTTCTTTGTCTGAATGCAAACCAAAGCTAAACTTAAATTCGATCACTTTTTGCTATGTTAAATTTTTAAGCCTTTCTTGCCAACGAGTTTTTACTGTTAGCCTAAAAATGCTCAATTTGCACATTGATTGGCCATGCAAACAAACAAACAAATAATAAAGAAATTAAATAAAAAATAATTGCGCAAGACATTGAAATACAAAACAGCAAAGAACAAAATAAACATTGAGCTGAGTTGCCATTTTCAGACGAACTCATATTTCGGATAAAAAACTTGAACTTCCAATAAAAAAAAGAAAAAACTTGTCGAAAGTGTAAATTGCTTAAATTAGCAAAAAATAATTTTGTTAGTTTAGCAAAATAAAATTATGTTTGTATCTTCAATAGTTTATGGCTTGATGATATTTTTATGCTAGAGGCGTTGTTGTTGTGCTTCTTGTTTTTGTCAGAAAGGGAGGCGGAAAAACCCGATTTGAGTTTAATGATTAATCAATGTCAGCAAATGTGTCAACAGAATTGTCGCAAACAAAAATATTAATAATAAATTATTATTCTAAATAAATAATCACAAAATTGTGGTAAAACCATAAGAAAGTAAATGCCTTTTGCTTTGGATTTTTTTTTTTTGCAAATAAAACACAACAAAACCAACAACAGCAATAACAAAAAGTAATAATACAATATTTAATTTAGCTTAGTGTAGTTTTATATTTATTTATGAATTTCTGTCTTTGCCAGCGTTTGTAGCAACAATAATACAACAAAAAACACTCAAATGCGTCAGTTTGTTTAAGGCTTTTTGACTTGTGACTTCGACTTTGATGACAAATTGCAAAACATTTCAAGAAGTCATTGCCAAGTTAACTTAATTGGACATATTCGTGTATTAAAAGCAAACTGGTTAATAAACTAAAACCAAAAGCAAAAATAATTTTTTGATAAACTTTCACTATTTCACTCATATGAACAAATCAAATCAAAATCAAACAAAAATGAAATACAAATCAAATGAAATGAATTAAAAAAAAAAAAAATACAAAAATTAATCAAACGCAATTGAATAAATTTTAAGCAAAAGTTGTGAAAATGTCAATAGAAATCAGGCGCAAAATAAATATAAATAATTATGCTATGTTGTACATAATTGTTTGCTTAAAATCAGTGCAATATTAAAAATATTTAGCAAAATTATCTTTTATTGATTTGCATTGTCATATGCACATTGCGCATACGCCGCGTAGGCCCGACAGCATCAGCCAGGGGGGAATTTACGTTTGATTATTTAAATGCTCATGTCATTGTCATTGTTTTTATTATGATGGCATTTTTATTGGTTTTCATTAGCTGGAAATACAAAACCAAAAATTGCAATTCAATGATGTTAATTGGAAGCCAAAAATTGCGTATGACAAATTTGCCAAGACGATTGCGATAAATTTTATTATATTCCAAATTATAAATGATATGCTAATTTTTGATTTGTTTTGTATTTCTTGTTTTCCTTTTTGTTTTTGATTTGTTTTAAATAATTTTAATTTTCGCTCAATGACATTTGGTTTGATAAAATTGCAAATATGCAAGCAGAGCAGAGCAGCGGGGCGAATCAAGTTGTCAGATATGCTGCCTGAGTGCACCATTTTTGATTGGTGCGTCGGCGTGCAGGCAAGTGGAAGTGGCAAAGTTATAGTGAGTTTATCAAAACACAAGAAATCAATTCAAATAACCGAAGCGAAACTTTTGCCAGCGTGCGGAATATTGAAATCGTGAGTACGCGGCGAAAGTATGCGAAATCATCTTGCAGACAAACTCAACGTTTGTTTTTCTTGCTCTTGTTTTTCTTGCTTAAGCATAAAACTAAATATTTATTTTAATTTCAAAAGTTTTGATTTTCAACTTTGATTTCAATTTTGTTTGAATTCCGCAAAGCAGAGAAGCGGCGAAGAACAAAAACAAGCGTACCAATTTACAAGACAAATGTTTTTTCTTTTTTTATTTAATTAAATAAAAAATGAAAGTAGAAAAAAAGAACATGTTAAAGTAAGAATTTAGTTGTCAACCATTATGCTAAATATGAAAATGCAATGGCAGAAAAATGTGAGAGAAAAAAGTTAGAAAAAGTGCGAAGTGACAACAACAAAATGAAAGTGAAAAGTGAAACAAATTAAGGTTGATTGTGTTGCAAATTATGCAAATGACGGTTTCAACAAACAACACAATCACGGACACCGCCACCGCCAGCAACAACAACTACGATAATAACAGCAAAAACAACATAATTAGGAAGCCACGCTGCCCCATCAACACACAAAGAGAGAGAGAGAGTGAGAGCGAAAAAAAAGTCTACAATTAGTCTTCGCCTGTGCCATGAGCCATAAGAAAGGTTTCAACATATTTGGTTCTTTCGGTGTGCGCCTAAATTTATGCTGTGCACAAAAGAAGTTAAAAAATATGCAAATTTTATTGCTTGACATTGAAATGTGTTCATAATTGTTGGCGTTGATTATGCGTTGTTTTTCATTTAAATTTTTTTTTTCTTTTTTTTGCTATGCTTTGACCCTCAATCGACCGTCCCGCCCCCTCCTACACAACACCGCTTTAAGTATTGCGTTGTTGTGAAGGCGTGAGAATTTCGTTTTGTCTTTTGGCGAATTTTTGACTGCGCTTCGGTTTTGGCTTTGGCTTTGGCTTTTGTTGAAAGTTTATAATTTATGAGCTTTGATGCCGTTGACTTTGCCTTTTGTTGTTCAAGCAAATTTATTATTGGCAAAACGGAAGAAAAAAAAGAGCAAAAAAAAATTAGAGAGCATAACATAAATAATATCACGCACAAGGTTGAAATACTTCTGACAAGAATTGTGCTAAGCCGCAATCGAGCGCTTAAATGGTGCACATACATATGCAGCAACAACAGCAACAACTGGAACAACAACAGGCGTCAAGTCGAGCAATAAGAAAACGGACAAAAGCACTTTAAGCCCAAAAGTGCTTTTCTGCGTTCGAATATCGCACTAAGCCAATATAAGAAGATGAGACTTTGTTGGCTTTGTTGACGCCAAAACATTTAAGCCAAAAGAAAGAAACACTTGGCGCTAGTTAGGACAATTTGCGCTTATCCTTTTGTCTAGTGTCCATGTTGGCGAAGTGTGCTCACAGTTGTCATAAAGTAGCAATCATAATGCTCAAGCCTATGCCGACAACATTTTTACTGAATTTTTATTGACTCAAGTATGACAACAGCGGCCAAAAGTGGCAACTTGTTATTATTGTCGGTATACAATTATGTGCATGTGTGTGTGTTTGTGTTCGTATTCCCTAGTCTTATATACATACACATATTTGTGTGTGTGTGTGTGTGTGTGTGTGTGCGAGTGTGCGAGTGTGCATGAAAAAGAAAAGTTTAGTAAGACAAAAGGCATTGATAGCATTGACAAAAGCAGCAACAACGGCAACAACAGTAGAAGCAATGATGTTGACATACACAACAACGGCAATGACGGCAACAATGTTGTTGGCAATAATAATAGCGTCGACAACAACAACAACAACAACAACAACAACAACAACAACAACAACAACAACAACAACAACAATGACAATAACATCAACAGGAACATTAAAGCGGCAAAAAACAACATCAAAATGATCATAATAATTTCCCATGAACAATGTGCAGAAAGATTTTCACAATTTGTTTGCTGTGCCATCACTTAAATAAATACACAAGTGGGAGAGAATTTTGTTGACAAAAGCAGCTTGAGCATTTTTTGTTCCCTTACCACTTATAGGGTTTGTTTGTTAGGTTTCCCTTAATGAGTACTGTGAAGTTTTTTCTAATTATTTTATCTTGCATTTTTGAAAGCGTTAGAAAGAACTTTGACATGCAAATATTTAAACTGTGCAATGTTTTCAACTATTAAAATGTTTGAAGCTACAATTGGCAGACATAACATATTTTCCAGTCAGCTGTTGACATACAAGTAACAGATATAATACTCTTTATTCTCATCTATAATAACATTCAGCAGAGATATTCAGCCGAGTCAACAATTTGTGCTATCATGCATTGTTGTACGATTTGTCGTCAAAGTGCTTTGCGACTTGATAATCATAAATCCTCACGATTGGCTTTTAGCCGCACCTTTCATCACACACTATGCCTGCCATGCCGTCATCCTTCTGCCTGCACCCTTGTCGTCTGCCATCGGTCGTCTGCCGTCTGCCATTGTCATCTAGAAGGTTGTCAGGCGAAGAAAATGTGATGTTATAAATGCCTACTGACGCACATAATTTGCACATTTTGTCACATTTTATGTGCGTCTGGCTGTGCCACATAACTGTCTCCGTGCATGTGTGAATGCCATTGTGTATGAGTGTATAAGTGTGTGTGTGTGTGATCACATTATGCTTGCCTAGCTTCTGCTCGGAAGGAGTTGAGCTGAGGCGTTGACTAAATGCTTATTAGACATGGTTTTATGCGCCATGTCAGCTCGATAAATGTTGCTTAATGGTTTGCCTTAAATACAGAAATGATTTTTTAATTAAATTTATTGTGTCCTTGGCGCAAAAAAATGGGCGTGTCGTTACGTTACGTATTTCTGTGTGCTTTTTAATCCTTTAAATGTGAACACAAGCTACTGAAGAACTCGTCAAAAACTAATAAAGCTTTCATTCAAAGGGACAGCAAAAGTGAAAAAGAGAAAAGGACGAGTGCTGAAAGGACACGCACATATTTCGTGCTCAGACATGTTTTTTTTTTCAACGTTATTTTTTTCTTTTGAATTCTCAATTTTTTGCTATTTTTCCGTTTGCATATTTTATTTATGTTTTGGCGTTTTGGGTTACTTTGAGGTCAATACGACTACAACATGGTTTAGCTCATATCACTTGTGTGTGTGTGTGTAGGGGGAATGTATTAGTATTACACACACACACACATTTAAGCAGATCCCTTTTTCTATTTGCCCCTCTCTCCCTCTGCCCGGCTTTGCAACAACATTTGTCCACTCTGAGTTGCTTTGCTGCTCTTCCACAATCGCTCTGCCGCCACTACGACTCCCTCAGCTTATCCTGGAGTTCATCCTTGCGTGCTTATTTTTCGCTTGCTCACAAACCGTTTTACCTACTCCACTCTTATGCCTTATGAGCTTGTGTGTGTGTGTGTGTGCGTGTCCGTTTGAATGCGTGTGTGTCCAGTTCGTGTTTCAGTGTCTCTTCTCAGTTCAATTTAACGGAAAATAATCGAATTTCATATACATTACGTTGACATTCTGCAAAATTATGCAAATTGAAATTCAATTGATTGGAAAATGTGATGTTTTTAGTTTATTCTATACATATACACACACACACTCACATATAAATACATACACACTAATATACAGATGTGTACAAATATGCGTTGCTGTATTAGTGTTAGTGTGCGTGTGCCTTAGTCCTTTCAATATGTCTTCTTTTATTATGTCATTCGTGTATATGAATGTAAATTTGATTTTCATAAATTTTTAATAGCCGTCATTGTACGAATGAATGTTGGCCCAATCGCTGTTCGAACTTTTTGCACCATTATGCATGTGTCAGTGTTAGTGTGTGTGTGTGATGTATGTATATGTATGTAGATTATTGGAAAATTATGCATTGCCACAAAGTGGTCAATAGCGAAATAAATTATGAATGAGTTTTGAATGAACCAAAAATACTTAAAACTTTTTGAATACTCATATAAATATTGAATAAAATGTATACATTTTTATGTATTGCTTGTTTTTGGTTGCTACTCAATTTGTTTTCTGTCGGTCGACTCATTTCAAAATAATTTTAATGAGCGCAAATATTGACGTAATGCTTTATTCAACGCAATACCCAAACTACAGTTCGTTCAATTCAAATAAGTCATTAATTTTACAGGATAAACAAAACGTAGCAAAAAACCCTTTGAATTACTGTACAATTTACAGTCGACTTGAGACAATTAACCGCGTTCACAAAAAGCCTTCAAGGAAAAGCCATGCCGTGTGATAAGAGTGTATGAGTGTGGGGGGGTAGGGAAAGAGAAAGCGACCAATAAATGTGACAAGCCACAAAATCCTTTGGTCGTGCTAAAGGACACAAAGCAAGAGCATCAGATTGTTGCCATTGCTGTTGATGACAGTAGCAAATGTTGTCGTCGTCGTCGTCGTCATTGTTGTTGTAGTTGCTGTTGTTGTTGTTGTCGCCTTTTTGATTACAATTTATTAACGCGCTGCTGGTGACAAAAATTCCATCAATTATGCGCATGTTGGCAGGATCAAAAGGATAACTAAACAGTAGCGAACGGCAATGCTTTTGGGCAGACAAGCCAACAACTCAAATTGCGCAACAAAAGAACGAGAATGAGAGTGGGAATGAGAGTGCGAGAGAGAGAATTATTTGAGTTTGCTTAGCCGCGTTATAGCAATGAAATTTATTATACGTAACACTTTTCTGGCTTTGTCGTTTGCTAAATGCCAAAAAACCGCAGCCATTCAATTATTTATAATTGCTGCATACAAAAGCGGCATCATCACCATCACCATCGCCACCAACACCAACGACAACAACAACCAACAATAACAACAAGAACAAGACACAGGTAGAAACACCAATGAATGGCTTAAAACAAATGACCTGCTTTCACTTAAATGCTGTTGCTGTTGTTGTTGTTTGCTTTGTTTTTTATTGTTTATTTATTTTTTTTATTTTGGCAAACATCCTTTTGTGATTTTGCAAACTTGAGCGGTTAATTGAAGAATTTTTCGTTTTGTTTTGTTTTAGCGTCAATCGTCGACTTTTGCATTTGAAATTTGAATCAAGCCACAAAATTATAACAAAAGCCAAAGCCAAAACCAAAAGCAAAAGCAATTCAAACCGAAGCCAAAAACATAACGAAACAGAAACAAAATAATACAAAAAAAAAAATCCCCAAAACAGAATTCAGCATAGACGAAAAATTGTTCATCATTAATTTCAATTAATTTGATTTATGGTAAATACTGAAAGAAATAATAACAACAACACTGAGTAGCGCAATTGCAACAACGCGCAAAACAATTTGAGTTGAGTTTTGGCGCTTCGAGCTACGAGCTTGGAACTTGTCGAGTGAAAGTTCGCTTAATCCTTCTGAATTAACTCAATGATTGGGTGGCCATTTAATTGCTTACTTACTCATTCTGCCTCTCACTCACTCTCTTACTCATTTATATTCGTTCTGCTTAAACACAATTTTCACTTAAATTCACTTACGCCATTTTTCCAGCGATTTTCCATGAACTAAATAAGTGGCATGCCATAACTTTTACGCTGCTCTAAGCATGCTCGTGCTCGCCCCTTCGGCGTGCCGGTCAACAGACTCGGCAAGCATGCTGATCTAGTTGATTTGCGTTTGTACTAATTGATGCTATTTGCTCTTTAATGACTGCGGTTAATTTTGGTTTTGTGGTCGTTGATCAATCTGTGTTGCTATGTTGTCCATGTCCATGAACTCTCACGCGCCTTGGTTAATCCTTTGACAGTCAGGACACTGCCTGAGCGCTGTGAATTTTATTTTCTGTTCTGTTATTAATATGTAAAATTTGTCACTGAAGTTGAAGTTTTAATAAGATTACAAATTATCACCCTCAGCTAATATTTTGTTGCTAATAAATTTTCATTTTATTTTGTTTGCAGTTGACTTTCATGAAGACAACAACGAAGACAACGACGACGGAAGTTTGTAAGTAACTTGAAAACTTAACTCGTTTGAGTTAAAAAAATGTGTTACATTGTTAAGAAAACTTTCAAGAGTTATCACATGTAATATAATATCATCTCAAAATGCATTTGAGGTTTGAGCATAGGTGGAATATTAAATATGTGCCTTTGACTCAACAATTCAGTTGACAGGCGATGAAGAAGATTTGGGTTTGATCGAAATAATCTAAGTTCTTGTGGGTTGTAGAAGAGCATAATCCTTTTAAAATGTTTGTGAGTTGGATAGCTGTGTCCCGTCTTTAGGTCCGTTAGAATCCTTAAGAGTTATTCTTGACAGGGCATTGGATAACGCATGTGCTTGAAGAACTTCTGTTTCCATATACTGACGTATATTTTCTTAGCTTCTAGAGATGTATTTATATATATAAAATATTTGCCACTTAATTGAATTATGTATATTGTATTTCTTACTATTTGATAATTTAAAGAAATTGTTAATCGTGCAACGTCAACAACAAAAACAACATTATCATGTTCATCATAATGACGACAGTTTTCATCATCAGCAACATCAACATACAAATTGCAAAATGCAAACAAAATGTGCGCCTAATTTTGTTAAATTGCGCCAGCAACAACAACAATAACAACAACAATAGCAACAACAATGACGACGGCTATGATGACGACGCCGAAAAGTGGCAATTACTTAAAGAAGACAACAACACGACTGTCTCAGTGAGTGACAGACAGACAGACAGTCTGACGGACTGAAGGACTGACAAACATTAAAAAGTTGCTGTTGAAGTTGAAATAAAACAAATAATTTGTTTGCACAAGCGCTGAACTTTTGAACTTTGTGCCGGGCGCGCGATGCTTTTGCTGTCGCTACTGCAATGCAGCAACAATGAAATTGCATCGATTGCAGAAACAACAACGACATCGCGCCCAAAAATACATAAGCCTTGTATCGCGTTCCTCCATAAACTAGAGTGCACACACAAACACACTCGTGTATATGTTTATATATGTCTGTATGTGTGTTTATACATATATATAAATACTCGTAAATAAGAGCGAAGTTTAGCGTCCCTTGGATTTGGTCGTTGGTCGTTGGTCGATGCTTAAAGGTACCATTTAACGATAAACTTGGTTGCCATTCAGTCTTGTTGTTCGTGTTTAAGTTGTTGTTGTTGTTGTTTCGCTTTCTGTTGCTGTTGCTGTTGCTGTGTGGCATGTTGCTGTTTGTTTTACCTTTCGTTCGGTGTGTGGCTTGCTGGCTTGACGTTGACGTTGACGCTGTGACTTGGTCTTCCTGATTTAATTTCATTTTGTGCCGCGGCGCCAATGTTGCAATCACTGTTCATGCCGCCATTGTATAGAAAACTGCTTACCCACCAGCCTGTCCTCCGCCTCATTGGCGGCTTCGCACATGACAGTTGACAGCTGCAGCAAGTCTAAAACAAACAAATTGACAGATGACCTGACAATTGATTTTAGTGCAAAATTGCTAAGGCGTCGGGATCGGTGGCATGTTGCAGGGTTTGAGGTTGCAAAGCTCTACTTTGAAAATATGCTCGGAAAATCTTGAACAAATTCGCTTGCGAGCAAAATCAAATGCAATGAAAGTTGTACATTTTCTAAGCGATAACTTGATTGTGAACCTCTTTTGATTTCGCAGTATTTGCGATGAATCAGTTTCTAGTGATAAGATAAGTGCTTATCTTACATGCATTTATTGACAAATGATAAGAAATAATTCAATAAATATAAGCAATAATAATTGAAAGCCAGATTGAAGTTCAAGTTGAAGGATCGCCACGAATAAGCATTTAAATTATGCCTTGAGTGAAAGCGTTTTCGAGAAAGGTTTTTAAATTGTTAAAAAGTAAAAAGAAAAGAGTTAAACTGTCGTTATGAGTAATCGAAAGAAAAATAAAAATAAAAATTTCACAAATTGTAAATTTGAATTGCAACACATTGGAATAATCAATTCAACTTAATAGACTCATTTATTATCACTGAAGGCGTTCGCAACAATGTCTGTCGTAACGATAATGATTTTAATGAATAAAGAAAATTATGTAAATGGGAATTATGCACAACTGCAATGATTGCACAAATGCACAAAATGCTGCAAAGGCAAACGATCCAATCGCCATGCCCGAATTCAATCGCATTTGAGGGCCCAAAGACATGACACGACAATACTTATAATATAAAATCACAGCCACAACGATGAATACGTTAAGTAAACGACCAAAAGATACAAAAAAAAATAGGCAAAAAAATATACCAAAAATAAAGAAAAACAGAACAAAAAAAAAAAAACAAAAGACAAATCCGAAAAATTCAAATTTGACGAGCACGACTTTGCACAACTGCAGCACTTTGCCAAAGTACCGCCAGCGTCCCATCCCATCCCATTCCACCTCGAACCGCTCGTGTTAGTTAAATTGTTGCCCGTACGCCCTTTACTTTTTCTTTAGTCATGTAGTTTTTGTGTGCGCTTGCAGCGCTCAATATAACAATTTCGATTTCGTTTTCGATTTCGCGTATCGCAGCGAATTGTAGCGTAAATTCAAATTTGTATAAGAAACGAAAGCTTGCGGCACAGTTTGAAAAAAAAAAATAGAAAAAAAGTGAAGTGGCGCAATGCCATGCTGCAACACTCAAGCGGCGCGTTTGCTATGGCAATGACTATGGTGATGTGGATGTTGATGTTGATGATGGTGGCGACAACACCCACGCGCGCGTGTCTTGTTGTGTAAGTGAGCCCGCAATTGGCACACACAAAAAAAAAAAACAAAAAAAAAAAACTGTTTGAATTACACAAAATAATGTGAGTTTGCAGTTTCACGCAAAAGCAAAACTTTGTGTTGTCTGCCTTTAGGCGCTCAGCTGGGCGGCGTTTGAGTGTGCCTGCCGTCCACGCCCAACACGGCGTACACATACAAACAAAAGCAAATCAATACACTTACCAAATTACGAGTATATGTTTGAAAGGAAGAAAACAAAAACAAAAAAAAAAACACGTAATTTGATATTTTTTAAAAATTCGTTTTTGTTTTTGTTTTCCCTGCGTGAATTTACAATTTCGAAATAGCAATGGGCTGATAATTATACCTTATGCACATGTATGTATCCATCACTAGCAAAATGTTGCTCGTGCGAGTGAAGTCTACCCACACATACACACTTTCACATGCAGACATGTTCACAACTTCATTCTGATCAGAACATGTTCATTCACATGTGCTTTCATTCACTCACTCACTCACTCACTCACTCATTCATTCATCAAGTCAGTGAGTCATTGAGCGAATGGCTCACTCATTGGCTCACTCGCGCATTCAAGCGTTGCAAGTTGCAACTTTTGATTGTGGCTTTTGTTATTGTTGTTGTTGTTGGGAAAATTGCAATTGTTCTATCGCTTTTCATACTTGTTGCTGTTGTCGTTGTTTCTGTTGTATTGCTGTTATTGTTGTTGCTACTGTACTTGACTTGTAATTAAGCAGTTTTGTTTTTGCTTTTGTTTGTTTGTTTTTGTTGTTGTCGTTCTTTTTCATTTTCATTTGTTTATGTGCAATCACAAATTGCGGGTTTCATTTTTTTTTTTTATCTTTATTTCATTTCTCGAGTATTTTTTCCTTTTGCTTCTACGTCTTTTTCGATGTCTTTTACTTACATTGCCGAACGTGACTTTGTCGCTTGCCGCTGTTGTTGTTGTTGTTGCAGCAGTAATGTTTTTGTTTGTTTAATTTTGTTTATCTCATTTGTTGTTAAGTTTTGTCATGATGTGTTTAAAAACAAAAATAGAAAAAAGACTTAATTTTGTTGTATGAGTGAGTATTGAGTCTCTTTTGTTGTTATTGTTACATAATGTTTATTTTTTCAAGTTGTCTAAACGTTTGTCTTGAGACATTTAACTTTGACTGTTTGACCTGTTTTCCTTGCAAATTTGTCTCCAATGGCCAAAGTGCAAAAAGCCAAAAAATACACTAAGAGAAATTGTTGCTTCAGATGACAACTATACAACTATATGGCTGTTGATCATCTGTCTGTTGTCTTGATCAGCTTCTTCTTCAGCCTGAAGAGAAAAATAATTTGCTTATTGTTGTCTCATGTTCACAGATTTTTGCCATGTGTACATTGAAATTGCTTATTTGCGTAACTTTCAACAAAGTACAAACAATGCATAAGAAAAAAAAATAAAAAAAAAAACACTGCAAAAAGTATCTATTCTCTGTGAGTTGTTGTGCAAAAAGAAAAAAGATGCAAGCAAAAAGTTGTGCTGATCATACATAAGGCAACTGTGACATTTATTTTGCTTTTTTTTGTTGTTTGTTTGTTTTTGTTAGTCTCCCGCGCAACATTTTTAAATTGCATGCAACTTTGCGGCAACACAAAACACAACAACATCAGACAAGCAGACAATGTAGTCGCATCAATGGCAACAGCGCCAATTGAAGAAGAAGTTTGCAAAAGCAACAACAACAACAACAAACACTATAAGTGAGCACATGTGGAAATATGAGCATCGACTTTGTCAGCCGCTCGCCCTCTTTTGTGTCCACTAAACACTTTTATTGTTGTTGTTGTTGCTGGTTTGTTGCTGGTAATTGATGATGTTTCTATGCTTGTTGTTGTTGCTGCTTAGGTACTACATCGCCGTTGCATGCATCATGTTGCTTTGCGTTGCATTCAATATTGCTAACATGAAAGTGAAATTTTTTTTTTTTTTCCACACTTCAACTTCCGGCTCATATGGCACACATTGTAGTTGCAGCCGCAGCAGCAGCAGCATCAACATTAGCAAGCGGAGCAACAGTTGCTGCCGCATTTGCCACATTGTTGGTGTATTATTACGTTTGGTATAAATTTTCAACGTGTCGCATGCCATGCACTTTTTTTTTCTTTTTTGCTGCTTCTCTTCTTGTTGGCAAATTCACATTTTGTGCTTTGGTACCGCATCGCATTGCATTGTCGTGAGAGAAAAGTGAAATTATGTTTGTGCCATCACTCTTTGCTGCTGGGTGGCAATAACTTGCTAATTGTTATTTGCTGCACCGGCTGACGTTACCTTAAGCTATTGTTGCTGTTGCTTGCTTGTTGGCTTTCCTTCTTTGCGCTTGAACTTTAGTTTCTTTATAAGTTTCTTTTTTGCTTTTATTATAAAGGTCGCTTCATTATTATGCCGAATGCTGAGCACATTTTAATGACAGCTTCCACTTTTTTTTTTGGATCTTTCACCGCGCATTTATAACACGTAATTGGCATGGCAAACCTCAACGTGCGGCAATTAAATGATAAGCGAATGTTACCTTATGACAAATCGTTGCATAAAAATAAATGCAATAATAACAATAAAATGAAATGAAATCAAGCGACAAGCCAAGCCAAGCCAAGTTGAAGAGGTTATTAAACTGAAAGTAGAAAAAAAGTAATGAAAATGTAAATTGGCGCATTAAAAGCGTGAAAAATGATCTGACGTCGATAAAAGGGAAATAATAAAGCATTGACAGGACACAGTGTGCGTCTGTGTGTGTGTGCGTGTGAGATGTATGAAGCGCAGTGAGTGTGACTGATGGTGGGGGAGGGGGAGGGGGAGAGATGTGCTGTGCTGTGCTCTGTTATGCACACCGATATGTGCAAGCTTAATACCTCCGGCGAGGACAATTACGTTAAAAATGCGAGCAATGGCGGCCATCAATGATGATATTATTGCTTCTGTTGCTGTTGTTGTTGTTGTCGACTTCATTGTCGACTGTCGTAAGCAGTAGCTGAAGCCCAAGCAGCCATTGTCAGCCACTAAAGTGTATTTTGTGCGCTTGTCGCTCTCTCTCTCATCCTCACTCTCTTTCGCTCTCACTCACGGCCAGTCGTTGTGTAGCGGTTTGGCTTGCGTTACCGCAATTTTTTGCATTTCCGCTTCCGTTAATGGCGCACCAAACTGACAATTTCATGCGTATAAGCTTCAGTTTGTGCCTGCGTGTGTGTGTCTGTGTGTGCGTGTGTGTGCGTGAGTACTTGTGCTCGAATTCACTCGTCAATTACATTTTAAAAGCGTTCACATTCGCATTCGACCGCAATTTTTTGCACGCTGTTAATGTTATTTAACTTGCCTTGCCTTTTCCGCTGTGTGTGTGTGTGTGTGTTTGCTTGTGTGTGTGCGTGTCATTTTAACTGCTCGCACATTTGTTCCGGCTTGCCTACGGCGCACCCCCCGCCTCGTTTCAATCTGTCTGCGCCCTCAGTCCGTTTTAATGTTAAGCAGCTTTAAGCCATTTTAACGGCCATTCACGCTTCTCAGCTGCTCAGCTCCGTGGGTCAATTCATTCGGTTCATTTCATTTACCTGCACGTTGTTATCTTAAATATTGCTCTGTCGTCAAATTGACAGCATAGTCATTAAATTTACTTTTCAAAAGTGTCCAATTGTAAATTTTTACGTACTCATCTAGCAACTTCAGATTCCTGCAATGTTTTCCACCTCTCTCTCTCTCTCTCTCTCTCACTCACGTTTTAGTACATCATGCTGTAGCTATGTGTGTGTGTGCGTTGGTGTGTGAAAAATTCATTTTATTTATACAATCAGTAAAAATGTTAAAAAATAAATTGGGTCGCTTGTTACAAGTCTGCAATATCAACAAAAAAAAAAAAAAAAAAAACAAAAAACAAAAACAAAAAAAGAAGGAGCAAAAAAATTGTCTGTTTGCTGTTCCGTGCTCAGATTTTCCCTGAGCAGGACATCTGCCGCATACGTACGCTGTGTATGTGCGTGTGTGTGTGTGTGTGTGCGCTTTTATGTATTTACACTCGCGCAATTTTTCGCGTCTGTTTTCTCGCTTGGCGTTTGTTAATTTGATTTTTATCTTTCATTTTTCTTACGTGCCATGGCAAAGACTTCACCATTTGCACTTTCTGAGTTCCCTTCGTTTGACTTATTTCTTTTTTTTTTGTTCTTTTTTTTTTGGTCTTTCTCAGCTTCTATTATAGTTAATTTTTTTCAACGTTAGCACTTCTTCACTGCCAACAAAAAATATTTGTTAAAAAATATTTTTTTTATGTTGCATGCTTTTGGGCGTTGAACAAACTCGGTTTTTAGTTTGCATAATTCAATCAAATAACGTTTTTTATTTAAGTGAACACTTTTTTGTTTTTTTCTTCCACCAGCACATGTATTTTGTTTGTCTTTCGAGAGTACAGCTTTAGACATGTTTGTGTGTGCTAACATAGTCAAAACTATCTTTTCTAAGCACACTTTAGTGCGTTTCTCTTAATTTGAACAAATTTAAAGAAAGTTTTCATGTCTTTAAAAACTTCTCGTTGCACTTCCACTTCAAGAATTGTTTCGTTGAAGATTTTGATTTCTTTATAATTGACTCAGTTGCTTGTTAAAATACACAATTGTCAAATGAACATGTTCTCTGCGCTTTTTAAGCTAATTTTCGCACTAATTTTCATGATTTTCGCAAATGCAGAAACTAAAACGGTTTCAGCCAAGAAAAGCAATTCAAAATGTTCACACCTTTGACTTAATTACTTCAATGGCGCACAACTTGTTCGCTTGGCGCTTATTTGTTTTGTTGTTGGCTGGAAAATCTTTCGGCATATTTACCCGACGCGCAAGCAGATTTTCAATGCTCAATTTGTGCTACAAGAAGCTGAGCTTCACTTCACTTTGACTTCTCCGGCTGTTCCTGGCTCAGCTCGGTGCCTTGCTCTGGGTTCGACTCCTCGACTGCGCTGCCAAGCAGTTTGTATCTCTGTATCTATGTTAGCTATTTGCAAAAATTCACCAATTATGTGCTATACCCTAATTGCTTCCTGACACTTGCTGCCAACTTTGCTCGCTCGCTTGCTTGCTTGCTCGGTTGCCTTTTGTTACCGCCGCCGCCGCCGTTTTCTTTTATTCTGCCTTTCTTTCTTTCTTTCATTTATACTTTGCTCGCTTTGCCATTAGATTTTGATAATACTGTTGCCGGATATTTAAGTAAGTAGTTGCTGTTGCTTCTTGCCAGAAAACTTACTTCTGGGCAAAAAGGCAAAGCAAAGCAACATGAACACAAAGAAAAGTTGGCTGACAAAAGCGTCTTAATGTGGCGGCAATGTGGAAATCGAGCTCATTTCTTTGCTTAACTCTAATGATTTCCGCTAGTTTCCGGTCTATGGTGCGTATGATGAATAAATGATATTTTTTCACATATTTTTTTGTTATTTTGTAGTTACATATACTTATGCCTACTTATATGTATGCGACTGTTATGCATTTCCTTCCGTTTGTCTTTCTGTAACTACATACTTATGATAATGAAGTCATTACTTCACATGAACCAACAAGCAGAGTCGATAAGTGAGTGAGTGAGTGAGTGAGTGAGACAGTGAGACAAAATGCTTTTAATTTTAATTATTTAATGAAGTAGAAATTTTGCATGATGCTTTGATTTAAAAAGAAACTTAAATTAATGAAAATGATTTCCGTTGTTCGCTTTTCAAAGCACAATTGACTTTCATTTATATTTTTCTTTCAATAATAATAATTTTCAGTTAATAAATATTTTATATATTGCATAATTTATAGAAAAACAAATCACTAAATAAAACATATTTATATCTTTATTATTTTCCATTGCCGCAAACGACATGAAAATTATAAAGCATGAAAATTTGTGTCGTACAAAGAGCAAACTGAAATAAAAAAACAACTAAAATATATCGTTTTTTATTGTTTTACTTTTTGTTTTTTCTGAAAACAATAGTCATGCACATGCAATCACCAAATTACGTTAATATTAACAATGATGAACCAAACTGGTTTTTTATTCCCAGCTAAACAGAGAATAGACAGCAATAAACAAAGAAAAAAAAAAAAACACCTCACCAAAAGCGAAGCAACAAGCAAAGCAAAAACGTCAGACAGACGGACAGACAGATAGTTAGGCAGCATCAGTGACGGCGACTGCGGCAGCGACAGCGACAGCGGCAGCGCCATTGGCGGCCACAGACAATATTGTCGTGTGAATTATTTTTTTTAAGTTTTATTTTTTCATTTTTTTTTTCGCAAAAATATTTTTTTTTTTTTTCTGATTTAAGCACATTTTTCTTTATGTCTTGTGTAGTCGAACACTTCACGCATTTGTGCACAATGTGAAAAGCGTCGCTGTTAATGCAACTCTGTCGCTTCTCATTGCATTTATGTTGTGCATGTGTGTGTGTGTGCGCTCTGCCGTTAAATTGCAAACATTTTGCGCACACTTCACCGTCTGAACTCTCTAAGCACTTGTGTACAAAACTAATCTAATCAACTAACTTCGTTGATACGTTTTGCAATTCGCACATATTTTGCAGTTAGTAAAACTCAGCTTAGCAGAAAATTATGAGTTAATGGATTCTCTTTAATATTTCAGAGCAATGCAATTATCCCATTAACAGTAAAACCAACAACAACAACAACAGCAACAGCAACAATTGCTACAATAAGCAACAATGATGACAGCAGAAGCAATTACAATAATTTGCGAAAAACACTTTGTTGCTGTCAACAATTTTGTTGTTTTTGTTTTTGTTTGACTTTTTTTTGGGCAAATTTGGTCAAAGTTATGCGAGCATGAAAGTGTTGTGTGTGTCGTTGTTAACACTCTGTTGTTGTTGTTGTTGCTACTTTTTTGACACCATTTGTAATTTGTCGCCAGCGAAACGTAACAAATTGAATGACAACAACAACAACAATAAGAGCAGCAAAAAGAAATTGTGCCAAGATGAAAGTGTTGACTTTGATTGCATAAAAGTTGATAAAACGACCTCCTGAACTGAACCTCGAACTTGAACTATGAGCTATTTTTTTTTTTTCTCATTGTTTGTGTTTTATAAGTTTATGTTGAAAGCACACAGAATGAAAATATAATAATCATGATATATTTCATTTGCTTTCACATATCCTTTTGTGTAACAAAAAAAAAAAAAAAATGAGAAACCAAAGTCACGAAAAAAGATATACAACGATGGAATGCATCATTAACGTGGAGTTTATTACATTTTGTCTAACATGTAATCAAAAGCAATTAAATGAGGAAATTGTTAGCGCAAATTTGCCCAAAATCATTTCACACTCATCGCAGCACAAACGCGAACGCAAAAACAAAAAAAAAAAAAGCCAAAATCAACTCAATTCACGAGTTCAAATTCAACGAGTCTTCATTCGATTTGATTATGGGTACGGTTGTGTGTTTGGGGGGTGTGAGTGGAGTGTGCGATATTCCATTAAATGCCTTTGGCATTTGAAACAAAGCTGACACACGGCGTGTGGGTGGAAGAGCAAACCGTCAGACTGGCAGACTAATGTCAGTCGCTATAGCACACACACACTCACACACACACACACATAGATAGACGCAATTATTTAGCGTAATTGCTGTTAATACGAAAATGTTGCAACCACATAATTAGAAAATTGGAAAATAAATGCATTTTCGCGCACTCCAGAGAAAAATTGTTCAAAAAACACTCACACACACACTTGTATACACACACAAAATACAAACCAATACATGCACACATTAAGGAAATTAAAACAATTTGAAATTTTTGGTTTTGAGTGCTTTTATTTGGCAATTTTTCGAGACACGCGCAGACAAATTCGATAAAGGGTGCTTAACAATTTTTAACAATAATTGGGGGGAAATTTGTTTGAAGTGTTGTTGCAGTACTCACGCCAAACAAATAACACAAAAAAAAAAAAACACACACACACATATTCAAGCCACAGCAGAGCAGGCCATGTGTACTGAGTCAATAGTATTTGAAAAGCATTAGGCTGATCACATATTGCAGAATCTATAATACCCTGAGAACCGTGTAATCTTTATTTTTATTTCATTCTTTCTCATTTATTCTTATTTCATTCATTCACTCTTTCCCCAAAAAAACTTGAATTGTATACATTCAAAAATTGTAAATACATTTAAAAAAATGCTTAAAAATATTCGTTACTCGTTTATATATTACTTAATTGATTTAAATTCTAAACATAAATCTAAAAGAATTAAATACAAATAATTCACGATTTGTTTTTTTATAAATGTAATAAAACATTAATCAGCATGATGCCAATAAATATTGTAACGTTTTGAAATTAACAATTCAATTGGTTTGAAAACCATTTAGTAGCTTTTAGGTCACAGGGTTAGTCAATTGATTTGCGAGTGTGACTGCTATGGAAATTATTTTTCTCTTCAATAATCGGTGTGGTGAGTCATGACTTTCCCATTTAACTATTACTTTTTATGGGTTGAAATAAAAATGGCCCAGCCCTGTACAGAAAGTGGTTTCCAAAAATACAGCAGTTGTACTGATAAGTTTCATGCACAAGAACTTTATATTCATATTCGCCTTATTCATAATAAACCTTTGGCTTATGCTATGTACATATGAACATTCCAAATCAATATAATTCGAATTTTGAAATACAACAGTATTTTTCCCTTCTCATAACTCCGAAACCTTGACGAAATATTCCGCACTTCCACTAACAGACTATCACGTCTTTATATCAAATTTTATTTGCAAAGTTAAGTTTGCTCTTGGAACTGAGAAGGGTATAAACATACAGAACAAACAAGATTCAAAAGATGTTGTAGTTTTTGACATATTTTAAACAAATTCCAACTATTTGATTTCACAGTCAACTAAATTCAATAACTTTCGTTCGATGAACTAAAGTGTGTTGAGGCATCGCCGATAACAATAATTTTTTTTATTATAGAATATTTAATTACACGCAAATAAAATATGTATGTGTATAGTTTTATTTTTTTTTAAATATGATGTGTTTATCGTTGTTGTCGAAGGCTCGTCACTTTTTTGTGCATTTGTTTGTTAATTTTTAATTTATTTAAGTGTAAATTTGTGCGGTCGATTTGTCTGAAACCGTTTTTTGTTGTTGTTATGTTTTGCACACATATCTTTGGCTGTTTACCAACTGCAATTGGCATGATAAATATTAAAATAAATAAATGTGTTAAAACAAATTAAGCTGACAGCAATTGCGGTTAACACGCCTATGCAATATAAAAGAACGAAGCACATTTTCCATTGTTGTTGTTTATTGTTGTCTGAAAAATAAAAAATATATATATATATATATATGTATGTACATTTTTTTAATATTTAAGCGCGTTTATTGAAATCTTCGGTTGGTTAACTCAGCACCGCGCTTTGGGCGGTCTTCGGTCGGTTAGGTCACTTCCTTGATTTCGTAAGTGAAATTGGCCATAATGCGATATAATTTGCAAAATGCCTCGATGCGCAAACTAATTACGTGAATTTCCCTTTTGAAATCAATCAAAAGCGTTGCTCTTTATGCTGCAGTTGAGTAGAGCTGAGTTGAGTTGAATTGAGTTGAATTGAGTTGAGTTGAGCCAAAGCCAAAGCTGCTGAAGAAAACTTGTCTAGGCCGAAGTTAAGCTGAAGACTCATGACGTACGACGGACGACCATAATTATTGAATGCAATTTTCGCTTAGCTCAGGTAGCTGACGTCAATTTGAAGCCAACCATGAATTTGTCGATGGCTTAAAATATAATTTGATTGGCTGAATTGGTTGATTGCGCATGATTATGAGATAGCTAAGGTAAAAAACTGAATCAACATAAGAGAGAGAGCAAAAAAATGTGAAAAAAAATAATGAAACAAACTTCAACATTGTAATAAGAGACTCAATTTGCTTTGAACTTTGACGTTGAATTGCTGGGGATTTTACTTTTAGACTAATTGAAGCGCAACGTGGAGCGTAATTCTAGCTTGTCTTTAGTTTTTTTTCTTCTTGCTATTGTTGTTGTTGTTTGTGTTGAACAACAATTTTTTATGTCATAACGAACTTCGTTATTGTTGTGGCTTGAAATATTGTTGAATAAATAATACGTAATTGAATTGCATTCATCAACATAATCATCAACAACAAAATCATCATCATCATCATCATCATCAACACCAACATCATCATCGATAAACCGTCATCGTTAACAAGTGAACCGAAAATGAAATGCAATGCAATTAGTTACGTGCATTCAAAGCCAATCAAATCAAATCAAATTGATTTAAATCAATAATTCTCATATTATGAAAATGCGGGCGAAATCCGACTTGTACGAGTTCGTTCAATTTCAATTATGCAATTGCAGATAAACATCTTCAGCTGGCTGACTGACGTCTGATGATCATTACTCAATAATAACATAGTGATTTTTTATTTTCAGTCTTCTACTTATTCCTTGTTTCTTTGCCGGCTTGTGTGCTTTTTCAATGTCATGCACAATAATGATGACTATCGTCAGTCAGTCAGTCTGACGGCCACTTAAACGGACAGTCGGTCATTAGTTAAGCAGTTTTCTAGAAGCCTTCACTTTACTTTGTAAGAGTCGCTTTTTAATAGCTTTGCTGGTTTGCCAATGTTTGCAAATGACTTTTGCATTCGTTAACTACATGAATATGCAGCAGTAGTAACGCTGTTTATCTATGATGATTGCAAGTAAGGCTCGTGTGGTGGGTGTACGCTCTTTGTGTAAAAGTTTAAGTAAAAGTTGCAATTTATGCAACTTTTTTGTTTCTTTGTTGTAAAAGTCAGAGATTTGCATATAATAGGATAGCCCTAAAGAGTTACTTAGGTTGCTAATACTTACAACAAGACTTTCGACTTTGGCAAGGCAACGATTTAACAAAGTAATTGGATTTAAAACTTTGTTATTTTTATTTTCATTAAGAATCTTCTGAGTAACTTCAATTAATAATTTATTTATTTATTTCTGTTATTTTATTTTCAGTATGAAATACAGCGACTGAATTAACGCAGGTAAGAATTTTTCCCATATTCATTTTTGCAGAAATTTGAGCAAGAAAAAAGCATATTGCATTTTAAAAAATATTTATGCAAAAAGCTAAAAAAGATGAAATAAAAACGAAATAAATAAATGAGTAACGAATTAAATAAGGAACTATTTAAAATTCAGCTGCGCATATTTCACTCTATTTGCATACATTTCCACACATTTTCACAACTTTTCTGTTCGTTTATTTTTTTTGTTTATTTTTTTGTTGTTGTTAACAAACATTTTGCAGGCTTTTTGCGATGGTTTGTGTTTTGTGTTTTTAGACTTTTGAAGCGTGCTGAAACGTTATTTTGATATTAGAAATTTAAGTGTAGCCAAAAGTTGACTTTTAGCATGACAGTTCGTTCATTCGTTCATTCGTTTGTTTGTTTGTTTATTTGTTTAAAAAGGCGCACAATACATGACTGAGCGACGCCTCGTGTCCACTCCACTTTCCCACTCACTCGCAGACTTGCTCTGTTTTTTAAATGAGTTGCACGTTTGCAACAAAATGTGCCGAGTTGAGTTTATTTGAGTTGTTGCCACAATTACAACAAAACATTTGCATGTCGTGTCTGATGCGTGTATTTTGCATTATGCAAGCAGTTGTGGGAGGGATGAAGAGTTTGGCGTCAGTGCAAGCTGACAAAAGCAAAACAAAAGCGTATTGCATTTTTATTAAATGCACGTTTAGTAAAATGGGCGCAACTGTCTGCATTTTTAATTTGAAATGCGTTGCGTCTCTTGTATAATTTTTGATTTAAATATTTTACGTTGCGTATACTTAATATTAATTTCGCATCATTGTTCAACGCTTTGCTCTGTGTTGTTTGGAATTTTTGTTTTTCTTTTTTGCAGCAGAAATAATTCAAATTTCTACAAAGTGTCAAAAACGTACTCGATTTCAGTCATGCTCAGCGAAATCATTTATTTTACTTAACAAAAGACAAAAAAACCACCGATGTACTTACACACACACACACACACTCATATACAAAAGACTGAATCACATATTTTTTGTGCTCGACAGCGACAACATTCATCTCAATTTGTATAGTTTAGAAGCAGCTTGCTTGCATACACACATACATACATATCTATGTGCATGAGAGTGATCTGCAATAATGCCATGCGATTCGTTGCTAGCCATTGATAGCTGGTGAACATGCGAGCAGCTTGCATTGATGCGATTGCCAATTCCATGTTGTTCTGTGTCCTGCTTTGCTCCGCCGTTACGCCAACTCAGTTTCAGCAGCTGTCAGCCTCATGCACTTCAGAATCAAGTAATTTTACTTGACATGTAATTTTTTTGCACAGCGCTTTCTTTTATTCATTCTTGCTGGCACACTCTTTCTTTCTTTACTTGAGTTGCTATTTGCTCTAAAGTCGATTTTGTAAACCACAAAAAAAAAAGTAATAGAAAAACAAAAAGAAATAAGAAAAATTGAAAATACTCATGTACACACAGACATAGATAGGTTAGTAGAGAAGCCAACGAAAACGAAAATGAAAATATTTGTAGCATGCAAACAGGAGCGTGCAATGCATGACACGAAAGGCAAACAACTTTAGAAGGAATTTTTGAGCGAGTGTGTGAGTGTGCGAGTGAGCGAGCGAGCATTGAGCATAGCTTATCTCTGCTCTTGTATCTTTTTGCAGTTTAGCATGTAAACAAGAAAAATGACTGCTGCTGTTGCTGCTGCTGCAAAAGAAGTGAAAAAATGCCGAGCATTTCTTGAGTATAGTGTTTTTTTAAGTGTAAATTCCTTTTGTTTTTTTTTAGTTTTGTTTTGTTTTCTTCCGAAACGAGTATAAACTCACAACTTATTTGACTAAACTTCAAAAGAGATGTGCGCCGTTTGAATTTAGTACATTTTTTTTATGCACTTTCGGTTTATGCATTTATTTCCTTTTTCACTTCTTTTTTTGTAAGGTTTTGTTGTTCTTATTTTTTGTTGTATTTTTTTGTATTCTTTTTGGTTTTTTTCTGGCAGCACTAAAAGCAAATGAAAGAGGTACAAAGCACTTTGTTTGCTTTCCTTCCTGCCTTTTACTAAACTGCATGATGACTTTGCTTTTGTGCACTCATTTTCTTATTTTAATCCGCTCATGTATGATTTGTTTTTTTTTTTTGTTTCTGTCTCTATTTCACTCTTTTGATTTTTTCTCTATTTTATATTTTTTTCGAACTCTTCAAGTTGGAACGTTCCCGTTTTGAGTGTGAGTGTGAGTGTGTGTGTGTACGTTGAATTCAACGATTCGCTGCACTCAATGTCACTTACTTCGAGGATATCAGCGCTTTACAGCGTAAGTAGCACTTCCACTTCCGCTTTTATCGCATTTTGACAAGTGGCTTGAAGTTTGCGTTCCTTTTGCTACTAACAGCTGTGCAAGAAATGATAAAAACAGTACGCTGCCTGCAACACCAGCTCAGCAGCAGCAGCAGCAGCAACTCAGCAGCAGCGTCAGCATTGAGAACATCCGAAAACGATTTATCTGATTATGGCATTAATCTAACGCAGTCGGATGTGCTGCAACGCTGCAATTGAATCAATGAGTTTTGTTGTCTGCGCTCGAATGACTTTTCTCGTTTCTTCGCTTTTTCGTTAAACAATCTTCTACTTGATCGTTTTTTTTATTTATTTATATATTTATTACTTTTTTTGTATTTTGTTTTTTTGAAATTGCATATAATGAAGTGTAAATGGTCTTTCATACTAACTGCGTTTTCTACGAATACTTACGCAACTTAAACTAAAAACGCATGCCTTGTTCGCCGTGTTTGTTGAAAGTTAATTTAAAAATCAAAAGCTGCAAAAAAAAAAAAACAAAACAGAGTCAACGATTGCAGACGAAAGAACAAGAAAAACAAAACCGTTTATTAAAACATGCAAATATCAAAATTATTTAGGTTAGGCAAAGCGATGACGGACGACAACAGCAGCAGCAGCAGAGGCAAACAAGCGGCAAAAATGGAGCGAGCGACGGCGTTGGCGAAAGCGTCGCTCAGCGAAATGAGAACATAAGAAATTTATTCGCGACAACGAAGCAAGCGAAGAACAAAAGTCGCAGTAGCACGTGTCTGCTGCAAAATGGCGTTGGCGAGACGGACGGGCCTAGGCAGGAGGATGCGCCATGGCGCCTTGTAAGACACGCCAGCGGGCAATTTGCCAATGCAGTCTCGGCTGAAGACAATGGCGATGAAGAAGGCGTAACGGCAGCAGCAGAAGATCGTAATGACAGCAATTTTTGTCGTGATGACTTCAGCAGTCGCGGTAGAGTGGGACGCAGCGGCAGCAGCATTCGACGCTGGCATGTAACAAGAGCGGCATCAGTGGACTGCAACAACAGCGGCAGAGGCAGCGGCAGCAGCAATGTAACAATGAACGATGCATTCAGACCCATGGGCATCAATCAATTGGCAAGCGCTGAAAATCAATCAACAATAAAACAATACAATGACAACATCTATAACAACAATGCGGCGTACGCATTGGGAGCGAATAATGCAACAACAATAGGAGCAGAAACCGAAGGAATGTATTTTAACGTTATTGGCAACAATAAGCTAAATCAGAACAATTTTGAATTGGCAACGGACTCGAAGACAACAACAATTGAATCAGCATTGGCAACAACAACAACAGCAAATGCTCGTAGACCATCGCTGCATTGGTACGAGCGCAAGCAATGGCATGAGCAGAACGCAAATGTTGCAAGTGAGTCCGCAATTGGCAACTGGCAGCCAGGCGAGACGATTGCGTCTAAAGTGACTGCAACACCAACACCAACAACAACAACGACAGCAACGGCGGCAGGAACAGCAGCTGGTGCGCTTGAGTCCGTTGGTCTTTGGCAAACAAGAGCTAACATTGCGGAAAATTATATTAACAACAGGAATGGCAGCACCAACACCAACAACAACAACAGCAATTGGCACAGCTACAACAATAACTGGCATAATGATGAAGGCATTGAGGAAAGCAATGCAGGATGTGAAAGTGTTGTTGGAGCAACGCTTGTTGATGATGAGGACGACGACGATGAGGACGAGGATGAAGATGAGGACGATGATGTTGAACTTGTGCGGTGCGATGTTGACATTAGTAATGAAATGACCTCAGGCAAATACAAAGCAGTGGCAGGAGGACCATTGAATCACCTGAGCAATAACAACGGCAACAATAACAACAACAACAACAACAGTAGAAGCATGTCGGACCTCTTTAGAATTCGTTTGCATGCAAAACGTAGCCAAAGTGTGCAACGTACAAATGACGCTGACAACGACGACTCGGCAGCTGCTGCTGCTGCTGCTACGGTTGCTGCTGGCGGCGTTGGCGTTGGCGTTGGCTGGCAAATGAAAGAGCATGTTGATAGCGATAGCAGGAGCAACAACAATCTTTGGCACCAACGACAGCCAAACGAGCAACACGAAGACGCACAGAAGCGGCCAACACTCGCAGGAAGTTGCACGTTGGCTAATGACGATGACGATAATCTTTTCGCTGCATATTTTTCGGCGCCAAATGCTGCAACTGCAACGTGGCATTATAATTCAGTAGGTTACAGCAATGGCAACGGCAACGGCATCGATTGCGAGTACGATGACTGCAACGAAAATGACATGGCAGACAATCAGCGACACGAAGGTTTGCATACTAAAAGGTAAATTGGCAAAATGAAAAAGTGAAATAAAAACAAAAAAAAAAATAAAAGTGAAAAACGAAAACAAACTGAAATCCGATTTAAGCTTTTGCAGCAATTTGCCAAAGCTTGTGCGTCCTTGAGCCTGTTTAATAAACCAGAAAAAAAAACAAAAACAAAATAATTGCATTACATAACAACAACTAACAATAAAGTAAAACAACAGCAACAACAACAACATAACCTTGACATCAGTTTCTTTGCAAAGTGTATAGAATTTCGAGCTCTCCATTTCAATTTGATTATAAGCAATTTGCATCCGATTGGGCGTCAACGCACGATATCATGGCCCACTGTACCATATAAGCAGCTCAAGTGCAACCACTTCGGCGTTCAACAGCGGTTGAATGAGAAAAGCTGAAAGGCAAAGCCAAAGCAAATGTCAGAAGAAAAAAAAATACAAACAAAACATTCAAACAAACTTGGAAAAAAAAGTGAACGCATTAAATCGAACATCGAATTACGAAAACGTCGACATTTGCGTATCGCTGAGTGGCAACAGCAACAGCAACAACAACAATAACAACAACAAGAACAACAAAAACAAATCGATAATGACGAAAGCATTGGCAATCGATTTGTTTGTTGCTGACTGCAGCAGCTAAAAGATACAAAAATGAAAACTGTGCTGTCGTCAGCGTCTGTGACAACCGCAGCGTTGAAATTCTTAAACTGCATTGAAGCATTGCAATGAAGCACAAAGCGTATCATTTTATTCCCTTTTTGCAATATATTTTTTTTTTGTTTTTGCTGTTTGTATTTTGTTAAAGTTGCACAATCAAGCAACAAACAAAATTGCACATTGATCAGTCGCTGATATTGCTCGTGTTGTTGTAAGCAACGCAATCAAGCATAAAAGTCAATCATTTCTTTGCGTTTTGTCGCAAAAGAAATATAAAAATGAAATAAAAATAGAAATTGTTGCGAAAGTAAAAGTTGCTTCAGCTAACAAGATAAAATAATTGCGTAAAAAATGAAAAAAAAAAACGCCAGATTAATTGAAAGTGAGATCAAGCAAGCGTTATTAGTTGTTTGAAAAGTAAAATAAAATTTTTTCATCAGCGTTGTGTTATTTTTATTATTCTTTTTCTCTCTCTCTTTAAAAAACTCCCTTTCAATGTTCTCCAACTCACAGCAATTTCAAAGTCGTTAAAATAAAAACAATTGGAATGAAAAAAGTTGAATGAAACAAATTCAAATCATGTTCGCTCATGGCATGAAACTTTGCGAGTTTTTTTATTGTGCCTTCTTCATTGCGACAATTTTTTTTTTTTTTGGCAGTCACAGAAGTGAATGAACAATTGAAGGGAAATTGCTGTCATGCGGCGTCAACATTTGTTGTTGCATATATATAAAGGTTTATATGGATGGGTGGTCTTAAACCGATGACCCGCCCCTCACCACATGCGATCAATCGAAGGGGTACATGCACCCTACTGTCAGAATCATAGTTGATAACGTACACGAGATTAAATTATTGCAACGTTGCAATTTTAACACACGGCAACAGCAACAACAACAACAACAACAACAACAACAGTGACAACACTGACAATAATAACGATGCCAATAACAATGCTGTAATAGCAACAACAACCCCAATAGTAATTGTTGTTATTTTGTCTGAAGTATTTTGTTCGCTTTGTGCATGCTTGATTGTTGATATTGTTGTTGTTGTTGCTGTTGTTGCTGCTGCCGTTCACTATCGTGTGCAACGACACTTGATTGTCATTTATATCGTTATAAATTCTGTTATCGTACGGCAAATTTCTTTTGACACAAACCAAACAAACCCTTCGCTGATCCCCTCCACCGCCCCCTCCCCCTGCCAATGCGACTCTTGTCATGTCACTTCAATCCTCAGTCACGAGCAACAAATACCATCATCATTGTCGTTATTGTCGAGTGATTGTCGTTGTCGGAATTTATTTTTGTCGTCACTAACGTGCTGTTGTTGTTGTTGTTGCTATTGCTGCTGCTGTCAAAAGTTTCCGTTGTCGCCGCGACTGCAATTGTTATCTGTCCGTCGTCCATACTATTTCACATACGTAGTATATCTTGTGCATAACTTCAAACGGCTTCGACAAGTCGATGAGCAATTGTCGCTGTCAACTCTTGGCTAACAAATAACCAAATGGCCAATTGGCCAAATGCACATGGTTTACTTAATTTTCTTACTAATTTTTGCCTTCGTTCATGACTTTGCAAAAGTGCTCAGCAGTCACAAAACGTTGTTGTTGCACACAAAGTGTCTGTCAATTTATCTTACTTATTTGGCAATTAGCCAACAAAAACAAAAACAAACGAGTTATAAACTCTTAAAACAATGTCTCAGCACAGGCAATTGCAATATGATGCCCTTTGTTTTTCACAACAACATTGTTATCAACTCTCCCCGCATACGAACAAAAAAAGTAAGCATACAAAAAAAAAGAACAAACAACAACAATTGCTACTGCAAAAGTGCCTAACGCTGTCAAGCTTTAATAACCAATACAGTGGCTTCACATAACAGGCTTTGTTAACTTTGACCCGCTCACGAAACCGGCAAAAATAGCAAGCGAACAAAAACAAGCAACAAAAACAAAATAAAAACAAGAGC
This sequence comes from Phortica okadai, assembly GCA_034638295.1. Taxonomy (NCBI): domain Eukaryota; kingdom Metazoa; phylum Arthropoda; class Insecta; order Diptera; family Drosophilidae; genus Phortica; species Phortica okadai. The sequence continues at coordinate 10,846,601 of CM067849.1, read as the reverse complement.
AATAATCCTTAGTCTGTTATAGTTACAATTTAAATCCTGTAGCAACATGGACAACAACAACAACGACATAAACAACAACAATGTTTGCAGGCAAACTGTTTTTGCTTTTTGAGCATTTTTAGCCTATACTGTTGCGCCGTGCAGGCTTCATCAAAAAACATCAGCAACTGCACTAAAGGGCCAAAAAGCGACTGCCGTGCCAAAGTTGTGTGCGAAAAAAAGTTGAAAAATGGCTGCCTTGCATTCCTGTTACTTTTGCTGTCAGTCTCAGTCAGCAACATAAACAAACAAATGACAACAAACAAACTTCATGTTCATGTTCATGTCGAAGATAAAATGTTAGTCAGTCGTATAGGCTCAACGCTGGCTCGATCGCTGGCAGTTGCACTTTTTGCCTCTAAATGTTAGATAAACACAAAAAAAATTAAATAAATAAATCTATATTAGAAAATTGGTAATACAAAGAGTGAAAATGGATTTTTTTCTTGTCATTTCTTGCTCTTTCCCATTGCATATTGTAAAACTTTCAATTGTTTTTTTTTTTTAAGTATATTCCAATTGTAACTATTTTAATAACCATCACTGTGTTAGTCACCATAGTCGTCAACATAGTTGGAAGCCGATTTTTTGGTCGCGTTTGTGTTCATCGTTGTTGTCATCGTCACACGCAGTCAGTCGTCTGTGCTGCGTTTGGTTTTTGCCAGGATACGTTTAAATCGATGCTTACTCATATTTCTGCTTTTGTCATGCTGTCCGATTTTTTCTCTTTCAGATTATTTTATTTTTTTATATTTGACGTTGCACTTGTCTAAAAGCTATGTCCAATTCATGTCCGTAACGTGTTTCAAACAAATGTCACATTTTCCTTTTTTTCACTAACCAATTGTTTGTCATATTCTATGTATATGTGTGTGTGTGTGTGTGTGTGTGTCATGTTGGCAGTTAAAAAAATAGAGAAATAAATAAACCTTACATATGCTGCAACCGTATTTTTTATTGGTGCAATTTCGTAAATATTCCTGTTTTCATATCAACTTTTTTTGGTATCGATTTTTATTAGTGTCAGCTGTGCAATTAGAGGATTCGATTTTTATTGAATTGCGTGCGTTGTTGGTTACTTCCATTGATTGCAATTCAAATTACAAACTCTTTGGTGTCTTTTTTTTTATTCTTTTGCTTTGCTTAATAATAATTTTCAATTTGCCAAGCACAGTTCTTTTCAAAAAGCAATGAACAAACAAGCATTGGAACTAATAAAACTCTTCTCAGCTTCACTCAATATTTGTATTAATAAAAAATCGTATTTTTTTTTTTGTATTTTCGTTCTATATAGATTTTACAAGCAACAACAGCAGTCAACAGTAGCAAGCACAACAACAGCAACACCGCTTGCCGAACGTTTGGCGCGCTTTCGACAACGCCAACAACAACAACAGCAACAATCGGCTGGCAGTGAGTTCTTATCGTCAGCGAGTGACGTTGAAGTTGATGTTGTCGCTGGGGACATCGACTGTTATAGCACAGTAGGCCAGGCCAACTTATCAGCTGAACAAACAAGCGTTGAAAATTCGTATAATCGGCAACAATATCAGCGAAGTCAGCGTACTAATTGCAATTCCGGCGTTGATGCCGAGCCAAAGTTGCATGACATTGACGCAGCAGCAAAAGCAACAAGAGCAGCGGCAACAACAGCAGCGGCAGCGGTCAGCAATTGCAGCGATAACAATGCAAAGCAACGTGTGATTGTCAGAAGACGCATTGTACGAAAGCCACGTCGCGAATCACAGCACACGCTTGAAACTGTACAAATAGCGGCCGCAACAGCATTGCAATCGAAATCAACAAATCTTAATGAAAATTGGTGGCTTGGCTCTTTGTTGAGCTTATTTGGCTACGGTTCACGGTACGCCGTGAGCGATAATGCGGCCAGCGTTCGAGTAGATTCGACAAAAGCGCAGGCGAACAAAGCACACAACAAAGCGTCGAGTGAGTTGAATTCTGTGTTGGACATAAAAAGCGACGCCACGAAGTCGAAAATTGCGCAATCATCATCGGTGAAATTGGCTGTCGGCAGCAACGGACCGGGCAACGGCAGCGGGAGCGGGAGCGACTCGTCGCGCTTTTCCATCATGGCCGTGCTGCGTACAATGAAGCTGAAGGAGCGCTTGGCACTCAGCCTTGCTGCGACGCTCATTTTGCTTACGCTGCTGCTCGTTGTCGATGTCCAAATGGACTTTGGTGTGGCCAATCGTCATCTGATGCAACAGCATCATCGTTTGCGTGTGCGTGACGAAGTCGATGGCGCTGGTCTGTTTCATGATTTTAAACGAAAATTCCTGCAAAAGAGGTGAGTACAACAAACCACAACCCTTTACTTTCTGCGCTGTGTTGTAACATTTTTAAAGCATAAACAATAACAATGAATGAAAGTACACAAACTATTGTAAATATGTTGTGTGTTTCCGCTTTGTACGCGACGATACACTTTTATGCAAAGTCATAACTTTGGCATGTGCAACTGAGTGCGCTCTGTGTGTGTGTGTGTGTGTGTGTGTGTGTGGCAGCGTTATTAGTGCAATTCCTGCAAGCTGTCATTAAATATTAGCTACACTTGAACAAAATGAAGCGAAACGAAATGAAGCACGTCGGCAAATGCAAATAGTTGCTGTAACGGTCCGTTTTTTTTTTTAGTTTTTTTCTGCTCTCTTGTCGTAATTCAATTTAGTAATAAGTGAATACGAGCAACAGGGCAGTGAGGCAACAGGGCAATGAGCTAACAGAAAGTGACCAACCGTGTGTATTGGCTCATGCGCCTGTCTTAATACATAATGCCGCATTGTATAGCGAATAAGGGTGCATGAATGAATGAACATAAAAAAAGCAAACAGCAAAGAAGAAGAACGCAATAATGCAAAAAAGAAAACGTACGTCATAAATTTATTACACAAACAACAGTGCAAGAAGCCAAATTACTTGGAAAATGTTGGCATGCAAGGCAAGACCTTTTGCCATGGCACAGGGTGTGGCAAACAGTTTGCTGCCCCATGACCATTTTTTCATCTTTTTTGCATTTTTTTCTTCTTCTACTTTGCGCTCTTCTTTGGTCCGTAATCATATTGACAGCAGGTTGCGCCTTAAGCTATGCAATGTATTTTTATTTTTTTTTTCTTTTGTTCATGTCTGCCTTTGCTGCTGGCAGACATGGTCCTTCTTGTTGTGGTGGTGCAGCGGAAGTTGAGTAATAAAACATCAAGGCTGACGTCCTGTACCGGCAGGAATAAAGGCAATGCATGCTTTAAGCATTCTTCCTGCTTTACTGCAATCAAAGCGCCTTAGACTGGGTGCGTCGCCAACAATAGCAAGAGTTGCAAAACTAAAGGCAGCGGCAGCAGCAACAACAACATGTAACGTCGTCGCTTTGCCAGCAAATAATTAATTAATTTATAAGCCTCCGCCACAAAATGTAAAATGCCTTTGTCTAGATAATGTTGCTTTACATTCTTTACAATTATTTTGTTGTTGACTGCAATTGAAAAAAAAAAAGAAATAATAATAACTTCCTTTTCCTCTATTAACTTTGAAGTAAATAATTAATAACTCTAATAGATGGCTTAAATTCCTTCATTCCTTGTTGATGTTGTTTATTTTTGTGTGTGTACGCCACACAAAAATTACCATTAAAAATCGCATAACATAATAATTTGCCAAATCAATTTCGGTGGCCTGCCGACCACATGGTCTTGATTAAGTTCTACGTCAATTAAGAGCCACGCAACATTCAAACTGCGCCAGCTGCATTTGACAGCAACGGCATTAATAAATGAGGGCATTATTAAATTGTTTGACCAAATGGTCGTTTGACAGATTGAAGACAAAATAATACGAAAAATAAATGGTTTCTCGAAGTCATTGGCATGAGTGAATGAGCAAGTAAGCAGTCGGCTGACAATTGTGGCTGCCATGTGTTTGTTTGTGTGTGTGTGTGTAGAGCAGTGTTAAATTAAACTTGTCGAAAGCTCAACTAATGCTGTGCACCTTTTCTGCATTGTAATGTGCAAAGTTTTGCTGTTTCAAATTTAAAGTTTAATTAAGTCTGTCATTGTTCGTGCTACTATATCCGTTTCCTTTTCAATGGTTGCTGTTGCCATTTGATGTCAGCTACAATAACACTTTGAAGCCGGTGGCTAAATTGCATTAGGACTGCATTACTCGCCGCTTGCCGTCAGGTTGCAACAATGTCGAAGTGCGTTCTGTAATTTGTCGATGGGTTGAACGTGCGCGCCGTCACAAGTAATTTGCCATGAAAAAAAGTTTACTTAAACAATGTCAAAAGTTAGACGGCGCAACTCGTGTGGCAAAAAGAGAATTCGTATGCTGAGATTTGTTTTACTTTTATGTACGCGAATGCTGCGAAATCAATTGAATCAAATCAAATAAATTCCAATTCCCGGCAGCAGCTTTTAATTCTTATTAGTGTTGAAATTGTTGTTTATGCGGCGAGCGCGGGTTTTGAGTTACGGCAACAAATAACTGTGCAAAGACCATCATGAAAAAACAAAATGCCAACAAAGCAATAAAAAATTACACTCCAACGTTTACACACACACACACACACATCTACACACAAGATGATATTCATTGAGGTTGGCAGCGTTGCTTGTTGCTGGCGTTGCCACATGATGCAAATTTTTAATAAGCCATTAGTAACACTTTGCAAAAGGCAAGCGTGCACGCTCATATATAACGCTCATTCAAAGCCAGACGCTTTGCCTTCAGCCGCCGCCATTTTGCGGGCATGTGCCGTTGTACGCTTGCTCGTCCTGACTGACTGTAAAAGTTGAAAGCATAAGGAAACTGTTAATTGAAAAAGTTTCCGGAGCGTCGATGTGCTCTTTCTTTCATACTTTTCTTACTTTCTTACTTTCTATCTATCATTTTATTCGTATAACCAGCCACAGCATGTGTTCGTACACACATACACACACACACAAAGACACGCCACAATGCACATACACACGCACACCCTTAGTTGTGCTCAGCAGCTCATGTAAAAGTATCTACAATTAAAAATTTAAGCGACAACAACAAAACTTTTATGCGTATTTTAAACAATTTTCATCATTAATGCATACATTATGCAGTTTTCGACCTATGATAAATTCAAGTCAACTCTTCTTTCAAACCTTTAGGTGTGTGTGAGTATTTAGCATAAAAATATATGTGTCAGAATGCTTCATTACGATGTGTTTAAAATATGTCAATTTGTATTTTTTGATATGTGTTTTTCAAACGTATGAATCTTGTTTGTTTTATATTCCAAAATTCTGACAACTCTTCTTATCTTTAATTATTAATGTTATGCAAATTTAACGTATACGTGATCTCTCAAGTGACCATGACTTTTTCATTATTCTGATTGCCTTAATGACACAGTGAGCAATGAAAACTTAATGAACTTGCTCTTTCGTGACTGTTTAATACACTTAACAACTGTAGACACACTCATTTTAGTGCACAGCAAAACACACATCAGAAATCACTGTTATGTGAAAAACTTTACCCGCACATTTGCTCTGGTCACCTTCACAAACCAATTCAACTGATACTGAGACTATGTATGTCTGTGACAGTTGCAAGTTGCACAAAACAACAACAACAACAACAAAAACAACAACGTCAACGTCAACATGCAAGACAAACTATATATGTATGTACATGAGAAGAAATACTAAGGAGAAGTTCCCAAAAAAAAAAGCAACAAAACTTGAAAACTTTCATGCACATTTCAAGTACTTTAGTAAACTTCACTCAAAACGTAAGCGACAATTGAATGCCCACACATGAACGCAGATATAAAGTGATGGGTAAAGAGGGGAGGGCTGGTGTGGAGAAATAGCTTAGATCTAGAAGAAAGTTGACTGTCATGTATGTCTTCATAAATTCTCAATGAAAACTTTGTCTAAGTATTCTTTTCCATCTTCCTTTTTACTTCCAACTTTGTTTTTGTAATGTAAATCGCAGTTGGGAGAAACTTTGTCTCCATTGGTATTGACTATTGTTCACAACGTTAATGAGCATATCTTGAAGCTTCGACGCTCTGGCGTTCTACAATTACTATTAGCTTACAAACAGCTTCATTTCCAACTAATTTATTTGTTGAAAAACAAAGAACAAAAATAAGAAAGAAAGGAAAAGGAAAAAAAAAAGAAGAGAAAACTATTTCTATCAATTTGCACTAATATATCCTTGAACTTTGTATCTTTGATTGCAGCAATTCATCGGGCTCCAAAGAGGCTTCTACGCCAGTAACAAGTCAAAGTGGTGGCATGGCTGCGCCAAGCGGTTCACAGGACTCAGGAGCAGCGGCGTCGGCAGCTGCAAGAGCAGCGCAAAAGGCGCTAACTACAAAGAAGCCTAAGCCGCATGATTCATATGCTGACCTGACCAAATTAGCGTCAAGTGGCCAATACGATCATGTGATAGTTGATAATTTGCCTGACGTGAATGTCGATAATCCAACAATGGCCGAAGTACTGCAACGACAAGCAAGGTAAGTCGAAAGTAGAATCATAATATGACATTGAATGTTCGGCAATCAATGATTTCAATTAAAGTTTTGTGATAACTCAAATTCATTTCGCACAAATCGTTAGCAATTTGTGCGATGCGCAAACTCATTAAATTTCGACAAATGCAATAACAAAATCGCTTAATATGTGCCACGTTTCAATTGCCATTTGTTCGAGTAAGTGTATGAGTGTGTGTATATTTATTTGGGAGTATATAAATCGCTAGAAGTATCTATGTGTGCTCAATAGTAGTTGCGTAAAATTGTTAATAGCATCATTGCGTTGATCATTACGGCATCGGCTGCTGCAACAACAATCATGAGTCGTTGAAAAAAAATACAACAACCAAAAAAATTCAATTTCCCTTAAGCGGAAAGGATAATGCCTTTGCTTTTGGCTTGGCTGCCAATGAGGTTGCTACTCTTGTTGCCAGTGGCAAGGGAACAATGTGACGAGTTTGCTTCGAAAGGAAGCTTTGCTCATGCTTACACTCGGCACGGGTTTCAGTCAGCGCAGTGCGACAAGTTGTCGCACTTACCTGTCTCTCTGCCCGGCTTGAGGTTTGTAGAGTTCGTGGCGCTTTTTGGCATCGACAAAATTGAAATGATTTTATTGAAATTTACGCTCCATTTACGTGACACATTTACGTTTTAGATATGTAACGTAACGTAACGTAAAGTAAAGTTACGCTTTCCTTTTTCCCTTTTGTTGTTGTTAGTATTTTATTTTATTTTATTTTTTTTTCCGCTTTTCAACTTGCAATTGTTGTAAATTGCTGTCGTCGCATTTGCTGTTGTTGTTGTTATCGCTACAGTTGTCGTAAGTGTTGCTGATGAGGGTGACGTTGATGCTGATAGCGTCTCATGTGATGTCTCAGCGTTTGTCGTCATTTGTATACGTACATACATATACTATCTGTAGTATACAATGAGTATGCGTGTGAGTGGGGGAAGTGGGTGAGGAATAGACGGGTCTATGCCTGTCAGTCGCTTGCCAACATTGCGTATGCGTAATTGTAGATAAAACGCAATCAAATAAAATTGCAATAAAGAAATCAATGTGGATTGCTTTGCCTTCTTTGGCTTTTCTTTCATTCTTTCTTTCGATCTTCATTTCGTCGATTTACTTAAGTATTTTGTGAAAATTTATTGCACAGTAAAATTTAAACGAATTCTTTCGATTACATTACGTTTTTGTTTTTTTTTTTTTCAATGTATGACAAAATTTGTTTGAAATTGGTATTTTTCTTAATTGGAATGAAATTTGAGTTTTGCAAACAAATATCTTCACGTCTATTAAAATTGGCTGAGTTGAGTTTTGTGTTTCAAAGTATTCAAATTGTTAATTGATTAGCTGAGCAGAGTTTTCTGTTTCAATGTATTGAAATTTTTAATTGATTAAAAATTCCATTCAATATTGCTGAATTGCTCTTTATATATCGTTTTTTTGTTGAGAGAATATTTGTTTGTGCAATTTCAAAGTGATGTGAACATTTCATTGGATTTTGGCACAAAGTTAAAGTTCTCTGGAATATCTCAGTGGCTTTCATGCACGTATAATTTTATTCACAAGTACTGTTTATGTAATCCATGTAATTCGTTGCAGTCTTTTTGGTTGTGATTTTTTTTTTGGATTTAACAAGTTTACGTTGGTAGCTTTGCATAAATTACGAGCGCACCTCATTTTTTAATTTCAAGTAAGTCGCTAACTATGCATTTTTTTTCACATCAGCATGTCGTATTAGTAATTTTATAAAAATACCAAAAAATATATATGTTAAAATGCATACAAAAAACTGTCCCGTGAAGGAAAAAAAAAAATATAAAAACAAAAAGGGAAAAGAACATGTAATAAATGTTGAAGGATATGAAAGGGATTCATTGTGCAAGGCAGGCGAAAAAGCGTGCCTGATATCTCATTAAAATTCTGTTCTGTTCATCTCGCTGACATTGTTCGCTGGCAGCATGCGACATGCTGCCACTGCGCAACCTGACTCACTCATTTACTTACTCACTCATAGCAAATGTATTCAACGCTCTTGTAGCGCATTTCAAGTAAAATGCTTATTTTTTTTCTCTATTTTTTTGGCTCATGCACTTTTTACTTATTTTAGTTTATTCAGCAGCCTTCATTGTAGCTGCTTATGGCGAAAGATTTGTACTTGCTATCTTTTTTGTTAAAATTTATTTTATTTTATTTTTTTTTTGTTTTTTTGCCAACATTTCTGAACAAATTTTTTTTTTACTTGAAATTTGGCCTAGCATGGCTCAGCATATCATGGCCCAGCTACTTGATACATCAGCAAAAATGCAACTATTAATGATTGCAGTCTTAGGTATATTTCAGAGCAGAGCAACAAACCGAACAAGCGAAACAAAAGTGCAAAAATGCAAATTCACGAAAAATGAAGAGAGAAAAAAAGAAAGAAGAATACAAAATATGGAAAAAATTTCAAAAGTTTTCTGCATGTATGAGAAATTATAAAAAGCCATGCTGATATTAATAATGGCAGACTATGAAAGTCGGCAAGATTATCATAATAACGAAGATGTCATCTAACATAGTGGATAACAGGAACATGACATGCGGCTCACATGACACACACACACACACACTTGTGTTAATTTGTATGCCTATAGGTATGCCTTCGCGGTGCTTCTGAGTTGACACAATGTAGCTCATGTTGCCTATGCCACAAGCGACGGAGACGGCGACAGTGACAGCGTCTGCTTAGTGCAGTGAGCAGTTAATTAGTATGACAAATTTTAATTAGCATTATATAATTTGAGGCGCTCATTTTTTGTTGCTGTTCGGTCGTTATAACTTACATTGCCTCAACTCATTTAAAATCAAGTTAACCGCAGAGTTTTTAAACCTTTTTGGCAACGCTGACATTCCACTTGGCAGCAGCTGCACAGACGCTAATGTTATTGCTTTTAATGTGCTTCGTAGTTGGTTTGTGTTATGTTTTGTTGCTCAACAGATTCTACAACGCCAACTTGAATTTTACAGCTAAGATGAAGGAAGCGACTGTGTGTCTGTTTGCCTTGCTTTCAGTCAGCCAGTCACTCAGTCATTCACTCAGTCAGTTGCTGTTATCCTTTACGTTGACCAAGTTTTGCTTTTTCACATTTTGTTTCCCTTTTTTTTTCTTCCTTTTTTTTCTGGGGTTTTTCGTTTGCCACAATTTCACACGCAGTGGAAACTTTTCTGCTGGCACATATTAAAATGGAAAGAAAAGCAGCGCGTGCGAAAGTATTTGCAACGCGCGCTGGCCGCAATTTTGTCGCACGTTGTAAAAAGCTGGCGTGCCACACTCGACATTGTAGCGAGCGGCAAAGGCTGATTGCTCTCAGCTGGTGCTGTGTGCTGTGTGCTTCTATTGCTTTCGTCTTTACTTTATTTTTCAAGAAATGTAACACACTAAAAAAGAAAGCTGCTCCAGCTTCGAGCACTAAGATGGGAAAACTTTACTGACATTTTTTGCAGACTTTACAACAGCAGCGGCAACGTCAGCGTCTTGATTCCCTGCTACTTCTTCAATTCTTACTGCCTTCACTTCTTTTGCTATTTTATTTGTATGTCTGTATGTATGTATGTACGTATTTTAGCGCACACGTTCGCGAACAACATTGCTATGCTATGAAAACACTCAAGCCCCAACCCGAACTGACACGTTCCAACGGCGCGCATCTTCATCGGTCGGTTGGCTCTCGTTTACTTAAAGTTTTAAGCGTTGTTAGCGGAATTTGGCAGCCGCCAAAAGTTGCCGAGCATTATTTGAAATACTAATTTAAAATTGAAATGAATTTAATTTCCGGCCTTCCTTTGAAATCGTTGCTCGCCGCTGTTTTTTATGCCATATTGAATTACTTTTCAAAAACAAAAAAAAATTTATAAGAAAAAGAAAATCAAAAATATTAAGTTCGAAAAAAAAAAATCATTTTCAATTATTTTTGCCTGTACGCCACTTTTCATTTAGCATATCAACTTTTTTCACGTGCACTGCGTGTTCTTTACGACTCTACGACTACGGCTATGGTAACGGCTACGGCTTTGACACCAGTCTCGCACTCACTCTATCTGCCTGTCTGTCTGTCTGTCTGTCTATCTCTTTCTCTTTGCTTACTATGACAAAATGCGTTGAACGTGAGCTGACTGTCACTTCCGCAGCGCGTCCTGTCTTCTTAATTCAAATTGTTGTTGTTGCCTGACACAAAAGCAGAAAAATAGTGAAATTAAAAGGGATGGCAATATCACATGGAACAACGTTAAAAATAGTAAAAGAAAAATTTTAACGCCATTTTGTTTGTTATATTTTCTCCATTGTTGCTCGGCAACTGATTTACGTGACTCAATTACAAAAGGATTTATTTTTCATATCCTGTTTGTAAATTAGAAAAGCGTTTCCGTTTTTACTTCAACTTTTGATTTTCGCTTGGCTTACTTTCAAAAGCAATGAAAACGGCGCGTGATTTTCAACACACGCCGAGAATTCAAATTTAAAATTTATTTATAGTCACAAAACATTAAATTAATTTTTTTTTGTTTTTTTTTTTGTTTTGTGAGTTAAAAGCCAAAACCGATTCTTGAAGGGTCCATCAATTATGGCTAACACAATAAGCATGCCGTTGGATTTGCTGTCGGCATTCCTTTTTGGCAGCTCGGCCACAAATGCGTATGACAAATGAAACATACGACGGAATTTGACTTGCCGGAACGACACATTTAGGCACGAGTGAAGTATGACCGTGGTGATTATGTGGCTATATTTGCCTTACAACGGCTTTGTCCCACCACCGCATTTTGCAATAGTCAGCGTTACTCGTTGGCTGCAAAGCGTGAATGAACACACAAGCCCTTTCACTGAGTGTGCTGAGTGAGGCTAACTTGATTCGATTCAATTCCTTTCGTTTCGATTCGATTCGTGTCGACTGAGTTGAGTTGAGTTCAGTAGAGTACAGTTGGATTGAACGGCGGCAGCAGCTGCAGCAGCGTCAGCATCAGCATCAGTATCAGCATCAACTTTTGTGGTCAACTGCGTAAAGTGTTGTTGACCAATAAAATGACAATTTGGCTTGTGAGCGCGCCAAGGGTTAAGAGCGTGCTATTATGGTCAGTGGCTTGCGGTATTGGTGTCCAACAAAGACTTTAAATTTTTTAAAGCCGAAATACACGCTTCTTCTTAGCCTTCAGTACACGTGTCACTCGAAACATTTCGGAAGTTGCTGTCAATGCCATAAAAAAAAAAAAAAATTCTTGAAAAAAAAATATTGAAAGTCATCGTTGGTGACTTTCGGTTGAAGGTTAACTCGCATCGAGTAACTGCAAATGGACTACTCTCAAATATTTGTATCCTTCCGGTGGCAACGTAGTAAAGTTTAACATGCAGAACGGCAATGAAGTAAAGCGAAAAGAAAAGGAACAAGAAAAGAAAAGGGAAAAAATGAGAAAAAAATTACGGAAGCCAACGTCAACAAGCAAATTATGAAAAGGAGTAACGGTGACATTTGTCCTTCCATGCTGGTATTTCTTATGCTTGCTTTTAACAGCTACAAGGACAAAGAATATGGCATCGTGTCATGCAGTAGCATCACCAGCCTCAAGAACAATAACAACAGTAAAATCAACAGCGATGAAGACGCATAAAGCATAAAAAGTAAAAGCAGCATCAACATCAGCATCAGCATCAGCAGCACCATCATCATCGTTGAACGGAAGTGACTACATTATCGTGATAAACATGGCATGCAGACAGACAGGCGGACGGAACGACATCGGTCATGATACACTGACTTTGTCTATGGAGACTGCAAACAGGACGCTCATCTATATGGCTGTGTGTGTGTGTATGTGTGTATCTGTGTGACACCAGTGACATCTGCTATTGTGCTTCCTCTTACCAACGTTGTCAATGTAAACACACCTACCCACACTAGAAACAACACCTCCCGAAAGCTCTTGGCATATTTGTTCCAAGTCTCCCAGACGCACAGACGCTCAGCCTCGCTTTGTTTACGGCATGACTTATTATAGCGTTTAATACGAGTTCGGCTAGCAACATGAGCCAACAAAAAACAAGTATGAGTCCTATATGAGTTTACTTTCACAGCCAGTCTAGAGTCTATTTGGAGTCACTGCCTTTTTTTCATGTTTATGGCATCATTATTTGTTGCTACCGTCTACAACACTTGAGCAGCTGAAACGCAACATTTTGTGTCAAGTCGCTCTGCCTCTGCCGCTGCGACTAACTCAAAGACAAACTCATTGCACAACTCTTGAAAAGTTAAAAGTTTGTAAAACATTTGGCAACATTAAATGCTGATTATCAGTACGAGTGCGAGTGTGAGTGCAAGTGCGGTACGGCAATCTCTTTTCTATGTTATGCTAAATCTGCAAGCGTAGCAGAAAATGTAAAAATTGCTTTTAACATGAAAAAGACAAACTCTTATGGAGCAATATCAACAAAAACCAAAAAAAAAAAAAAAAACGCATTTCAAATGCAAAAAATGCAAAAAAAAAAGGGAAAAACGGAAAATAAGTGAAAAAAGGCTAAGCAGGAAGAAAATGTCAAACGTCGATGTGCACTTATCTAAAACTTGTTCTTAATGCTGCTACACGTTGCACCTTGCTCCCATTTTCCGCCCTCTTTAAGCTGTTCAGGCTGACTTTTACTTGTGCATCTCCTTGTCTTTCCAGCGTTTTGTTTGTGCATCATTTTGAGCAAATTGTAAAGGAAAGCGAGCCAAAACAGTTGAGAGTAGCAACAGTTTTTCCCGAGTACATACACACACACATACACATAAACACACATGCACAGTCGCATTTAAATATTTTACTTTAGCACTTATTTACTTGAACAAACAAGACAAACAAAGAATGAAAGACGAACGTAAGGTTTTCATTTGGAAACCAAATCGTTTGAGTAACTTTGACAAGCAACGATGACAAAACCAATGAAAACTTGAGAGCTTTTGAGACATTTTTAGTAGCACATTAGCGTTGTTCGTCATTGTGGTTTCATATTTAGTCGACAATTGTTTTCCATAATGCATTAACTCATTGGTTATTCTTTCATTTGCAGCACTAATATCACAAATCTGGATCTTTTCCATTTGCACATCTCAAAGAAGGAGCTTTATCCGGAGAATGACACCACGGTTGATGCGGTGCTACGTGATATGATCAATATGCCAATACAACATGTCGGTGAGTATCTCAACTGTTAATTTAAGCACATAAGATTCAAAATAAAATAGATTTTTTTTTAACTTTTGGTATCCAACATTTGGACAAGTCGTAGCTGTAACTTTAAGTTTTTATCCTTTAATATGCAAATATCGAACGAACAACTTCTTTCTTTTTCCACAACTTCATTTTCCTCTCGTATCCTTTATTTTGTTTCTATTTGTTTGTTTGTTAGTTTGCTAAAAGTATTTGTTGTTACCTAAAAGTTAATATTTTCAGTTTTCATACTGTAATAATTTAAATAAAAGCCGGTGATTCTGTTCGTATCCTTGGCATAGCAGCACAAGTAGAAAAACAACAATATAAACTCCTGGTGCAACTGAATTTAGTAGACAAAAGTTTTTACTGCAACGAAAAATGAAAGACAAAAGAGGAATTATAAAAACAATAATAACTACAAAACAAAAGAGGAAAAACAAATGCATTTAAAAAATAAACACAATAACAAAACAAAATATTATTGTTTACTTTTACTGCAAACAGAATACTCAAGCATGCATGTTTGTCTATTTTAGTTGATTGTCGTTGCGAATTAAAGCAATAAACAAAAACTACGACAAAGTAAATTTTTTTTATATTTTTTTTCTTCTTCAAGTTTTTAGGGTGTCATTCAAGTTAGCAAACCAACACGACTACAAACAAGTTTTACAAGCAAATATCTCAAAATAATTATGAATATTTCGACTAGAGTCGAGTGTAAGACAAGCCTATGAGTATGTTTGTGTGTATGTTTGTTACTATCTTAAGGACGCATTCACATGAGGAAACGCATAGTTGTCTTGCTGCAAGCTTTTCTGCCTGATAGTGCGCCTAGTTGCATGCTACAAAAACATATCAAAACTAATAACATATATCAAAGTTTGCCAAGAGACCACAATTGCGCCACAATGTTCTTTGCTCTGCTTTGCGATGCCTCGCTTGCTGTGCCAACAACACTTGCTTTATCATTATGTAAAACTCGTTGTTTGTGACTTGTTCAGGGGCGAACTTGATAAGTTTTCTATATGCAGAAGAATTTAATTGTTAAAGGGTATTTCACTACTCCCAAAGAAAAATTCTTTTCTATGACAATCATTTGTTTTTATTTCTTCATTTCAAATATCTTGGCGGTTTTTGTAACTTTTTCAATATAAAATCATTCATTTATGTCGCCCTCAAGTCCATCCTGATTTTCATGCTTATTCATAATACAAATATGAGCTACTGTAGTTTATTGTTTCACCGTTGCCGCCGTCCTTTTGTCTACTTTATGTGTACAAACTTGTATTATATATAATATTGTGTCACTTTGATGAGGCTTCAGAAGCAAAGCCCCATTTCACTTGAAGTTTTATACCATCTCAATGGTCTCAAATATGGTCTCCTATAACATTCCACTTTCTTTATTATTTTAAGATTTCTTTCAGTAAGCATCAGAAAATTGAATCACTAAAGATAGAAAGAGCGAGTCAAAGGAGCTCTTGCTCTTGGCAAATTTGTGGCAACAGCAATATTTGATTTTCATTAAGCAAATTGTTAAATTTTCTTAAAATTTTCTACATTGGTAAACATTAATTGCAAAAATTGTTATTTTTAAAACTATAACTTTGATCGTTGAATTGCACATTTCATGTATTTTATTATAAATAACATGATATCCATAAATAAATTGTATATACGTACATATATATTATTATTTTTTTTTAATTTGCATTTGCTCTGATAAATTTGAATGCGTTTAAAACTTTTATTTGATTTACTTGTTATTAATTTTTAATTTTTGAATTTCGATACTTTGCAGTACAAAAGGAGGGCGGCACACAGCTAAAACTGATTATCGAGTATCCGAACGATGTGAAGGCCTTGATGAAGCCGATGCGGTGAGTTAATAACCTGAAATGTTTTACATTCACCAACATATGAAAATAATTTGCATTCATTGAAATCGTTGGCAGTGAAGCGAAGCTTTTCAGTCGTTGTAAATAATATTGCATGTGCCTCGGGTGATGGCTGATGGGTGACGTGCAACGTATAACTTGACTCATTTGTGTTTTATAATATTTTACATTGCTGTCTGCTTCGCATTAAAGTATAAATCGCGACATATGTCAAGCTTAATATGCCAACAATAATGATTTCAACCAAAAGGGACAGAAATGTACATATATAAAAAACCATTTTATAAAGACAAAGTAAACGTGCATCGTACATCCTTGTCGCAATGTCCTTGTCGCAGTTAATCAAGCCGAAAAGCAGCAAATTAAAAGTCCGTTTTTGTTCGCCGTCAAGGATGCTCAACTGATGGTGGCGCATTTTAATTGACGGAAGGCAACGGCTGCAGACGCCACAGCATGAAATGCTTTAATAAGGCGATGAAAGAAATTTTGCAGTTTATATTGTAACAACATGCATACCAAAGTGCATTCATACGTATGTATGTATGAACATACATAAATGAATTTTTATATAATATGCGGATTTTGCCCTAATTGAATCGCTGTCGTTGGCCGTCAAGCGCATTTATTTATTTTCGTTTAAGTTTGTAACTTGGCTGAATTTTAAATAAGAAACACTTTCGGCTTTTTTTTTTGTATTTACCACTGCTTTTTTATTGTTTTCATTGCAAGTCAATAAAAAGCAGTGAAAAAATCAGCACCAGAATAAATAAATAATGCGAAAACGCAAACGAAACGCGCAACTTTCACAGCTCAAGGATATTTTTGCGACTGTATGTGCGTGTGTGTTGTGTGTGTGTAGGGTTTTGTGTGTATGTGTGCGTGTGTGAGCATGATTGTAATCAAATTGAAATGCTGTGCATTTATTTTTAACGAGTTTTAAGTGCGTTCTGCCGCACGCCAATCGAAATGATTCGAATGATTGCTTATACGAGTCCTTTTAATGTTGTCCATTTAAATTTCAATGTTGGAAAATTCTACTGAATTTTGTAATTAAATTTACACGTGCACACACACACACACAACCCCACATGTTCATTCATTCAGTGGTAAGCAGGTGTTAAAGACTCTTCAATTACATTTACTGTTGCAAAGAGCAACAGCAGGAGCAATAATGATGACGACCACCAAACTGTCATTCAGCCAAAGTTGAATTCTCTGAGTTTTGGTTAAAGTAATTCACTCATTTTATTTAATTTTCGGGGTTTTTTTTTCTTTATATTTACTCATTTTTCTTATTTGATATTAAAACTGTTTTCTACTCTTTTTCGACAGTTTTCCACGGGACCAACAAACTTTGCCCAATCATTTCTACTTTACTGACTATGAGCGTCACAATGCGGAAATTGCTGCCTTTCATTTGGACAGGTGAGTGATAATAAAAATATATTGTCAAATGGCAATAGTGTAATTAACAGAAACTGAAAATTGCACCTTGTCAAATATTTGTATTTATATGTTGTTTGAAAATCGTATGATCAGTGGAAATTTTATTTTTTTATGCATCAAGAATTCTTAGGATTCCCCTATGAGTCATATCGTTTTTTAATAATTTATCAAACAGCCTTGACTTCAGTGCTTCTTTGATATTAATTTGATGAGAAAGAAACTAGTTGATCTTGTCCTATTTCAAAGCTATAAACTTGCCTACATGACGTATACTCGACATTATTATCATTAGCATTTTCTGACTGTTACAAATCATTTGTGTACCTAAAATTTATTCATAATAAACAGTCAGATCAAAAATCAAAAAAAAATAAATAAATTAGAAGACAACCAAGCGTTAAATTCAATGCTTGCATTAATCACTCACACATGTGTTAACCATGAATAATGTCCGTTTAAATTAATTTAAATAATTAATTGTACATTTTAATTAAATTAGCTTCTTTTTAGCCCGCATTCTCTAGAAGTTTTAATTACTTTTTGTAATTGAAAATATTTTCCAATCTTTTGTTATAAATTTTTTACATGTCACTACAAAATGCAATTAATGACTTTTCGGCTAACAATCAATTATTTGAAAAGGGGAAAAAATATAAAACAAACAAAAAAAAAAAAATAATAAAAATTCATAAATAAAACTAATACACAACTTCAAATAGCTGCGATTAACGGCTATGCCACACAACACAACACCTTAACTCACTCAAAGCCAAAGCAAATTTAACCGACATAACTCGACATGACCTTTTTTCATGGATAATTAACTCGACAACGAGCACATGAGCATGTTATAAACTAAAGTATTATGGTCAGTCATGATGCGATACAGCAGCGAATATGAGCGAATTCGGGACGCCTGACTCATTGCTGGCCCGTAACGTTGGCGCGCTTAAAAGCATGTCAGGCGGCTTGATGGCTTGTGAAGTTTTTTTATTTCATCTTTTTTTTTTTTTCTTCCCTTGTCTGTTCTAACAAAACGTTTTGCTCATTGTGTTTGAGTGTGTGTGTGTGTGTGTCTCTGTTGAGACTGCGATGGTAAACATTCGTTTATGAGCAAATAATGCAGACACAAGTGACATAGACGGCAAACAATTGGATAGACTCACTGCTGAACTTATGAGAATTGTGTCCGGAAAAATATGAAAATGCCGGATGGCTTGACTAAAAGTTAAGTGTAGTAGCAAAAGGTTAATTACAAAAGCAAACTTATTTTCCCCTGCTGCTGTTAATTTTGCTGTTCTTGTGGCTGATGATGGCTGCCAACAACAAAAACAATGAGACCAGTGGAAAGAAAAGTCGAGCGAGAATAATTTTCGGATTTAGTTTAAGTATCCAAATACATGTTGTAATTGTTGTGGGAACAGCAAATTTTAAATTTCCTATCATCGTCGTCGACATAATTTTTTCTGTTTACCATTTTCAACGTAAAATCAACATCAAAATTACTGCAAGAATCTAAACCAGAAACGGAAAATTAAAGTTAGGTAAAAGTTTATTTCTGTGACGTTTCTTGCGCAAGTAAGGGCGGATTTAAATTGTGTTGCGCGTTGTGCGAAATATGAGCACGAACCGCAAAATGAAATTATGGCGCTGCTGCGCCCTCAAGTGATGTGAATGAAAACGCACTTACCAGCCAACAACAACAACAACAAGAACGGCAGCGACAACGACAACTTTGCCGATGCCGATGCCGAGACACGACACCGAGAAGGACAAGAATGACAGCGACAACGGCAGCAGCGATGCTCTGTACTCGAAGGACCTTGCGAACCCCACCCAAACAATGAACATTTCTCATGTTAGCCTTCGTTCGTTTTGTAAATATTTTCGATATATTTTATGTGGCTGGCTTGCCTGTCGGCGGGCAGGAGGTGGCGGCAGCGGTTGTCGGTTGTTGGGCTGAGTTGTGTTGTGTTGCGCTTTTCGGTATTTCTTGCCATTAACAAGTCGGTTTCTTTTTCTTTGCTTTTTTTGTGTTTTTTTTTTTTTTTTGTATTTTATTTTATTTTTTTATAGATGTTCAGTCGACTTGGTCTTTTTTTTTCTTTCGCTTTTTGGCATTGTGTGTACTTATGTTCTTTATGCCTTTTCTTTGCAGACTTCTGGGCTTTCGACGTGCAATGCCCGTCACCGGACGTTTGCTGAACATCACCACGGAAATTTATCAACTTGCCGATGAGAATTTATTAAAGACATTCTTTGTTTCGCCATCAGCGAATTTATGCTTTCACGGAAAGTGCTCGTATTATTGCGACACCTCGCATGCCATTTGCGGCAATCCGGACATGCTTGAAGGCTCCTTTGCCGCATTTCTGCCCGCCTTCAACTTGGCTACACGAAAGGTGAGTACAAAAAGCCACAAAATAAAAATATTGTCCACACAAATTTTTGGCAATACTGGAAACACTAATGTTTGTTGTTTGTTACTGTTGTTATTGTGGCTCTCGGTTGTTGGTTGTTGTATGAGCCTGGCGCTCCCATTGTTTGTCGGTAGGCGATGAAAAGCGGCTGGGGGATGGTGGGCCTCCTATGCCACTGCCAAAGGCCAGCTGTCAGTGTGAGCATAGCGGGCTTTTTGATTAATGTTAGCGCTTGGGCGCCTACAAACAATGTTGCTGCAGCTGAGGGGCATCTTTCAAAGAGGATCTTACTTGGAATGACATAAAATAATAATTTATATGTTCTATACTCTCACACTCTCTCTGTGCTGAGGTTGCTTGTGTTGCTTATTTTTTTGTTTTATTTTATTCTTTGGCTTATTATTTTTATTTATTTTTGTGTTTATTTGTACGGAACTTATGTCTTGTGATTTGTGTTTTATAAAAAAAAAAAAAAAATTTTTTTTAGAAAAATGAAAAGATTCGTAGGGAAATTCTAAAGAAAAAAAAAAAAACAACAAAAAGGTCAAAGAAAGCAAACAGGTGAGCTTGTAGTTAAAATTGCCTTTGATTTGTTTTCGCCTCTTGTATTTTCTTTTGTTTCCTTCATTTTGTCTTTCTATGTTTTGTGTGAATATTTTCTAAACGTGTGTCTGTATGTGTTTGTGTGTATGTCTGTCGTTGTATATGTGCCTCATTCAATGTGTCTATGTAATGCTTTGATGTTGCTTAGCCTATGATATAATATTCAAACGCGAACATGTCTTCATTTCTTATGAGCACCCATTAAAGCTTATCTTGCGCTCATCAACTTAACTTTACTCTCTACTCCGCACAGGGATAAAAAAAACAAATGAAATTCACTTAATTTAAGCAAAAAGTTCATCAAATTTTAGCTATGACATTTTTTGGGTCTGCATTGACATATTTCCTCTTGTTGTTATTTGTATTTACCCAAAATTCTATTCATTCGTCGTTCATTTGCCTAATTTACATAATTTCTATATTATCCTTTGTTTATCTGTACCCACGCCTTCTGTGAATTAAAAATATTGTTTCATATCTGCGAAAATCTCTTGAAGCACTAAATGAAAACAAGAAGAAGAAAAAATAAAACACAAAAAACTACAACAACAAAATAGAAATGAAAAATTTGCCAGTCGTACTTAATAAATTTTACAGACTCTTTTCGGGCAGTCGTGCGTAAAACCTCTCAATGAGCGCAAAGGCAAAGAAACCAAACCGAGAAAAAAAAAAATGAAAAAAACAGAAAAACAAAACAAAAAATAACATCTTTTAAATGCAAATTACCGAAAAATTAAAAAAACAGGAATACAAAATGAAGTGGATTTGGGTGCGGTCGGTTGAGCTTAGCTTTGCTCGGTTGGAATATGAGAGAATATGCCGCAGTGCGCAGTAAAAAAAAAAATTATATATATATATATAAATAAAAAAGGGTTAATCCCATTTTTCGCCATCAGTCTTTGCCTCTTTGTTTTTGTTGTTGATGTTTTGTTTTTTATTTTTTTGCAACTAAATCGTTTTGTAGCTATATTTTTCTTTACTCTTTCTATTTTTGCCGCTTTTGCCTCAAAGGAATTTTAACTCAACTGTTTACAAGTAGAAAATGTTTAAGTGTATACTTGAGATTTGTGCCGAGTCGGTTGAGTCTGCTGTAAATTATGCACGGGAGATCATTTTTCTTACACTGAAGCAGTTTTTGTTGTATACTTTTGGGGCTCTTCCGACTGCGGCTAAATAAAGTGTATCTAAACAAAAGGCATATTTAGCAAAGAATGAATGAAGTCTTTGCGGAGGGTTTAGTTTGGTTTCGTGTTCTCTATGTTGTGACTCATTTTTTTCAGACAGTCATGGTTGATTTTAACTTTGTGCTTTTGTGCAACAATTTTAATTAAGTTGCAAATTTTAATTTTGCGCTTGTTTCATTTAATGAAGGTACAAAACATAAAAAATTAAGCCTTTTATTTGATACTAATGAACAAATGGTTGGGACATATTTACGTTTTTGTGGCACAGTAAAGATGTAAGCAAAAGCAAAGTCAAAGTTATCAACGCTTTCTACCTGTTCGGTACAGATAAGAAGAAAAATCCAAGCAAACAATTTTTTTTCAATTGAAAACGTTTTTTTATTTACTGTTCATCAAGTGAATTATTTTTTTCTTACAACTTCAATGAAATGTTGAAACCATAAAGCATTTCATAGAATATTTAACAAAAATAATTGCGTTTATGACTTCACTTTTTATGAGCGTGCAAATGTATTTAAAAAGAAAAAAAAAATAAAGAAGATAATTCTTAACTGTTAAAAATTGCATTATTTTCTGAAGTCATTTTTTATGTACGTTGGTATGTTCATCGTTCTAAAATTTAATAACGCCTGATTTATGCGAGCGAAGACGCCTTTCGTCCTTTATGCATAAAAAATGCAACGTTTAGCGTTTTTCTGTTTTCCTTACTTTTCTTTTTCGTTTTTTGTTTTTGCAATTTTATTTTTCTTTCGTTTTCATGTTCATATTTGACTTTCCGTTGAATGTGCTGCCATTTTTTTCATCGTTCGTCTGCTGTTGCATTCTGCCTCGCGTCGGCTTCCGGTCATTACATGCTTTTGCTACCTTACCGCGCTTTTATGATTATTTCAAGGATATTTTTTTTTTGTGTTTTTATTTTTTTGGTTTTTTTTTTTTGTTTTCCGTTTCTTTACTTTTATTTTGCGTTTACTCACTTCATTTTATTTTCTTCGTTTGGTACAGCAGTTGCGGAAGGTAAGTGTTCTTTTTTTTTTTTTCCTTTTCTTTGGTTCAGCCGAAGTCATCCTCGTGGTTCATGCAGCTGCCGTCGTATCCGCTGCCATTGCTGCTGCTGCGGCTGCTGCTAGCGTTGACTAAACGCGGTCATAAGCAGCATAAATTTTAAGTGGCATGAGCACAAAAGCTAAGGAAAATGTTGGCAGCACAAGTTTTATTGCGCTTACTTCTTAGTTGTGGAAGAACGACCGCGAATTTTGCATCTTTCGACTTTTTTTTTTTAGATTTCACGTGGTTTTTCCTTTTCGCTTTTGATGTTTTTAATAATTTCATTTCTTTTTTTTTTTAATTTTTTTTTTATTTTGAAATTAATATTGTTTGCGTTTGGTATCTTGAACAAAAGCAACGAAAGTAGCGTATCAAGCTTCCGAAGTATACACAGGCGGACAAAATGAAAGTAAGAGAGTGAGAGAGATAGAGAGGGACGGAGAGAGAGAGTATTCTCAAGTCAAGTTGAGAAATTAATTTATTCTGTTGTGGCAGCAGTCGCAACTTAAACGAGTTGAACTTACCTGCTGTAGTTGGGTTCGAGGGGCACGGTCGGATTTGGGCGTTTGCCATGGCATTTTGTAATAATAATGTTGGCATGCCAAAATGAGAAATAAATATTTTTACTAGAATCACTTGTGGCATATTAATTCGGTTTGTTTTTATTTTTTTTTTTTTTATTTTTTGCTCTTTACTTTTCCATATTCAAATTGAAACTAAATTGATTTTATACTTTTGTGTCGTTCTCCGTTTTTTTTTTTTCGTTTATCCTCTCAACTATGCACAGCTCTGGCGTCATCCATGGCGACGATCCTATCACAAACGCAAGAAGGCCCAATGGGAGACAGATGCCAATTATTGTTCTATGGTAAGTGCTGCGATTTTATTCAATGGTCGATTTTTTGGTCGCACTCCGTGTGCGGTTACTTTTATTTAATTTGCATTTAAACTCGAAATGAAATGCAAATGTTTTTATTCACTTGAACTCAGACTGAAAGACACTCGAAGATTTCTAAGAAAATTGAGTTTTCTCTTGTCTTTTTTGTATTTTTGACTTAATTAAGCAATCACTTGTTAGTCCGTCTATGCGTCCAACTGTCCGTCTGTTTATACTAACAGCTTGAGAGGCTTCAATTTGGGTTTTATGCAAATTTCCATACAACTAAATTATATTTCATATATACATATATACAACAGTTGGTCACATTATGCAATAATTTTTTTAGTTCGTTGAACAACCAATTGTGTGAAATTCTTTCTTTAGATTTTAAATTCAAATTGCAAGATGGTATTTTTCTAACTCAATTAGAGTTCAAAATTCAAGTCGAAAGTTTAAATACAAATTGTAAAAAACCACCAAAAAGTGCTTAATGTCCTTTTGAGGTTATTTAAAAAAATTCTCGCTGTAAGCTTAAACTTTAAAATTACTTGTTTCGTAACAAGGTAACACAAAAACGTTGCTTTGTTGTTATCGTTGTTGTGTTATGCTTTCATTGTTTGGCTTATTCTTCATGTTTTCACTCAATCGCCTGCAGGTACGTGATATACCGCCCTATGACGAGGGTCGACGCCTTTTGGACATTATGGACATGTCTGTTTTTGACTTTTTCACCGGCAACATGGATCGGCATCATTACGAGACGTTCAAGTAAGTTTTCATCATGGAATTTCTTTATTAAAAGTGATTTTGGTTTTGACTTTGATGACTGCAATTTAATTAACAATGGCGCAACAAGCCACAGCACTTCAATGCATTTTTTCTTTTTTTTTTTTTTTGCTAATGAAGACTTCACTTGTCGGCAACTCATTGGCAGCGATATCATTTTCATTTTCATTACCTTAGATGGCAATGGTCTTTCTACAGATGTCGTATGACAAGTCTTAACTCGATGCTGCAAGCACCCAATTCACATTTACCTCAATTGAGCTTTGTCAACTCATTTGTTAGTCCGTCCGTCCGTCCGTCAGTATGTCGATTTGCTGCTGCATTCCGGCTTTTGAGTATGGCATAATGCGTTCAGTTTATTTCCGCACAAATGATTTTGCTTAGTTTCGTCTTTTCTGCCAATGTCGAATGCATTAGTCGCCAACACAAAACAAATGTGAGCCAATTTTCCATAAGGAGCATTGCAAGCGTGAATTCATCGTATGGTGAGCAACGTATTACGTATACGCTCTGTATAAGCCGCACCCCGAATGTAGTCAAATATGGTTGGGCGCGTTGCCAGCCCACAGCCCATACCCAATCGGGTTGCCATTGTCTAACAAATCGCGTTTGGCTGCTGGCATTTGTTGGCTTTGAGTACGCTTTTTGCATGCCAACCGCAAAATGTCGAACAAATGCCATCAAACGTTCTGGCAAGACAGAGAAGATAGCTCCTCTCTGTCTATATTGTGTTTGCCTTGCAGTAGCGACAATATCATCATCATCAGCAGCAGCAGCACTGACATCATCAACGTGTGTGTGTATGTGCGTGTTTGTATGTGTCTGTAGTTGTCTGTTTGCTTGTACATGTGTCATAAATGCAGTTTCTTTATTGTTGCCTCCGAGGCTGCTCAAATTGATTTACCCAGCCAAGGGGCTGCGTGTAAGAAGCTCTTTTTTGCTCAGCTACAATTATGACAGATTTGTAAAATTCAACTTTTCGCATATACACTTTCATCCGTAGGGTTTATGGCAATGACACATTCACTTTGCATCTGGATCATGGACGCGGCTTTGGTAAACCGTTTCAGGATGAGTTGACCATTTTGGCACCTGTGCTGCAATGTTGCATGATACGAAAGTCAACGTTGCAACAGTTGCTTACGTAAGTTGCTTTTTGAAAATTGAAATTTTCTAATCATATTTTCAATTAAATTTCATCAATTAAATTTGTGTTATTTAAATTTTTTTTTTTTTTTTATATTTCAATTTATTCTTCTGTCTCCTGCACAGTTTCCACAATGGACCCAAGCCGCTTTCACAACTGATGCGCGAATCACTTAGCCGTGATCCACTCACGCCGGTGCTTTGGGAGCCGCACCTAACGGCGCTCGATCGCCGCGTTGACATTGTGCTGCAGAGCATACGTGACTGCATCAAGCGAAATCCGCCGGAGACGGACACGGATCTCTCCGACAACGATTTGTCGTCATAGCGTTCAAAACGCTCAGCGCGTCGAGGAGTCTAAGCCTAAAGTTTTAGTATAGTCGAAACCTAAACTAAAGTTGATTAACTAATTAACGTTAGCAAATTAATTATGATGTAATTATGTAGTTGAATCTAGCAATGCGAGCAAGCAAAAACAAATTCATTTAATGCGAACGGCCAGATTGCTTTTGAAAAAAGCGCGCCGTCACTGACGTTTTTAAGCGTTTGCAACAAACAAAAAGTTGCAACGAAAAATACCAAAAAACAAAAAAAAAAGACAAAAATTTAAGAAGAAAAAAAAAACATTAAAGTGTAGCCTAAATTGTTTGTGAATGTGAATTGAAAATTAAGTACCTTAAAGATTAAGTTGGCAGCTATGTATGTTCATGCGAAGGTCGTGTGAAGAGTTCATCCTACGATAGGTGCCAAAAAAAAGAAACGCTCTCAGCGCGAAGCTGAGCAGTGCGGCGAGACGAAATGTCGATGAAAAGCGCGTGACATTTTTTTTTATTACAACAACGTGCATATAAGTAAAACAACTAATTGAAAAAAGACTATAAGTAACTATTTTCTACACGTGTAATTATTTATTAGTTATTTCCAATGCATTATATTTTACAAAGAAAAAACTAAACTAAAACAAAGAGTGTGAAAAAACACGCTACAATTGGCTGAAATTTTTCTATGCACTTTAATTAAATTTTAAGCATTATTTCCATTGAAAATCATATAATTTTAGTTCTCATTTATTTGATTATTATATTTCATTGCATAATTTAGCAAATGTACTTTAAATGGTTACAAACTACTGAAACAATCTTTACACTGCAACTGCAATTGCAACTAAGTGGATTAGTTTACTTATTTTTAGTTAAATAATATTTAGTTTGCTAATTTTGAACATGTTATTTAAGACTTCATTAGCTGTAAAATCATCAAAATAAAGCAAAACATTCAGAAGTTGTTGTTAAGCAGCAAAAGACAGAAAATTATTAATAATTTGAGTTAAACAAAAAGTACATGCAACAAAGACAAAACAAAATTTATTTCAATAAAATACCAAAGAAATACAATTTTAATGATTTTCCATTTGGTTTGGCGTTAACAAGAAAACACAAAATTATGCTTATTTGCGATACAATTTGAGTTTTAATTATTTATTATTCTTTAAACTGTAACTTTAATCTAAAGGGAGAAAAAATCGTACATTTGCGTACCTTGAAATGACTTTGAATAAATTAAGTTGTAACAAACGAGCAAAAATCTATTAAGTTTTTAGTGTACTGTTTAAAAAAAAATTGTTTAAATATAATTAATTGTTATTAATAAATGAGTTGAAAAATTCTTTGAAGTTCTGCCTTTTTATTTCAAAGGGGGGAAAGTGTGTAAAATTTTTAGTGTGTTCTTTTCCGACCTGAGCGGTAACTAAGCCAAAGAAAGTCTATTCAAGGCTCGGAAGTTTTTCTTATTTTTCATTTCACTTTTAATTTACCGTTGTTCGGTGTCTTCTTTGCTTTTCTTTCCCTTTTGTTTGGCGGTGTTAAAAACTTTGTCGATTAATACTTTCATCGGCAGGGCTTAAGGTCCGTACCTTTTGGCATTCCATAAATGCATATTAAGCCTATTAGCAAAGTTTTTATTTCAATTAGTTGCAACAATTTTTACATACTACTTTTTTTACTTTGGCAAGTGCAAATGATGTTGAGCTGAGCGTTGCTGTCAATTTAGCGCTTCGATATCAAAAGAACTCGAAATAAGCGTTTAACAAAAACAAAAAAGAAAATAAGACCTCTTGGTTGGTGTGATTAATACCTTTCTTTTTAATTTACGCTCAATTAATGGCAATTTGTATATTTTGTAAAATTCAAGCAACATTTTTTAATCAATTTTCATACCTTGCAAATAATTTATTATTTATTTATTTATTTTTTTAGCTAATAAAAAACAAGACTTGATAAAATATGCTGAGAGAAAACATAAATGCAAGAGGCCCCTAACAAGTGTGTTGGAGAGCGGGAGAACACAAACGAGTTCACTTGATTAAATAAATTAAAGACACGTGCGATCAACATATTTGAGAGAACGAAAAAGAGAGAGAGAGCTGTTCTATGAAGTTTCCAGACACAATGAACAAATTGTTGGGCAGTAAAATCATCGAACAGTTGAGACAAACTGAAATAGGAGAGCGATAGCTCGTTGTTGTTGTACACTTGTCGCGTACACATAATTTGCCTATGTCTGTCTCTCCGCAGTTTCTACTTGTTGTTGGTGCACTTTGCGATCTTTGAAATTTGCCTCTAAAATATTTCTGGATTCAGTATCAGCTGTTCTCTCGACGCAGACTGTCGTCATTCGTGTGCGTGCATTTGTCTCGTCGCTCCTTATAGTTGAACTTCTGTAAGTGATTATTAAAGTTATAAAATTAAACAAGACTTTGAACGCAAATTATTATTATCAAAAGCATAACAAATATGTATTTGAGTTCATAGTGTTTGATATAAACTATTCGTCTCTGAGCAACTATTTTTGCCGGTATATACAATATTATATAATAAACAAAACACGTGTACCTTTTTTTCGCGATAAATGCATTTAATATTTTGTTTATTAGTATAAATAATGAACAATGCACAACAGTATTGATAACAGAGAATGTACACAAATTTTGACGATAAGCGGAGCAATGTTCTCGAATGCTTATCGTGTGTTTGAACAGTTTCAGCTGCGTCGCGGCTGCCCTTCTGATTGCACGTTAATACAAAGCAAACAAACCAAACATAAACATTCGAAAAGTTTATCATTTTGCCAATGTGATGATTATATTTGATTATGTTTCATCACCACGACAGGAACAAAACATTTTGTGGGGACACGTCAGTTCATTTGTCCTATAAAAGTTCTCACAAAGCAATCAAACTCATCAATAACGCTAACAACGGCAATCATTACTAACCATAGTTGCAACGTTACTATCGCATTGAAATTCTTGTGTTTATTAATTTACATACAAAAGCTAACACAGCCAGACAGACCAAAAATGGCTTCAACGACAGCTTCGACCGACTACGTCATCGACTTGCGTTCAGATACCGTAAGTAAGCCCACGCCGGAAATGCGCACAGCCATGGCGGCTGCCCTTGTTGGCGACGATGTCTATGGCGAGGATCCGACGGTGAAGGAGTTGGAGGCGCGTTCGGCGCAGCTCTTCGGCAAGGAGGCTGGCCTCTTTTTGCCGAGCGGCACTATGGGCAACCTGCTGGCAGGTGAGTTGAACAAATTCAGTGTTTACCTTTTTTTTCGCTCGAAAATTGAATGCAAAAATGAGAGAGAAAACAAATTCACAACGAGCAAAAAGGACGCAGCGTTGAAAAGAGGGGAGCGTCCAACACAACCTTAGAAATAATCGTAAAGGTTTAAGGCGCCCATAAACGTAAACATTCACTTTTATGCACTGCAATATCAACATGGCTGAGGCGAGTGTGGCTGGCTTGGGCCAAGTATTTAAGCAAAATTGATGAGGAGGCGTTGGCGTTTAATAAAAACTCGCGCACTTTATTGTTGTTTTTGTGTTCTCTTGTTTAATAAAGGTGGCCGTGTCAGATTGTACATTAATGCAAATAATTCGTATTAAATTATATATAAATATATGTGTGTACAAGAATATTTTCCCATCAGTTCTTGTGCACTGCAATCGACGCAGCTCGGAGGCAATTGTGGGCGATCTTTCGCATGTGTTCCTTTATGAACAAGGTAAGTAACAAAAAGAAAACGTACCCATGTGCCCAAATCTAATGTGCTGCTGCGACTCATAGGCAGCGCAGCGCAATTCGGCGGTGTGCAGTTGGCCACTATAAAGAATGAAGCCGATGGCACCTTCAATTTGACGGATGTGCGTCGCAAAATTCGTTACGAAGACATTCATGAGCCGATAACACGACTTGTCTGCGTCGAGAACACGCACAACATGTGCGGCGGCAAAGCGTTGCCGCTGACCTGGCTGGACGAGCTGGCGGCGCTTGTGCATGAGCCCGGCGTGAGTCCTGTGCCTATTGCATTGCACATGGACGGTGCTCGCGTGTTCAATGCTGCTGAGGCGTTGGGCGTGCCCGTGGCACGCATTGCCCGCGACATGGACTCACTCTGCTTTTGCCTGAGCAAAGGCTTGTCGGCGCCCGTGGGCTCCGTACTTGTTGGCTCGGCGGCGTTTATTAAGGAGTAAGCGAACTTTAGACTAAGCAAAAAAATTCTTAACTTCTATCTACTTTAGAGCTCATCGATATCGCAAAGCTTTGGGCGGTGGCATGCGGCAAGTGGGTGTGCTGGCAGCTGCCGGTCTTGTGGCACTTGACACAATCGTGCCAATTCTGGGCGCGGATCATGAGCGCACAAAACGCATTGCATTGGGTAAATATTGATAGCATTTGATTTCTGTTTGAAATATTCATTTGCATTCCTTCGCAGCATTACATGAGCTGCAAAGTCCGAATATCTCAGTTGATTTGCCGAATGTGCACTCAAACATTCTGCTCGTACAATTCAGAAATCCTAAATTAACGCCGACTGAGTTAACCGCGCGTTTAATCATCAGCACGCCGGAGGAGCGGGCAGCGGGCGTAGTCGCCGAGGATGGCCGAGGCATTGTGGTTAAAGTGTCCGCACGTGATTGGGAATATGCACGCATTGTACTCTACCATCAGATCAGCGACAATGACGTCGACTTGGCCATCAAGAAGTTGGTGTACGTTGTGCGTGAGTTCGATCGTAAGTTGGCCTAAGCGCACACAGAAGTTGAATTGCAACAAAGCATTTCAAGAAGTTTTAACTGTTTCATTGTGTGGTTTATTTTTATAGTAAAAAAAATAAATAAATATATAAATAATAATTATTGGTAAACTTGAATTGAATTGTTAGTTTTTTGAGAAGCGTCGTTTGTTAGTGCAACTTGAGTGATTTGTGTGTTGTAATTTGCGCGTAAAGTGCTCACAGACATGCTTGAGTGGGCCCCCAAGTGGCTGCGATGCGCTGGGACATCATTATGTTCTTCTGTTAACCAATAATGCCACCAATATTGGCACTCCGGCCTCATTCGACTTTCACGGCGCATCGTTGTCATTCTGGTGTGGCAAATCAGAAGAAAGTTCATCTGCACAAATGAAATAATAAAATTATTTTCGTCTTTGCAATATTTTTGTGCACATTCTTTTTTTTTATTTTGTTGTTTATTTTAGTGTGGGAAGGAGACGAAAATTGTCCATTCATTGTTATTGCTCGTTGCTCATCGATTTAAAAGCATTTCGCGGCGCTTCTTCCGTTTCCAGCGAACGCTTCTTTCTGAATGTGACATTTTCGAGGAGTCTCTTTGCTTTTACCGATTCATTGCTTTCTTTGCTTTACTGTCGTTACTTGTCCACCGTGCCCATGCCGCCCATTTTGCTGATTGTGATTTATAAGTGAAGTTATCGCATTGATGATGTTCCTGCCACTGTCCGAAATGCGCTTAAAATGATTACATTTCAGTAACCGTGCACACTGCAACGGTTAAGTCAAATATCTCAGTTTTTATGCACATAGAAAGTGTCCCAATAAACTTTATCAAGAGCGGCGCACATTAAAAATGAAATAAATAAATAAATTATTGGAATTTTGTGGGGGACTTGAAATGCTGTTGATGGCTCATTTCGCACCACTGTGCATGAGCTGCGTACAATGAAATTGTTGTACTCGCACGACATGGTTAGGCCAACAAAGAAGCGGATTCGATTTTGCAACAGGCTTCTTCTCCATTGAACATTGTTATTTTTGGCCGAAATTATGTTTCGGGTCAACTGCGTCGCAAATTCAATTAAATTTATAAATTGATGACGATGATGTCGCCGATAAATCGCAATGATTGAATGAATCTGACTTTTTATTGACTGTGTACATAAAATGAAAATGATGAAAAAAAAAAATGGAATTTTGATGATATTGTTGCTGTTTGTTATCTTCGTTTAGTTAAGCACATTTATAAAGCGAGCAATCCGAGCGATAAATCTGACATTAAGCAAACTTTTCTCGCATCGATGCTGAACGCTCCCGCTCGCTGTCATTTGAAATGAAGTATTTATCGTTTGCATGGTGAAAATATTTACTGTAAAAAGAAATTACAAAAAAATATTATCATCGGAAACAAAAACAAAAATCCGGACTGACAATTTATTTCAAATAATTGCAGTTGATGAAACAATACAAATATTGTAAATGATTTTATTAAAAAAAAAAAAAAAAAAAAATTGACTCAAAAGAGTGTTTTTCTTTTGGAACATTGGTTTTCCAAGCGAACCCAGAAATTTTTGAAATCACACAAATCCAATCAAACTTGAATTAACTCTAAATTTCACGTTTCTATCGCTTTTAGTTTCCGAGAACCATGAGTTCTGATCATTCTTATATACTTAATAAGACCTTATTTCCCTCCTATGCGACATATTTTATTGGTCTCTAGTAAACTCAATTTCATAAAAAATTATGTTGTTTATTGGGCCAGTTTGCATAATTTTTTTTTTATACTCTTCACGCAAGTGAATAGTATTATAACTTTGTCCTGAAGTTTGTAACAGCAAGAAGGAGGGGAGGGGGACCCCATAAAGTATATATATTCTTGATCAGCTCGACAAGACGAGTTGATATAGCCATGTCCGTCTGTCCGTCCGTCCGTCCATCTGTCTGTGTATATGCTATCTCCTCCTACAGTTTTGAAGATATCGAGCTTAAATTTTGCAGGGAGACTTCTCTAATGTGTGGTCAAATCATTGGTCGGAACCGGCCATATCGGATTATTGGAACTGGTAGCCCCCATACGAAATGAAGAAGAAAAACAAATTTGAATCGTTATATGGAAAACTTCTTTGTTTTGGAAAATAGAGGGCTGAAATTTCAAACATAGTAGTTTTACATAGTCCGACATAATGCCTGAAAGTTTCATTGAGTTCGGGCAACTAGAACTTGTAGCTGCCATACAAAATGAAGAAGAGGAAGAGAAATTAAGATTTAACGTCGTTGTATGGAAAACTTTTTTGTTTCTTAACCAATTGACATGAAACTTCACAGTTATGTTCTTGGGGAGGCATTAAAACTATTTTGAAAAAAATGGGCATGGTTACGCCCACTTTTACCAAAAATCAATAATTTGCATATCTCCGGTACCCAATGAGCAAAAACAATGATAATTTGTATATAGGCTAATTAGATGAAGAGAAAATATATTCAGTCAAAAAAATAGGCGTGGCACAAGAAATAAGTGTGAAGAGTGTTTGAGCTTCAGCCTTGCTGAAGTTAGCGTCCTTACTGGTTTTTTGTTTAATTTGTAAACCATAATTCCATATATTTCACTTTACTTACAGGGTGTTAAAATGCGTCATTAATTGTGAAGAAATATATTTCTTTTCATTTATGCCTAAAAGTAGGCATACTTTTTTTTATAACTTGCTCTTTCTGCGGTCTCTCTGAGAGTCTCATAATGAACTCTAAAAATAGCACAACATGCGACAAGTCTTGTTTTTGTTGTACAGTTTGAAATTATTATTTTTCTTAATTTTAGGTTTATTTTCGCTTAGCGCGCACGCCTGTAGTTAATTTCATTTTGATTGGTAATGACGTAAATAACTGTTGTGTGTTGTTGAAGTTGGTTTTGTTGTGACTTTATCGCAACTAATTCAAGTGTCAGGATGGCCGAGCGGTCTAAGGCGCCAGACTCAAGTGCAAACTTGCCTCTACTAAACAGAGGTTGAACGAGCGTTCTGGTCCTCTCTGAGGGCGTGGGTTCGAATCCCACTTCTGACAAAACTTTTTTGTTTTTAATTTGTTCATTAATTGTTTTTTTTCCTACTTTTTTATTTTGCTTAAATTTATTTTTTATGAATTGTGAAATTTACACATCAATTGAAAGCCTTTACTTTTAATTGACCATGTCAGTTAAAAACATTTTTTGTGGTTTTTCTTGGCCAATTAACACATGACTTTTTCGCCCGTGTGCACTTAATTACATGGTTAAATTTCAACCGGGCGTTGTTGCTATAATTAAGCACAATTTGTTGCAAATTATAATTTAATTATGCGTTTATTGACGCCAAATGCGATTTTGTATCGACTTTGTTTCGATTTCGGCTTTGCGCATGCAGCACGTCACAACATCGATTGCAGTTTCAATTACTGTCGAACACGAATGCATTTAGAGAATTTATTCGAATCAAATCGATTACTCGTTTCTCACTCAGGGTGGTTCGCTTTTATTTACTATTGGCGCGTTTGCCACCAATGCCGCCAACACCGCTGACTAAACAAGCCCACGCGCCGCTGACTAATGCCATTCAAGCGCAAATATATTTTATATGATTTTATTATATTTTGACGCACACACAAACATAAGCCAAAAAAAAACAACAAAAAAACGCGATGTCTATAAAATATAATAATCGTAATATGCCGACATCATTTTTGATGACTACTATTCAAAATGGCGAAATGTCATGAAAAGCGATCGTAAACTTGGCGCTTAAATAGCTGACCAATATTAAATGTTGAAATGCTTTTATTTGTGCTCTTCACACGCTAAAAACTTGGCAGCGTTATTGGCGTATATTTCATCCACTCTGATCAACAGCTCGCCGTCCATCCATTCGTCAGTTGTTGTGCCTTTTTTTATTACATACCACTATTTTTTACTACCTTTTATTTGAGTTTTTTTTTTTTGCATTTCAACATTTGAACATTTTGCTTTTACGATTTCCTAATTTAATTAATTGCTTTGCGCCTAACTGAAGTCAAACTGTTTCCGCATTTAATCAGCGAAAAAGCAAATGAAAATGACTCAGATGCAAAGACTTATATAAGTTGGAAGTTACTCAAAGCCAAAGAACTATTTTCTGTACAATCATTGCGAAAAATGATGTTGAACTCTCACATCAAGCAACTTCCTTATTTATATGTGTACAGTATGACCTCGATTGAGGATATTAAAATAAATCTGTTGTTACATTTGGTATAGTGTGAGAACGTAATGTCAAAATGTATATTTGAAGCTGTCAGAAGCCGTTTTTATTTGCCGAAGCTGAGAAGCTACGATAAGGAAAGAATTCATTTCTTGAAATTCATTCGAACATTTCGCTTGGAGAGTTATTACTGTACTTTGGAAATATGTGTGTAATCATCGTGTGTAAGAACGCGCTTGTGTGTGAGCATGAGCGATTGTGCAAATGTTGACTATTCGGCAGATTTAACATGATTGATGCCAATTTCATAAAGCAACAAATTAATAAGCGACGGTGGCAACGTTGCCAACGTCGTCAGCACCAGAAACCATCTTCACCTGCGTCAACGGCAACATCAGCGATGATGAGGATGAGCTAATATCTTTGCGGAGGCGCCAAAATGTTTAATAACTTTTACCAATCAACCGCAATAATAATCTTATTGGCATGGTGTGGCATGCCGTGTGGCGTGGCAAGATGTCGTGTAGTGTCATGTCGTGTTATGTGTTTGTGTGTGTTTGTTGTGTGTTTGTGCGTGCGTGTCTTATTAGAGCGCCACAAAGTATGCACTTAAATGTTTAAACTGTTTATGTCAATGTTGCTTGTCTCTTGATGCGGTACGGATGACTATGTATGTATGTATGTTGGGCTCTGTGTGCGTGGGCGGGTGTGTGCGCCTTTACGATACACGCCAATACACTTAAGCACTTTGATTCGATTTCTGCACGTGTTGACATTCGCAGCTTGTTTCGATTACTTTGGCAGCATACTGATTGAAAGATATGCGTGAGTGTCATTGCACGATATCGAAACACGCACGCACGCAAGCACCAACGCAGTTATAATATACAATTTGTGTGTAAGCCGATGCGTAGTTACAGATACGTGTTAAGCGTATTATTTTTGCTTATCGTTCCTTGTACATCATGCAAGTACGAGTATATTTGTATATTCACTCCGTTTACTACTTAAGTGACTACAATTGAGTAAATGAAGCTGAGATCGAAATTAAAAATTACTTCCTTTTGGCAATTACATTTTCCAACCGAATACGCCTGACATGGCATTTAAAATATTTCATTGTTTGTTAACTTTAAGCAATTAGACATGACAGCTTGGCATTCGTGCCAAGACACAGATGTATTTCGCATACTTTTTCGTATAATTTCTCATTTGAGAATATCTTCGAATGTTGCTGTTGCAACTGTCAGCAGCAAAGCGAATTAAAGTAGTGAAACGACCGCAAAATGAAGCGCCACAACAACAAATGCAGTTACAATTCATGTCGGCTACAACGTGGGATGCATCAGATATACATAGTTACAGATACAGGCACAGAGATACAAAACTATCTTAGTGTGTGCACTGCAAACGAATGTGTTTGTACAATTGTATGCATAGGAGTCGCAATCGTGCTGCAGTTCATAATACAATTGCGATTCTAACAAGGAGTCGTTGCTATTGTTGTGGCTGTTGGTGATGGTGTTGTTGCTCTTGGTCGTGTTTCAGCCGTTGTTGTAACAGTTGTAAAGTCGAATAAGACATTAATCTAAGTAAGCTCCGATTCCGATTCCGGTTTGCGCTTGCACTTTGCGTGTTCCGCTTGCATTTGAAGTAAATGTACACTTTTATTTGTTTTTTGTTTTTTTTTTGTCAGTTTAGTTTTGTTGTTTGGCTTCGCGTTGTAAGGCAATAAGAAACAGTACAGTAAGCGCACGTTAAGTTAAACAGTATTTAAAAAAATAAAAATATGTATTATAAAACATATTTATGATAATTCAAAATTTCTTGTTAGACAAAGTGAAGAACATGTGTTTCACGCGATTAATCTGCTTAACGCATCAGCGCTCTTTTCTGCGTTGAAGGCATGTCGAGCAGTCATTACGCTGCAATCTGCACAGCCATGGCCGAGCAGTCGCTTCACATTGCAACTTAATTAGCCACGGAGTTGCGCAATTTCTTACCTATTCGCCGGTTTCTTCATTTTCCAATTCTCATTCCGATCGCAAATGATGGCGGAGCATGGCATTTTGGAATGCGCGCCGCATAAATTAACATTTGCGCTTTCCTGCCGTGGCAGTGGCAAGTGAAAGAGTTGGACAGATAGAGCAACCAACCAACTGTGCGTCTTGAAAGCAGAGGCGTTTAAATAAGGTTGCAATTTTGGATAACAACAAGTCTGCAAGTCTCCACTCATTACAACTGCCACGTCCCATCGTTGTTTTTTATTCTTCGGTTTGACTTTCCGTTTGCTTTAATACATTCATACATACATATGTCAATTGCAACTTGATAATTTATGTTTTGTTATTGAATATTTTGTATACGAATTGTCATATTTAAAAAAAAAAAAAGTTTCAACTGTTTTCACATTCGCCAAAAGTCAACTTCAACGACGAAGGCACATGTCTCGCCGTTGTTCACTTATTGATTTTGTTTTCTCGATTTAGCGGTGCACCTTCACACCGTCGAACTTATGTGCAACGCAGATAATGCCAAAGGCGTTGCCTTTAATGTGCAACGACGCCATTTTCATTTCTTTGCATGCCAAAGAACAAACCAAACTCAGCCAAGTGGAGTTGAGTCGAGACAAGCAGAGCCGAGTCGAGTCGAGCCAAACCAAACCCAAACAAAATCAAGCCATGGATCAGGGGGATGGGGGAGAGTGGCCTGCTCTGACTTTAGCTGGCATTCACCAACATTTGCGTGTTTCAATGCATTTTGAATTTATATGACGTGTTTCCCCCTTTCTGTATTTTTCTTCTTTTTTTGCTATTGTTATTCTTTTTTTTTTTGTTTTTGTTTTTATTTCTGTTTCTTTTATGTTTTTATTATTGTTGTATTGCTTGGCTTAGCCTGGCTGCCTTGGCTACATGAACAGAAATTCTTCGCCCCTTTTAGTCATTTTTTAAAAGAGTTTTATTACCACGAAAAGTAAATGTAGCTATAGAAAATGAAAAAGAAGAAGAAGCAGAAGCAGTAGCATAAGCCAAAGACGTAGCAGGCAAACAAGTTCAGTTTAGTTTGGTGCGCATTTGTGTTTATTATTGTATAAATCAAAAGATAAAGTTGCATACGACGCGCCACGATGCCATTTAAGTTCAAGCCATAACCTTTGCATGTGAAAGGCGCAGTACGTAAACTTTGCATGCACACAGACGCATAATCATGCATACACACACACACACACACACACAAAAGATCCATTGAAGCACAAGTTTCCTCTTTGCATGTGAGGCAACTGCATTTAAATGCCAAACTTCACCGGACATGCTTCATAGCTCTAATTATACATGCGCTTTCCTTTCGTAGCGCCGGTCAGACGGACCCTAGTCCTGATCGGTCGTAGTCACTTTTCCAAGACATTGTGCATGTGTGCTTTTATGTTTTTGTGTAGCTTTTTCAGCGTTATCGGGTTTGGCGCACTGCCAGTTAACACAAGCATACATGGCGTATGAGTAACGTCTTCTTTGCGCTGCCTGCTGTCTTTCTGTCTTCGTATGAACGTTCATGCCGGTCTTGGCTAATTCTATGTTTGTCTGTTTATGCTTTTGCAGCTTATTTTTTTTTTTTTTTTGTTTTTGTTTTTGTTGCTTGTAAAGTGTTACTTTGTTTAGTTTGACTTAGTGCAACTTTAGGCGATTTTATTTTAACTTTTTGGCATACTTTTCTGCCTTGACTGAGGCCTTATTAGTTGCCACTTCTAGTTTACTCAACTCTAGTCTACTTCACGGCATGCTACTTCTAGCCTTTCAATACGTCTTTGCCGGTTTGGTCTACTTCGATGGCTTGCATGCCTCGGTAGACTCGTTTGATTTGATTAGCTTACTTGCTTACCCACCTGGCAACGCCCAACATTAAATTTATGCAAATTTCTACGGTGTGGCATTAAAATTTAATGTGCGGTTTTGCGTTAACTCTTAAGCAAGCGCAAAAATGAAAATGAAGACATTTCGGGCACAGAAAATGCTTCAAATTTATTAGCTCAAATAACAGGCTTTTTCTTATTCATATTTTTTTTGTTTTTTTCTTGCTTCTGTTTTATTAGAGCGCCTACATTAGAGCAGAATGGGCGTGGCTAAGACTGTATAGCCTATTTGCCTAATGACTGCAGTACATAGTTTAATAAATATTTAAGGAAAACTAGTTTGACAACTTTTGCCGCTTATTTTTTTGCTATCGTTCTGGAAAATCTTACGCCGGCTGCATTAACTTGATTAACTGCGCACATTAGCATAGCATACTTTGCGGCTGCGTGCCGCAAAATATGCTTATAAATTAGTTTATCGACATATTTACATCGTACGACTTAAGACTTTGACTTAAACAAAAGAATTTTTTCTTAGCTTTGTTTTCTTGGATGCGTCGTCGACGTCAGCGCCAGCGTCGGCAGCAGTAATGAAGGCATCGGCATCGGCATCGTCATCGTCATCGACGTAGGTTAGCGCGAGGCATGCCTCAATCAAGCGCTTTACGTGCCACGCACTCATTTGTCTTCGCAGAGTCGCAAATTTTGCGTGTCTTAATTAGCGCACCCGCACAACGGTTGCCGTCAGTCTCCGCCAACACTTTCTCTATCTTCGGGTGGCAAATTTATGTACTTTAGATAAGCATGATAAGCGAAGAGACGCGCAGGTGGGCGAGGGCGCCATTGTCGCTGGCTGCATTTGTACGTGAACTTTTCGTTGGCATGCTAATGAACTAAAATAACTAAAAATATGCTTAAAGTGCTTGGCACAACTTTAGTTTATTTAAATACTTTCGGTCTCATGCTGGCATTTTCTCGAGCATTTTGCTTTTATTCTTTTTTTTCCCCTTTTTCGTTTTTAAAGAATCTTAACTGTGTACATGATAAAGGTTAATTGAAATGTGTTCATGATTGGAAGTGTGAGGTGTGGTGGGCGTGGCAGCCATTTGTGTAAGTCACCTACGGATAAAGCTTGGCGCTTGAAATTTTGTCATATCGTAGTTGGTTAAGGCAGCAGCAGCAGCAGAGACACTTTGTCAATGGACATGCTGGGCGAGCGTACAAAGCGTTTCTCACTGCAGGCGTTTGTGTTGGTCAAATTGTTAGCTACAACACAAAAGAGTTTCCTGTTGCCTTCATACATATGTAAAGCAGGCAACCTAAATGGTTGTCGGAACTCCTGCCTGGCTATTTATTATATTGACTGTACTCATATGCACGCATGTCTGTATGTATGTGTGTATGTGTGTACTCAGTAGTCGATGCACGTTCACAGTTATGTTTTGTACAATATTTTATCCGCTTTGAGGTAGTGGCAAGTTTAAAAGTCGACGTCGGCGACATGCGGCGCTCGTTAAGTGCTAATTGCCGTTTATTTGTAGCGTCATATCTTGTGCCTCGGTGGTCAAAATAATCGTTAGGAAAGATCAGTGTGGCACTGAGTTGATTAAACTAATCGAGTTGTTAGCATTTCGAACGGACACTGATAAAATGTCGAAATTCAACGGGCACCATGTCATTATCATTTGACAGTATTGCTTTGCTGCACACACACACACACACACATCGAAGCAAACGTACTGCGGTAAATCAATACTAATGAACAAGCTCGCATTTGAGTGCCTTCATTCATTGCTTGCAATGACAGCTATTTCGGCTGCTACTTTCGGCTGCAAATGCGCCTGCACTGCATTGCTCTGTGGCGGCATATGTCGGCGAAATTCATAACGTCATGTACAACGTTCGACCAACGGGAATGACGTACACCGACGTACAGATTCATATGCATAAATTTGCGCACTGTCTGACAGCCATTTCAGACTCGCTCTGTTCGTGGCAGTTTGGGCAAAATAATAGCACAAAATGCTTGTTAGTTGAGTATTGCAGCATTTTGTTGTTTGTTCAAGGGAGCCAACTGGTTTGGTAATTTTGGTATTTGAGTGACGTCTCTGGTGCAGATTCATTGTAATTGCAACTTTTCAACAACGGAGCTGTCTTGCAACTCATCGTTATTTCGTCGCAATTTTTAATTTGTACTCGAACATAATTTAACAAACAATTTAAGCAATGAAACACACTTTAAGTGGCTTTAAAGTTTCGTCAGTTGTAAATAAGAGAGGATGACAAAAATATGAGCGCGTTTGCATTAATGCATTTGCAACAATGGCGTTTGCATAATTTTCGGTTTAAGTGCCCTTTTTGGTTGTAAAATCAACGATTGGCCATTGAAGCGTAGGCGAGTCAAGTTGTGCCAGCGATCGATGTCGAATGGTTTCATATGACGCAATCAAAAAATAAGCAAAAAAAAAAAAGAATACTGAAAAAAGAGAAAAAAAAATTAAGACTCGTTTCGATTTTATGTCATTTCCATTTATTCAATTCGCTGCAATTCGATTCAATTCGTTTTCCTTGCCTTACGATTTATGTACATTGCATGTATGCGTGTGTTCAAACACATACACATGCACAAGCTTATGTCAATATGAAATGTGTACTTGAAGAGACATTACGACGATTCGAATGCCGTGAATGGACAGACAGACAGACGGACGGACACAAATTCGTATGCATATTATGCAAATGAGCGTAGCGTGCTGATGTGAACCTTTGACCTCTGTCGATGCCACAGCCACTGCCACTGTTCCTGCCATTGAAAGTGATGAATCGTGCGAGCAGGAAGTAAGTAGTGAACCTTGGCCAGCAACGCATCGAAGGCTGAACTCGGCGAGCGGATGAAGCATGGCTTAATATATGAGCAATGAGCGATTGTAAAGCAGACATGACTTTTTAATCGTACCAACGTATTTTTCATTTCTCTGTTGGTCATTGTTATTAAAATTGACTTTTCCCATTAATA
This sequence comes from Phortica okadai, assembly GCA_034638295.1. Taxonomy (NCBI): domain Eukaryota; kingdom Metazoa; phylum Arthropoda; class Insecta; order Diptera; family Drosophilidae; genus Phortica; species Phortica okadai. The sequence goes on along the minus strand of CM067849.1, from coordinate 10,805,245 downwards.
GTGCGCGTATGTTTGTGTTTGTGTTTGTGTGTGTGTGTGTGTGTGTGTGTGTGTGTGCGTATAGGTGTGCGTAAATCATGCCTGTAAGTGCATGTGGCACTTTTCTTTGCTTTTCTGTTGTGTGCCTGGATTTTAAATGATTTCCTTTATGAAAGGACAGCTGTCGATTATCTGAAAATAAATTATTTTTTTAACTGCATTCCTTTCACTTGTCGTATACAGCAATTTAGTCATCAACTTCCGTTTCCGCTTCTCACACGCACTGAACATGATTTCGAACGCGCTGTAATTTTCAGCAGCAGCAACAGCAACAACAACAAAGCATCGAATTATCAGAAATCAACGTCATGCTCGTTTTTGTTGTAAGAGGCATACACATACACACACACCCACCCACCCATAAAAGAACACGCATAAATCGTCCACTTGCGGTGAAACGCAACATTATTAGGCTAAATTTAGCAGAGTTGGTATCCAGGGCAATGAGATCGCCACGTTGAACGTTAAGGCCGTTAAGGCTGACCAGTCGTTTAACATGCGCTTGTTGAGCTCGTTATATTTGTTGTTTTGAGATGATTCTCATCAAAATATGGTCACCCCAGGCTTATTGACTGAGCCGACTCATGGCGCTCGAAGTCTCCTAGTGATTGAATTCAGCGTTGGGCAAATCATGTTGCGTGCTTTGCGGCGCATTTGCGTGTTTCATTGTTACATGACGACCATCTTTCTTTTTTTTTTATATTCCTTGTTTTTTTTATGGCAGTGTTTTGTTTTTATTTGGTTGGAACAACAAAAAGAAATGTTGTTTTTTTGTGGCTTTTCATTTGTTGTCGGAGAGTGTTTGGCATAAAGTTTAACGCGCCAAGAAACAAATGCTATAAATTTGTACATTTTACGATTGTGCGCCTAAAAGCGGCACGCAACAAAAACAAAAAAAAAAAAAGTAAATGAAAAGAAACAAAAAGTATTTATACCAGACATGTGCGTGTTTTTGCTGCTGTGTAAGTGTGTGTGTGTGTGTGTGGTTGATTCTCTGTATATGTGATTATCTAAAATTGAACGTGTTTTTTATTTTCACTCAAAGTTTATTTTTTAGGTGGCATAATTTCTATTGTTGTTGTTTTTAAGTGCTCAACAACATCAGCAGACAGTAGAGCAACAACAGCCACGCCAGGAGCAATACATACGACAACAACAACAATAAGTCCCAACAGCTTAAAAAGTTTAATATTTTCTGTTTTTTTTTTTTTTTGCTCGCCGTCATTTCGTCGACTTTGTAAATTGTGTGTTTGCAGGTGTTAATAAATGTCCGACGCCTTTTGTTGCAACTTACACGCTACAACATGTAAATGTTTTACCTTCTTGTTTAGTCCACAGAAACAAAAAAAAAAAACAAAATAAAAATAAATATATGCGTAACAAATGTCCAACATGACTTTTTGTGTTTTCACATAAACCAAAAGACAATTTTTGTTGTTTTTGTTTTGTCTGTTTTTTTTTTTTTGCATTTATTTGTTTGCTTTTTAAAACTACAATAAAACTAAATTTAATTGTTTTCTCTTAGAATTAAACATATTTTAATTAATTTTATTATAATTATTAATTTCTTTTATTTATATTAGTTTTTTGTTTTGTTTTTGTTAATTACGAAGATTGACTTATGTTAAAAAGCAATTCAGAAATTGCTCAAACAATCAATTGTAATTCAATTAAATTGATTTTCAGTAAGTCTGAGAGCAAAAACAAAAACCTATTGACACTTCTTTAGTGTTAAAAAACCTTTTATACAAAATGAAAATCAAATGCTTTTAAATGTAGTTAATTATGATTTATAGTTAATCGCTCATTTGCGCTTCTGTCTGTCAGACTGACTGCCATTCATTTAGACAACAAAAATGTCGATTGCAAATTGGATTTGCATGAACATGCGCTGTGAAATTAACAGTTATGCAAATTACTTACTTTTAAATGCAAGTACAGTAGAATTTCGATAAGCCATACATTTCAAAACCAGGCAGTCTCCGCACTGAGTCCTCCGAATTATTGGATTTTTTATTTACTTATTTAATTTTATTATTTCAATGATTTTTTAAATAAATTATATTTAAAAACGAACCAAGTTAAGTTAATCTTTTGTTAAAAAAAAAACAAATCAAATTATTTTATAAAATGTGATCGTCAATTTCATTGACTTTATATTGAACGAAGTTATAAGGTAACTAAAATAAGTGCTCAAGTTTTTGGAACTTCCCGATTATCGACTGTCCGGATTATCTGATTTCTATTGTACTCTTATTTATATTTTTTGTATCATTTAGTCAACTTATTTACACAGTTAATTGGCTGTTTGTGCTGCTTTGCATTCGTTTTTGTTGTTGTACTCTTGCAAGGGTAAATTAACTTTGTCCTGGAGTTTGAAACTTACAGAAGCAGACATTTCCAATCATATAAATAATTATATTCTTAGTCAGCATGATAAGTTGAGTTGATAAAGCCATGTCCGTGTGTCTGTTTTAGCGCAAACTCCTCCCAAAGTTCTAAAATTAGCGAATATTTTAAATGCAGAAATCATTTGTACACGCATAAGTTTTGTGTAAGTATATCAGCATTTTTTTGTTCGGATGTCTAAAGCATATGGTAACGATCGGTCAAAAACTTTACAATTACGTATTTTTACTAAAATTTAACTTAATGGCTGAAAAACTGTCTTTGAACTTTGAACAACGCTTGCAAGAGTATGTAAAGTTCGGCAGAGCCGAACATATTTTTTTTTTTTTTTTTGGTTTTCTTTTTTTTTCAATAAGTACATTTATATTTAAACTTATCTTTCGAGTTTTCACTAACATTATCGCAATGCTTTTAATGCATATTATTGAACACGTAAAGCAAACATTTATAAAAACTATAATAAATTGTTCTGTATTACTTTTTTATTTGCTTTGCGCTTCTTGAACAAATTAAATTTGTTTGCCGAACGATGAGAGTTGAAGTGGCAATACACACAATCATTTGCAGAGCGTTTCAAGGAGTTTGTTCTGAGTGAGGAAAAAATTGATACGAAATGATCTCGTTTATTTTATTTTTTTTCTTCTCGTTGTCAGATTGCTAGCGTCCATTTAAAACTAATCAATACAAAAAAGAAAAAAAACTCTTTTTTAAATTAAACAGAAATGTGATTTGTTCAAGAGTTGAAAAAAAATTGTCATTTAATGACTTTTTTATAAAATCGCCTCAATGATGAGCCTGCAAATGAACTTTTTTGTCTAGAGTCTAGAGATATGTGTGGCATGCAATTTATATTATATTTATGACAGTTAATTTTTTTTCCTATAGACGTCCATGTATTATATGCATATATATTATTTTCTTTGAAATGTAGGATAGTTCATTTTTTACAATACCTCCATTCTTCATGTGAATTTTGAATTGCTGACTGACATGTTAAAACACATTTGATGATTGAACTGATCGTTTGTCTCTTTGATTGAATTAATATTTTCCTTTTTTGCATTTTTATGTTAAAAAAAAAGAAATTTTACACTTAAAGTTACTGAGTATGTATGTAAAAATCACGTATTCGGCTATGTCGCTTTGCTAATTTGTATTTATAATTGAACTGTGTGAATTGATTTAAGTTAATTCTGTGCGCCGTAGCAGCAATTGACAGATACGCGTTAAAGTGAATACAATCGTTATGGAATACAATTGATGATGTGATTGTTGTCGAAGACTTGTTGCATGACTCCGTACTGTAAAGAATAAAGATACATAGAGAGAGAGAGAGAGAGAGTGAGAGCAAGAACGGTAATGAGTTTGTGTTGAAAAATGCAAATTAAGTGTGTCGCGAATGACATTTAGGCACACTCACCCAGCAGCATTGCCTCCCGGTTGTCAATGATGCCCGGTCGCCGTTGCAGAACGCTCTCCTTGCCGCCCTTCCACAGCACTGGCGATATGCTGGCAAGGCACTTGACGCGCATGTCACCGTTACGAAAATGCCGTGAATCCACCGTCAACTGCAGGCCAAGCGTCGATGTGATGAGGCCATGCTTGTGCACTGTGTCGTTGTATTTGAATAGGTAGCGCTCGTCCAAAACCTGCACAAAGAAAGCCGAAAGCAAGGTAGATAGAAAACCATGCATGGCCATATTAGTATGCAGTATGCCTTGATGTGCTTGAGGTAAATCTGTGTGTGTATTTATGTGTTTGTATGAAGAATTTAATTTGTCTGCTTTTAAATGTTTTAGCGTTTTTTAAATAATCGCAAGGGGAAGTTTAGGTTATTACGTTCTTTCGTTTTTATGCAGATTCACATTGAGACTCATATTTAAGGCACACACACACTCAGACCTTTACTTGCAGTCTCAACCACTCATGCACTTTAACGCTTAAAGTACACTTTGACACTCAGCCGCCTCAGTCTCACTTTTAAAACCTGCAAAACGCCTTAAAGCACTTGAAATGTGGTCATGAGCTGAGGCGGTGAAGTGATGGTGGATGAAAAGTTTGCTAAAAAGGCTAAAAAGATGAGAAAGAGAGCATGTATACTCATACCTTTCGTTTTGAAAAAAGTAGCATGTTAAGGCAAGCTGCAGTAAAAGCGTATGGGTTCAAATTAATATTTGAGCATGCTTGACTCGGTCTGAATTCGAGTCTGGCATGAAATTATTAAAACGTGCAGCAAAAAAGTTGATTGTACTTCTTTACAAGTGCACAGAGGTTAAGACGTAGCGGGTGTGTGTGTGTGTGTGTGTGTGAATGCGACATTATGTGCGACGACATTGCTGTCAGCCATTTTGCATGTACTTGACAATTCGCCATTATGAACATAAATGCTCATTCGACTTTAGACCGGCGTCTGTGTGCGTCTCTGACACCCTTCACAGCGATTGGTTTATGTCGATGAATCAACTAAATGAAATCATTTGCGCTGTCAACTGATAAATATGAGTTGGAGCGTAAAAAAGAGACTTCAACAATACTTTGAGTTATTATTGAGAGTATGTGTGTGGCAGAGAGGAGATTGTGGTAAGAAAAATCATTGATTGAATAGGGGGGAGTAGTTAACGTTTTTGTTCAGATACGTTTCCTAGCAACGTGTTCGTTGCAGTTTATAAAGCAATTGTCTTTCCGTCGCACAATATATTCAAGCTTTTATTTTTGGGGGATAAAAGTAATTCCAGAGAAAATGAAATTGGTAATGTGAGCAGCAAAAGAGAAATTTGAAATATCACACAATACTCGTGCACTTCGATTTAAATGAACGTACTCATCATGTGCTTTCAGCTTAATACGAAATAAAAGAATAGAATTTCATTACAAATCGAAAATACGTAAATCAAATAAGGCAGCCTGAGAGCATGAAAGACTTATTTTCAAGGGATGGGGGAATCAATTCAAAATTGAGGCGTATTGTTGTACTTTGACATGTCATTTCAAAAGAGTATTTTGCATTTTAAATAATTAATAAGCTGCTTAATGAGCGCACATGAACTTTACATTGAATTAAATGATTAAAATAATAAATCATAAAATTACATTCATTACAGAAAAGCAAAATGTTCTTACTTATAGGAGAAAACATTGTTTTATAAATTAATTAACATTTTGTCAATAATTTTTTTTTTTATTTTTCACAGCAAAACTTTGTACAAAATGTAAAAATAAAAAAAAAGTTGGGAAAAAAATCTTGTCTAAAATATACAACATATAAACAACGAGTATGGCATATCAGACAGGCCAAGAAAATGTAGAACAGAACTTACAACAAAGCGCCAATACAATAGAAAAAAAAAAAAACAAACAAAAAACTACAAAGAACAACAGAGTAAGACAAGAAAAATGGCAAAAGAAATATGCGGCAAAATGGCAGACAACCATGCGGCCAGACAACCGGGCTGACGGACGGACAAACTTCGCCACTACCATTGAAAATGAGGGCATTTAAAATGTTTGTCGCATTCCAAGTGCCTTTCTATTTCACACATACAGACACACAGACACACAGACACACTCACACAAATCCACACCTTCTTTACTTTCTGTGTCCTTTTCTTACTATTTATTATTTTTTCTATTTCGTAAAGCAAACGAAAACCAAGACGAGACGAGTCAAGTCGAGCAGAATTTAACTGGCAGGCAGAAAATTTATGCGCATTCTGTGGAATTGTAACACAAAACCCAAAATGCAAACATTATAAATTTTAGAAAATTGCTAAATATTTCCACCGACTTGATGGACATTTTATTGTAAATTGCACAAATTCCGATTTCCGAGAAACGAGCACGAAATGAAAGAAGCAAAAACTTCTCGTTTGGTCATTTTCGGTTGGATGACCTAAACATTGGTGTACCCAAGCCCAGAAATCAAAAAAAAAAAATAAAAAAATAAAGAGAATGGGGGAAAAAAATTGTATGAAATTGCTTGCTTGTACAATTGAGCAGACAAATGTTATTAAATACGCGCGACTCCCAAATGACGAATCCCAACTGGGGACTTGAGCACAGCCAAGTTCGACTGAGTTGAGAACCAAGTCAGCTTAGCTAAGTTTAGTTTAGTTTAGTTCAGGCACGCCAGGATTCACAGTCGCTTTGCTGGCAATGTTCACAAGGCAAATAAACCAGGAAACGTGCCTAATCGTATTTATTGATTTTTCTCAATTTGTAGGCACAGGTTCGGGGGCCTTTAACATGTACAAGACACACACAGACCATCATTTTGGGCATGTAAGCTGCCAGGGGGGCAGACAGACGGGCGGCGGCAGGCCTCGTACCTTAACGCCTCGATTCACACAATTTGAGTGTACAACGATAAAATGCAATGATGTGCCACACGAACCCAGTTGAATTGAGTTGAATTGAGTTGAGCCGAGCTGAGCTAAGCTGAGTTGAGTTGCGAGCTACATGATTTTTGTTCATGAAATCATTTTGCCTAAGCATCAGCCACAAATGGGCATTACCTCTGCTCAGACTCCGCTCGTTATTTAAAGGGTTAAAGAGTTTCGGTATTTAGTTTTAAAGCCTTTTTCCATGTAGTTTTCTAGTTTTGGGTTTTCTTTGTTTTTAGGTTTCGTTTTTTGCCAGTTACCACTTACCGGTTGCTCGTTGATGAACCATTGGAGATGCGATGCTGGATGTGATTTCCCCGACGTGCAATTCAAGTTTAATATTTCGCCAATTTGATACTGAAATTGTTGTCCTTTGATGTGTGGACCATCACGTGGCAAATCTGCAATATTAGAAACATGATTATGAATATGAAGATACAAAAAAAAATAAATGATTGCTAAATGCATCGACCAACCGCTTGTTTATTATTATTCAAATATGCACAAAAACTGCCGAAAAATATTTATTAGTACTGTGGCAAAGTAATTTATTAATAGTAATCAACATGCAATACACTCAAAAAAAAAAAAGATAAAATCTGCCACAATTTGTTTATAAAGCGACAGTATGGGGGAATAACTTTACTAAATTTTGCCGCTATTTTTACGCTGAATTTAATCACAATTTTTTATGTTATTGTGCTTTTAATACTCGTCACTTCTGTTAACAAATTGATTTCAACCAATCGGCTTGTGGATTTTTTTCTTGCCATGCATGAGGAATGCTTCTTTTTTGACCTTTATTCATTTATTCATTTGCGTTTCATTTTGTTCGCAAATATTTGCCGAACTCAAACAAAATATCGCTCATGAAAAGAAGCACACTGGCATTATACGTAAATAAAAAGGGGCGCCCAAAAAGAGAAATCCCGTTGCCAAGCGGAAATATCCATTAAAATGGCATTTTAACTTATAAATCGCCATTGCGAATATTTGCGGCGGCGGCATTTTTCTGCGATTCTCGTGTATTTTTAACGTATTCTTGTTTTTCTTTTTTTTTGTGTGATGGTTTCTTTTTTACTGTTTAAGCATTTAAAAAAAGGAAAATAAAAAAATGTTATATAAACGTGTGACAGTAAAAAATATGGCGGGCAGGATTACAACAATATGCTGTTATGCAACTAAAGCTTATGAATGGCTTTTTAAAAGCGCTCGCTAAAACGCAGAGCAAACAACACTCACACACACACACACACACACACACACTCACAAACATACGGACAGACTGAAAGATGGACGGCTGAACAAACGGACAGACAGATAAAATCCGCATTAAGCAATTCGGAAAAGAGAATATTTTGCCAGAAAAGCTGAGCAAATGAAATAATGAAAAACTGAACGGACTGCGACATGAGTGAATGCAAAAAACGAAAAGAAGTATAAAATGGCCACACGGCAGCCATTTTTAAAAACTTTTTCTTTTATTTGAAACCTTTTTCGTTTAATATTTTGTATAAGTTTCATAATTCATGTTTGCCTAACGATAGTTTTTAGCGCATTTCTTTTTATTTCATGTAAAAAAAAAAAATAATAGAACAATCAAAAAGACAAAAACAAGTAACTGCCCATAGCCGACATTATTGTACGCTGCACACAATCGATAAATTGTCAGACGAGTTGACAATTGAGTTGTCGGACACTCAATTTTGGCCGTCCAGAGGAGAGATCTAAGCTTGTGAGCATTGGGCTTAAAACTTTAAAACATAGTCGGAGGTAGATGTCCCACTATGCCCACAGTAATTGTCCGGGAATAGAGTTTTCACTGTAATGTTTGTAATGATGACTTGAAATCTTTTGCGTTTTAAGAGTAATGTTTTGAAAAAAGTTCACATAAATCGTCGGAGCAGAGTCCATTCGAGTCTAGATACCAAAATTCTCAAATTGTGAAGTTATTCGGACCTCTGTCGCGATTGTCACACAGTGGAAGGGTATCCGTTCAGTTTGTGGTTAAGCTGTGGATGCATGGTGGTTGGCAATTTCAATGTTTGAATAATATTTACATTGAGCTAACAACAACAACAACACAAAACAAAACAGAACTCGCTATCGACGCAGTTGGCTGCAATTTCTTTGACGTTATGTTTAGATTTGTCATTATTTTTTTTGTCATCGCGGGCTTTTAAAAAACATTTGTTTGTTTTGTTTTCCGGTTTTTGCTCGTTCTTCATGTGCGTTTGTATGAAACTGTGGTTTCGGCAAATATTTAAAGCTAGCCAGTTGTGTTTGCTTTACAATTGTATAATCCTATCAAATATGGAAAACGTGACTGTGAAATGATTGCAGTAATATTTATTTTTGCGCATATTTACAAAACGTGCGCGCATGTTGCTCGGGCCCGCAATATTTCAAGGCGAGTGAGTAAAATAATTAAATTTCATTCATTCATTACATTTATCGATTTGATATATTTGTACTTACAAACGATATCCATGCGTCCCTCGCCCTGCACTGATGAGAAATTTGGCGCTTCGGCAGAGACCTCACAGCGATAGAGGCCCGTCGAGTTGAGCGTGAGACCGCGCAGCAATACACGTGAGCTATCTGAGTGCTCCTCCTGCGTGTAAGAGAAATGTGATAGAAAGAGATTGAATTTTAGTTTAGTTTTCAATTAAAATCGAATCGAGTGCAATTAGTTGAAATGGTGCAATTACAATCAGGCAAAGTTGATACTCACAATGACACGCACGCCATCGACACGGTAGCTTGTCTTTGGTGGCTTTGCTTTTGGCACATAGCGATAGAATTCCTCATTGTCCTTGTACCATTTAATAGCGTATAATGCCTCGCCCTCCTCCCGCTCATGCTCCTCAGTTTCATGTTCATCCTCAGCGCTAACACCGAAGCTATCATCATGACCAATGTCAATATGGCTCATATAAGATGTAGAGGATGAAGTGCCGTGGGCACCTGTGTAGGTGCTGGCACCCACATGTCCACTGCTGCCACCGCCAGTACCACCACCACCACCACCCACACCATAGAGACCCGAAGAGCTGCCGCGATAAACGCTATGGCCGTAGGGCGATGGCGGCGGTGTTTGGTAGTGCGACTGATGCTGCTCATAGGATTTATATGCCTGCGCCTGCGGCTGTTGGTAGTAGTTTCGACGGGGCTGTTGGTATTGATACTGACGCGACGATTGCTGCTGCTGCTGATGTTGCTGCTGCTGCTGATGTGTGCGCATTCTTCTATAGACGGGTCGCTCCTCGCCTGTCGAGTCCACGTCGACGTAGTTCATATCGTTATCTGAGCCGCCACCGCCGTTGCCGTTGCCATTGCCATTCCCGTTGTGCTGATTGCGGTAGCCGCCGTGCTGTGTGTGCAGAGCAACATGCGTGCGATTCAATTCGTACTGACATTCGAGAAAAGCGGACTCACCGCGCAATTTATAGGCGGGTATAGAGACCTTTAGCAAGCGCAGAGCCGCCAAACCTGTAAGACAGCGTGAGGGCAACCGAAAAAGAGAAAAAAATTAGTCGCTGCCAAAGTGATAAAAGTGCGTCGGTAAAACGAAATCGATATACTTAAATCACCGAAGGGCATAAAAATTTACATAAAATGCAAATCAGCGTGCAAAACGAGACAATTTCGGTTTTGCATGCAAAGAAAAAGTTGAATTACCAATAAGATAAGCCCGCAGCGGATTATGGCATTGCGGGTTACGTAAAAGATACTCGAGGGTATTCAATCTGCCAAAGTAAAGTAAAATTACACTAAAAGAAAACTTTTTTGGCCACACGCACTCACACTCACTCACTTACGCACACACACACACACACACATTGAAACTGCAGTCGGCATTTGTTTCCAGTTTCTTGCACAGATTTGCATAATTGATTTGGATTTTGGACGCGTGTGGCAAACTTTTATCAAAATTATTTTGAAAAGGAAATTGGAAATAATTGCATATCCGCGTGGCTCTGAGTGCTTAGCTACGCACGCATACACACACAAAAAAGCTCGTGTCTGGCACACATACATTTATACAAGAGATTATAGAAGGTTTTTAATTAAATGCGAAAAACGCATTTCATTTATTTATTTACGGCACGGTAAATTTCAGGGTACGAAAATGTTTCGTGTCTGCCATTTTGCAGTGGATTTTGCATTGCAACACAACCGCTCCTAAACATTCATAAATGTGCGTGTATAATCGCACCTAATCCTTTGTAAAATTACGACGGTTGCCATGAGGCTCGTCCCAAAGTCTACGACTGTTTGGCTCTGTTTTGTCCTCTTCCATGCAAATTACATACTAACACCGCCACGTCCTGTACTAATACATTGCTCTGGACTAGGTGTACTGCACTGTGCTGCTTTAATCTGTTTGCTAGACAGACAGCTTGTGGTCGACTTTGTGCTTTGTGCTTTTGGCTTGTCTTGCGGATAGAATCAAAATCTATTAATAAGATCACTGTTTAATTAAAGGAAATATTACCTACACACATGAATATACACTATGAAATTTAAGAGCTACAAAATTACTCCATAATTCCGATGTTCCAACATTTTAGCTTGATAGCTTTAAAACTGTTTGAGAAAATTGTTTATAAGCAGAGTGATTATTATTGTTGGTTGTCAAAAATAAATTGTTTTAAAACTATAATCAAATCGAACCAATTAGTCTGCTTTTCTAAGCGAATTAATATTTGCATTAAGAACTTATCCAAGCAACAGTCGCATGACAAATCACTTGTAATTGAATGGCTTGATTAGTATGCTGATCAAGTGTCAGTAAACAGTTTACGTAAATCTAATAGTTTTAAGTAGCCAAAACTTCTTGCTCAATGTTTAAATCATGCGTTATTGATTTGATGCTATAAAACTTTTAGCCAACTGCCGTACGAACTTTTTCTAAGCTAAAATGCTTTGATATCTCACTAGATGAAATGTATAATAAATGAATTTAAATGCAAGCAAAAATATTTGAAAGCAAACATACACGAACAAGACACGGCACGACAAGGCAAGACAAGACAAGACTTTTGAGTGGATTTGAACTCAGTTGAGTTGCTTTTTGGCAACATGCAACATAAAGTTGCAAAACTTTTGATGCAAGCAAAGCCAAACTTTCTCTGTGGTCAGATGAAAATGTCTGCGTTGCTGACGCCAACATCGACTTCGACGTCGGCTTCGACTTTAACATTGGCATCGGTGGCGAAGGCGAAAATGAAGGCAAAGACAAAGATGACGATGAAAACATAGAAAAGTGTGCAACAACCATAAGGACTTAAACAAGAGCAACAACAAGGAAAAGACAACCAAATCTCGACAAACAGTTTGGAAATTGAAAATCTGTCGTTCAATTTAAGTTTTAAATGATTTCGAGAGTGAAATGCAAACAAGTTGTTAACTCAATTTGCGGATTTATTGTTAGAAAATACACAAAAACACACGCACACACACACAAACACACACATGAGTAGATACGAACACAAATGAATACCAAATGTGGAATTATGTATGTACAGGCGATGTAAAATGGTGAAAATTTTATACTGACGAAAATTTTAATTAATGCGTTTCTCTTATGGAATTCGTTTGTGGCTTTTATGGTTGGTTATTTTTTTTTTTTTTAACAAGCCGACAAGGCAAGCGTGAAATTTGTTTGAAAATTTCCAATTTGCAAACGCAATTTTATGGTTTTAAATGCTTGAAAAAGGTTTTTTGTTTCATTTCTTTGTTATTTTCCGTTCGATATTTCTATTTATTCTGGGTGTGTGTGTGCATGTGTTCGTGTGTGTCCTTGTGTGCGTATATCTGTGTGTGTGTATGCGTTTGAGCACCAACACAACACAATCTACTTTAAAGCTAACACCCAACAATTATTGCGACACTCGCACCCGAACCGAAACACACGAAAACAAACATATAAAATAATCATTAAGACACCGATGACGTCTGACATTTCAACGATGTTTTCTTTGGCTATATAGGGAAAGGAGGCGGAGTAGTGGGTGGTGTCGGAGTTGAGGCCAAGTTTCCGGCCAAGAATCGAACACTCGCTTGTGCGTAGGTTGTATGTAATTAAAATGGCGTTAGGCGTAGACATGTGTGCTCATAATAAACTTCCTACACACCTTGACAGTGGAAATGGGTCAAAGTCAATGTTGTCATAGCGAACGATTGAATGGATGAATGAATGCATGAACAAACGAACGCCCATGTGAGCTCATATTTTAATTAATTTGATTCGTTAGGCTTGCTTTGAGAAAGGCTTCATGCTGGCCATAGAGTATATAATCGCACGGGTATATAATCAAGGGTGTGAAGGGTTGTGTGCACAGACAACAAAAGCAAATTTGTATAATTTTGCTTGATGAAAACTTTTTTATGTTAATTACGATAACAGGATATCACAAAGTAGATTGACAGCCAAGACAACAAGGCTCAAAGGTCTTTTGCTGTTGACGGTGAGATTGATATGCTTGAACAGTGTTTCGTTAAAAAAAAGAAGTCATTTAAAATAAGTAATTTGAAATTTGTTGACAATAAAAATGCATTAAATTTTTAAGACAAGTCAAAAGTTTATGTGCGCAATTGAATTCCACCCCCGAATTGTTCAAATCAAATCAAATTTACATAAGCGAGCACACAAAAGAGCTGAAAGAATTTAATATTCATGATAATTTCGTTCATTAACGCAATTTAAATGACCCCAACGCAAACTGGATAAGCGCAGACGAGCGCTCAGACTCAGACCAGACTCAAACTTGGTCTCCGATTCCGATTGAGGGCAAAGGTGTGTCTGAGTAGGTAGTGGAGCCAATTGACTATAAACGATGTGCAAAAGGCAAGGAGCCAATGGCATGCGGGCGGCCGGCGGGTTGGGCGTGTTAGTAGCTTAATTTGAGCGCTTAGCATAATTCGATAAAATTGGCAAACGAAGCAGTCAACTAAAAGAATGTGGGCTGGAGTGGGAGAGGGGGAAAAACAAGCAAACAAAAGCAGGCAACTGAAAAATTCGTAACAGAATCAATGAGCTTGAAGTAAGCAAAAAATCAAACTTTTCCCTATATACACACACACGCACACGTAGGCACGCACGCATTAGCAGACACACAGACAGCCACACACCCAAGACAAGTAAAACAATGAGCAAAACAACAGTAGGCAAGTGTGATAGCGAGCATAATGAAACCGAGGATGTCGTTCCCGACGCCGACGCCGATGCCAAATGCCATTAGTAGACAGGCAAGATAAAGCATGCCCAAACGGCAGGCAGGTGGGCATAAGGTGGCCGAGTCACAACGCGAGACGCCTTTGCTGCTAATGACTTTCTTTCCTTCCACCTTTCTATCTTTCTTTCTGTTTCATTTTGTTTGTTTTGCTTTCAAACTGGCAACAATTATGCGGCAGCAACATGAGCCGACAGCACTGTGCGATAACTTCAGGTGAGTTGGGCAAAAGTTTAATAGCGTATAAGGAGGGCAGCAACGGAATAGAAAATGGAATTCAAAAAGTTTCCTTGTTTCTTATCAACTTCATCATTTAACGTTCAATGCCTGACTTTTGCCAAACGTTCTCGACATTCGGGGGCCGCCGCAAAATATCGTTTGACACTGAGCAGGGTACAAAAGTTGCCCGAAACTGTCAAAGCGTCGAAGCCAAACAACGTCGGCCAATTGATAGTGAAAATGTCGCTTTAGATTGTTTTTCTTTATGTTCCTTGTTTTTCTTTCTGTTTCTGTTTTGGTTTTGCTTAATTTGTTGTTGTTGTATTCGTCATTTTTGTTGTTGTTGTTGTTGGAATAGCTTTGTCTAGACTTCATTAGTATGCTACCTGTATTTTTTTAGTCTTGCGTTCCATGAACTTGATGAATATTTATGCCGTCTTTATTGGCATTTTGTTGAGCTCATTAACAAACACGAGTTAATTATATAAAAAACAAACACAAAATCGCACACATAAATAGGTAGAAAATGTTTTAATAAATTGCGTTATAATTAATCTTAAATAGAGACAAGTGCGCCTGGGCGTATGCAACGCTTTTGTTGATCGGCGTTCAAAATTGTTTTGAGTTTTTTAAAAAAATAAAGCAGAGAATAAACATTAAGTTTCAATAGAAATGAAGCCAAGAAAAAAATTCATCATTCACGAAATAATAAAATCAGCTTAATGGAGAGGAGATGAGGAGAGAGCAGAACAGAACAGCACAGCGCAGCGTTGAACTTCACTCAAGCGTGGCCTTGCGCTAAATAAAACCTGTGCCGTGAACGAGAACACACAAAACACAAAATAAAATATAAAATTTACAAAAAAAAAGAAAAAATAAAACTCTGTTAAGCTGGCGAAAAAAATGAAGAAGTGTGGAAATTAAAAGAAAGAGAAAATGTTACTAAAATAACAAAATCTAAAGCGAAATAGTAAATAAAAAAAACGTGCGAAATTTAAATGAAAAAGCCCTGAGGATAGTTTATGCAGCAGATATAGAAACAGAAATATAGAAGGCTGCACAAGCAAAAAAGGATTTTCAAAGAGAAAGTTGGAGTGAGAGAGAGCGAGAGAGAAAGTAAGAACAACAGCAACAAGACCAGAATTACAAAGCGCCATTCTTGCGTAACATTTGCGTTGGACTAAGCTAGAACACTGGCTAGAATGACTTGCGGGGAGCGGAGCGCACTGTGAGAGGCAACAACAAGGATAGCAAGAACAACAAGAAACTCAATAACAAAGGCGAAGGCATAAGCAAGCAAACAAAAAAAAAAGAGGCTACAAAAACAAAAAAAAGAAAATGTGAAATTGGCAAGTCGAGCTGAGTCACGCTGATCTGAGCGGCGGCGTGAAGGAAGCGTGACAGAAAGCATGCAGAAGTTTACAGCAAAAAGGATGCAACAGTTTTCACTTGCCTTTTTGCTCGGCCGCCGCCTGTTGTTGCTGTTTTTGTTGCTGCCGTTGCTGTTGTTCTGTTCAATGCGAAAATGTTCATACATACTATGTATGTGTATGTGTGTGTCTGTGTGCATGAGTGTTGGTTTGTTGTTGCATGTGCACTTTTTTTTTATATTATTTTCTCATTGCGCAAACAAACTGCAACCGCAAAGCGACAACAACAACATCACCACCAACAACAACAACAATAACAGCGACAATGGCAAAAAGCAACAGTCACGGCGTCGTCGACTGCGTTCAACAAGAACAAAACATGAACTACAAAAATGCTCAACACAACACAATACAAGATACAAAAACCAGCTCAGCAAAAAAAAATGCAAAAAAAAAAAACGTCAACAAAAATGAAAATAAAAATTACAAAAACAGCAAAAAAAAAATGGCGAAGCATGCAAATCTCAGCAAACGTTTTTGATGTATTCAAGTTGACACAAATCTGGCGCAAATCCGGCGTGCACACAATTTAAACGGCAGTGACATGCATATGAGGCGGACGAGTTGGCGACGGCGACGGCGACGGTGGCATCAACATTGGAGGCTGACAGCCAAGGCACGAGTTGAGTGCGAGGTTGACAGCGCAAGGACTTCGTTGTCGGCACTCGCATTCAACTATGTAGGAGCACAACAACTAACAAAACAGTTATGAGCAAAAAATAGCTGTGAGACGAATTATTGTAATATGAGTGAGACGAAGAAAGTGTTAGTTATGGTAGAGAGGGCACGGTGTTGGGCGGGCGGCAAATGCCGACGTATCAAAGCGAGAAAATTAAAAGCGAAACGCCCGCAGGTGACGTGTGAATATGCATAAAGCGAGTAATTGAAAAAAGAAAAAAAATATCAACAACAGCAGTGCAACAATAAGAAGTCGAGGGCCACAAAACAAGAAGGCAAGTAATCACACAATACACGAATACAAACGTTCAAGAAGATAGTGAAAGTGAGAGGCGGAGTGGAGGGAAGAGCACAACTGACAGAATAGCTGCAGTGACAGCATGCCATATGAGCTAAAAGTGCCGATTTCAGCGAAGATGAGAGAGAGAATGATAAGCCAAGCAGAGCATGACCTCGTCAAAACTCAATCAAAAATCGGGCAATCGAGCGTAATCAACTTAAAGTAGAACAAGTTATGAGCAAAGCTCATCTTGAGCTCCATTTTTCATTGAATTTTTTTGTGGACTTTACGGGCAAAAGCCTTTAATGTGGAACGCATTCTGCAATGCATTTTTAAGAATGTTGAAAAGCGAAAAAAAAATTCGAATTTTAACAAAATGAAAGTGGTTAAAAATAGCGCACGTTCGACAAACAATTTGCTGACGCAGCATGTAACAACATGAAGAAAGAAGCCGAGCGGAGGCAAGCGACGTGGCCAAAGTGAAGCACAAAAACATGAAACTAAATAAGGCGACTGTGTATGTGTGTATGTGTGTGTGTACTTTAGGTGTGATTACATATTTGCGAATCGAAATAGAATTTGTACGAAAGCAGCAATGGGTGCGGCAATGAATCGAGCGCATCGTGTAACAAACGGGTTCACACACATGTATGCCGCAAGCATACACAAACAGCTTAGGCAACAGGAGCAGCAGCGCAGTAGCAACATTACAATTGCAACAGAATGACAAGGTGGCGAGGTGGCTTGGCAGCGCTGCAACATGTTCGATCAGATGTCATAGAGGCGTGAACTACACGCGCAACGATGCCTTCGTCCGTTCATCTGTCGGTTTGTTCGTCGGTGCGTCTGTGAGTCAGTATGTCAGTCAGCGTGACTTCAAGTCAATAGCATTTAATATGTATGAGTGATTTCTTTGGGGTTAAGCACAATTGCTTTCTGTTGTAAGTTGTACGTTGTTGGTTGTTGTTGGTACGACTTACAAACTCAGAAGTCCTGCCAACTCACTGCTCGTTGCTGCAGTTGAGCCAAGCGAACCGCAAAAACAGTCTACATCCAACTAAAGGCACCGACGTCTAACAACAACAACTGCTCCGACAACATCGCACTGAACACTGGCGAACAAGGACTTGAACTGCCGCTGCTGCTGCTGCTGCTTGTTTTTCTTCTATATCGCCATCGTCATCTACAATTACCGCTGCCGTTGCGCTTCGTTTGCCTCGCTTGGCGAAAAACACAAGCAAGTCACGTTTGACGCTTATCAAGTGGCATTACAAATGTCGGTGAATTAAAAGCGTTTCGTGTTACTTTTGAATTATTAAGAAATCATTTGACAGACTTGTGATGTAAACCATGAAATGCATGTGAATGACAAACATACGGGGGCCGGGGGTTGTGACAGAAATGTGTGGAACGTAGGGTGGCTTGTTGAGACGAAAGCATACGAATGAGTATGATGATTGGACGAGTGTACACGAGCATAAAAGTCTCTGTGCTGGCAAGTTGCAACGTGTATTGAGTACAAAATGAAATTCTTGCTTATCGCATATGCAGATTAAGGGCGCTGCGTGCCAAGCACAAGACTAGTGCATTTCAATGATTTGTATAGAGTGTGCAAAAAGAGTTCAATTTGTGTTTAAAGTCGCTTTTGAAAATGGGAATTTAACAAACGACTGCACATACACAACATTTTGAACTTCATTTCTGGCTCACGTTCGGCATTGACAACACAAACAACATTAAAATCTTTTCAAAACAAGCGTGCGCGCACACACAATTCTATTAAAAATTATCATGATTTATTTAAATACACTGACAATTGCCGAAAAAATAACTTTCAGCACTTTGTTGTTCATTTATATGCGAGGCGCGCACGCAGTAAGAAAAATAACTTAAATAAGTGAACGCACGCAAGCAACGCAGCACCGGAAACGGAACCATACCATATGCTCTTACACCAAACACACACTAACACCAACACACACACACACACGTACGCATTTTGTACATAAGTTGTGTGGCAGAAAAAGTGTTGCTGTTTAAAAACGCCACAAGTGACTTTGTTGAGCAGTTACAATTTGCTTTTTATTGACTCTTACTGCGGTGAGCAAACACATGCAAACCAACAAGCATGCGGACGGACAGACACACAATCAGACAGACAGACAGACAGACAGGCAGGCAAACAAACAGTGTAAGTTTAACAATGGCAGCGGCTTCTGCCTCTGCAACAATTTCGGCGGTTGAATTGTTGCTCGTGCGACTTACCTTGCACCAAACAGCAAATGAGTAAAATGATGCGAGTATCGAATGCGTAATTCATGTTTACAGCATAATAATCCTTTGCCTCGGCTGTGTTAATATCCTTTCAAAGTTATGTGAGTGTTTTACTGCTGATGCTGTGTGCTGATATTGATTGTTCGAATGTTTATAGCATCTGCTGTTGTTAGTTGAGCGTATTTTATCGTCTTCAAAAACTACAAGTTTTCCTTGTGTTTGTTTGTCTTTATATTCTTTGGTTTTTGTTGTTTTTTTTTCGTATCCTTTTGCTTTTATTTCGTTTCTTTGTTGCGCATTTTAGCAAACTTTTTTAGTAGACTTTTGTTTTACTGCGTTACGTCGACTTTGTTGCGCGATATGCTTGATGTATCTATGGTTCCCATACATATGCGATACACATATGTGCTTGTGTGGTGCTTCTTCAATGTACGCCCTGCTTGTGCGGCAAATTAAAAAGGATACGCTTGTGAAAGTTTTGCGCGCACCCGCATTGATTAAGCGGAAAATGTGCACGTCTTTTATGCTTTTTAACGTTGATTTAAGCGACTTTTTCTTCCTTTATTGTTGTTCTTTGTTTTTCCTGTATTTTTTGTTTTCTTTTTGTTTTCTTTGCACCGTTACTGTTGATTGTATCTACGCCCTGTATCTGCATATATGGCTGCCCAAAATCGATATGTCGAAGCGATATGTATCCGTCGTCTGTCGCTTTTAAATGTCACTCGAATTTTCTGTGCGTGCTGAAAATAAATAATAAAACAACATTTATTTAATTAAAGCTTCATTGTAAAAACAAATTTCAGACTTTCAGACATTTTTTTTTTGCGCTCATTTTGCCTTTCATTGTTCGCACACTTTAATACATTTCAATACATATTCGGTTCGCCCTTGGCAATTGTTCGTCGTTGTGTGTCTTTCTCGCCCCCACACTCGCCCTCGTATTGATACATTGTTTACTCGGTGTTGTTTTGTTTTGCTTTCGCCTTCGTTTTCTGTGTCGTTTTCCATGAATTTATGTGCGACAATCAATTTTGTTTGTAAATATTTCTCTTGGAGATAATTTCGACGGAAAATTTCTTCTTTGAGGAAGGATTTTCAGTGAATTCTTGTCAGCGTATTTCACTTGAATGTACAAACTTAAATACTTAAATTCTGAAAACTGTCAAATGTGTGTGTGTGTCTGTTGATAACGGTTAATTGTCAGTTCGAAATTTCATGCTTTCATATTGTCATGTCGAAATGTCAAATGTTCTTGTCGTCTTTCAATCAACTCGTTGCGCGAATCATTTCGTCACGCAATTCTGAACGAATCTTACACTTGGAATGCCATTTTTGACACTTCATAAGTGATAAAACTTTGTGAATGTTGTCTAATGTTGTGTTAACATGTTGAAATTGTCACTTTTCAAACTGCTTTTAAAAAAGCTAACAGTGCTAAAAATATAATTTGCTTACTAAGCCGAAAAAAATATTTAAAGCACGCTTTTAGGCAGTCACGACTTGTACATGTTTCGTTAAGAGGTCTTTCGTAGAAATATAAATGCAAGAAAGAATTCGAATAAAGCCGAAAAAAGCTCAATTTATGATAAATGTTGTACATCATGGATGATATTCACTTCTGCCCTCATGACTAATCATTACCTTTTTCATTGTAAATAAGCACAAAGAATAAAACGTTTCTCATTGAAGCCTCCCAAGATTACATAAAAGTTGCCTTTTCATTGCCATGTTGGTGTATTTTTGCTTGTCTCTTCTTTTTTGTTTTTATGAAGTATAAAAATACAAAAAAAAAAAATGAAACAGAGGCACATAAAAATTAAAATTTTATATGGAAGCGAGGCAGGTCGAAAAAATGTAAACTTGTATTTGTTTAACAACACGTGCGGCTTGTTAAGGCACTACGACATGTGGGCGTCAGTCACGTTGGTGGGAGTGGTCCCGTGGCATTTTTTCATGTCAGAAGAGAACAACATTTTTCGCTTCTCTGAAGTCATATAGTTTTAAATCAACTTTTTGTTTTTGCGGAAAAGAAAACAAAATTGCATTTTATGTCATTTAAAAATGGTTCCTATTAACCTTACCCATGCATAAAATCTTAATTTAAAAAATATTCTTTCAATTGTGGTATGAGAGAATGTGCTAGAGACAGAACAAAGGACTCTTCTGTGTTTCTTAAAGGATGATTTTAACTTTGTCAACGTCTTTTGTAGCAAAGTTACAAAAATGGAGAAAAAAAAGAAGCACAAAAATATTTATTTATATAAATTTATAAACAATTTTTTGCTTTGTTTTTGCAATCTTTTTCGCCCGCGTAAACAAACAAAAAGTGACAAGAAAACAGCATTTAATGTTTTGAGAAAGAAAGAAAGCAAGAAAGGATATAAAAGGCAACAGAAACGTAAAAAAATGCCAGCGCATGAATGATGTATTTGTCTGTCGCTTTCGGTTTGTCTCCATTGAGTTCACTGTGGGTTACTCTGTATGTATGTGTGTGTGTGTGTGCTTAAAATATGTCAGAACAAGGCAGCATCGTCATTATGCACGCTGAGGAAAACTTTTCGGTTTCGTTACGCAGCATACTTTACTTCGACATTCTTTCGAATTCATGTCTCCTCTTCCGTCTCAACGCCGTCAGCCACAGTGTGATTGCGCCCGCGATTATGCATCGAAAACACTAAAAAGTTGTGCGTCAAGCATATTCGCATTTAAATTGCAAACTGCTGACTGCGAGAATTGGGTTTCTCAACGACTGGGAACTGAACTGAGTTGAGTTGAGCGGAACGGAAAGGAAGGCAGCGGTGCAGTGGGGAACTCAACCGAACAGAGCTGAGCTGAACTGACTCAATGAGTCTTTTTTCTTTTTGTCTTGTATCTTTGTCTGGCTGTCTGTCTGTCTATCTGTATGACTTTCTATTTGTTTGCCTGAATGTGTAAGTGCAAAACTGAGTGCATGAATAAATGCGCGCAGGCATGCATGAACAAATGTCTGAATGAGTCAGTCAGTAAATGAATGAATGACTGAGTGTATGAGTGAGTCAGTGAGTGAATGAATGACTGGCGTCATGCGGGCACCTGATTTGCCCTTCTCAACCAAGATCTGCACATTGTAAGCAATTCTTTATTTACTCATTCTCTCTTTTCTTTTCTTCAGAATTAATGTTTAAACTGTTTAAATGCGCAAACATTGCTCGACAAGTGTAATTCGTCTTTGGCTCTTGTTTTCGTTCTTCTTGGCTTTTCGTGAATGTTCGAAAACTAGAAAACACAAGATTACTTAGAGCCCATTTTTATATTTGCTAAATAGTTTTGTAGAATTTGTGAACTATCTGATTTTACTTGTTTCGGTTTTGTTGCGCTTCGTTTACTTTCTTCGCTGCGTTGGCGGTTTTTGTGGCTTTTTTTTTGGTATTTGTTGATGTCAACATTTGCCGCTGCCTCTTTGAGTTACTTTGGCAAAGCTTATCGTTGCTTTCATTTGAGTATTCTTCTGCTCTGCCTTCAGTGCCTTCTCCAGTCTATTAAGTGTACGCCAAGCCACATTTTATTATTTCGAGACAAGCCACAACAACTCAACTCCATTCCTTCAGTGTCGTCTTATTGTTATAATATTTGAATTTGTTGTTTTTGGCTTACATTCTATGTTTGTCTTTGAGATTGTGCAAGAAACTTTTTTTTCGTTGTGTTCTGACTCAATCCACAGACTTATTGCACCATCTAACCTTCTTGTTAGTTGGTTTGTGTGCATGTATGTGTGTGTGCCAGAATATTGGAAGATCTCTTACCATTCCCGTTTGCAAAACTTTTGTCATAAAACTTAACTTTTACGCCACAAAAACAAATCATTTCGAAATGCTTAAAGAGATTTCACATTGAAATTTTGTAACACATTGAAAGCGACATCTTCGACTAGATCAGCTTGATAGAACAAGTAAAAATGAGAAACAATACAAGAAAAAATATTATAAATATCTTTATCTATAAGAATAATCTATAAGAATATAGCTTTTACAACACCTTAGTCCTGTATTTCTTAAAATGTATTATAAAAATGTCAATATTCGCTTTGACTTCAATGATGTGAACAGTACAGACAATTGACCTTTGCATGAACACGGCAAACTTCCTAATCCTTTTTTATTAGATTAAACGCATTATACCAAAACCAACAAGAACAACAATAACAAAATCCATGCCGACTAAAAGCGCAGTGCCTATAGTCACTCGCAAATTGAATTCACACACACATCCGTACTCACTCACCAATACACACTCATACACATACACTCACATGCGCTCAGGCCGGCAAATTATATAATTTAATGCACGTGAGCAAACTTTGCCGAGACCTCAAGTGACCTAATATTAAATGCATGAGTCTCTCTATCTCACACTATCATTCACTCACTCACTCACTCACTCACTCACACACTCGCTCACTCTATTTCCTCTCTATTGCTCGCATATGTGTTTGTGACTTGCGGTTGTGTGTGTGTGTGTCGTCATGTGTTAGTCGTTGGCGATGTGGTTGTTGGTATTTGTGCCCTCAGTTGTCAGAATGTCAAGCAGCTATTTATATAAATTATTGATTTTTGCTCTGACACGCTTCGGAACAATCAGAAATTTGACTGAAACCTTAATGCATATCAAATGTGGCTATACGCGAGTATGTGTAACTGTATTTATTTATAACCGCATGTATACACTTGCATGCGGCATTCAATTTGTTGCTTTGTTGTTGTCATTGTCGTTGTTGTTGTTGTTGCTGTTGCTGCTGCACCTGCGCCAAAACATTCGCATTCACGCTTATAGCGATACCGACCCACAGTCCCAGATCGACGCAAAAATTGAATTAGCAAAAATTCCATTAAAATTCAACGAACGGGAACCAACAACACGGGAGCAACAAACACTAAAACAACTACAACAACAACAGCAGCATTAAATGTGATTTGTGCATGCATGAGTCAAAGATTTCACACAAATCGAATTGAAAGCTTATTGTGCATAAAAGGTTCAAAGCGAATTACATTAATAATGAAGAAGAAGCTAACATAAAAACAAAAACACAGAAAAAGTGATAATACCATAAAACAAAATAATTTAAGCTTATTAAATGATATATTTTAATTAATCTTATAATCTGAATAATTAATAGAACAAACGAATTTTAGTATCTGAAAGGATACAAATTATGTCAAAGGCTTTTATAGAAAGTACTTATTACACTTGCTTCTTTAAAATATTGTTTATTAACACCAACAATAAGGGCGGCGATTGAGTCTTACATTGACTCAATCAACTTAAATTTGCCATCTTCAATTTTGATTGAATACTTAAAAAAAATCGCTGTTGGAAGTTTAGATGAACAAAGTTTGATTTTGTTTTTTAAGTTTTTTATGCTCAAGTGATTTGCTGCATAATAAAAAAAAAAATAAAATAAAGGAGAAATGAAAGAAATATTTTACAACTTAATAAACTTTTGGTCTGTATTAATAAAAAGTATCAAGCACAAAGACCACGTACCATTTATGAAATGCGATTTTCACAAAACTTCGAATCACATAAATCCCTGAGTCTTACGTCATTTAAGCTCTTTATATGTTACCAATACGGCGACATAACACACACACATACACACACACACAAAGGGACAGATAGTCAACAATAATACAAGTTATGTCAAATTTTTGGAAAAATATTACACAAATTTAGTCTATTTAATTTGATTGATTTCACTTGAAGAGCTTTTCTTTTCCTATTTGCAGTTTTCGTTTCGTTTTTATATTCGAAAATAAAAGTGAAAATTTGCCCTTTTATGGACAAAGTTGCCAGCTGCCTTATAAGACTGACGGCAATGAGTAACAATCAAAATTGATTGGCTTTGTGTTTTTGTTTCCTGTTTCTTGTTTCTGTCTTGAATGCAATGACTTGAAATGGTGCGAGGGCGGGAAGATTGTGAAATGAAAGAGTTTAATAGATTTAAAAGTCAGTTACGAATGCTCTTTTATTTCAATTCAATTTGTTGAATGAACAAATGGAATCAATAAAAAAAAAAACAACAACTAAAATATTTACTGTTCATAAAAATATGTTGTAAATTTTATGGTATTCAAACAATTGAAATTGAATTCTTGTTGTTCCAGCTGTGTGAACAACAAACCAGTAACTAATACTGTTGAGTGAGATAAAAAAGCGACATTCAAAACAGACCCCGACTGTTAGATAGAGATGGACAGAGAAAAAGACAGTTGGGCGGATATTATGCAATTTGATTTTATAGATTTTTAGAATTTTTTTTTTGTATTTTGTTTGATGTTTCCATGCATGTGTGAGCTCGAGTAGGCCACGTACTGCAAATAAAACTATTTTATTACCGTAGTGAAAAACACATACAAAATAAACACTCAGAGAAATATATACATCAATAAACAAGTATGGGAATATAAAATTTTTAAATTTGTTATATAAAATATGTGTTTTTATAAATTGCATTTTGAAGAGAGAAAAATAAAACAAAAACACTGTCAACACTACAAACATTAACTTCATATTTTGAGGTAGTTGAGGGTCATCATTCAATGTTGAAAAATCACACACACGAAAAATTGTGAAATATTCAACAAATATTATTTAATAAACACATTTGCTTGTGTTTGAAGTTGGAAGACCTCATGCACACTTCAGTGAGCTCTTACTATAAGACGACATCAAAAGTAAACAAAGTGCTTCACGAGTTCTTGTAATTCCTTAATGCTTATTTATGAATTACTTATTAAGTATGCCCACACTCACACACACACGCCCACACACGCACACTTTCATCAAGGGAAACTCAATTAAAAGAAACAAAAAACAAATAAACAGACAAACAAACGCACAGACTGGCAGGCAAGCTAAAAAACTCATTGCATAACTTCAGATTTTTTTTTTATTCTTTTTCGTTTCATATTTTCCGAGGTACATAAATAAAATTAAATCAACGTCAAATGAAAACGTTATAAAAAATACATGCAAAACAAATTCATTGAGATCAAGTTAAATTTTTAATGCTTGCACAAAGCCAACAAAACAAGAAGAAATACAAAGAAATAAAAGAAAAAACAAACAAAAAACACAAAAAAAAGGAAACATGAACGGCAGAGTGTGTGATCGTGCTATAGGGGGGGAAGAGTTGCGAAGGTTATTGTAAAAAAAAGGCGCACGTAACAGCTTCTGTTTACGCTTATGGTTTTGCAGGTGCAACTTATATAAAACATAAATGAATCATGAATTTTGGCAGTGTGTTGAACTCCGCAACTCTCAACCTTCCTCTTTCCATTCACACACACACACACATACATATTCATACACATGGAACGCAAAACTTCAGCTTTGTTGAAGGCGCTCACACCCACGCTTTACCCTTATGACTAAAAATGTTTGTGTGACAGTTTTTTGGTTTGATTTTCTTTCCTTGTTTGTATTTTTTTTTTGACAAGTAAATTTTTGTTTTTTGTTTTTGTCATTTCGCGTGAAAAAAAAGAATATATTGTATTATGGCAACGCGTTCCACCAACACACGTTACATGACACTCATGCCGCCCGCTCCTGAACTGTCCTATGACTCTCACAATTTATATGCTGTGTACGCAAGATTTGTTGGTTATGTCGAAAAGTGTTCAAAAGCAGAAGCTGTAAAAGCAACAATGCGTCTTGGCGTGTGTGGGACATGGTCCTTTATCGTTTGTTTCTTTTTATACTCTATTTTTATTTTGTTGAACGTTCTCCCGTGCGTATGAGTTATTTTTATCGTCGACTTCGTTTGTATGACAGTTTTTATGGCGTTTTGCCTCGCTTATAAATATCAACAGCAACTGTTTATTTTGGCCACAATGAGCAAGCAGCAACGCGCATTATTTGCGGTGTAATAAAGTTTTTAATTGAAAATTACTTTTACCTCAACGGCCACGCAAACTGCGCCCCCACAAAATCTAGTCAGCCGCAAACGTTTGTTGTGACTTTAAATATTTCATTAATTAAATGTTATTTAAATAATTCAGCTCTACGAGCTAACCCTGCCGACGCGTAGTCAATATCAACAGGCGCTTCAGTGTTTGTTTTTGTTATTTACGCAAAGCGCGAGTCAAAAAACTTTATGCCCTCTGTGTGTGTTTGTGTGTTTATTTTAGGTGCGCATGTGGGCGATAAAATAATAATGATAATAAGAATGAAAGCTCAACGAAGAAACGCTTAAAGGTTTTGTCGTCTGGTTCATGCTGCGTATACGTTATGATGTACTGGTTGATGGCGTTCGGTCTATGCGCCATTTTAAAATGAAATGTGTGTAGCTGCCAAAATGTTGAAAATGAAATACATTTGGCTCACTGTGAAACAAAGCTAAAATCCCTGGCATACAAGAAGGCAGCGTGTCGCTTATGTCTACACCGGAAATTAAGCAAAGCGAACGAGCGAGCAAACGGAAGTCTTCTAATGTATTAAAGTGGCATAACGTGTCGTGGCATGCGGGCGGAACGAGTTGGCAGTCCGTTTTCACTTCGAACTGGGTTAGGCTTTTACCCTTTTACAAGAGAATTGTTTTAAGCGCATTGTTTTCCTTCAATACATACAAAGGTATCCTTTGTCTTTCAGTGTGTAACATTCGCATGTATGCTTGAGTATATGGGTTGAACATGTAATACAAAGGACACAATGATTTGCTGTTGCACTCCGGATAATGAATAACAAATGCAGAATTTCTTTAATTTATTATTGAGAGAGATGATGTCACTACAATTTCTTTGTTTGCCACAATTGGCTCTCAAAAGTAGGCAACATAAATTGAATTTCATGTTGCTACAGAAAGAACCATCGCACAGTGGTCCGGCTTATATGGGGAGAGCGGCCAAAAATACTTCTAGTTGAGGTAGGGACTTGACACTTGGCACAAAATTTTTTTATATTTATCCTAAGATAATATGTAAAAATCAGCCAGATCGGACAACTATATCGTATAGCTGCCATATAAACAATCGGTCTGATATTCAGTTTTTATAAGAAAAACTTTTGTTTTTCATTTTATTGCAACACAACTTTGGAAATTTTCGTATATTACCTGTGAGACTTCAGTAAAAATCTGTATACTATAGGTTGAAATTTTGCGCGTATGGTTTAGCTTAAATAATTTAATGTCTTTATTTTTTGCCTCTTCAGCTTCCTCACAAAGTTCTCCAATTGAGATAAACAATTTTTTATAATGGCAGGACCATGTAATAACACTTTATGGACCGATG
Organism: Phortica okadai; assembly: GCA_034638295.1. Classification (NCBI taxonomy): domain Eukaryota; kingdom Metazoa; phylum Arthropoda; class Insecta; order Diptera; family Drosophilidae; genus Phortica; species Phortica okadai. The sequence goes on along the minus strand of CM067849.1, from coordinate 10,777,030 downwards.
CAGGAAAGTAGTACCACGGATATTTAATGATAAGAAGTTTTGCACGTGATTTTTTTAAAATTGAGGTTAGGTTACGTTTTCGTATATTGCAAGCCGCACGGCACCTTACGGCACTTGAATTAAACTTTCTTATATTCTTAAAATGCTTAAGAATATTATACAAAAAGATTTGTTCAACCCCAAGAACCCCTTTACAACTAAAACTGTAACCAAACACAGAAAAGACAAACTAAGAACGTTCACAAGTATGTACTAAATACAATAATGATTTACACAAAACACAACACATACTACATACACTTTTTGTTGTAAAAAGAAAGTTAATACCTTTATTTATAATATTAATCACTTCCACTGCACAAACACTTGTTTTAAATAAATTTAACAAATTTTTTACGGAGAGCTTCCCTTGCACGTTGCTTACGCTGCAATACCCAATGAATACCATGCTCTCTCTTTCGATGCTATTCCTGAAAAGGACAGATAGAGCAAAACAAAAAAATGAATAAATTCAAATAGCTAGTCCAATTATAAATAAGAATTGGTACATTTAAAGTCAAAATTTTGACTTTGGTTTTTTTATTTTTGGCCTACGGGCGGGACCACTGTGCATCGCAGTAAATTATTTCTTCATTATAGTTATTATTAGTTTTTTTTTTTTTTAATAAAATTTATTTATGTTGTTAGTTTGTGCATGCCGAAAATTGACGATAAAAAACTTTTGCCGCATGAAAAAACAAATATGAAGAAGCGCCACAAAATTGTCGTTGACGGTGCGAAGACAAACAAAAACAAAAAAAAAAACAAAAAAAAAAGCAACATAATTGGAAAACTTTTGTGAGTAAAGTGTGAAAATATTAAAGTTTAGGTTGAACGGCAAAAAACAAGGACAAAAAAACAAGAAAATGGAAAAAATGACACAAATAGTAAAAGAGAAAATAAGGAAATCAAAAATATGCACGCTCGCGTAGTTCGGAAAAGTTATGACAGCGCCGCGGCTCGAAAAGATTATAAAAATATATAAATAAGTATATGTATACATTTTTTGTTTGTTTATTTTGCTTCAACAATGACTTGCTTGTTTGCTTCAAACTTGTTTGCGCGCTCTCATGCTTGCATCCATTTATTCATTCAGCCATTCATTCACTCAGACGTTGCCGCATGGTTGCCGCGTCCTTGTCAAAAGGCGCATAAAAATGGCGGCACAAGTTTTCGCTGCGCCTTCATGCTGTGCAGACAGTCAGCTGCCATGGCACAAGACGGCTTCATGGCAAACACTCACACACATTGACGTACTTAACATATTTCTCTTGATCCTGACACCAATTCTTTCTTCACTTTCCTTTATTTTTTTTTCCTTTCTTTTATATATATATTTTTTTTTGTCATGGCTGTTGAACTACGGCATTTTTAAACTTCATTCTTGCTCTGTTTCGCACAACATAATTTACTGAAACGTTTCGTTCTGTGAGCGGGCAGCGCCAGAACACCTCGCTGAGACGTTCGGTGCTCTTTTGTTGCCTTCACTGTCGCCTATTACGTTAATTATAATCCGTCCAAGTTTATTGCTTATTTTAATTACTAATCAATACACAAATAAAAATCGGTCACGACGTCTCAGCCCAATTGAGTTTCGTGCGGCAGCTTTTTTGGCCCTTCGGTTTATGTTTGAAGTTCGCGTGCAATTTTGTGCCCTTGTTTGTTTATTTGCCTCGTACTTACTATATTTATTATCGCCCGTGTGTTGTTATTGAAATAATTCAATTTAATGTGCCAGCAGTGGCTGAACAATGACTCCTGCTCACAATTTGCCACCAATACGCCACCAATACGCCACCATGGCATGCTTACTACGGGGGCGATATTTGAGCGGAATTTTAATGTCGGCGTTACTTTATTATTTAATGCAGTTATAATTGAATTCTCTGTCAGTAACAGACAACCAATTTAATTATACGTTCAATGTTATTATAAGTATAATTACAACTAAGGAACGCAAGCGTTGAAAGGCGGTCGATTGCCATCGAAATCCAATAGGTTTTACTTACCAAGTGAACAAAGACAGGAAATGATCTTTATAACATTTGGCAATGCATTCAACTTTGACCTTAACAATGCGCACACATACGCACAGTAGCGCGTGGCTTACGGCCACCACACAAAGGGGAGCAGAAAGCCAAACAAGTTAGTGTGCCATTCGTTTTTTTAAGCCCGAAATTGCTTTTCTTTGCCATTTACAATTTGGCTTGCTTATTATTTTTGCGTATAAGTTAAACAAACAAACAAACAAACATTCACATGGCAGCACAAAAAACGAACTCACATGGACGTATAAACTCGAAAATATGTACAATAAATACATCCGTGTGCATACTTGTAGGGATGTGTGTGTGTGTGTGTAAAAGTACGTGTGTAATAAAAGTAGAAACATTTGAAATACTCATACTCACATTTGGGTTTTAACTCTCGACGAGTTTCTGCATTTGTCGCCAGTTTAGAATAGTCCTCTGGCTGCCGCACAACAAAAACAACACTTTATTATATATGGGTGCTTTTTGCGCGTGCATGTATGCTTTGCTTGTGTTTGTGTATGTGTGTGCGTACTTGTTTGTTTATGCTTATTTTCTCCACAATTGCTAATTAAATTTGTTGTTTTATGCTTATTTGATTTGTCACCGAAGCAATTCTTTCAACACTTTTTTTAAATGCACTTTTTTAAAATTAACTTAATATCTTTTATTTGATAATTTCGATTATTAAAATTTTGTATGTTTTAAATTGATATGGAAATTCAACTTGTTTTTAATTTGTTTAAGCTTTTGAGCGTTCTTTCTGATATGTTTTTTCACTTTTCTGCTTTAGTTTTATGTCGAGTTTTATGATTTATTACATTTTCGATGTCATTTTAACATAATTCTTGTTTTTAAACACTTAGCGCGCCCGTTTAATCATACATGAACTTTCAAATTAGAGATTGTTGGAGTCACTCATTTGACGTTGACTTATTTAAATAATCACTATCAATGTTGATAAGACAGTTTAACTTAAAAGGCAGACAGTGTGTCAGTCCAACGAGCACTTCAAAATCACCTCATTTGCACGAACGCAGCACACTTCAATTCCGACACAACTCCGGCACGTCCGTTCAGCAGCGCAAACCGTTTTCTATTAAACACGTTGGCACATTTCATTTGTTATTTGAACATTTCTTTAGGTTTTTGTTTATCGGCTTGCACGAAACTGTTGTTGTCATTGTTGCTGTGTATCTGTCTCTTCGGCTCGTTTTGACGAAAGGAGCTTTTATGCGCACGAAGTGACAACGAATGCTTCGTTGAGAGAAAGTCAAAAGAGCGCTGGAGAACCCAAGTGAAGAGCGACTCTTACTATACACTCGCAGTTTGCCAAATCCTTATTTTATTTTAAGTGGCAAAAATTCTCTTCGTGTTTTATATGACTCTTTCAAAAGAGAATCGTGTGCCTTGAGATGGTCAACCAAATGTCATTACTATTGTATGATCAAAGAAGGCCTAATCGAAATTTTTCAAGAGGAAAATGTCATAAAAAAACAAAAAACATTTTATATAAATTTTTGTTTGTACATATGTAGAAAGAATATAAGGACGATAAACTTATAATACATAAAATCCTTTGTAAAAATTATAATAAAAAAATAATATTTATCTTTGCTTCAAGTGGCGGTTTAATAATACAATAGGAGTTCCAGTGAGCATTGACGGTGCCGGACTCTTGCTTATAATCATTGATCAGAAGGAATATCGCAAAAGTTTTGTAAGTGAGTAAATTGTTTTGTTTTCAATTATTCGGCTAATGGATTCAGGACGATTTCTTTTTGACATAACTGTACAAATCGAATTCGACTACATGTCTAGACAAACTGTCATCATTTCCGCATCAATTAAGCGCTATCGCAGTTGAACGCGATAAACGTTGGGCAATGCGCTTAATTGAATAGCATCGATACGGGTGTGATTGTGAGTCAAACGCGACTTGAGCTTATCAGATGTAGACTGACAAGCATTTACCAGCATACAATTGCACTCACCCACACAACGACCCACACACACATGCTTGCAATCCGATACACAGAAGGGTATGAGAGACATTAGCAAAGGCACAATTGCTTTATTCAAATGCAAATTTAACAGAACCTAAATCGAAAGCTTGACAAAACAGCATTTTCAAAGGATGAGAAATTCGGAGGTCTGACAAGCAGCTGGCGGCATATTAATGCGTTCGCCCTTTGCTTGTTGGCATTACGCCCAACGGATTCCGGCAGTCTTAAGCGTGTACATATTTGCTTGTGGGCGTTGCCGGATAACGCCCAACTTGACTTTGCACAGCACAAGGCTAACATTGACTTTCATGTTGTGTTTGATTTAAATTAGATTTTATATTATATTTTTTTTGCTTTCCACTTAGCATTATGAATTCAAACACAACGGAAGCGAAGCTCTTTACTACGCTTGGCGACTTGCCATTGGTCGATGTGAGCGTATGGGACACTGTCGACAATTTGCCGATTGCCAATCGTGCTGAATTTGAAAAAATGCTTGGATTGAAAGAAACAAATCGTTTCAATGACATTGTCATCAAATGCCAACAAAACGAGCAGGTGGAGAACGAAGTGCCGCCTACACTGGTGCCATCAGAAAAGGATACGGAAACGGATGACTTCCTGGCCGATTTGAAGTTGATGCAAATTCATATGTTCGGATTGCAGGAAATAGGCACGCCAATTGCACAGGCGCACTCCGCTACTGATGTATTCGGTGAAGAGGCGGCGGCGATGTCAAGAAAAGAAAACAAAGGCGCTTTAGTGCCCAAGCTAAAGCTGCAACAACAACAACAGCAACAAAAACAATCTGAAACAAAAGCGAAACCGAACAACCTCCGGCTGTATGAACAAAAACAAAATGTCAAGCGCCAGCACACATTTGATGTTGATAAGCTAAAAGGAGGCAGACGGCAGTCGGCGACCGATATGCGGTCAAGCGCCGGTACCACGATGCCACCGGCGCTAATATCGAACATGCGCACAAATTCCACCGTCAACCGCAAGCCAGTAAGATCGATGAGCACCATAAGCACCCTGGCCAAAGCAAGCGACACGAACTTGGACGACATCGTCAAGCAAATCGGTAATCTTTTCGTTAAATTACAATCGAGCAAACAACGGCACGTCGTCGGCGGTGTCAGCGGCAGTCACGGACAACAGTCGTCAACAGTGTCTAATGCGCATGCAGCACCAAAGAACACCTCCTACGTGGTCACAGTGCACGGCCAGGCCAACAAAGCGCCACGGTGTGTCATTCATGCGATATCGGACACCACAATGAAGGCACTTGAATCGGCAACAACGTCGCCATCGCCTGCAACAGCGGCAGCGACGATCGCTGCGGTCTCGACAGCAGCGTCCTCCATCGATGCCGATGATCAAGACTTGGTGTACGTCAATAATAGAAGCAGCGACACTGCCACTGCTATTGCCGCTGGTTTAGAGCCAATGGACTTGGGTGAGACGGTGCCACAGCCCACAATAAACTATGGTATTCCAACCATTACGATTTTCTCGCCCGGCGCCAGAGGCCAAAATAATCATTTTAATGCCACTGGCTTTACACGAGTCGAAGCAGATGCTTCGACGCGACAACTTGACGCCACTAAGAGCGACACCAATCTGACTAATACTGCGAAATCAATAAGTTACTTGAAGATGCCGCAGAGCTATTATTACTCCCAGCAACCGCCAAAGTAATTATTTATTCCAAAGAATTGTTTAAATAAAGTCAAAAGTTTTATATTTTCTACCGTTAACAATAACAGAATACCGGATTTGTTATATGTATTTCATTTCATTTGCCATGTGTTTGCGGTCTCTCGTTTCCACGGAGTTGTACCTTCGCTTAGTGCGGGCTCGGATACAAGTGACACTACTGTAATTTTGTGCTCATTTTGTAGTTTATACAACTGTAATCAAGTGTATTGTCAACAACTTTTTCGTTTGCGCTTGAGGCCGAGTTAGTATCTGGTCGGTGTTCCTGTACCGCTATGCAGTCATTTTACCTTATCCTCAGTTGGCAATAATGCGTGCTTGGTCTTGCCTACTTGTGCTTGATGAAAAGTGCCATTCACAAAACAGTCGACGACGAAAACTTTTATTAGTTTTAATTAAATGCTAAAACCAAATTGTGTAGCATACTTGCAGGCGTCTTTTTCGTCGTGTCGCTGTTCACCCAGTGACTTTAGTGCACTTGAATTTAGTTGCGAAAATACATAAAATTATTATCATAATGCCTCGAGTGTTGTGCTCACGCCGCGTCCATGTCCTGCCGCGTGCCTTCTGTCGCAATTGTAAAAAATGTTTAAAATCTATTTTTGTTGTCAAATAAATTTCATGATTTACAGCACAGTCCCGGCCAAGTAAGCACTAACAAAAGTTGTAGAGGCACTACTAAATGTTGAGCCGCGAGTCCGTTGTTCTCTGTGTGTACATCATGTATTTATGTACATAAAATTTGCAATTAAAATTAGTAGAAAAAAGTCAAGAACTCACCGCAAGTGCAAAACTCACAAAAGCGAATCGAAAACATGCGCAAATCAGATAAACCGCGAACAAACTCGAGCCACGCGCTACGCGCTACGCGCCCTCGGCTGTCCATGAGGCGAACAATTTAAGCTGAGTTGTGTTCAGTTGAGTTTAGTTGAGATGAGTAGCGTTGAGTTCAGACGAGACGAGATGAGATGAGTTAGTTTGTCGGCATAGGAAATGCGCAAAATTTTTAATGCAAAAAGTTGTTGCGCAACTGGATTTGGATTTCGGTTGGCCTGCATTTCCGGAGAAGCACACAATAACAAGTCATCATCATCGTCATCATTGGCAGCACCATCATCATTGACATCATCATTGTCATCACCATCACCATCACCATTGCCATCGCCATGAACATTATCAACATGTTTTTGGTCGTCATCAGAAGCAGAAGCAGAAGCAGAAGCAGCAACATCAGCATCAGCATCGTCAGAATCATCCACCCCGCTGGTGTTGCCGCTGACGTTGTGGTTGCTTTTTGCTAGCTGCTTTACACTTTCACCCTCTCTGGCGCCCACTTTTTGTCTGTTGGCTTTTCGTCATCAAATTTAGCGCTGGCAAAATACACAGAAATCTGCAGGCGAAACCCACGCTCTGGCAAGTGTCCGCTGGGATTTCGCCTTTGCAGCGGTTGCCAGCCACTTTCACACGGAGCGACGGGATCGCTGTGCTGCGCAATGCGGCTCCTTTGTGGAAATTAAATAAATTTTTGATTAGTCAGTTTTGTATACAGTGGAAAAAGCATTAAAGTTGCTTGGTTATTACAGAAATGTCAGCGGTCGCTTTTCCCTTTGGTTTATTTTTTTTTCCTTGTTTTTTTTACTCTTGCATTTTTCATCAACCGCCATTCAAATGCGAATGCGGATTATCCCAAATGAAGACGACTCTGAGTGCTGTTTATTTGTAATAATTACGAAAAATACGCGCATACAATTTAAGCATACGCAAATTAGAATGCTCTGCAAAATAATTATGTGATAAATTCATGCGAGTTAAGTTAATAAATTGCTTTGGTAGAAAATATGGCATTGGGTTGCAGAATTGGCGTTCATGGAAACACATTTAAATTGGAAGCATGCATGCATGCATACATACATTTATTAGTGTGTGTGTGTGTGTGAGTGTGTGTGTGAAAGTGTTTGTTAAGTTTATATTTCAGTTGAAAACTTGATGAGCATAAGGGCAGAAAATAGTGTCTCGAAGCGGACGGAATGAGGAAGGAGGAGCAGTTGTGTGCTACAGAGTCAGTCAGAGTAGCTGTGACAGAGAGATTAATAAAATTTATTATCATTGTGATAGCATGCGCTGTGCAAATAAACCGACGCAAACATAGCACTCACACATATGTATGTACATACATACATAAAGCAACTACATACATGTGTATATATACATTGATATGTATAGAGCAAGTAAGTGGGTGGGTAAACATTTCAAAATGAAGTAGCATTTATTTTATAACACCCTTTGGTGCAAACAAACACATCACTTTGTAAGCAGCGTTAGCAGTAGTAGCAGTAGCAGCAGAGGCAGCAATGGCAACGATTGCAAACTAAACTATCGTAAAACCCAACAAACGAAGCACGAAAACCGGAAGTTCGACGCCCAAGCGGCAGTCGTGATAATAGCGCGCACGCTGCCAACATGTGCAAAAGTATTAGCATATGAGTAGACGTCGACACACTGACACACACACACACACACATACAAGATGTGTTGCTGTAGTCTATGAAAGCCAAGAGCAGCAAGAAGAACTTGGGCTGCGCTGCTGCTGCTGCTGCTGCTTCTTCTGATATCTGGGGACACATAAATATGAAAATGCATACGGGAACAGTACTCGAGTACCTTGTGCAAATGTAAAACTGTTTATATGCGACCCCGCGCACATCTCCGTAACCAAGTGTCGCCTCACCGCCTCCCGCCTGCTGCCTGCCACCCATCAACAACAATGCTCAACAATTGCACCCAGTTAGCGGCAAAAACAAGCGCAGAGAAACGCGAGAAAAACAAGTATAAATGCATGCATGCATGCATGTTTGCTAGCGTGGCATGGCATGGCATGTCGTGCCGTTCCGTTGCGTGGCTTGGCTTGGCTTGCCAGTGAGCGAGATGCGCTCGTTTGTGCGGAATTTGAATATTGTAGACCGCACACAAACACACGGCAACGGGAAGGAGATAGAACGCGTGAGAGAGCAAGTGATGGTGGACAAATGAATGCAAACAAGCTTGCAAGCAGACCGACCGACGGACGGACGGACATACAAACAAACAAACAAACAATCATCACACTTTGCCGCACACTCAGCCAAGACCAAACGGCGACGGCAGCGGCGAATAAAGACGACCGGCGACCAAGTGTCAGCCGACAACATCGGAGACAATATTTAATGGCGTTTGTCGTCGCAGTCGTCGTCGCTGTCGTCGCCAATGATGTCGGCGCAGTTGCTCCTAGTGAAAATAATGGTCGTTATTGTTGTACATTTAGTTTGCGGTGTGCGTATCCATGTGTGTGTGTGTGTGAGTGTGTGTATGCCCGCTCAGCGCAGCAGTAAATTCAAATTAAGTCGCCCAAGTTGCTGACAGTTAGAATCTTTGCTGCACAAAAAGTGCTGAAAACCAGATGAGCTGCAAGCAGTCTGCGGCATCAGCATTACCAATGACACCAGCAGCAGTAGCAGTGGCAGTGGCTGTGCCAGTGGCAGTTGTGCCACTTGAGTCCTGAAGTCGTCCTTCTACTTTTTACTGCTGTACAGTTTAGTTGTGCAATTTATGACGACAAAATGCACTTCAAAATGCTGTTCATAGCTGCAGATGGATTAAGTTGGTTACGCTTCGCTTGAAGAATAATTAAAATTTTTGATTAATTTATACCGAAATTCATCTCTACAAATTTTCACCATTAAAGCTATCAAAATAAAGTGTATTAAACGCCTAAAAGGAGACGCCAACGCTTATTGAGAGGCACAAGGCAAAATCAATTTTTCAGCTGTCATGCACGTCACTCTGGCGCAGGAAAAATCCGAAGCCAATTAAAAATGCATTTAGTGGAAGTGACAGGAAATAATGTAAGGTAAACGGCAAAATACACGCAGAAGCAGAAAATTCATGTGAAAATACAATTGTGCAGAGTTTGGATTATTGACAAGCAGACATGATATCATGCAACAATATGGCAAATGGTTTTGTTACGACCCTTAAGCGAAAGGTGAATGAATCATTCGAACAGTTTTATTTTAGAAGTCATTACCCTCTGTTGGAGATAGTGATTTTTTTTTGGGGAGCTTTCATAGCACTTTGTAAAATGGAATTTTATTTATATTAAATCATATAGGAAGCTTTTCTTACTGTTATTTCATGTTGCATTAACTCTTGCATAAATTGGTTTTAAATAAAAAATAAGTTATAAAACTCTTTGATAGTCTTATCACAGAGTTAAAATCTTAAAAAAAATATGTTAAAAAAATATATTAATCATAAAAAACGAATTATAAAGTGTAACAAAAAGTAAAGAACGAAATACATATTTGTATGAAATATGCACGGAAAAGCAGAGTAAATACATACATATTCATGTGTTAATGGACAACACACAAAGCACAAGTTTTGCCTTTCAAATGCGCAGTTTCAAAGTGCTTGGCCGACGTTTGCCAACACTCAAGCGTCGAACGGTTGCATTGCAAACGGTTGTGGGTGGGGGGACGATGTTCATCTGCAAGCAAAGTGCTGAAGGCTTTTAAAACATAACTAAACATTTGTCGAGCGCTGTGCGGGGACAAAGAAAAAGCACACAAAAACACACAAAAACAAAAAAGGAACTTTTAAAAAATCACAAGCAAATGCAAGCAAGAAATGCCACTTAAGTGTGCAAATCGTAAATATTTTGTTTTTTATGTGTTTAGAAAGTGGAAAAGTGAGAAAAATACGACAGCATGAAAATAAAGGCAAATGCAATAAAAAAGTACAGCGAAGGAATTTCGCACTGTTACAAGCCTCGTCAAATGAGTGCATCGAGTGTGAATGAAGGGCGCACTTGGTCGATGATGGCGAGGTCGGCGGCGGGGACATGCCTGCCTGCGGCCATCGACAGCTGAGCGTTGGACTCCTGCAGCAGGGAAACTCTTAAACACTTTCAAATGTTTTACACTTTGTATGATACTCGTGTGCAACTTGACGTACTTACATACATGCATACAAACATGAGTGAAGACTTCTTTCTTTTCTTTTTGTTTCATTGTCGCCAACTGCAAAAGGCTAAATGCTTTGCCTCATAATTGTACAACATCATTTTTAGCAGTAAAAACGTCAACGTAACAAAAAATTCTTACTTAATTTTTTTCACACAAATGTAAAAAGTGTTTTGCACTTTCTTCAAGGCTTCGCTCTTTGAGCTGAGCTACAATGGCTAAGTAAATGTGCCGGCGAGTAAATCAAAATATTATTTTTTTGCGGTCGTGCAAGTATTTTGTAGATTGGCGTTTGGTTTGCTTGAACACTTTGATGTGAAGCGTGAGTGGCAAAAGAAAAGAAAGGAGTACAAAAGGCTGCATGGCTATGAACTCAACGTGGTTATTTGGTTTGAGTTTTCGGGTTTTTTTTTTTTTCGACGAGGAAAATACTCTCGTTTGACCACTTTTCATCTCGTTGCTGTTCATTGAATTTGCTCTCGTTTGCGTAGCAAAAAAATCTTGTTCTGGCCAAAAATCGACGTGCCTTTGATGCCTTTGCTGTCATTTTTGCTCCACTTTTGTGTCAAAGTGCACTGATGAGTTCCTTTTTCGGTTTTTTTTTATTGGCATTTTTTTTTTTTTATTTTTGCTCTATTTTTTGTTCAGTGTATGTTTCTGATCGCATGTGAGGTCTTTGCACTTTAAAGAACGCCGCTTAGTGCTATAAATAAACCGCATGCTATCGCTTGATTTTAACCATAACAACTAATAATCTTGTTTAACTTTATTATGCGCATCAGCAACAGCCATGAGGTTAAGACACATTCTTGTAGTGTTTGCCATAATCAATTTAGCTGCATGGAAGGAAGTACAAGTAGGCAATCCGGCCAGCCCGGTCAAAGATGAGCAAGGATGTGCAACAGCGTGCCGCACCTGCTGCCATTGTCCTCACCATTATTGCATAAACAATGCCATATAAAACTAACACAAACAAGTATGCTTATCTATGCACGTGTGCGTGTGTGTGTCTGTGCACTTGCAGCTCGACGGCCCTCGTTGCATTAGCCCAGCACAAAACGCAGCTGCTACTAGTGGTGTCTACGCTCTCGTTGGCTTTGGCTGCTTTTCAGTTCGTTGGCTTGGTCTGACGCTGTCGTGCCGTATCGGGCCGGGCCGGGCTCCTTGCATTATTTCTCCATTTTATATTGTTCATTTTTGACACAAACATTATGATGCATTTGGTTCAGTAATTTTTATTGTATTTCTCATTTTCTGTGCCATCTTTCGCAGCGGCGACAGCATCCTTTTGCGTGTCCTGCTTATGTCTCCCGACGCAGAAACGTTGACCAGCATTTGCTGCTGCCTTTTTTATTTGCAGTGTGTTGTTAGTTTTGTTGTTGTTGTTGTTGGTGTGTCGGTCTGTGGTTGTGCTTTTGTGCGAAAAAAAACTATGTGATGTCTTAGTGCCTTTGCTAACTTGCTAGTTGTTTTTCCTTTGTTTTGTTCGTTATTTATTATGTGCAAACTTTGCTGTGCAAGAAAATTGTTTTCTGCAAACAAGTCGAAGCAATATGTACATACGAGCGAGTATATTTGTACGCACATATACATGTACGTGTGCATGTAAGTGCATGTCCTTGCCTCCTTGCAATATGTCAGTTAGCGCGCGATGCAATATGTAAACGGGTTGCTTCATATTTTATTAACTACTAAAAAGTGAAAATACAATTTAAAAATTGATTCTTTTAAATTGCATCCAACGTAAAATAAATACATATATTTATCTTTTAACGATTTAAACGAATGTTGTATGTTGTTTAACAAAATTTAACAAGCACTTTAATAATTGTAGTTGATATTATAAAAATTGATTATGATTATATTTTTCTTTTTACGTTTTTCTTTAATGATTAATTTTAAGCATATATAAAAATAAAACTTAAATTGCAATTACATTTTTAACTCTCATTAAAGCTATCCAAATATTATCTACATATTCGTAATAACAAACGTAAACATAGAAATTATATATGTAGATACAATAGCAAGCAAAATTTTATCTACAGATAAATACCCTTTCAAGCAGCATAACTTTAATTATATTTAATTCCTAACCGCATAAACACCTCTCTGCATGCGTCTACAACATCCAAATAATGCGGCAAGCAACACTTGGAATTAGATGAAACGAGGCAAGTCCTCGTCCTAACAGAAAGACATAAACAGGCACTTCAGTGTTTACATAGTTGTGTGTTTGTGAGTGTTTGTGCAAGTATCTGCTCGTGCTAGTGGCAAGTGTTGAATGGCATTTATGTTAGTTCTTACTCTACAACTTTGTGTGTGTGTTAATGCGCACTTGGATTAAATACAAATACAGACACATACACACCGACACAAACAATCATCAAAGACTGAGAGGATTTAAAAATTTGTATGAGTGGACACAACATTGTTTTTTTTTTAGTATTTAATCTTTAAAAATTTAATAAAAAGATTCTGTTCCTGTTTTTGCTGCACTCCTCGATACAACCTGAACCGCTTCACCGATCATACTTATTTCGATTTCGAAGAAGAAAATTACTCCTTTAATGTGTTACAAACTTCTTGACAAAGTTATATAATCATACCATTCACGATGTGCAGAGTACAAAAACACAAACAAGCACACCGAATTGTATTTAATTCATTTATGCCTTCATTAGTGGATTAATGTTTGCATTTTGTGATTGTTGTTGTTGCTTTTGCTGTTGTTATTACTATTACTATTATTATTTGATATTTGTTGTTGTTTTCATTTTATTATTATTAAGTTTGTCGGTTTGTTAGCAACTTGCTGCTATCACAACAGTTTTAGAAGCTTATTAGTGGCGCCTTTGTCTATGCAACAATATTTTTGTCTTGCTTTAATTTGTTTTGTTACTTTTTGTGTCATTAAAATTAGTTACAAGCAGTTAAAATTAATTAAATGCGCCTTTAGTAGCACTAAAAAGCGCAATTCAAACATTATTAACGTTGTGCCAACTAATTTTTAATGACCATTGTTCAAATCAGATATAACATAAAGAGGCATTTAACATTCTCACGCACGCACTCTGCATTGCACGCACGCATATCTTTGTTTAACAATATGTTATCCGCATATAAAAACAAAAATTTTATAATTAAACCAGCGACAAACAAATTAAACAAAAGAGTCAAACAAAACGTGTGAACATTGTTTTAAATTTTTACAGACAAGGCTTAACGCACGCGCTCATGTGTGTACTTATATCAACGGTGACAATATACATGTGTACGTGTATATGTGTGTGTGTGAGTATGTCATTGCTGTGGTTAAAACGTTTTGCAAATGTCAACGTGCGGTTAAAACTGTTTATGATGTATTTGAAAAGTCACAACTGCTGTCGCGACGCGCGTTGCCTGCCATACATACCTCTGTGTATCGATGTGTAAAACTGTGTAAATGTACATACATATGTATGTGGGTGAGTGGCTGTAATGCGCTTAGCGTTCGTTAACATTCATGTACGTTGCTTGCCAACAAAGTCAAAGTTGAAGTGCTGCTGTTGTGGAACAATTTAGCCAAACGCAAACTATTTTGCTGTAATTAAACTTTTCACATCACTTTTTGTTTTATTGTATTTGGTTTGTTGGCTGACAATGACTAAATAAATAAAAATAAAATAAAATTTATTAACACATATACCTTGTAAGTATATGAATTGTGTACAACATGTCAGCACGACAAATGTCACGAATGCGCCGCAATGTGTCAAACATGAACGTTGCGGCGACCCAAAAAGTCGCTGCTTAACGTTCCAGCACATCAGCGCAATGCATTGCTGTGCGTGTCGTACCGTGGCTGCCTGCCTGCGGTTTCAAGTGCTGCGTTCGGCATCTTTAAAGCCATTGATAAATGCATTTAATAAAACACGCCCTAGCCCGATCGCTTAGTGAGTGTAACTTCGCACACTCGGAAACTTCCATAAGAACTTTTCAAAGCAATTACAAAAGTTTAAATTTAATTTTAGCGCGCTGTGATGCGTAGCTGTTGTTGTTGTGCGCCTGCTGCCTGCTATCCATCGCTTTAAGTTGTTGTTATGCTCGTTGTTGATGTTGTTTTTGTTGCAAATTACCTTCATTACAACATTAATTGCACAGACTTTTGGATTTCGACATTGCCAGGATGAAACTTTAAGAGAAGAAAGAAAGAAGATAACAAACAAAAGAAAAAATAGAAATAAAATCTCTGACGTTGCAAAATTTCACTCTGAAACAAATTTGATTTTACAATTTTTGCAACGGTGAAACTGTTCTATTTATTATTATTTTTTTTTTTTTTTGTTTCTTTGGCAACTGCGAAAAAGTCGGCAAAAGTTTTCATTTTCTTCGATGTAATTTCGAAGAAAAATTTTCAATATTTTGTTTTTAATATGAAATTTTTGATATTTACGCTAAAAAAAAAAAGGAAAAAGGGTTAAATTAGTAAGCCACTGCGTAATGTACGAAATATAAATTCGCAATTGATACTGTAAATTTAAGCATCAAAATTTCATGTTTAAATTTAGTTTATATTTATATTTGGTTAGGATGATCTTCAGAAATAAGGTGTAGAGTTTTCTTTATTAGCTTATCTCTTTTAAAAACTTATTCACTACCACTGCCGATGTGTAAAAACCGCCTGAAGTTTACTTAGTTTTAATAAGTTGACTTCATTATAAAACGAATATGATTGGGAAAATTTGTAAACTGATTTTTAGCCATTTGAAGTCACTTAACTATTTCGTTACATTTTTTCGGTCGAAATTTTTTATTAAATTCCAGCTTTGAGCGACTTTGCAAATATTCAATTTGACTTTTTCACTTGAACGATGCTTCGCACCAACTGTCACAGGCAGACTGCATGTAGCGACATCCAGAGACACTTACTCACAACACATTCACACACAGGCTGAAACACTCAAACCCGCACGCATTCACATTAATATAAAGAAACCGCAAATAAATTCAACAGCAGGAAGTTAGCTCATATTTTCTGGTCACTGCTGCATTTCTGTTGCTCCGTTGGCGGCGTACATTATTTGCCACTGCTCTTACTCTAACTCGCCTGACACACGTCTGACACACTCACACACACGCATCGCACCGCACTCATTGTGAAAATATTGCAGTTTTTGTCGCCAACCAGTCGCGGTGTATCAAATTTAACCGACATATAAAACATTCGTCTCAACTCAAGGTGGGCTGTATTTGTATTTTGGAGTTTACATCCTCGAGTTCACATGCCACTTGAGGTTATGTATAGTTCATTCATGTATAAGGACAAAAATTTGCATAATGTATAAAACGAGACTGCAGGCCAAAATATCAGCTTTGTTTCATGTTAATAGATTTAATTAGTGCTCAAGACGATGTCAAACATAGCCGCAAAACAAGACATTTGAAGTCATTTGGAAGTCATGAAATTTTGGTTAGTTCCAGAATTAATTTATGTATGAGTGTAATTACAATATTTGTACACATGTTCAGTAATTTAATTGTGTGAGTTTGGCATTTGCACACAACATTTTGCTAAAATAATTGTAATTGATACAATTTTACTGAAGGAAATTGCTACAATGACATTACAACTTTTTGACTTTTAATTAGACCCGGCACACATAGCCTTATTTGTGGACCTGACAGTTCATGTGTCCTCACCAAAGGTTCATGGAAACCCCAAGAGCTAGGGACTTGATTCTAGTATCGACCACTTTCTTAAAAGGTTTTATAAGGGAACCTCTAATTTTGTACATATGTAAGCTCAGTTAATTCACCTCTTAAAATATCAAAGACCATTAGCCTGTATTGTTTTAACACAGTTTTGGCATTCCAATAAAACCCGATCGGATACCAAACACCAAAATAAGTTCGAAAATTCTTTTTACCAAGTTCATGAAGTTTACAAAGCTTCTTCATGGACGAACAAACGTTGCAACCTTTGACCTAAGTGGACGCAACAATTGCTTTTAAACTATTTCTTGGCTAAACAACAGAGGTCACAGGGTAAAATATTCAAAGAATGGGACTTGAAGAAATTGTTAGTCAACTTAATCAACTCAGCTCATTACCGACGCTCGTTTCCATTGAGTTCGCCATTTCCGTTTCCGTTGGAACGTCAGTGACAAATTAATATTTATAAAATTCACTTACACTTTAACAGAAATAGAAATGATTCAATAAATTGTGTTAAAATATGCGCATACAAATAAATACACTTGCGACTGTGCCAACTTGAAAAGAGATAAATTCTGACAGTTGTTGTTGCTCAGCTCAGCTCAGCTCGCACCGATCGGCTTGCTGTATTGCATAGCCACATTGCACTCAGCTAAATGAAAACGTGTGCAATTTTTTAAAATAGTTTAGTGCATGCAGACAAGCGATGCGATACGACGTGCTGCTGTTTAGCAGACTGACTAAAGTCGAATAAATAAGTAAATGCAATGAAAGCACCGAATGTGTGAGAGTCGGGAAGCGATAGAGATAGAGAGAATGCAGCTATGTACGTACAAGAAGCGCATACAAATTGTGAACTTTACTTCGTTTTAAATGCGGGCGAGAATCAAATAGAGAAAGTGTTGAGAATTTATTGGCAGAAGGCATACCAAAGTTGGCCCGTCTACGTGCCACAAGAGGTGCCGACCAATAGGCTGCTGGGTTGCATGCAAACAACATCCATCGACACAGACGACTCTTGTGCAAGTGTTTCAGTCAAAGAATTTTGCAACCGCCTACGACATTTGAAGCGTTGCTTGCTAACGTCGCGTCGTCTCTGTTGCTGATGCAGGCAGTCATGGCTGGTTGGCATCGCATTACCGCGCGAAATATGCGCCCAAGTCTATGCGCTTAATTTGATCATTTATCAAGTGTGAAAAGTGTGTGCATCACCAGTGAGAGCGACTTGAGTTGTGCCCATTTTGAGTCTTCTCGATTACACGTTCCCAGTCGCGGCAATATATCAAACGTTGCCAATGACTAGTCTAAACAAGCATGCAACGTTGCAGCATAGCTCAGGCATAAACTCCTCATACTGATAATAATGATTATGAGTTAATTCAGCTGAATTCGTACGGAGTCGACGAACATGGCAACCATAAACAAAGTAAATTAACACGCTCAGACACGTCTTGCAACATCGTTGCTGCTTGTCAACTGACTATAAATATATGAGAGCGCCTAAACGTGGCATGACAAAGTACAATTTGCTTTGCTCTTGGCGCTCTTGGTAGTTGGTTGTCATAAATGTATGCCAATGGGCAACTAATTGATATAACAAAATAATATTTGTTTGAAATTCTTTATTTGCCAACTCTTCGTATAAACGGCGCTATTCAAAAGTTATGCCAATTTAAAAGTTGACCTCACATGTCATTTTTGCTGGTGTACGCTTGGCCTGCCAGCAAAACAGTCACATTGGTGCCCCACATTTGACATATTTAACCCATTATAGCCACAGATACTCTTTTACACACACACACACACATACATACACAGACACAACCACTGAAAGGCAACCACATTCATACGGTGTGGTGTGGCGCATCGCAGTGCATATGTGTGGGGGGGGTGTCACTGGGGCAGAGGAAATTCTAAAACTAAAACTGAACTGAAATAGAAGCGAAACAGAAATGAAATGGAGACAATGCAAAAACGCTGTGCCGCATACAGCTTACGTCAGTTTGTGCCGAGCAGTCTTGTTGCAGTCTTGTTTCGTTGTAGCGTTGTAGCTTTGTTCTCAGCTGTTTTGCTGTGGTGAATTTTGCATTAGTTTCTATTACAGATTTTTTTTTTTTTTTGTATTGTTTTTGTTGCACTCATGCTGCTCTCGTTATTATGCCCAACAGTGGAGCTGTTGTTTTGTTGGTTTATTATTGTTGTTGCAAGCTAAGCGAACTTTTGCTATAATATTTGCAACAGAAAACATTTCAAAAGGTTGCGGCGTCTGACTTGTTTTTGTGTTGCTGTGCGGCTTACAAATTTTAATTTTTGTCTCTGTGGCTTTTCGTTGAGTGGTCTTGAGGGAGGGAGGTAAACAGCAACTTACGTGCAAATAATTAAAGAATTTGAGTGGCGTGTGCAAATATGTATTTAAAATCGGTTGGCAACAACCCACAATATTAAGCATGTCAAACGCAAATCGTGCAGTAAGAAGAATGCCTTTACCTTCAAATAGACATTAAAAAAATTCTCACAAAAAATTGAAACCAAAAACAAAAGCAAAATATTCAAGGTCACACGCATATAACCCAAAGTAATGTTGTTTTTCTTCATATAAACAAAAGTTGACTCGGTTTTTTTTTTTATTTTATTTATGAACTCGTCTCATGCTCGTCGGTAAATAATAAAAATAATTTATTGTGTCTGCTGCTTGTCAGATGCTCAGAGAATCTGCACGTGTCCAAAAATGTGTTAACAACTTTTTTTGAACAGGTCAAAGGCCTTGTTGCTTTTGAGAAACAAATATAAAAAAAATAAGATATTAGATTGAAGATATAAGAAGAAGTAAAGGTTATTTCGGCGAACCGCAAGTTGTATCTACTTCGGAAAGCTCTTTACAAGTTACTCATTTTGTTTGAAATATATTGCATATATAATATATGAGCAGACAAACAGCTAAATAAATTCTCATGATTGGGCAAATCGAAAGTATATAATTTATATTATCAAAGCTGTTGAATTTCTGTGCGTTACATGTTTCATAACAAGTTTAATATACTCGCTTACAAGATTTTAATACTAATATAAAATTAAAAAAAATATATAAATATAAACAAGACATGATGAAGACAAACTCATGGCGTATACAGAAAAGAATAGTTTTTTTTAGGATGAAAAGAAAAATAATTTTCATAAATAAATATTGCCGATTAGAATAAACACAGCTGTGCTCGGCTTTTTTGAAAGGCATTCGAGGAGAGGACAATGCAGAGTTGAGCGCAAGTTTTGATAAACTTTTGGCACAACTGCCAACTGGAAACTGTTGACAAGGCGGCTTACAAAAGTTGACACAAGCCAAAGAGTAGCAGCCGACAACGCAAAACGTCGTGGCAAAGTTTTGAAGAATTTATAAGAAATAAGCACAACTATGCTACAATAAAGTTGGCTTGAACATTGCTCGGGGACTTAAAATGATAATAGAAAAGAGAAAGAAAACAACGTACCATAGATAGAGCGGGTGCGAAACAAGTTAGTGTAAGTTTAAAGCCTTAGGTAAATTGAAAAGCGAAAGGCGGCTATGCCATAATTTTGTTTACAATTAAAGTAAGAAGGTGCACAGTGGCCCCAGGGGCACAGAATAATTCATAACTGCCAACGATTAAATCAAATACACACAGAGAAGAGAACATATTTTAACAACCAAGGTAGGCAAAGAAAACCCATGTGTCTTCCTTCTTTGCCTTCGACTACCACTTACTTGTTTACTATCTTCATTGCTTGCTCACGTATGCGTGTGCACAATATGGCGGCGCCTGCTTTTTATTGCTTCCGCTGTTGACATTATCTCAAAGTCTCGTATGCGTACGATTGCAACAGAGTGCTAAGTATGGTGACGGGCCCGACGGAAGTAACACTTGAAGGCGTCGTTGGTGGCGGCATGTAATGCAATGTGACATTCTGAAGTCATACTTGCTGCAGGCAGAAACCAAAACTGACGTGTGCAGCGTTGACGGTGTGTGAAGTTGATCAGCCATGCAGCTTGATGCACAAAAGCGAAATGAATGACGAAGGGCAGACAACCAATCAATGATTGCAAAAGACAACGGTGCGTATGCTTGATTTACAGAGTCAAAGTCAATATTAAGCAAAGGCTTGAGCGGTGTGCTTTTGGGATACGTTTACGTGAATATGAAATGACGAAATCTGTAAATAATTTCAAAAGAGAAATTGAAGTAATTACCTAGTTTCATGGTCAGCTTAATATGTAATTAACTCACTTCCCGGTTCCGTTGCGCACACGCATATAAATGCAGAATTTTTTATTGCATACTTTTGTGCAGTGAAAGTTGTAAGTTGGTATAAATAATGTGCAACAAATTAACTTAATGAGTTTTCATTACAGTTCCTTGGCGTTCGTGGCATGTTGCTGTTGTAAAATGTTAGAAAAATAAAAATGTACAATAAGGAAAAACTAAATTGCGATTGCAACCTTTCGTTTCCACTTTCGTTGCTATTCGTAAGAGTCTTCTTCGCACTTGTAATTGCACTTGCACTTGCACACAAGGCATGCTTGTTGTAAGCGCCAACACCATCCTCATCATGCTCATCGTCATCATCATTGTCATAATTATCGTCATCATTATCGTCATCATCATCATTAAGAACATAAACGTACATATTTTTGTTTCTTTTCAGCACCAACATGGTTTTCAACATCCTTAGAGTGCTCCTCGTCATCTGTTGCTGATGTTTATTTGAAAATACTCAAAAGGAAATGTGTTTTCATTTTTACGATTTTATAGCGAATATAAGGAACTCATTTGTATGTTTTGCTTCTCATTGTGGCCATCAGCTGCAGCTGCAATAATTTTGATTTATATGCGTGAAGCGAATGAGCGAATAAACGAATGAGTGAGCGCTTGAATGAAAGCTTTACTCAACGTCGCAATGACATTGCATAATTCTGTTATAGTTGCATGCATTTGTTCGTTCTTCCGTTGGCTCATGCACTTGTCCGCCTGGTTATTTAATATAACCACAACACAGTAGCAAAAGAATAGTATACAGTGGGCAACACTACTAAGTGGCAAAAATATCGCGTGCAGCCGCTTCACGCTTAGCAACACCAATTAAACGCTTTATTTTTCCATGTCTGCCTCTTTGTGGTCATTTGCTTTAATGTCTCCTTTCTTTTCATTTCAACCAACTGGCAACGATTGCCTTCGCAGCTATAAAAAAAAACACATTTTCATAATTAATTTGATTTTATTAATATGCATATTTCTTTTTTCCTTTATTTTCTTTTTAATGACGATTTAAATATGCTTAATTTTTTTTAAATCATTTTTTAATCGCCTTTGTAACGCGCTTAAAATGTTTAATGCGCTATAGTGATTCTTTTTGTCTTTTATTGAATCTTAAAAAAAAGGGAAAATTATTTCCGGCCCGCCAATTAGATATGTAGCAAGAGTTGTGTGGTGAAATACAATTTTATATTTACTGAGTCTACATACGAAGTTTGAGGTTCTTATTTAAGGGAAAATGAAAATGGCATCAAACTTGAAGAAGCGCTCGATCACACAAGTTTACCTTCTGAATTTCAAGTCTCTAACTCTTCGGGTTTCCGAGAACCATTGGTGGGGGCAGACGGATGCGTATAATTGAAACACAACTGTGAAGTCGGTATTTCTGTTCATATTTCACGCTTCTGCCACTGTGCCGCTCTTTGAGTCAAATAATGATATTATTCTATGTTCCTTTTTCGTACGGCATCGAATCGTAAATAACTTCACCTGATTTACTTTTCGGCACAGTTGTAAATTTCTGTTTGTCGTTATTTATGCCAAGGAGAGTATGTGTATTACATTGCTTCCAAACCCAACCCTTTCGTTTTATTTTTACCATGCAGTTTATCATTGCTTTAAGCCAACACAATAGACCGGAATGTGACTTTTACAACTCATGCATGCCTAAAAAGCATATTAAAATATATTATTAAAAACAAAAGTAAAACCGCATCCGGTCTGACTTCACTGTCATGATTATTCTTTATTCGTAAATTGCGCATGTTCAAAAATGGCGGCTTATTAACGGATGCTGTAATGGCACTCTGTAATTTTGTAATTTATTATTGAACAGACAATCACATTATTATGTGCGATTATTAAATGAAATTGACACTATTAATTTTTTAAACGATATGTTAATTTCGAATTGTTGACCAGTTTTTCATACTTGTTTTCTGTTCTTCACAATAGTGTATTTTGAACAGTACATTATTTCTGGAACAAAATTTGTTCAATTGAAAGGAACAAGAGATACCATAAACAAGAGATACCGTAAACTGTAATCAATACAAAACCATGGTCGTTCGAACTCGTCTCGTCTGGTCGAGAAGTACTGTACAAAATCTTATCCTACTGCTAGAACACATATTCCTTAGAAAAGGAGAGACTTTCGTACATCTTCAAGTTAGCCTTAGAGAACATGCCTTTTATTAAAAAATTCCAGTATAAAGAGTATTTAATCATTCATTTGACTGAACCAACCAACTTATTTTACTACAATTTTTGTAATTTTAAATTTATTTACCGTTGTGAAATTTAATTATTTATATTAACAACGAATAAACTGACCATGAGAATACATTTACAATGATTACTCATACGCAGAGTGTGTAAAATTAAGTCGTCATACCTGCTGCAAATACATTGACCTCCATTTGGGAGCAACGACGTTGACGACTACAACGAATATATTGCACCCTACATGTCCATTCAATTTACATTGTTTTTCATCACATACTAAAGAGACTTTAGAATGTTTTAGAAAACTTTCAATGCGTCAAAATATAACAACAACAAAAAAAAAGAATATCATCAGCGTATCTTATCTACAATGTGTGTGCGTCAATAGCTCTGACAGTTTGGCCGCAAATTTCGTAATTTTTGTCGCTTTTTTCATTGTTTGAATTTTTGTGGTACCACTTTAACAGCCTTGCAGGCAATGCCAGCGCTGATTTATTTGAGTTGAGCTGAGTTAATTTTTTGATGGCGTCGAATGTCAGAATCGTAAATACGTTGCCAGCAATTGTTGATACTCAGAGACCTACTGACACCGAAAAAAAATTCCATTATTGCTGAACAGAAAAAGCCATATGCATGAACAAAAAAATGCACGCCACTCTTTGTTTTTTCCTCAATTATGAAGACAAATTGCGCCAATTCTTTGTTTCAAGTCATCCTTTTCTTTTTTTTTTTTGTAACTCGTTGAAGTTGGTAAAGATAGTTGAATAAATGAATGAAAGTTAATATGAACAAAAGCAATTTGAAAAATTTTTATATATCATTGCATCAAAATCGTGCAACCTCACTCATGTAAGTTGACAGCAACAAAAATGATGAAGTTAATCCGTGCTGCGTTCACTGTGTGTCAGCCCAACCGTCATGTTTATAATGTGTATTGTACATTATGAAAATTTGCAAATTACGACTAATTGACAAGCCGAATGGCAGCCAAGAGACACATTGTATCATAATGTCAGCGGGCAACAGTCAAATGAAGCTGTTGCCAGTCTCCTGCTCAGCCGGTACGGCCACTGCTCTACCATGGCTACCGCTTCACTGCGCTGCTTTTAATGTCAACGAGTCAGCAGACATTGATTGTCGTTGGCTGTTGTCACTGTTAATGCATGTTTTGTTGGCCCAAAAAGCTAAAAGGTCGACTACACAATGCAATGTAAACGCATTTCCATTTAATGACAAGCGTTTGTAAATGCTATCCAACAGCATCTGCTGCAACACAAGTGGCAACAACACCAGCAACATCACCAGCAACAACTGTACGAGGCCATCAATTGAATTTCATTCCGTGTTGGCCACAGTTCGATGGCCGGCAATATGACATAATTGTCCGTCTGCTCTTAATATTGTGTTTATGTTGCTGCACCATGCTACCCCTAAGCCCACAACATGATCGACACTCTTCTCAGCCGACCAACAAGCTTGCACTCATCACCACATGTTTGGTTTGCTGTTCGTTGTTTGATTGTCAACAGCATCAATAATTTTAACCGACTGGGCGAGGCATCAACTTGTCCGATCTGCTTGCGTGACAGATTTATGTACTCGGACGTTTGTTGTTCTTCTTAGTTGGCATTTTTAGTTCGATATTTGCTTAGGTAATAGCAACTGGTCAGGCTAATGCAAATTGAAATAGTCAAGAATAGTGTTCGTGACAATCTATTTTTTATTTTTTTTGTTTTGCTTCTGTTTGCTCGTTGCTTATTTTTCAAGTATTTAATCAGCACTTGACAGCACTCATACGCCATGAGGGTCTATGCACAACTTATCAGCAGCGCACACATTTGCACAAACCAACAACCCAACAACAAGCGAGGTAAAGAAAGATAGAAACGCGCAATGTCGAATAAGAGCATAAAGGACGCACTGAAAATGATATTGTTTGTTGGTGAAATATTCATGCTTGTGTTTGTTTGTTTGTGTATTTTTAGCTGTCAAAAATGTTGCCACTTGAGTTATGACCATGCAAATATCTCCAACGTGTGTTTTTGTATATGCGTATTCTAACAATTGTTTGCACAATTGTTTTTTTTTTGTGGTTGTGTATGTGTGTGCGTGTTTGCTCATGTCAACATAATATTAATTTGTTGATTTATTGCCAATTAAAAAATGCCATCGAAACTATAAATTTTAATGCAATATGTACATAAGTATTTATCCGCTATAAAATGAATTTTGTGTTTGAGGTTATGTTTTATTATCACAGTTTTGAAGCAGATTTTTCAATTTGCGGCAATAAAATGTCGTAATCAATAATCTGGCAACATTGTGCACAAAATTTTGATTATGTGGTTATATAACTTTATGACGTGAATATCCTTCTTTCACAAAAGTTACTATGCATACGAGTACGCACTCAAAAGTTATGCCGGCTGCACCTTTGCGTATGAAACAAACATTGTACTATCTTATATTAAAATCAAATTAAATTTATGTCCGCATTTCTCGAATTGTGAATATTTATGTGCGAAGTTAAACATTTGCATTTGTGTCCTGTGAATATTGCTGCTGTGTTTGTTGTTCTTGTTCAGTTTGTTTTGCTTTTAAAATATGCACAATATAATGCAACAAATTAATAAACATAAATCAAAATAATTACATTTGTACATATTAGTACATCTGCTTTTTTGTCTGTCTGCCTGTCTGTCTCTCTGTCTGCTTGCTTGTCCGTCTTTGATTATCTGCAGGCACTTTAGTCTGTTAAATATATTGTAAACGAACATATTTGATAAATAATTGCCTATGAGGTTGCAGTTCATACATGGACCAATGAATGAAAGTCGAACAACGTTGACAAGTTTATTCGTGCAAATGGTGTCGATTCCCACAGCAACAACAACAATAAAACAGATTTCAATTTAATTTCAATTTGTTTGACATAAATAAATAAAAACTAAAAGAAGCAAATATAACAATAAGCAGAAGCTTCACATAGCACAATGAAACATTCTAAAATAAAGTTTACACACCAAAATACCTGAAGGTGTTAAAGCAATAAAGTAAAAGTCATAAAAATCGCTGCCGAGAGCAATCAAAATGTAACAAAACTAAAGCATTTTTTATTTTACTTCTTTTTGACTGTTTATATGTTTCACACCTCAAACTTTCACAAATAACAAATAAAAAGAGGAAAAATGTCTGCATTTCGGTAAACTTCTTGTAGTGAACTTCGTTCTGACATTTTCGTTGGCGCGCGTGTCTCTCTCATTCGAATGAGTTGCGATTTGTTATACGTTCGCTCGTTTATTTGTTTGTGTGTTGTTTGCTCAACGCGTTTGAATACATTGTCTGTCCGCCAGCCCGTCTGTATGTCTGTTTGTCTATTCGGCTGTGTGTGTCTGTATTTGTTTGTGAGTTTTTCATTGCCGCTGTCCAGAAAAATTGCTTAGCTTTGGCAAAATGTGAAAAAAATGTAGTCGCACAACATAAAAAATGGCATCCACCTGACCCAGTTTTGAAGCCAACCAAAGCAATATACAAAATGTTAGATCTGCAGTTATGTACCGTTTTTTTTCGATGAGAAACTTGTCACATCGATTGGCCGTACTTATGCGCAAAGAGAGAAAAAACGATGTACAAACAAATTGAATAATCCATTCAGTTGCGCTGCATGCACTGCGACAAATCCACTGGCCTAATCTACTTACCTCACTGCAATTCTTCATTACAATCGCCGACAGCGACAGTTGTGCATTAAGCAAATTACAGCTGCTGCCATGTTCCAACCATGTACTTGCTTTGTTTTGGCTCTTACAGCATTTAACAACACAACAAATCAGTTAATTTTCCGATTACGAATTACGTGACTCAATTACAGATAAAGGCGCTTACGTGTGCACAAGACACATTTATGAGCAATTCCCTTCTAGATTAGTTGAATCGACCGATGTATTAAAGAGTGCTGAGTCCGGCGCCTTTCGACAATAACAATTTAATTTCAATAAAACAATTAACTTAAGCAAAGCTTTTATTTATCAAACCGCAAACACAAAATTAAATAACATAAAAACAAAACAGAAAAGAACAAAACAACAAAAAAAAAAACAACATTTTCAATCACATAAAACGAAATATCTGGACCGAAAGAAACAACTAAAAAAAAAATGGTCATTACGACAAAAGCCAAAAGTTTTACAACGAAATGCTCAACAACAATAACAATAGGAAAAGCAACATAGATCCAAAGTGAAAAGTTTTTGCTTTTTTTATATAGTAGTATAGTTGGATACTTTTATGTCTTCTGAAAATTTTAGCCAAAGCATAGTTGGAAGAAAAGAAAAGCGAAATCAAACGAGAAACAGCAAAAAAGTAAAGAAACTAAATCAAAGGGCAGCAAATCCAATCAGGCATAAAACATTAAAATGGCACAAACGAATGAGTGCATGAAATGCGAACTAGCAGTATGATGAGGGGGGGTGACGGTGCACGCCGTGTACTATGATGTTTCGTGCTACTGACATTAAGTTCTATTGTCCGACTCGAACGGAAACATTCAAAGTAAAAGTTACTCTGCTGAGCTGAGCTGCAAGTCTGAAGCAGTCGCCATCTTTGATTAAGTGAAAATGGCCTCAAATGGGAAAGGAGGATGAAAAAACACTGAAAAAAAAAAAAAGAAAAGCAAACAACAAATTTTAATTCTTTGAACTTTTTCTTTGTCTCAACTTTAAGCAGACTAGTGAAAAGTGCATTGAAGGTAATTGAATGCAGAAATCGCACTGAGCACTGAGCAAAGCGTTTAGCAAAATGGCGGAAGCCAACAAAAATTAGATGAATTTTAAATTTGCGCTCAGCGATTACTTCTTATTCAGGAACTTTGCGCTTTGATTTAAGATGTTGTTGAACAACTTTCGAATTGAACTTATATGACGAGTTTACTAATTGCCTTATGCATACATTTCATTTAATCGAGTCCAAACCGAAATGTAATAGAATAGAGCAAATCTTAGAAAATTCATTAATTTATGGCATAAGTAGTCGAAGACGCCGGTGGACTATTCTTAAAGCCAACTTTGGCATACAACTCGAACACACATTGAGAGCAGAGCTCATCTGTATCACGTACACGTCGACATTTCAATAGTCAGACCGAAAATGAGCATGCAAACAATAACTTTTAGTTGTGTTAATTAAGATTTTGTTGCGTGCTTATGTGTGTGTGTATGTGTTTATGTGTGTTTATGCTTGTTGCCGTTACAAGGCATACAATCTGCATCTCATTAATTATAGGCCAGAATGAGCGAGCTTCTAAGCGCCAACTGCCGCTCAGTCAGCAAATGATTCGCAACGGTATCGCATCAGCATCGCACTGATAACTGACACATTTCAGCCAAATTATACAAGCTTAATGCTCATCATTCAGGCCGTGATTAGACTGTCAGGCAATAGCAAATAATAATATGCATGCACTGTCAGCTTTTGGTCATCGGGCTTCTCTCTCTGCCACTCACGGCCAATCAGTATGGCACTGAATGCGGCTGCAACTACCACCATGCATAATTATAACACTCGTACATAACCTGATGCCATCTGCAAATATTAGCGTAATGAATATTATTTTCATGGACAACTTTCAGTTCAATTTCATTTGCTGTCATCAACAGCATAATTCAATTTGACGTTTTGTCTGATGTGTTGCGAATACTAGTAATTGTTAGCGCACAACATGATTTGACCTGTTCAGGCTACAATAATTGTTATTTTTCGCTTACATTCGAAAAATAATATTCTATCTCGACAGCTTTCGCGGTTGAATTTCAAAACGAATTTTCTGACAATCAAAATATGCCTGCAAACGTATGCCTGGAACAAGAGAAAATAATTTTAAATAAAAAACAGTCCACAGAAGAACAAAACAAGAGAAAAAGTTTTTTTTTTTTTTTTGTTTATCCGAAATTAGGCATTTTTGAAAGTAAATATACATACTTACATGTAATAGTTTTTTTTTAATAAAGAACACATGTATATTTTTTCCTTGACTTCCCTTGTCTAGAATTTGATGACAAATGCAAAAGTGAGAGATGAATAAACGTCTGAGTTCAAATGAACACGAGTTAAAATTTGCACACGAAATTCGTCTTTCATTAAAAGAAACCACCAACAACTTCAGAAAGGGCGAGGACTCATGCTTGTCCGATGTTGACATGCTAAAGCGAAACAATGAACCAAAAATGAAATTTTATATAAACGTCCCCATAGCAAGCACATAATTTACTTGTGTGTGTGTGTGTGTGTGTGTGTTGATGTGGTCCTGTTATTCTCTACCGTTGTAGGTCTTTAATGCAGTGTTGTAAATTAGCTTAGTTCCGAATTATGTGCGGACTTTGTTGAGTTGAAGCAACAGCAGAAGTCGAACATTTTCATTTAGCGCTGACCACGTTCATTTCCACAAAGCTTAAAAAGTCACTGACATTGTTGTTTTTAGATATTTTGTTTGTTTAAACTCAGTGCACAAAATAACAGAAAAGTTTAAACAATTTAAGTATAAGCGGATTTTCAACGACTGTCAACTTCTCAGCTGCATTTAATTGATTTTGAATTACAGATTTTTCGCGCTTTCCAATTCTGAGGCGTGGTGAAAGCGTGTTTAGGATTTACTCATCAACTTCATTTGTGGATTTTTCGTTTTTGCTGGACTGATTTATTATTGAAGTGTTCCATTAGACGTTGAATGAGAACACATTGAGTGAGCACTTAAAAGTTTTGGTTTGGCCAATGGCCACTCATCTATTCACTCGCCATTAGGGCCATGTGGCACTTCATATATACATATTTTTTAAATGTTGAATAATTTAATCGAAATGAATTAAATTTCTCATTAGGAAAAAAAATTCTTTGACAAAAATACGTTAAATAAATGAGAGAAAATACTATAGGATTCTTACAGGCGAAATTCCAAAGTATAAAATGTCATATTTTACATTAACAAAGTAAAATTTATAATAAAATATAAAAACAAATAAGAAAATTCAGTTATTGTATCGCAGATGCAAAACTTCTGTAATTCTCTTTGACTGTAATTCACTGCCTGTTAAGGGTCGAAGTGGAATCGAGTGGGTTAAGGCAAACTATGCTGAATGAATATCAGCTGGAAGTCTTTGACATCGTACGAATGTTTTCATTCATCATTGAAATCGTTGAGCGGAGTTGTGCATTTGTTTATGTAACAAATTTGTATGCCACAAAGAAACTCGTTGCCTTGACAACATTCAGCGAGTACCGCGTAGCTTATCGGGGAGCTAAAGTGAAGGCAACTGCAAGTCGTCGTAACGAAACCGTGTAAGTACGATTATGCAATCAATTTAGTTGTGTTGGCTGCGGTTCTTGGAGATTTGTACTATGAGTTTCTTACGACTCGGGAAATTCTTCATTTCCTTGAGTAAACCAGAACAACGACAGCAATGACATCAAAGGGTTTACGTGCTCTAATAGTCTTTCGTCTTTCGTTGTTGGTGACATTTTGCAGTGACAAACAAATTGTAATGCAGTGCCACCAAGATTGTCTGACTGACTTTGTTGGCTGCTAACAAGAGAGAAAGAGAGAGAGATGAGATATTTGACATACATAACTATAACAATAATCAAAGGCATACATCATGCTGCGTTAAATTGAGTCTCACTTGCGGCAAAATACAAATAATTAAATTCAATATTTAGATTCCGTTTTCTTTAATGTTGCCGAACAGAAATTGCGCAACCTCAAACATCATTAGCCATAAATGGCAAACCTTTTTCAACAACATTTGACAGGTTTTCTATATTTTGACAAATTTAGCTCAGCATGACGCATTTTAAAGGCATTTCCATAAAAGCGATTTTTGAACTCTTTCCAAACCTCAATCGATAATGTCACACATGTATACACTCACACATGCAAACACACATGCCTTGCCGAATGATTGAATGAGCAACAGACTAAATGATTGAATGACTGAGTGAGTGTGTGTCTGAGTGAGTGATTGACTGAATGACTCATGACATAACCAAACAATGTCGTTAATCGAAAATCCTTTTTTAGTTTTTCAATTGCGGAAAATCGATACCAACAAAGAGAGGCGTCACATACGTGTGTCATACGAACGCATACATATGTCTGTACTCAAGCTCAGGCTGGCTGGCGAGCATGTATGGCAATTTAAAATTGTGTCGACAAAGGTCAATGAAAGGCTGTTGCTTTATGGCTAAAAGCATGTGATTTGATTGGGTTCGGTTCTACTTAAAGTCGCTTTGACCTTGACTTTGGCTTTAAACAGTCTGCCTGTACGGCAGTTATGATGCCCGCGCCCGATTGCCATATGCTTAAGTGGTAACAGGAGTCGATTAAAACTAATGTTGAGTGATATTAGCATATTTTACAGAAATGTAAAAAAAAATATTCATTAGTCTTTTAAAAAAGCACTTATAGAATGTATACATATGAAGTATAAATAAAATTCAAGGTACAAACATACATAAATGCTTATACCGTACAAACACTGCCTCTCAGGGCAGAAGGTTGGGAGTGAGACCTCATAACGTACATATAGGAATGGTCAGGACGACAAGAGAAATTGAGTGAGACATGTCCGTCCTTTCATCCTCAATAATGGATTTCAAGAACCAAAAAATAAATACACAATTTGGAAGGTAGTCTTGTATGGCGCAATTTTCTTAAAATTTTGAATAATATCCAAATGGAGAATGTCAGATGTACAAAATGTCAAAGATTTCTAGTGGCATCGGCTCACATTTGTGTAGGGTATTATATTGTTCAGTATACTCGAGACTACTGTCCTTTCTGAATTTATTTTAATACTGTCATACAAACGCACTTAACTCGCGCTTTCCGGCAGCTTGAGTGTATAAAGTAGACACTTATGTAAATGTGCCGTTGTCTGTTTAACTACACGCCTTCGCCTTCTCCGCCTGTTCATCCGTCCATTCGGTCCTTCGTCTGTCTGTCTGACTGTCTGACTGTCCATTTGCGTGTTTGTATTTCTGTCTGCACGTGCTTCCTGCATTTTAGCAACTATGTAAACATACACAGAACGCATGAACTTTGCACAAGTTGAGCTAAGTCGCTTTACAAAAAGCATACGCACAGGCGCACAATCATGCATACACACAAACATGCAAACATTACAAGAGCAGTCGAGCAGTTGTAACAAAGCTTCACTGTGTAATATTCCACTTTGAAACCAACAATATTCTCGTCCCTTCTCTCGCTTACTAAATTCTAAATGGTCTCTGTCCCACTTCTCACTTGCACAGTGTTTGTGCAAGTGACTTAGTCGCATAATTATGTCACGTAAGTTTAGAGCAGTTAACTCTGATGTTGCAATTTAGTAGCAATTCACGCTGAAGCACACTCAATGCCCGCGTGTACACCCACAAAGCTAACTCACGCACCCTTGGCGCTCTCACACAAATCCGCAACCATTCACAAACACACACACACGCGCATACACAAATACACTCACACACAAACATACGAAAGTGGTCTTTAGTGTTTTATGACTGTCGCTGGTGCCATAACTGCTTTGAGAGCGCTGCTGTAAGCAAACGTTCTACATTCATGTTAATTCCACGCATTTCGTTTTTGTAGGCTTGAAAAAACCGTTATGTGTCGTTGCCGTCGACAGCAGACAAAAAATGAGGTAGCAATCATGCGAAGGTTAAAGTCAAAGTAATAACGCGACTGAAAGTGAAAATGGACAAACATTCTCCGCCATTTTTCAGGTTGACAACAGTTTGATAGTTGAATTATTCTTAAAACTAAGCCCACTAAAAATGGAAAACAATCGAGATGCATCACTAATAGAGATAAAATCTCTTTTCAAAGAGCCACCTCTGTTGTCCTGCCGGTGTGTGTGCACTCTGTGGCTTATTAAAATGCTTAAATCTGAAAAGCTGACGGCAAATTGGCGCTGCTTTAAAAGAACTAATATTAATGGTTAAGCGTTGAAAAAACAACGTAGTTTTTTTAATTCTGTATCCATTTCACTTAAAATGATTTCAGACTTTATCGTCAAAGTACTCATTCAAAAATGTTTTTTGTTCATGCTTCCTGTTGAATCTAATGACTTAGCTTGTTTCCGTTGCGCCGTCTTCTTCACTTCCGTTCTTCCTGTTGTATCTTTTCTTTTATATTATTTTAATATGTCCTGTATAGCGCATAGTACTCTAGCAATCCAAACCCAAGTCAGCTCAATGAATATTTTATAATATTTTTTTTTTCTTTCTTGTTCGCTCATTTTCTCATTGTTTCCTTCATTTGCATTGTCTGCAGTTCTTCTGAGCAAGTCAATGACAACAACAATAATAAACATCAAGCACAATAATACTTGTTACATAAGTCTTACAAAATACGAAAAGTATTGCCTCTTAACCACTTTCCCGTGCACTCTTGCTCGGTCGACACACTTGATATAAGTTACAACAAATAAATATTTAAAAAAGTTGCTTGCCTACTCAGCATTTCGAATTCGTTATACAAGAAACTCACTGGGAATGCAAATAGAATAACTTCATATACAACAAATATATTTAATACTCGACCAAGTAAGATACTTCAATGCCCTTTGTGTTGTCTTAGTCCGCTTGTTCCTTTGTCGCCCACTCGCTTTTGAAAAGCCTCATTTTGTGTTAGATTTTAGTTCTTTTATATTGTATCTCTATGCTGGAAATTCATATTCTGCTTAATCTTATCACTTACAATACGCTTTTTTGCGTTGCTGAGGCATGTAAACTATTCAAAAAAAAAGTAAATAAATAAATAAATAAAGAACATATCATTTTTTCACACAAAGATGCAAAGATGCATACTTTGTCTGCCACTATCAAGCTGTTGTATCACATTTTTTTCATCATTTATCATAGATGGCAAGCGTGCTTTGACTTTGCTCAACTTTTTGCTGTATTTGTCCTCTGACTTCAGGGCGCACTTTAGTGTGTTTTTTGTGTTCAGCTTCTCACCTTCTCCTGTTTGTGGTTTACTGTTTTCGACTTCTTGCCGATACTGTTTATCATGTACTTAATGAGTCCAATTAGGTTGTAAACAACCGCAGGCGGTTGAAATGCCAAATTCAAAAATGATTGAGCGCTTTACAAAAAAAAAAAAGAGGTTTTCCTGCCTTATTAGACGTACCATGTCTTCAAGCACCTTTGCCAAATTGCCGCCTATGAATTAATCAAATTCTCTTTTAAAAATTGCAAATTTCAGCATAAAACAATTTTTCCCTACAACTCGGGCTCTCTCATAAATTCTCATACCGAGAAAAGCCTCGTACATAATAATTTTCACAAAAATAAATCATGATTGCATTTGGGCAAACATCCTGTAGTTGCAAACGCCAAGCTGCACATAAATTTCATGCGAATTATAGTTGCTTTCATTGAATAAATAGTTTTTCTAGAACGGGCCAGAAATGTACCCGCCTGTGTGGAATTCGGCCTTAGACTATCGGTTATGAGTTACAGGGCAACACGGCACAGCACTGAATGCATCTATGTATGTACACAAGTAAAAGTAGATGTCTAAAAGAGCGCCTTGTCCAAACAATTTACAACAAACAGAGATGGCCAGTTCAGAAAAAAAACCTACAAAAACTAACAGAAATTTTATGATACGCAGTGGAAAAAAAATACATTTGCTTCTTTGCCGCTCAGACGGCAATCCCTAAATGTGTTAGTTAAACATTGAAAAGTGTTGTTTGTTTTGTAATGCTTTTTGTCTTTGGCAACGAAATGGATAAGGCAATGTGACTTGTTGTTGTATGTGTGTGTATGCTTGTATATTCGTAATATAGAACAAACGTAATCGAAACGGAAAAAGCATAATGCAAGGGACCAAAAGGTAAAGTGTAAGCAAAAGATCGTCTCTAAAAGGACATGA
Organism: Phortica okadai; assembly: GCA_034638295.1. NCBI lineage: Eukaryota > Metazoa > Arthropoda > Insecta > Diptera > Drosophilidae > Phortica > Phortica okadai. The sequence continues at coordinate 10,742,107 of CM067849.1, read as the reverse complement.
CTAGCACAGGAAAGCAAAATAAAGAAGACCTGAAAAAGTATTTCGCTTAAATCGAATTTAAATATTCAAATCCTTTGTGTTCAAGGGCACTATGGAGAAGAGCACAGACGGCAGGCGCAGGTCCGTACAGTTTTGATGCAGATTATGTACATAAGAGTCGCCACCCACATGAAAAATTAAATAACGAATTTCCATTGCGCAATCCACAAAGAAACTCATATACACACACACATACAGAGACATACGTATAAAAGCTTTTGTTCAAAGACATTCAAACAATTTTTAATTTATGCTGTGTATATTTTCTTTTAAGCCAAATGCTTCAAAATTTGCTTGCATGAATGAATGAATGGCTGAGTAAATTCCAAATTTGCTGCTGTGGCATCGTCGTCATCTTAGCAAAAGTATCTCGTTTTATCAACAACAGAAATTGCAGTCAACCAACCAACCAACTGACGATGAGTCTCATGTGTTCATTACTAGAGTTATTAGAACAGATTTTCCCATGACATTTGCATGAATTTATATTTCAGATCAGAGACTTGCAGCACTGCTCAGCCACATAAAAATATCTTCGTCACTGTAATATGAGCGTAAATCCACTACGAGAAGTGTCAGTTTTGTTTTAAGTCATGAATTTTTGAATGCTCAAAGATGTGTTTGTTTAAATTAGAAATTCATTGCAAATGCAATGATTCGATTTTTGTGTGCTTAGATACAAATGAGTGAATAAAGATTTATCTGATGCAATGACATAAGTCAAATGCTTTCAACATTTTGTCAAATATTTCAATTTTACCAAGCCTTTCAACATTTTTAATAGATTTTCATCAAGAAAACCATTTAAGGCTCTTTAATAGTGTCGGATTATAATTCAACCACAATGATTAACTATTTGAATATGAGTAAACTTATGACATAAATCTTCAGGTGTATCCTATTTATCATAAAATCGTCTAGAACTGTAATAGTGTTTGCTACAAAAAAAGACTTAAAGGGCACAATTATTATGTTAGTCTTCCTTCCACACAGTGTTGTTCAAACGATAAGGAGACAATCAAGAGTGAGTTGAACGGAATCGAGTTGAGTCAAATTGATGTGCAGCAAACAAGGAGATATAAATTCTGCTCTCACAAATAAATAACTACAGCTTCGAAAGCACTTGACAAATGCAAACAACAAATAGCATGGAAAGAAGAAAAACACTCGATAAAAACGCTAAATAAAAAACAATTCAGTCTTAATTACTTTAAGTGTGTTTATGGCAGCTCTCTTTTATATGTTCGCTCGGCACCACCACGCAAAATACTCGCTGCGTACTCAATGCAAGTAAGTGTTTTTTTGTGCTAAGCGAAATGCCCTCGAAGCGCATTCAAATATGAATTTCACATGCAGTTATACAATTTTCCAATTCAGCGTTGAGTTGAGTTGAGTTCAATCGAACGACGAGTGCTGTGGGGCAAAAATGATGAGGTTCAAGGAGCCACATGATGAGAAGCGCAATTTAATAAATGTCGATTCATGTGAATGAGTACAAGTTCATTTACAACAAAATCATTTCTATTTGCAAATAGTAAATATTGCAAAAAGGTTTGCCAAACTGTACTCACTTATTCGCTCATTCATTCTCTCACACACTCACGGTCTGTCTCATCTTTCCTTTATTCATTTATTCATTCGCCCAGTTTGTATTTCATTCAGTAAAAGCATTGAATGGAAAACATTTGCTTTCACGTTGAATATTTTTACAAACCCATCGCCCACTAAAACTGCCATCCAAGCAGAGGTCAAGCATGATCGAACAGTTGAATGTCGACGAGCTGTGAGTAACTGAAGAAATGAGTCAGTGAGTGAAGGAATGAGTGAACTGTGTTCAAACTCCTGCTGAAAGAAGCATCGCAACGGAGTGCATGGCTGTAAAAACAAGCACATGGCCAAAGGACGACTTCTACTTCATGATTGCTGCCATGTGTGTGTCTGTGAATGCGCTCATCATTTTTAGTGTATATGTATAGTCTATTCATATCCACTTACCAGCAAGCTTTAAAAATGCATTAAATGCCATTTTGTTTGTATTAAAAATGTTTACAAAACGACAAAGCACAATTCAAATCGCGAGTCATATTCGCATGGAGAACGAGTGGAAAACATATGTTATTACGTTTTTATTTCTTATACTATATTTTTGCACACAGACCATGTCAGTTGCCTGTTTTATTATAAAATTCTCTCTGTTATTTTTAAGATGTGAAATTATGGGATAACGGATGAAAATTCGAATGTCTGAGTGACTCATTTATAATTATAAAAGTGTTATATTCCTGAAATTAAGTAAGTTGGAAAATTAAAAACAAAAGCAAAAGAACGTCACTTCCTTAAAATTGTCCATGAATATGTGTATTTCTGGTATAACTCTTTCTGAAAATTATAATATTGTTACAAGGGTATATAACTTTTGGCAAAGTCCAAAGTTCCCAGTTAAAATAAAACAGAATTACTTAATTTAATTTAAGCAAAATTGAAAATTGATTATTATACATAATTTTTTTATGATAACAAACATTCAGCTCAAATATAAAAGACTGAATAACATGCATTATTTTATTTACCATTTGGAATAAAGAAACTAATATTTTACAAATTACATAAATTTAGCTTCAATCAAATATTATGTCTAGTGTGTAAAAAGCATTATTTACAACCTTTAAAAAAATCATAAATCCAGTTATAACTATTCCGTTGGCTTTTGCTGTTAAAATAAAATTAACTACACTATTTTCTATACGAGGGTGGATTGATAGTTTAGTTAAATTTTGAATTTTGAAACTGTGAGTCAACAAGGTCATGGGTACAGGGATGCACGCGATGTCATTTATATCGAATTCACATATCTCATGCTTTACCACGCTCACTAACAGAACAAAAATAATCAAACTTGAACATTAAATTCATAACTTTTATGGAACTTTTATTTATACTAAAAGAATGTTCACTACAATAAATAAATTATATTCTGTGCTTTGCCTTGATGCTTCAGCTCAACTCGGAGCCACTTTAAACACCATTCCTCGGACCGCTCCCGCAACTTTTCATTTCAGCAATTGCACTCACCTGCGTCGGGTAATGATGCATCACAAACGCAAGCCTTGATCGCTGCATATGTTGGCATTACAGGCTTGAAGAAAAACAAATGTAAAGAAAACAAAGAGAACCAACTCAAAATTGAGGTTTAAATTTAAAAAAAAAAGCCATGAACAACCTTCGCTAAATTTCTCCAGAGATCCACGTTTTGTACGCTCAACAAATGTTTTTATTTTATTGTCGATTCACTTTTTTCTTTTAGTTTTCTTTCTTATTTATTTTTTCACATTTTCACAACTATTCTCAAATGAATTGTATTAAGTGATTTTCAGTGTAAAGCAAAAGTCAGCAACGAGGAATTTAGCGTACTTAAAATTTTTTTTTTTATTCTTTTTATATATTCTTCTTTTATTTTATTTTATTTTATTTGTTACTTGCGTTTGACTTGACTTCAATTTAGTCATAATTTTGATACAATTTATTCGCTTTCAGACAATTTCAAGGTCTATTACGTCACTGTCAAATTATGTCATGTCATTGAGTCATTGACAGGTTCATTGCATCCTGTTGGCATTTACGATTGATACGCGGTAGAATTCAAGCGCAAATCAGTGGCAAAGGCCTCCAAGGCACGATTGAAACGTCAAGTGGCAAACAATTTTGCCAAATTCGTCTATGAAGCCAGATTCGTGCTTGGTTTTTTTTTTTTTATTTTATTTGAAATGTTATGGAATACTTTAAGTTTCACTTATCATCAAAAGTAGACAAACTTAGAAAATGTTATTGGCATTGGCAGCGTTGAGAAATTAACTGATTATTTGAAGTGATAAAAATTTTACTGCAATCTGACAAAAAAAAGAGACGAAGAAGAAAAGAGTAGACTAACGATTGCAACGATTATAAAACTTTACAATGATCATCAATAAGTGCCTTTGCTTTTAGTGCTGTTTAAATATTTAAGGCATGAAATTACTTTCGCCTTTCAACACAGCTCACTGCCAATTTGCCAGCTTTTATAAAATGCTGCAACAGCCTGATTATGCCCAAGGCGACTTCGCCTGCCACTTAGCGTAGTTGAGCCGCCGCTTCAGCTTTTGTTATGTCATTTTGGCACGGCAATTACTGAAGGCCAATTTCGTTCGCTTTCTATCGCTCTTGCCGCTCTTGCTGTTGTTCTTTTGTTCGCTGCCATTGTTTTTAAAGTTTTTATCTTCGAAATCGATTTTAGTATAACAAAAACATTATCGTTATTGCATAATAGTAATATCTTCAGCACACAGAATATTCGTATACGTCACGTTGCAGTGCGTCCAACCAAAAAGGATTCCACATTTACGGTTATAAACTAAAGCAAATTAAATAATCATTCAATAGCAGCTGCAACAGCTGAAGTAACAAAAGCTGCAAGAGCGAGACTGTGCAAAATTTTAATGATTTTTTGGCTCCATTAGTTTTGGCCTCTTGGTTTTGTTTTTCGTATTGGAAATATTGAAGTATTTTGTAAATATTTGAAATATTTACTGTAGTTAACCACTAAAAGCCTACGACTTGCCGCCCGCCGCTACAACCGCGCCCACGCAAACGTGTTCTGTTGGCCGGGCAAACAAATAACAACGATATTTTACACTTCAGCGCACTCACCGAAGCGGAAACCAAAGTGAAAACAAAAAAACAAAAAAAAAACCGAACGCAACACTTTTGTTATGTTTTTTTATTTTGCTTAATTTTTTGTTCTGTTTCGTGGTTGTTTGTGGAGTAAACTTACACACACAGTCTCGAACACACCCGCATATAGACCCGACAAAAACAAAGCCACAAAAATCTGTTTCGACTCAGCAGCCGGCAGAGAAAGTGTCGATACGTTTGTTAAATATTTTATGCCTGAAACAGTGTTGCCATTGTGCATAAATCACGCGGCGTGCAGTTTTTCGCCACTTTTACTGTACGAGTATACGCTTCTTCTTCTTTTTATATTTGTTTTTTCATTTGTTCTTTCACGTTTCTCTCCATGTTGACTGGCGTTCCATGCTAGCAAACGGAAATGCACAAAGTTGTGTATTAAAACCAGTCAAAACCAAAATCAAACGTGGTCGGTGTGAGTGACATTTACGAACGAACACACCAACGACAAATGGAATGAAAAAAAGCGAAAAAAAACAACAAAACCAGTAAGGATTGGAGTCGACAGTACTCGACTTCGACATACCCTGTACCTTCAATTAGTAACGTCTGTTGTAGGGCGTTGCCCCGCCCACTTTTTAATCAAAAGATATTTCCTTTCTATTCAATATCATACCTACTAATTTTTGCTCTTCTAGACCAATTCGTTACAGAGATATAACGGTTTTCTATTTCGGCTATATGTGGGCGTGGTTACGTGCATTTTATATTTGAATCTTACTATACTCCATCCCAATAGCATACATGCAAAGTTTCATTCTTGTAGGTTGTATGGTTCTTGAGATATGAGCGTTTGAAATTTTTACTATATAGGGGCGTGGTCACGCCCATTTTTTTGTTTTTTCTTATTAAGAGTTGAGTCAGCTATATACACACCAAATTTGGTGTTCCTATCACAAAAGACAACGCAGAGAATACGACTTTTGTACTATTTTACCCGAGGTAGCTTCAGTCATTTGCCCCTCACCCCTAAACTAACTCAAAAAGGGGGAAAACAAAATAAACTTGATCTGCGTAATGAATCACAGAATCGAACTGCGAAGAGCTTTTGGTCCTATCTATTATAGTTTCCGAGATCGACGCGTTCATACAGACAGACGGACGGACGGACAGACGGACGGACAGACGGACATGGCTAAATCGACTTCTCTTTCGATACTGATCAAGAATATATATACTTTGTATAGTCGGAGATGTCTCCTTTAAGGTGTTACATACATTGTCGACGTGCACAAAACTAATATACCCTTGTACCATAAGGTACAGGGTATAAAAAGAAGAAATGTGAGAAATGAAGTCGAACAATTGTTGTGCATTCTGTTTATTGCATCATGCTTTTAGGCGTGAAAAACTCAAGCGTCATTTTGTTGTTTTCAAGTATATAAAAGAAGAGTAACGAAAAAAAATGTACTTCTGTTAAGTTATATAGAAGTATACCAATCAATACAATAACAATAAAAAAAAAAAAAAATAACAGGAAACACAAAACCCAAAACAACATGAATGAAGACAACAATCAGAACAATGCACAAAGAAGCCGCAAAAACTTTCATTAACTTTTTAGACGACTGTTAAACACTTTTTCGGCAATCCGTTCGCTCGTTCGTGCTCATCACCCCGGCATTAAAATGTCGGTTTGGCAAGGATTGTGGCGTGAAACCCAAAGTTGGGCCAACGGATAAGCCCCTGCAGTGCAAAACAATCGACACAAGCCGAAGGAACACAGCAAGAGGACAACCAATCAACTGTGGCTAACTTTTGACCACATAACTTGAATTTCGCCAAGAGCAATAGCCAATAAAGTCTCAAAACAGAATCAGCATGACACACGGTATTTGTGTCGGAGAAGAAGTAAAAATTTGCAAAAAGGAAAGTAGAAGAGCAAGGAGCGAGACAAGAGAAACGGATGAAAACAACAAAATCAAACGAGAAATCAAATAAATACTCAATCGAGCGTAAAGCATTCAAAATGACACAAACGAATGCACAACAATGAAGGCGAATATTTATCAAGACAAGTTGAGTCGTGTTAAGTGTTGTCGATTCGAATAGAAAGGCTTGCAATATGAGTAGTTTATAAGCAGGAATGTATTAGCTTATAAAAGGTTCAGTAGTCATTGAAGTGCCATATTTCTATGCATTTATATATTACAGAAACAGCAAGTCACAACTTGAGAGGCCACTGACTTTCTCACAATAGAAGCGGATCAATCACAGAGCCTTGCATAACTAAGGCGAACTTGAGCTGAATAAATCAAAAGATGCAGACATTCGTTATTAAAACAATGCCCGAGGCAAGAATGTCCTCAATGCGACGTACGAAAGAGCAAAGTTCGCCTTGGCACAATTAAAGGAGCAATTGAAAAGCATCATACACCAAATTAAGAGTCAAAAATGGAAATTGCCATCGTGCCATACACCACCGAACGCTTGCCGTCCACCAAACATCAATGCTGAGAGCCCAATTGAACTGAATGTCACCGGCAATTGTTTTCAAAAACTCGCTAAGACGAAAAAAGTCGAGCGTAACTCAAAGGACGTGCCAAGACTTTTAATTTTCATGCGTTGAGATTTATGTGTGACACACTCGAAAAAATTAAGCCACTCAGCACAGCGACAAATCGGCGAAGCGGCAACGGAAGTGATGATGGGATGAGATGGGCTGAGATGTGGTAAGCTTAGTAACGCTAAACTGCGAGGGAAGCGCATGTCAAAAACCATAAATTACAAGAAATACAATTTCTCAAAACTCACATCGATGAAGTATGAGTACTTTCGGGTAGTCTTAAGTGAAACGCGTGCTTGAATTTCATTTAGCGGCTTTAGACAAAAGCATTGCGCTGCATATTTTATGTAATTTGTAAAGCAGTGCAAACAGGCAAACAAGAGCTTTCAACCCTCACCCTCTCACTTACTAAGCGCACTTTTCGATAATATTTTATGCTAAATGTCAATTGTTGTGCAAGGCACCGGCAGACGCCCCCGCCAGCTGGCAGATGCTCACGCTGTTTTTGTTTGTTGTTTGCCTTTATCATATCTCGCATATTGAAAATGTATGCAAATGTTCGCATATCTTCATGGATTATCTGCTTGTTAACAGGGATTTGCTTTTATTTTCGCAATTTTCGCACTCATGTACAAAGTCAGAGAGGCCAACAAGATTTTAAACTTGTTGCAGCTGCGCTTTTTAGCAACAAAGCTATGGATTGCGTGTTGCATCGGCGGATGTACGAATTAATACATCATAAATCTACGGAATTATTGTATAAATAATGCATAAAATTAAGGCTTTTAAAAATTATTTATTTCATTTGCTCAATAAATATTTATGAGACTCGCAAAAAACAGATTGAAAACTTCTACGGGCAAGCGATTCGATCAAATGGACTGTCATTTCACATTTTTGTTTTTTGATACTTCTACTGAGGTTATTACAATGTGCGGATGAAGCATATATTTTTAAGGTTGAGTCATGTAAAGTTATGCGAAATTCTCAGATTAAAATTTATTTTTTTATCGTAAATCTTAATGCGTCTCTTTAAAATTATGTGCAAGTGAAAAGTTAATAAGAAATTTACAGCCAATAATTACGAGAACAAGAGTATGAGAGAAAAAACAACTGAGCACAATTGAAAAAAAAAAAAATGTAAGGAATGACGGCAAATGAGAATCTCACTTAATTGAAATGCCAACCAACAGCGCGTATGATTAATGGAAATTGCACAGCTGAAGTGAGTTGAAGTGGGCAGGAGTGTATCGAGAACCGAGCGCGCTTATAATTGCTTTTCAATAGATATCACTCATATACTCACACAGAAAGTTACAGTCCAATTAACAGGCAGATTCTCATCATTGATGGATGCCAATCGATGTTCACATTTGCCTTTGAGCTGAGTCAAGTTTTACAAGTTAATCAAATCAATTTCAGTAATTACAATCTTTATGCAAAGTGACGTCGCACTTTCACGCAATTTAACTTCATTAAACCGTTGCCATTGATGTATTGATTAAGCTACTTTCACGAATATTTGCCAAAGAAAATAAAGCCGAACGACTAGAGAAGCCAAACCAAACCGAAGCAAAGCAAAGCAATGCCAATGAAAGACTCAGTGAGCCAATCTGATTGAGTTTGAGGTTGGCCACGACGAGTGTCAACGCCAACTTTAGACTCAACTGGATTCTACTTCAACGACGAAGTTCTAAATCATTAATTTTGAAGTAACACTCGTGCAGAGATATGTCAACTTCGCCCTTTGGTCCCCATTCCCCATTGTATGCAAATTGCAGTCAAACTGTCACTGAAATCGAACACCTTCTCAGTGCTTCAGTGCCACAGTGTCAAAAGTTTTACTTGTTTTCTTTTTTATCCTTTCTTGGTTTGTTCTTACAATTTGTTTTAAAAGTATACGTCATTCCTTTCTTCTATCTTAATTCATTACTTAATAGAGCGCCCACGCTCAACTTCTTGCTGGTTTGTTCGATAGCAACTTCTTTTACAGACGCTCGAATAATTTAAATGTGTAGTGAAAGTTTTGTGATGCTTGAATGTGACTTCTTCTATGCAAATTGTTAGTAATTGCGGTACCAATTTCGTCAATAAACTTTTAAAGCCTCTTCGCCAGCTTGTCAATTGAAAGTGACATTGCCTTTTCTACTTTATTATAAAGATTGCTTATCGCCTGCCGCTTTGACGTGCTGCGACAAAAATTTAAAATAGCCCAGTCTATAAGTGAGAAGGCGACGGGTAAATGTGAAATGTCCTGGCCCAGCGTCAGTTGTCAGTTCAAGGCGCCGCCTTCTTCCGCATATTGTATGATGTCACGTGTCACAAATAAAAATAGTTTATCGTTACAAATTTACACACACACCCATACACACAAGTGTGCTTGTGTGAAAAGCACACATACACAAAAGCATTCGGCAAGTGCCGCAAGGCAATAAATATCGGCAAATGCTCGACATATGGTCGGGCGTGAGGAAGTCAATTTTACTTGAGTGGGTTATAAATAAAATTGAACAAAATAGCGCAGTGTGTCATTTATTGTCAAACGGACAAAGAGCGTAGCATCCATTTAGAGATATAATGTTAACATTTAAACTCGAATAAGACTAAAAATATTTTAACACAATTTTTTTACTCAAGACTCGAGAATATGTCCCAGTATGCAGAATAACAAAAATATTAAATGAGTAACATTTTTGGCGCCAAATTTAATGATGTCCATTTTTAGAAGCTCAAAAGGCAAGTGAACCAAAATTGGCCTAGGTTGTAAACGTTGCGAAGGGGGAGGAAATATGCTCGCACGTCAAATGGGAGCGAAACAGTTCAAAAGCTTTTCGTAAAGAAAAGAGAGAGAGAGAGAGTGAGAGAGAGAAATAGAAACAGGAGCAAAAAGACTTTTTGGTTTGCTCACTGTACTAAAGTACTAAAACTGAAAGAGAACTGTGCATATTTAAGAGCACAAAGGATACTTTTACGTTGTGAAGAAAAAACAAAAAATAATATTGTAATTTGTTTTTAATTCATAATGAAATGTTATCAATAACGGTAAACAAATTGAAAGTGAAACTTTAAAAACATCTTCACACGACTTGGATGAAATTCGAGTGTCTGTTTACGCGCCATAAATTGCCAGGAAATCGAAATTCACTTTCAGCGTTATCGTTGAAAGTAATTCAATACAAGCCAACTTCTATCAAATAACACGCCAAAATATTATTTTACTCATATCTTCTTTATGGTGCGATGTCTGATGATGATTTTAATAATGTTGTCGGGTAGCAAGTTGCCAAATGTATGTTGCCTCAAAATAGCAACGCCTTGCCAGCGAGCAAATTCACATAGTTGCCAAGTTGAACTTTGATATAGCAGCAAACGAAGCGTGGCGTAGGGTGAGAGCAATTAAAAGTGAAGGCATTAAAGCTATGATTATGTACTTAATACTTGAGCGAAAGTGGATTACATGCGTACATGTGATATTAACAGAAATGTTGCAACAACCTGTCAAACTGCAAACAACACAACCATGCAGTCGGTAATACAGGCAGATAAACAGACAGACAGACGGACAGACAGACACGAATAACAATGTCAGTTAAGTTTATAATGCAATTCATTCGCAGTTCTTTTCCCCTTGCTCCATCGTCACTATTGAAGTTGTGTTGTTGTTGCCACGATACGGGATACTTAATTCCAAAACAGCCAAAACATGACGCAAACATGGTGCCTCATTGAGGCTAATTAGAAGCGCACAATCGAATAAAACTAACGACAAAAAGGCTTGACTCAAAATCGTTGCATTTTCGCTAATTAACAGCGTAGGTTTTCGTTTGTTTAAAGTAACATTTGCAAGAATGTACTTCCATTATTTTCCATTCCCAAAAACGGTTGACACAAAAATATTCGTCAAGGTATCAACGCAATTTTGCAATTGTTTGCATTATTGATGTTTCTAATTAATTTGCTATCCTGGAATACAAATTCTACGCTGCGACTTTATTCACATAAACTGCTAAGCGAATGTCTGAAAATGAAAGAAAACCACGTATAAGCAATACTTTTCGGTCATCTTCGTCAGTTTTGACATTTTAAACGATTTTTGGGTTGTTGGACGGTGACAGAGGATTCTACCATCGACCGATGGACCAAGAGTTAATTAATGTGCGGTTAGCAAAACTTTGTTGTCTGTCGACACGCACACACACACACATACTGACGCATATTTCCACTCGTATTTATTATACGGCAAAGCATATAAACTACAAGATTAATTCGTGTTCAAAATGACACACACGCATATCCACACACACAAGTAAAAACACACTCATACAGGCATATAATTTAATAAGATTCTAATGAAATGATTGAACCACACCGTTGACATTAGTTTGGGGTTCAGTTGAGAGGTTATTTTAAAGGACATTATTACAGGCATTTAAAAGAAAATTCATTAGAAAAATGTGTATACTTTATATGCAGATTGATCAAAGAATGTTAGCTCCGCTTAATATGATTTGTTAGGTTTTAAATTTATGGAATATACATAAGAAAATTGTCATTGAAACTTAAAGAAACTTGCGGTGAGCCAATGTCTATTTTATTAGCAATTTAGAAAACTTACTAACACAGAATCAGGATTAGAATGAGACGCACATCAGCTAGGGACAATGCTGTACAAAAAGGAGAATCTGCAAAAACTGCTTGAAAAAGGAGTTAAGATACACGAAGAGAAAAGAAAAAGAAGCCGAGTTCAACAACAGAAACTAAACTTTTTGACACTAATGTAATACAAACAAAAGTTTAGCATGAGTGCAAAAAAATAAAAGCAAAACAAAAAAAAAATTGTAATAAGAAAGAAAAACAACGACAACAACAACAACAACAAAATGCGAAAAAGTTAAACAGCACAAAAATTGTTCAAGAAAGTATGCACGAAAGTAAAAATGACGAAAAAGGAATAAAGTGATGGGAACCATGACGAGAAATCAGCCAGACAGCAGGGATCGCGAAAGACGAGAGAGAAAAAAGGAAGGAAGGAAGGATGTAAGAAAGACAGGCAGACAGACGTGAAATGAGGCATACAGCCGACGCCAAAGTTGGCCGCACTGGCAAAGTTCTTTTCTATTATCATTAACTTAACAAAGGCATAAGTCAAGTTGATGCTAAGCAAACAAGTGTTTGTGTTGTATCATGTTGTGCTGCGTATCCTTGTAGCTGTACTGCTGTCCTGCTGTCACCCAAGCTAGCTGTTTGGCTGCTGTTGTTTTTCTCACGTCTACATACCAATTAACATGTATAAATATGACACTCGCTCGAGTCGTGTAACAAAAATGACCAAATGAAAGTTGAGCGAGTCGGGAAAAAAACGAGTGAAAAAAAGTGAAATCAAGCGAAGTATATTGTTTCCACTGCTCATCTGTATATGTGGTTTTATTTGCTTAACAACGTTTTTGTATTTGTTGGCTTAAGTACATATGTGTGTGTATATGCGTGTGGGTGTAAACAATGACCGGCATTTAAATGCTCAGCAACTTGTTTAATTATTTGTGCTGCTCATATTCCGCATTCGATAACATAATTAAACAAAGTCTTTCGAAATGTTTTTGCATTAATTAACTATTTTATTAAAGCACATTTTCTTTTCAAGCTTTAAGTGAAAACGAGAAAAATTAAATTGACATTAAACAAAAAAATGTAAAATGGCAAAATGCAAAGCAAGAAAACATATTCATTTAAACAGTAGCAAGAATATTTTTTAACGTTTGACATGACAATCATCATTATTCAAATTTTACGCTAACGATCTGTCAATCTTATGATATGTGTCATGAAACCTAACCGAAAGAGGAAGCCAGCAAAAGATAAATGTGCGGAGGTGGATAGATAGAAATATGCTAGACAGATAGGAAAAAGTAGGAAAGCGAGTGAGCTGTGTGGAAAAGTGAGACATGCACCATTAGCGATAACATCATCAAAGAAAATCCTTTACGACTATATGTCACGTCAATACAAGTACATGTGTCAAAAGCACATACATACAATCACACACACGTATAGGCATAATGAGAGAGGCACGCACATGGTCTATGGTCTAGTGTCATTGTTGATTCCCTGCGAACAGTTACAAGCACAGAGTCTGGCTGAGCTTTAGCTATGCTTCTGTCCTATACCACACACTCACTCACTCACTCACTCACTGACTCACTCAGCACCAGTAACAGGAGCTGTAACTAGAGTTATTCTAATAGCAGGACTCCTTGTACGCAAAGCTGTTGGCTCCTTCAAATCAGCGGCAAAGGCTCGAAGAAACAAAAAAAAAAATAAAATAAATAATAAAAACAAAAAAATAAAAAAACAAAAGATCAACATTAGTCAATGTCGTGTCTGTTAGTCCTTCGTTGTCCTTAGCGTTGCTGTTGCAAACTTGAATAATTGAACTTCGTGCTGATAGCGCACTTCACAAGGCAGTCATGAATAAATGTGTCCGCTCTAAACACTGCGTCTGAGACTTTGACTGTGTGAGTCTGTATATGTGTGTGTGGGTGGGTATTTCCATATGTGTGTGTTTTGCTCAGCTGTGATTAGGCGTGTTTATGAAATTGGTATGAAAAATAATTCACAACGTACAGGCGTCGCAATTAACATTCGCTGTGGTTAACTTCATATTGACTTTGAAACCGTTGGACAAATTTCAAGAAAAAACTATTTACTTTCAAAATAGTCTGCTTTAAAAGTTGTTAATATTTAATCTGACTGAACATGTAGAATCGAGTTACTTGTCTCAATGAATTGCTTACAAAGAAGCCAAATACAAAATAAAAATATTTTTATTAATCCGTGCTTGAATCTGTATTAGTATTTTCACAAGTATACTTAAAAGTACAAAAAAATCAACAAAAAAGTTGATTTTCATTTCTTTGTCTTCGGCACACGTACGCTTTACTCAAAAAAAAAAAAAAAGTAAAAAGAACAACTAAAAACGAATACAACAACGAAAGTATGTTTTCTTTTGTCTGTTTTTGACGAATACTCCGTAAACTGAAATATGAAACATTCAAAAGCGAAAAGAAGTTGAGAAATTGGAAAAACCTAAAATAAAGAGTCAGCACAAAGCAAAACTTGCGGTTACGTCGCTCATCTTGAAGAGCAGTTCCGTTTCCGCTGAGTAATGCCGAATCACTTTGTGCCGTTATCTTTTCAGTCACTTTTTCACAACTTAACTCCTTTGCTGTTTTGGTTTTTTTTTTTTTTTTGCACACCAAGAGAGCACATAAAGTAGTTTATCTTTGATATTCATGCTTCGTCAACACGGCGTATGCGCAACATTTCGTTGTACTGCGCAAAACTGCTTTGGCATGCTTGTTTGCTTAAGCTGCTTTGGCATGCACAACGCACGGCAAATAGAATCAAGGGCAGTAAATGTCAAATACTTGAGCACGTAACAGGTGATTGACTTGAATATTTCGAAAATTTATTTCGGTGTGAGCAACGAGCGATAAGTAAACGTGAAAGCAGGCAGTGAAGTAAGCAAAAACAGAACAGGTTAAACTTAAGATCTTAGTGGCATAAGAAACCAATAAGAACAATAATAAAACACAAAAACAATAATAGACAGCAAAAGATATAAAGTGTTGTCATTCATTGTCTGTCGCTATTTGTTCAGATTTCAGATTGTTTGCTTTGTTTTTTCATATTTGTTTTGCTTTTTTGTTGGTTTTGTTGTACGCACGACATTTTGTTTGTATGACTATATTTGTTTTACACTCTTTGTATGTGTGTGTGTGTGTGTGTGTGTATGCGTTTTATATGTATGTTTGTGTATATGAGTGTGACATTTTATCTTTGTCACTAAATTGACACTTTAGTTAATGGATTTTGTATGTGTCTGTCTCAGCTATTTACACCAACAGCAACAACATCGACGACAACAACATCGAAAAAGGAGAGAAGCGTACATCACTTCTTTTTCTCCACAATTCACTTCACTTTTCCACATTTACTTTTTTATTTTTTTATATATTGTTGTTTTCGGTTTACTTTGTATGTGTGTGTGGCTGTGTTTGTTGGCTTGTCAGTTTGCTATGCATGCAAATGTCACAAGTGAGCATTGCGAGTACTTTTGAGTAATAAGGCAGCTCACTTTGACGGATGCTTAACAAATCTGTTTAGATTTATCAGTCTTCCTTCGTCAAGAGAAAAAACACCAAGCGATAAGAGTAAAAAACGAAGGAACAAACTGGGTCAGGAATGGGAAAAGTTTTAAAATCGTTACTTTTTCACACGATTTCCCATCAAATGTCATTTCACTAATTCGGTTACAAATAAGTGAAAGTTCGTCTAATCGTGCAGTTGTAAATTTATTTGCTTACAATTTATGTTTGCTATTTGTTTCTGTTATTAATTTTTTTTAATTTTTTTTTATTTTTGGGCAAATAACTGATAAAATCATATATTTCTATTTCTTTTATAATATCTTAATACATATGTAGTTAATATTAGTTCGATGTCTATATTAGTAATATCTTTATACGATTCACCATAAGTTGCTCAGCTCGTTTAGTACTTAAGGTCAACCAATGTTCGCATCTTGTTGTTTGCCACATCCTACGCATTTATAACTGTTAAATTTTTATATCCAATGAAACATAAAAACAATAAATAAATAAAAACAAAAGTACGGAAAAAACTTTTCGTACTCGTTGACAGAGGTTCAGTAACATTTTGATTTTGGGAGCTTTCATTCGCTGCTCTCCTTCCTTCACCGTTATTTGACAAGGGATTTATGGCGCGCAGCAATCAACACAGAAACGTTCAAATCAATGACTTCCGGCAAGCCTCGCTTTTCTCCTTTTCCCGCATGCTTATTCTTCGTTTGCTTTTATTTCCGTTTCTCCTTTACTTTTCTTGCTTCGTGCCACTTGGACAGTGGCATTTAAATTTTTCACAAAAATTAAAGGATTTGTCATTTGTGTTTTTGGGGTTTTTGAGGAGACACTCACACGCTCATTCTCACACACACACAGTGAGGAAACCGTTTTTGTTTAACAATTCGTGCAACATGCGGCATTGAAATAAAATATTTAATGGATTTGTTTCTGTTTACTGTCTGCTCAAACCGTTTTCTTTTCAGTAAAGGTCGATGCCTAGTGTGCTTTTTATACCCTGTACGTTATTAAACAAGGGTACATTTGTTTTGCGCGCTTCGAAAACTTATGTAACATCCAACAGAAGGCGTGAAAGACCCTACAAAGAATGTATATTATTGACTGGCATCTAAAGATATCCTTCTGCATAAAGGCATCGATCTTGAAAAATATAATCATTTAACATTTAATCATAATAATTTATCTTACAGGAATGAAAATTTGTATATGTGCTACTCGGTTATAGTGTAACAAGATTCCGTCATAATGAAATAAAAATCAGTTTCCATTGAAAGATGGGCGAGGCAACGCTTGTTTAAAATTGAGGTACAGCATAATCAAAAACTCATATGTGCAGGGTGTTGTTTTGTCGACCATACTCGACTATACCACCCTTACTGTTTCTTTTTTTTTTTTTTTTGTGAAAGAAATTCTTTTATTTTTTCGTCACTCAAAATCGGATTTTGGCTTTCGACTTTTGGTTTACTTAAGCTTAAATTTAACGCAATAATTTATTGTTTGCCTGATTTGCCTTCCAAAAATAACGAGTCAGAAAAAAGCGAAATAGCGACAAACGCCGTTGGATTTAAGGATTTGTAAGTTTGGTTTCACAAATAAGTGAAATAATAAATGACCAGAGTTTTTTGAACGGCTCCACTTGTGTCTGCTTCCGTTTCCGCTTCAGCCCCGAACTGGACTCGGCTGGTCTGAAATTTACTCAATCGAATATGCACAAGCACGTGCGAAAAACACTCACTTTCAATTTGGTTTGACATGCGTTGAATCAATTACGAAATCATGGAGAAAGTCAAACGCACTGTAAGCAAGTGACGATTTATTAAAATGACAAAAACAAATGCAAAAAAATCAAACACACAAACGGTGACAACTAACACTTCATTATAAAGACATTGAATAAAATGCGATATGTTTGTTCAAAACGAGAAACAACATGAATTTTAGAATAACCACGGTCCCCAAGGCGCATGTGAAGCTCGCGTTTAATTTTCAACTAACTTGAAATGGAAATTTGTGAGTGATAAAGGTGCGAGGCTTACATTAAGTGCAGATTTATCTCTCTTGTTGCCTTTGTCTTACGACTTTTCATCGTGAAAGTTCTATGACAAAAGGCAACGAATTAAGGCAAAATAGAACGTGTTTTATCTCACTTGCATTAATTTACGAAAAGTAGCGTTGTATCGCACACGCCATGGCAAATAAACCTCATTTAGAGCACAGATTTATCTGATTTATCGTCGAGAACAGATGAGCGAAATTCGTGTCAGTTGTTGACATTAATTGCAGGTATAAAAACCTGCAAACCTCTTCAACGCACCTCGATTAACTTGAGACGCAGAGATTTTTGTACAAACGTCACACTGCGCCGCTCTGGAAAATAATGACGCAACTTATGTTTACGATGCGATAACCTGGCAAAGATTATTATCAAGGTCTTAGTTAAAGTGAATACATTCGAAATTTAGCACAGACGAGAGCATAAATAATTGGGCAATGTACATCGCCTTGGAAAGTTTGCCGCTTCATTTCTGGCAAGAGCGAAAACAAGTTTTAATTGCAATACATTTTCATATTTGCTTGCAAATCTGTGCAAAAATAAATTTAAGTATCAGACGAAATTTGAATAATATTTCTTTATGCCGCCAAATGTTGCAGACGAGCGAACCAACTTGTGCCAAGGGAGGCAAATGCGAAACTAAGCTCAACGCCAAATGCAGAACGAACCAAACAAAAAAAAAAAGTAATATTTGATGAAAGTCGAAACTGAGAAAAAGGCAGCAGGTGTGCTTCAAACGAAGAACGCTCAAAACTTTGCAGAGAATCGAAAATGCTGTTGCAACTTGTGCACAACTCTTTGCCGTCCTCGGCACACTTCAGCAACTGTCTGCCAATCCATCAGCGTCAGCAGCGGCCGCAAACAACAAACAACATAAGACAGTCGAAACGCTTTAGCGGCTCGCAGAACTACGCAGAACAATTTGATGAAGCTGATTTTTGGATTGAAAGAAGCGTAAACAAAAACGAATACAAGAAAATGTAAAAAACTTTCGACTAATAACGAAGGAATTCAAAACGAATTTATTTCATTACATACTTTAAAACTGTTGTTTTCTTGCCTTAAAGTTTTGTTCACGAAATAAAACAAAAATCACAAATTGTAAGTTTTCTTCGGCCTCGGCGAAGATTTAATACATTTCACGCCTAATGCATCCGTATGAATCAAATTGTATTAAAATGTTCGATTTTTAGGTACATAAATAAGAACTTCTTTACTTTGTAAGAGCGCTATCAGTTCCAGTGGACCGTTCTGACCGACTCATAATTTAAAACGAAATCTTTGTATGAAAATTCAAAACTAACCAAAAATACTAGATCTAGTCTTTATATAGACAGACATACATGTATATCTAAGTATGTCAGATATGACTCCTAGTTTGACACCCAGAGTGTTCCAAACTTCATGGCAAAACTATTAAACTGAAGGAGAAAAAAATCTATGAGTTTTTATTCAGCATAAAAAAAAGGAAACTCTTTAACACGTGTTGCATTTAATTGTGGCAATAAAAGCTGCTTTCGTACTTATCTGGTGAAAGTAGCTAAACTGCAAGTACTTTTTAAGCTGCTTTGGGACTGCAGTTGAAACAGAGTGGTTGCCATCATTACGAACAAGTTTATTAAAACCTGAGCTGAACTCAACAAAGCTGAGCACAACAAAAGAGAAGTATTGAATTTATAAATGAATGAATGAATTGCTGAAAGAATGAATAACAAAATGGTGTCAGAAACGAGCACTGAAACTGAAATGGTTGCTCCTGAATCGGCACCTCCCTCAGGCACCGATCTGGTAGTAGTGTGTCAAATGCTTAATTCTCAATGGATTATCTCTGGCTGCTTGTGCATGTTTTTATTCATGCCTCAAACACATACACACAAAGAAAAACAAATGCAAGTTGGCGAAAAACTCAACTCATTTATCATAAAATGAAAGGAAAATGAAGGAATGAAAGAATGAGAAAGCGCATGGACAAAAATAACTGACAACTGCAGATGAGACGTTGAAAGCGCCAAATGAAAATATAAAAATTAATTGTCTGCATTTGCTGTTGTAGTTCGTGGTCTATCTGTCGGTCGAGTTGAGGGTCGCCGTTCGTTGGACGTCAGTCGCTGGTCCTTGGTTGACGGTTACTTCGACCGGTTGCCTATAGCTGAGCCCGGACTGGCTCGCTACCGTTGTGCCTGCGCTATCTGATATGTCGATGGAGGCGTTGTGCTGGGGCGCCGTCGCTGCCACTGAGGTACGCTTACGTGGACAGCCAACACGCGATAATCGCCGCTGTTGTGTTTAATTAATGGTTGAGTGCTAAATAATAAACGATAATTTAAGCGAAATTGCTTATTTACTTTGCAATGTTTTTCGCATTTTCCTTCTTCGTTTTGATCATTACGATGTTGATGTTGTTGATATATGAAAGCCGCTTGCTGTTGGCACTGCGACAAAGCTAATTTGACAGTTTCGAAAGAACTGCAGAAAGCATTGAATTCGCTTGCGCGCTCACCTGTGGCGCAACCAAGGGTTCCTTGACAAAGTCGCAAACGAGTTGTTTTAGTTTTTGCTTAATTAAAAAACAGAATTCATATTTTAATAAATTATTTCCGTGTGGCAGGCTTGAATTATAGTTTGAAGCAAGGTAGACAAATAATAATTCCCCAACGGAACGAGATTACTTATGATAAATTATTTTAATTATAAACGAGTCAAACGATGAAATTAACTAATTAAATGAGATCGGTTAGGAAGCCATGACAACATATGGCAGTGAGAATGTCGGCGTAGACAATCTCAATAAAACATTAAATTAGCAAACCTAAATGGCCACAAGCACACTCAACACATGCTCACTGTTAACGCACCTAGAAGTATGCTTCGGCAGCTGTTAAAAAACCAAAGAAAAGCGCAAAGCGATGCTGACGCTGTGCAACAACAAGAACCTATTTCAGCTCATTCATCAACAGTAATTAATCTGTTGTCCCATGTGCGCTCCTATGTGTGTGTGTGTGTGTGTGTGTGTGTGAGTGTTTGCATGTGTGGGTCTGCGTTTATGTATTTGTATGTTTAGCTGCATGACCGTAGAAAATAATTAATTAATTAGAAAAAGTGTCAGATTTAGAAATCTTTGCGAATCACACCGTCAAATGGTCTTTAAAAGCTGCGGCAAAAACAACATGTGAGCAACTGTGGTTGGATTTAATTGGAAAAACGCAGCCATGGACTATGAGCAACGATGTCTCAACAGCTTTAACAAGCAATTCGAATGTGCATTCAATTTACGGCAAATGAATAGTTCCAGTCAAGCAGTCACCGTTGCCACAGCGGCCACTGTGATAGCCTCTGCCGCCGCAGACTGTGCTCATGTGTGCCGTTGACAGAGATTCGTGCCACTTAATTATTAATTTACCAAACTTGTTCGCTGTTTCGTTTCATTTCATTTCATTTCGTTCGTACTTTCGACGTCACTCTGGTAAGTGCTGCTGCACCGGACAGTTGTGCGCCATAATGTATGCAACAGCATTTTCATTTCAACTATTGTATAAGCAAAATTGAGATTGAAAATGACTATTTCGACAGCAACATTCAGACATGCATTCATTTTCAATGCAACCGCGTTCGGCCTCATGACGACTTTAAATGCATACACGGCAACCAATCAGAATATGCGCTCAGTCTTTCATTCATGTGCTGCCGACTGTGTGTGTATGTGTGTGTGAGTGTTTTTTCGACAATGTTTGCCTATTAAGAA
This sequence comes from Phortica okadai, assembly GCA_034638295.1. Taxonomy (NCBI): domain Eukaryota; kingdom Metazoa; phylum Arthropoda; class Insecta; order Diptera; family Drosophilidae; genus Phortica; species Phortica okadai. The sequence continues at coordinate 10,720,886 of CM067849.1, read as the reverse complement.
TTTATGCTTTACCATTCACTTGGCAGTGCCACAGACACACGCCTCAATGCAACGCAACACAACACAAGAGCACAGCAGAGCAGAGTAGCGCCACACACAAACTTAAACGCTACCAAACCAAACCCAAACACTTTTATCATCCCCCTCCCTCTCTCTCGTAATCATTGGCATTCGCATTATAACCGCACTGCGAATCTTCGTTATTACGCCCGTTGCTGTATTGATTTCCCAGGTGTAAAATCGCTTGGAAATCTGCTTAGCAAATGTTAAATTCGTCGATGATTTAAGTCTATTAAAGCGTTTCGCTATGACTGAAAGCCTTGATTGATCGGCCATTTTCGGCTTGTTGAAAGCAAGTGGCAACAACAACAATAAGGAGAGCGCACATCACAAATCATTTGAAAAAGAAAAGAACAGCTTTGTTTTTGTTTGCCCTCATCATTTCAGTCTCAATCAAATGTCGTTTGACATGTTAAAAAGTCAAATGTGTTTCGGCACGCCCCAAACGCTAATACAGCCGAAAAATGAAAATAGCCATAGCATACGCATAGGCGTGTCGTACAAACTCATCAAAATTCATCAAGTCATTGACGCTGATTACATCTTCATCAAACGTAATTGATTAGAAGAGCATAAATCTTAGCTGTCACACATAAGCGCACAAATATCGAATGCAATTTAGCGTAAAACGAAAGAAATTTTTTAAGGAAGTGAACTCATTTTTGTTGTACTTATTTTATGGCACCACGTCAAAATGCATTTACCGTTATGCGGCATCGAAACATGTCAAGCATAATCACCAAAATGGCTAACAGAATAATCGACCATGATTGCAAATGTTCCCTTGAAGAAACTCAAACAGACATTGAAATATATTGAGTCGAGTCGGCATTGCTGATGGCGTTTTGTATTGCATTCGAGTGAAATGCATTTACTCAAGCATGCAAAACAACACAGAGCAGGTTAACCAAAACCAAACTCAAACTCAAACCCAAACGATTAAGTAACAAGATGAAGGAAAACAACAACAATATGAGGCAGGGCAAGGAAGAGTAATCACAAGAGCAGCACTCAGCAGTGAATGCCAGGAGTACAAGGGGCTGAGTTGGTGGCTGATGGCGCGTTTCTGATGAAATGAAAACCGGCATATGTAGGTTAGATTACCCCTTTAATGACCGACCAAAAACGTGCAAAATATATCAGCAACTGAAAACGAACACGGAAATTCGCGGCCATCAAGCAGGAAAAACGTGTTTAAAGCAAATAACAGTAAACAAGAGAGCGACAGTTTAAGTACTTGAAAAGGCAAAACAAAAACAAAAAACATTCCAAAACGCTCTGACAAGCATAAAAATCACTTAATGCGATCTCACTTACAGCGACTAATAAATTCTGTGAAATGATGAAGATAATATGATAAGCTGAGAGCCAAAAAAAAAATAAATAAATAAATAAAAAACAAAAAATAGAAAAATTTGGGTTGGCAAAAAATTATTTTCAAATCATGCTACTGAAGCAATTTGCATTTCAATTGGTTCTGACCGCCAACGGAAAAATTTATTTTAAAAATTGTTTCAACCACAAAGCGGCAATCAAAAACAGTTATAGCGTAAAATCGCTGTAATATGTGAGCGAGCGCTGAGTTGAGGGCCGATGTGAATGAATTTTGTTAGATGCAAATGTGAGACCCCAAATAGGCAGAAAATTGCAAAAATGACTAAAAAGAATTATGCATACTCACACACACACACACACACACACATACGCATAGAGACAAGCAGACTGACAGTGGCAAATAAACCAAGCGTGAATACCGACAGACGCACACACACACACACACACACACTCGAAAAATTAGAATGGCTACAGAAGATGAACACAAAAGCAATTTCGATCAGACACAAAGATAAAAAAGTATATATTAGCAAGCGAAAAAATGAGCAGAAACAGAAGAGTGCGGAGCCAAAGCAAGAGCAAGAGCAACAGCAGCACATCACTTACCGAATTTGGGCTACCAGAGCGGATAAAAAGGAAAAAATCTAAAAGGAATATGTGTGTATAGAAAGCTGTAAAGCAAGCAAAGAAAAGTAAACGGATGCGCTTGAGTATATTCGCGGCTTAGGCTCTGTAGTTCTTTGTGCGGTTGTGCTGCCCTTGCTTCCCCACTGCGCTCCTGCAACTCTCGACTTGTACACAGAGCAAACGAAAAAAAAATAATGACCCAGGGAAGCAACTATGTTAACATTGTGGCTGGGTGTGATAGGGGCAGATAGAGTCTTCGGCAGCAGCAAGCGCGCACGCCGAGAATTATGCAAATCATCGTAATACTTTTGCGGTAAAAGTAAAACGGAAGGAAACACTCGCGGTAGCAACACAAAACGGGGCCAAGTAACCTGTTCGCGCAACGTCAGAGGCTGTCTCGAAGGTTGTTGCTGCTGGTGCTGCTGTTGTTGCCGCCTGCCGCCTGCGGCTTGCCACGGCTTCTGTTAACGCTACTGTTGCTGATTTCAGCCTACAAGTCAAATAATTGCCGAAAAATTGAGGCCACGCGAACTGTAATGTAATGGAGTCGTTTCACTTGCCGTCCTAGTCATCGCTCTCCTCGTCATCGTCGTCGTCTACAGCAGCTTAGCCAAGCAGCCAGCCACGCCGAGGGTCACGAGTATTTGAATAAACATAATGATGATATTTGAGAAAGCAACAAAAAAAAAAAAGAATGATAAAAAAAGAACGAAAGCACATGAAACTTATTTAAAGAGTCAATAAAAATAAATTTTAAAAATATTCTGATCTTTTTCGCTCTACAAACATCCTGCCCGTTGATTTTATTAATGCATAATTCTTGCCCCCCTTATAAGACTAAAAACTAATCAGAAAAGTTGGTATGCATAAATCACAAATATTCGCACACATAAAAAAGAAATGTCACCAACAATTTTAATAACCATAAAGTTGTAAGAAATTAATTTATGTTATTATTCTCAGAAAGCCAAACATTATTCACATAAAGATGTGCTAAAGATACAAAGATTATGACATCAAAGCGTTAAGTATGTGAAGCTTAAACGACTAAAAACGCTTGTAAAATGCAGCTAAGCCACGCCCCCAATTGCGTAAAAGCGTGCCCGATTCCGTTGCGTTGATTTATTACCAACTTGCCGCAGCCACAAGCGCCACAGAAGCCTCAAGCGCCGCTACAAAAAAGCCCTGCTCGGCCAGTGAAAACGCCAAAACTTATTTAAGTTGGCATCAGTCATGCGCGGCATTTAATTGTTAATCGCGTTAAAACGCTCTATGCGAACTTTATTGGTTTCTAACTGTATCTGGATGCGTTACATGCGCCATAAATCTCGCACTTAAAGTGGCAACTTGCGTCTTAACGTGCAACCGCAGCACACATCTGGGACAAGGGCACGCAGAGCGACGTTGATGGCAAACAAACTTTTCTCATTTTTGGTATAATTTCGCGCAACATTAACATGATTATTAATCGTTGCTTCAACAACATTTACACAACTTCATCATTACCATTATCATCATTGGGCACATTATGAACAAGAACAAGAACAACGACTTTGACGACAATAAAAACGGCGCTGGTGGGAGAGATATGTATGTGTGTGTGAAGCGACAATCACAAGCAGCAAAACTGTTTAGCTCTAGAAAAGAAAGGGACGTGGCAAAGCGTTTATAATTCTGTTGAGAAGAGCTACTCAAACGCACACACACACACACACACACACGTACTCACACAGATACAAAGTGATAAGAATACACGCTGCTTGCTTTAAGTTTATTGATGCCATATGGGGACTGAGACAAGCGCCTCACACCTAGCCAAGCAGTGAGCGAATGTGTGCGTGTGTGCTTAGGTGTGTGAGGACATATAAACGAAAGTAGGAATAACACAAGTAGAAGGAGGTGAATGTCGCATGTTTTTAATGGGTTATACGGATTTCATTCAAGTGCACGGCGTAAAATTGTTAAGCATTTGACATTTCATAAATAAACTCAACTCAGCTTAACCGAACCCAACCGAACCGAACTGAGCGTCGACCCAACACAAGCGAACCCCACTTGAAGCTCAACCTTAGGCACTTGAAATATGTTAAGGATTTTATGAGTCCCCTGCCACGTCTCAGTGTCGTCGCGTCGCTTCGAGCTTTCCGCGACAGTGTGTGTGTGTGTGTGTGAAATTTCGTCGGTGTGGTAAATGATTTAGTGCGTACAGTTATGTGCGTTATAAATATTTATAAACTGATGGCAAGCAACTGTTTTGAATATATGCGCAGACACGCTCACACACACACACACAAAGCACATGCCCACTTGTGCGCAGCGACGCCACTGAAATGTGCGTTTCTTGTGTAGTTTGCAGTCGACTTTTAGGCTGCATTCAAATGCTACTTAACGAAAGGATCAGCCTATTCGAAAGTGCTCGAACTAAGCTAATTTGGGCTTACAAGCATAAAACACAAATACGCCACGCCCACTCACCGTCTCAAGCTGCAGAAAGCTACAGGCAGCAGTCGAGAGACGACAGACGAAAGTCAACGCAGTCCGTTCAATTGAGAGTGCAAAGTCAAGCAAGCAAATAAGCGTCGAGCATCATTTGTAGATACTTTTGTGGAAATCCATCTGCATACCTTTATACAAATGTATTTCCCAAGAGTTACAAGCAAATACACACTGAAGTATGAGTGCAGCAGCAAAGCAAATACTTGAAGATATTTACACGTTTATTTGTATTTCTTTCTTTTTCTATTTTTTCTTTTTTTTGTATTCATATTTTGTGCGGAACGGCTTGAATATGGAATGAAAGAGGCGTGGGTTGGAGCACTGAGTTCTGCTTCACTTGCGCTGCAAGTTAGTGGAAAGAAACTTGTAAATTGTGCAGCCGTCGAATACTCGCATGTATTAGTTGCTGTCATGCACACACACACACACACACACAAATACAACACATACGAGCACAGACATAATTTTCTTTGCTTTTTACATTGCATTCAACTCAAAAAGTAATACTTAGAGACGTTATGGGATTTGAGGAAATATAAATTTATTGAATGAAATTGCAATATACGTTTGCTTACTTACACACACACACACACATTACACATGTATGTATGTATATGCAAATGCATAAAAGAAAGTATTTTCCAATAAGAAATCCGTTTACCCTTCAAGGTGCGCTGCAAACAAAACAAGCAAGCAAGCAAGCAAATGAAAAGAAATCCTTATGCATAAGAAGAGAAAATACAACTTTTGTGGTTCTCTGGTACAAATTCGATTTATTGTATTTTTGCATTATTTTTCACTCGAAGCAATGCCGTTGACGGAATGGCTGCAAAACCCAACGAACGAGCAAAAGACTATTAGAACAAATGAAGTCGAGCTTACAAGGATGTTCTATGCTTTGGAAAGTCCTCGCATTTCTTTGATTGTTTGTGATCAAAAATTTGATTTGATTTGTTCTAATAAGCAAAAGACTATTAGAACAAATGAAGTCGAGCTTACAAGGATGTTCTATGCTTTGGAAAGTCCTCGCATTTCTTTGATTGTTTGTGATCGGCATAATATATGCTTAATTGTTGTTGTTGTTATTGTGCTTCACCACATCGCTTATACGAATTTAGATTGAGACCACAACAAAAAAATGTCATTGAACATGAATAGATTTCATAAATAATTCGAAACAATTCAACTTCATACTCGTATTTGTTATTGTTGGAAAAGACGTTTAAATAACATTAACGTGGCAACAATTATCAGAATGCAAACCAATCAAATACTCAACACAAACGTCCAACATGGGCAAATACATGCCAAGATAATGAAATAATTACGATACAATACAATTTGGGCAATTGCAATTTCGTTGGCAATGACTAATTTCAAACAGGACACAAACTTAATTATTGGATTTGATAAACTCGGTTAGCCGAGTACATGGAAAATATTTACAAATTGAAAATCAACAAGCTGCCACATTCGCTTGTTCAACACATACACACACAAACGCATACGCATACAAGTAGTTAAGATATGTGCTTGGCTCGCCTATTACAACTCAAGTGCTGAGTGCTGAGTGCCGAGAGCCGAGCAGTTTGTTGAGCAACCTGAAACAAGTGCATTGTACATTTATTGAATTAGGCAACAAAACAACAACAAAAGCAATTAACATATACTCACACACACACACAAATACATAGAAAACATGCTAATATACGCAGGCATGCATGCATTTAAGCAAACACACTCAAGCAAATTCATTTGCAAAGTGCGCAAAATTGAGGTAAATTCAATAATAATTAATTGCAAACTCAAAAGTGAAATAAAATTTTATAAAGAACATAAAAAGTCACGAAAACATTGCATACGCACAGGCGTAGGCGCTATGATCCTTTGGGCTTCACAAAAAATCAATTTTCATAAATCGTTAAGCATGAAAAACATGAATGTGTCCATTTGAATTCCTCTTGATTATACGTCGGGGAATTAAAAATCTGTAAAGCGTTTTCAGCAACACACGCGACCAACTAACGCAAACAGGTTGTCTACGGCGGCACGGGCGGCGGGGAGTGGAGAGCGGCCGAAAGCCAGTCATTCGCGACGGTTGAACATAAATTTCTTTAGAAAGCATTAAAATTCTTGTAACGATTGCGAAGGCGTGCGTGGCCGCTACATCACTTGGCAGTCGCGCTCGGCTCGACTCGTCTCAACTCGACTGGGCTGGGCTGGTAAGGTAAGGTCAGGTCGCGACTACACTAGACTGGACTGGATTCATCTCGGCCCGGCTCAGCGGTGTTGAGCTCAACGCAACTCAGAGTAGGCGAAATGTTTGCCGTTGTGTGCAAGTGCAATAAAAGTGAAATTTGGCGCGTTGCGCCTAAAAGCAGACATTAAATAAATTATTCACTTGCTGGCATTTATTTGAGTTTTAGGTTTGTGTTCTGTTTTTTTTTTGTTATATCCCGTACCTTATAACACAAGAATAAATTAGTTTTGCGCACATCGAATGTGCATATGTAACTCCGAAATAGAGGCGTGGCAGAGCCTATAATGAATGTATATGCTTGATCAGTGTCGAAATAGAAATCGATGTAGCCATGTCATGAAACAAATGTATGCTATTGGCATGAAGTAGAGGAAGATTCAATCATATTAAAATAAATAATAAAAAATAATAAAAAAAACTTGAAATGAACATTCGATTGAAAAATGGGTGTGGCAACGCCCTAAAACAGAAGTTAATAACTGAAGGTTAGGCAGGGTGTATCGAAGTCGAGCATATTCGATTGCAAGACTCTTTACTGTTTTTGTGTTTTTGTTTATTATTTGCGTTGAGTCTTATACTTTCATTCCTCTTTAAAAACATTTATTGCGAAATTATTTCAACTTTGTTTGGCCGGCGATGAACGCAGAGCGCTCATAAAATTGCAGTAAATCGTTTGCCTGCTTGACGTTGTGAATTTGTTGCCTATTTTCGGGCGTAAAAGCCAAACAGTTGTAATTGTGCTGTAAACACGCAACTCAATGAGCTTGTTAAATGTCTCCCCTTATGCGTATATGCTGTAATGTACATACACACATACACACACACACACACACATACATACACATGTGCGTGCGTCTGTGTATGAATGTTCGATCATTCGTTTGTGTTTAGTGTGTTTTAATTTATTTCTCATTCTGAGTTGGTCTCTTTGTTATTGTTGTTGTTGGTTGGTTATTGTTGTTGACGTTCAAATACATTTTCATTGTTGTTGGCGCCAGCTTGTTGCGTTTTCTCCCTTTTTTATTGGCCATTACAATTTACACACAATGAAGTTAAAAAAATGATTGCATAATTTTGGGCGTTTTGTATTTGTGCTCAAACATTGCTATCAAGCGGAAATAATATTGACCACAAAAAGGCAAAACGATAATCATAAAATGGCGTTGCCAAATTGATTACGTTGAGTACCAATAAAATTACAAAAACCTGCCAAAGACTTTTGTTTCTCTCCTCCTCCTCCTCCTCCTCCTCCTCCGACAAAGCAACAAAAAATATATTCGCCAAAAGGAAAATCATTTAATGTTGTAATTAAGCCGGTCGGAGCCAGTTTCTCGTCTTTGAACAAACTCATGAAAACAAAACTTTGAATAGTATTAATTTTTCCTTGCGCAATATCGCTTTGAACAAGCAAGCATGAATGCGCATGAAAAGGAGAGGGAAGTGGCGAAAACAGAGCAAATGTTGAATGCATCAATGAAAACATTTTACTTAACAAAGACGATTTAAATCACATGGAACAATACACTTGACTACACGTTTAGGGTTTTATGTCCGTCTTTGATAATACTTGTATGGACTATGGAATGGTTTTCAAAAGTACTTCACAAATACTGAAATTCTACTTAAATTGAAATATGATATGTGTAATTGAATGCAATTCCGAGAAGAATGTGAATGACGCAGCTGTGTGTCTGTAATAAGAATATCTTGTTATCACTGTTATTGCTAAAGTAGCTCAATCACAATAGCCAAATGAGTGCTGTGGAGTCTAAACGCGAGAATGCATTAAGCAAAACACATCAACAAAAAGAGAAACAAATGAAAATAAAATAAAAAGTAGAGATGAAGAAGAAAACGAATGTACTTATATGCATTTCCCCGACATGAGAATAGCTTATTGTTAATGTATTGTAGTAAAGAAAAATGCGCTTGTGCAAGCAAAAATATTCTGACAATTTAATGCAACCACACACTTACATTCACACACATACATATATGCATACTCAACTTACACAAACGGACTCAAGAAGTAATACGGGCAAAGCGACAGAAAGACTGACATTTACAAAACCAGTCGACAAGGCAATTTCCCATTGTCTACATGGCACAGATTTAACAACAGCAACAACAGCAACAACAACAATACATACAAGCAAACACTTACACAAGTACCAACAATCCAACAAAACGCAAGACAACACAAAACAACAAAACGAAAGCCACTCGAAGAGCAGAAAATAATTTTCTATTTAATTTCATTTTATTTGAAATGCATGCAACCATATTTGCCGCACTTGAGTTGCCATTAGATGATGATGCTTATTATTATTGCCCCATATTATTGTGCATGTGCCTGTGTGTGTGTGTGTGTGCCTTAGTTTGTATGTGTAAGTCTATGAGAAAGAAATAAATTATCCAGCAATGCACACAAATAATTGCAGAAGCCTTGAGGCGTGGACTAAAAAGCTTTTTTTTAGCCTGTATGTATGTAAGTATGCGTGTGTGTGTGTGGTTTATTTTCATTACAATACTAAAACCGAAACATTTATTTAACTTGAATGAACACGGAAATGTTTTACAATAAAAATTCATTAAATTGTCTTAACAAATTGTACAACTAGTCAAAAGCACAGCTGCAGCAGCAAGAGGGGCAACGGCAGTTGGTACAGTGAAGCTGACAGGACATTCAAACAAAACAAGGACACATAACAGGAAGACAGAAATTAGTGACAGCTTCCGCTAAAATGTGTGCTCAATAAAGTAAACGCTTCTGAAATTGTTTCAAATTTGTGTTTTAGAGCTTCTGGCAAGCCAAACGCAAACGTAACAAGAAAGGAGACAGAAAAAAGTCACAGATAGAAACCACTTCGAGCAGAAGGTTGTCTGTGCAGATGTACATACATATGTTCTTTTGCGTAACATGTTGTTTGCCTTTGCGCATTACTTCCTTGTGCTCATTTGCCCGCCACCATGTTGGCCGAAGACCAATATTGTTGCCAATTGCCAGCAGCGTTCGGCCACATTCTGGTCCTTGCTGGTTTGGCTTCATGTGGTTTCCCATAACACATACACATGTCCAAAATGGAATTTGAAATTTTTTGCAAAAGTGCGAGAGAAGTCCAATAAATTTTTAGCTCTACTTTTTGTTTAAGTAATTCTCAAAATGTTCACAAAATATTTCGCAATACGAAGGTACATATTGTTCACATTACGCATACGCAATGACATCCATCAAAACTAACGTGAAATGCGTGTTGATGTCAAAGATCAATGCACTGTGAAAGCACATGATCTCCGTTTTGTTTGAATGAGATTTAATTTCAGATTAGCATTGCAAACTGCATTCAACGCTTAGGTAAACACTTAGCAGACGCAAGTTGATTGGCTGAAGTGAAGGAAGCCGGCAAAGTGCACTTGCGCGCTTATAAAATGTGAAAAGAAAGAGGACCGAAGCGTCGATACGCCAAGCGAAAGCCAACAAGCTCAAGCTGTTTACGCCAGAGGCAAAACGTGCACACAAAGACACACAAACACGCAAAGCAAATTGACAAAAGTAAGAAAGAAAGAATCAAACGAAGAAACAAACATTCACACACGCTTCATCGTTAGGTAAAAGGCAAAAAGTGTTTGTCGCTCAACTTATCGTGATGCACTTTACAGCATCTGCGTCAGTTGGTGGAAGAGAGAAAAGTGCTGGAACGTAGTACAGCAAAATACAAGTATGTGTGAACGGTTATCTTTAAGCCTGTCAAGCTTATCGCTGATGACCTGCGAACTTAACCGATGCCTAACACATGGGCCGTGCATTGTGCACCGGTGGAAGGTATGCAATATCAATCGAATCTATTTACAGTGGCAACAAACCTATTTTCATTCAACTTGGTTTTTTGTTTTGGCTATCAGCATAATGAAGAATATTATGCTGACACAATATTAAAAAATGATTTAAAAAAACATTTAAGAAAAATAGAATTTAATGTTTCCGTTAATTGACTCGAGTTTAGACAATCATTCAAAGTCCTTTGTAATGCTTTCAGATTGTTTGCTATTAAGATTGGTTGCATTTTAGGCCACCAGAAATGAGAACGCAAAAATCATATGAAAATGCCTCAGAGAAGTTAAATTTTATGCGTTGCAAATCACAATAAGCAATCTGACACCAATCGCCATTAACGCAACGTTTTCTACAAAGGATAAGCCAATATCCTTGCGACTATCTCTGTTTGTGTGAGTGTGTCAAAAAAACAAAAGAGAGCAAAATACTCGGTAAAGGATTTACGTAAATGGCCCAGTTAGAGCCTTCTTCGCATGCAACGCTGTCATCGAGATAGCTTTGTCCCCAAGCAACATTGTTTCAAAGCACACAGATATGCATGCACGTCAGAGTGACCACAAAGTATGTTTCACTGCAAATGGGTTAGGGGTAACGGGATCGGTTCCATTATGAAAGTAAGCAAAATGATGAATGGAAACTTGCGCTGCTGACATTCTATTAATGAATTGGTCTCAAATTAGTCTTCTATTGCCCTCAATAAGCGAAGTATGCTATTCCAACTTGCCAAAACCTCATTGAAAACATATTCTCATATTTTTTTAACGTGAACCATATAAGTTTTGGAAGAGAAAGGGGGTATATTTCCAAAAGTATTTTACATGAAATTCTTATGTTCGCATACAGCTAATAACAACATACGCTACAAAAACTTTATTTTCAAATATATAAACGTTGTGCCGCAATTCAAAAAAATAAACGACGGTAATTGGGCCCAAGTGGAGCAGTGGGTGGTCAAACAGAGTGAACAAAATTCACAGCCACTCAAAGTTTGCACTGGTGCGCTTGACGACGTCCTGGAACTAGATTAGACTAGAACAAATTGAAAAATAATATTTCAATATTTTGTTCATTATGAAGTTTCATGCCAACAATTAACAAATTATATTTAAAATTGCATTTAAAAACCCGTTTTTCGTTAGTCTTACGATGAGTCACAAAGGAGTTGACAGCGTGTCAGGGAAAGATATACTTGTATGTCGAAGAGGCATTTGCGTCAACAAATTGACGCAAGGGTTGCAAAAATCGAAATGACGCAGTCGAGTACCAAATGACAAAGTCGCATTACTAACAGCCGGCTCAATGTCCGTCGTGTTGCACCGGCACTTGGGCCAGGTCAATGTGGGTGTGTCTCCCAAATTCGGCAAAAAGGGCGCTTTTCAAAATCGCACCATGACCAACATCACTGATTGACAGCCCAGGGCTCCATTAAGCAGAACTCGAGCAAAACCTTATTTGGTCATGTTTTAAACTAAACGAAGCTTCGAAAACATAGTGGTATTTTTTAATTTCCGAATTTGTTCCCCATACTTTGCCAAAATTGAGAACACATTAAAATTCCTTTAATGCAAAATTTTACTGCGCAATTAGGGAAATTTTTATGTTGAATTCCGCGGGCTTTTTTGTGAAAAAAATCTGTAATTTTTTAATTTTAGAGTCTCTGTTGTGACAAGTGAGGGGGCTGGCTACACAAAACCGAACTTATTCGAAAAATTAACACGGAAGCGGCGCTGCGTCGAGCGTGCGTCGCGACTGCGGACCCGCATCCGAAACTGGTATACAAAAAAGTTATACTGCTCGAGTGGTCTAAAAACACTGTTATACGCTGTTATACTGTATTTTATGCCAGTTGAATACCAGAAAATCACGCACAGGTGGCCGATTTGTACAGAAATCGAAAATCGCGATTGCGTACAAATTGGCCCTCTACGTGCGAGACGGTGATTTTTCCTGTACATGGCAACCGTGATTCGAACCCGAGGTTCGAGTTGAGGCTAGTCGAAGATACCAACCCGAGTGTCAGTTTTTCGAAATTGCAAAATTCCATCGTTACATCGCATCGAACTCATGACCACAGTCGCATGCAGCAACCGTTGCGCAACACTAAATTTTAATGAAATTCAAATTTGCTCGGCGTTTTTTCGTTATTTTGAAAGTGCAGTTTTGTGAAATTGTGTAAATTAACTCAACCTTAGTTGTACACTCAGTCCAGTTATCTGCCCTTTTTTTTATTTGTATCCGTTTTTATGCAAGTGTCACCCCTGACCAACACTTAAACTTCCACCACCTTTTTGATGTTGGCAGTGCCATTTGTCGCAATAATTTTTTCTTAATTTTCCAGTTTGCTGTTCTTTCTATCCGTTTTTGACCATATTTCTTTTGGACCACTTTGGAACATGGAACAAATTTTGTGCAAGTGTCACCCCTGAGCAACACTTAAACTTCCACCACCGTCTTCGTGTTGGCAACGCCATTTGTCGGCAAATTTGCCGAATGCAACGCTGACTAAAAAACGTAAACATTGACTCTGTTATGACACCGCAACTCCACATTGGTGTGGCTTATGTTACGGGACATTGCATGGTACATGTCCCTTAACCGAAAGAAGAAAAATAAATCAAATTGACGCTTTTGCGTCAGTTTGACACTATTGAACAAATTTGGCTCTTTCCCGCGTTTAACGACGTCGTTTTGTCAAAAACGAGCCTGCCCGACGTGAACCGATTGACAATTTATTACAAATGGCGTCATTGGTCTCAAAACAACGCGCGTCATTTCGTAATAATTCAATGTTTTTGTGAAAATAGCAATTGGTTTTTGTGTAAAAACGAGTAGAATGTGTGAAGTTTATTAGCCTAGACATTAAATTTCAGTTTAAACACAGCGAGTGACAGTAAAAACGTAGAAACAAGTGCAAACTGAAAGACCGCATAACCTTTACAACAACGAGCGCGCATAGTATGGCAAGTAAAAAATTGCCGCCTAAAATGCTAGGTGGGGAGATGACCGCCAGTACCCCCACCAAAGCGGCCCATGATGAGATATTAAGCTCATTGTTGCGCATCAACAATTTCGATTCGATTTCGAGCATAAAAGACGAATCACTGGATATTGATCTGTCCGCGTGTGTGACAATCAGCCCGGCGGGGCTTATTAACGGGAACAGCCTTTCGTCGACAGATTTTTGGCGGGTGCTGGATGAAAGCGCTCAAAACGCTGCCGAGTTGAATCTGTCCGAGAGCAAGGAAGAATTAAGTGTGATCCCAAGCACAACCATTGCGAACATATCCAATAGCAGTGCAAGCAGTGAGAATCAAAGTTCCGAGTTTTCCGTCACGTTTCTACGACCAGAACCACCGAATGCGTTTACCAATTCACCGTTTAAAAAGAATGGCAGCGCAGCACCAGTGAAAATACCGCAGCCAGACATCAATCACAGTCATCAACCATCAAGTCATCTCACCAAAGTGAAGCTGCCAGCGGCTACAACTGTCCGTTTGAAGGTTTTTAAAGAAGAACCGCCTGAAGAACAAAACCAGCCGGCCGAAAATGTAATTTGTTTGGAATCGAAGAAAGAAGTTTGTGATGCAGCGATGATCTCTTCAGCCTTTAGTATATTCCAACAACCAAAGACTTTGAATGAGAACAACAGTGTGGATGATGCGTCCAACGTGGCAGATCCCAATCAACAGCAAAATTTTGATAAAACGAATGAACAGACATCACCACCAGAAATTAAAATGGTGCCTACATATAAGTGCCTTGACTGCAATGGTCTAGTGCTCAGTGGTCAAGAGGAGATGTCCACGCACGAGAGGATGTCGCATCGTACGAGACTATTTTACAAATGTGGTGAATGCGAACGTGAATTCGATTTGTTAACCGGACTAAAAAAGCATCTGAAGACACATCGCACAGAGGGACGTAAAGATACATGGAAAAAATGTCCCGATTGTGGTAAATGGTAAGCATAGTATGTTATTAAATAAATGGATCCATATACTAATTTACTCTAAATCTTGTAGCTTAAAACTGGGAAGTATGTGGATGCACCGCAAGATCCATACGGACAACAAGAAGTATGTTTGCGATATTTGTGGACAAAAGTTTGTACAAAAAATCAACTTGACGCACCATGCGCGAATACACTCATCGGAGAAGCCGTACGAGTGTCCGGAATGTCAGAAAAGGTTTCAGGAGCGCTCACACCTACAGCGTCATCAAAAGTATCACGCTCAAACGCGCTCTTATCGCTGTGAAAAATGCGGCAAGATGTACAAGACCGAACGCTGTCTGAAGGTACATAATCTGGTGCATCTCGAACAACGGCCTTTTGCCTGCAACGTCTGTGACAAGAGCTTCATCAGCAATTCGAAGCTGAAGCAGCACTCCAATATTCACACAGGCATGCGACCATTTAAATGCAATTACTGTCCACGAGACTTCACCAACTTTCCTAATTGGCTTAAGCATACACGACGTCGCCACAAGGTTGATCACAAAACTGGCGAACACCTGGAGAACATTCCTTCGTACTGTTCCAAAAAATCAACATCGAAGGCGCAAAAAGCCGCTGCAGCAGAGAAAGAACAGTCCAAAGCAAATAGCACACCGACAACAACATCTGTTACTAATAATACTGCTGCAGTAACGACAGCGACTCCAGCCTTCGCAACTATTCTATCAGGACAAATGAAACCACCCAGTGGCAGCGAAGTCATCAAAGCTGCATTGCCAGTGAAAACAACGCGCCGAAAGAAGCAACCGCAACAGAACAATACAGCGCTCTCCCCAGCGGTCACACCAAACACAGTGTTACAGAAGGGTAAACAACAGCAGGCGATTCAAGCGCAACCTCTACAGCAGCAACAGCCGCCAGCGCAGATGCCAGTGATGGTGGTAGCCGCTACAAAACGGACCGTTCCCGCAGTTGGCATTGTCAACAACACAGCGTCATCAGCACCTGTTGCCACGCTTCCGAAGCAAGTGAAAGCTAAACGTGAACGTAAACAACTGACGCCGAAACAGTTGCAGAAGGCGCCCGCAGTTGCACCGCTGGTTAACCAGATCAAAAAGGAACCGGTCAGCGAAGTCAACTTAACGCCGTTTATCGATCTGCACGGCCTTAGCCTTACCTCGGCAGAAGATCTAATAATGGAACAAGCACTTGAAATGGAGGAATGCTACGACACTCCTTCAGCTGATATTGGCACGGACAATGCAATATCCTCAGAAACGGCAGCGGCTCTGCACTTTCAAGTCAAAAGCGAGATCAACGATGACAAAGAGGATGAATATGGTATGGCCTAATAATGACGTTTTAAGAATTTGTAAGCTAAATTTTTTTTTTCTTTACAGTACCACTTAAAAAGAACGAACGCCTGGCTTGCCCCTCACTTGAGTCGTCACCGTTCTCGTCACCGGCATCAATTGAGTTGACCAGTATGCCGTCGGTCACGAGCGGCACGACAGTCACATCCAGCAACTACTACCTGCCAAGTTTTGCATTAAATGCACAAGGCGCCATTGTGAAGAGTTTAGGTGGATTGCGTGGCGTGGAATTGACTTCAACAATCAACGACGGCAGCATTAACAAAGTTACAACGACGACGCTACCCACTTTACTGACCACAGCTGGTTCAACGGCGGCTACTACCACCACTGTAGTGAATCTTCCGCTACTCGTGCGACCAAGTCAGATGCTGCCCTCTGTGGATACGCTGCTGTTTTCATCAAATTCCGGTACGCGTTTCTATACCGCCAGCAAGACTGTGACAGCGCAACAAAATCTATCATCGTCAACGTCTTCATAGTCACCGTGTACGCCCGGGCCGGACTACGGTCATGGCCGCCGCACCGATCTCCTGTGTCTTAGTTAAGTTAGCGTAACCTACTAGTAACGAGTAAGATGCGTCAGATGCGTTTCACGGTGGAGTTGAACAACTTACTTTACATATATTTATCGATAAAGAGCTCATAATAGTTTATTGAGTGCATAATGAAAATAATAATATTTGTTTGTGTTACTTCATGTTAGTCGCCGAACTATGTTTAATAGACTTAAGGATTTTTTTACACTAGCAATACATACATACAAACTTACTTTGTACGCTTCACACCAACGAGCCGTTTAGTTACGTAAGTTAAATTGTACAACAACAAAAACATTAAAATATTTCATATTTTAGTATAAAACAAATTTGAAGCTTCATTTCTCATTCTAAGCGGTTCACTTTTTACTATGTGCAATGTCCAAATGGCAAAAAGCCTCAATTAAGCTGTCAGCTCGGCGCCATTGAATAGCACCAAGTGGTGTTATCTTTATTGGAATTGATTTTGCAAAATTTCTAGAATAAAAAAAAATGAAAAACACATTTTTGTTAAATTAAAAACTGTTGTTCTGTTTACGAGTGACAGCCAAGTGTAAATTATTGTTTCTATTTTTTTGCATATGTATCTTGCAAATGGTTTGGCTGGCCCAGATCGATTTAGTACGAGTAATGTTAATGTACGCTTGAAACGTTCTGAGAGCATATACGGAAACACCTACATAAATATTATGGTTTTACCGTTGCCACTAAGACGATCTGAGTAAGCTTCTCGCTTTCCTTTTTAACACTTGCGTCTTCAATAAATAACGAAGTGCTGTGACTATTTTTGACTTAAGGCTTGGCCTAAGTTTATATCCGATACATAATCGCCAATCAAAATATGGCGATGTTCACTTTTTATTGAAAACAAAAGTACAACAATATATTTGTTCAACTTTTTTTGGATTACGACGCTTACTGTATTTTTATAACAAAACAAATTGTTTGGAGCTCGTAAAGAACATGCTGCTAAGCAATTTTAATCACATAAAACATTTTTTAATACTAAATATATAAGCTAAAAAGGGTGAGAGATATATGGGTACAAAAAAAGAAAACTACAACAACAGAAACAAGAACAGCTTAACCCTTTATGGCGCACTTGCTCCAACTTACCTTCACATTCACACACATGAACACACACACACACACACCTACGCGACGAACATAAATGTGAACAACAAGCGATGACAATGTCGCGACAACAGAAATGACAGCATAATAATAATAATAATAAAAAAAGAGATAGAAACAAGTGAGGAGGTTAACAACAACATTGCCGACGTTGCCGCTGACGCCGATGCCGATTCCGACGTTGACGCTGACACCACCAACAACAACACATCGATAAATATAGCACGGCATAAATAACGGGAAAGTCAGTAAATATAAAAGCGATGACGTTCCAACGGAAGTTTGTTGGCACTTCGTTGTTGCGGCTCACTCAGCGGCGACTGCGGCCGCGGCGACGGCGGTAGCTAAAACATGCACGAAACATGGCGCGGTGATGAGGTGAAATTTGTTGTTATTACTTTTTTTTTTTCTTTTGGTGTTGTATGTTTTCGTTTGTCTGTTTGCAAACGCCTGACGCGTTTTGCAAATATTTACACATGTAGCATTTAAATGTAACTGCTTGGGCTTATATGTACATGAGTCAGTGTGTGTGAGTGTAAAAGGTATAAAATAGACGAACCCACCGAAATGGAGTGCTGAGTACTTTATTGTTCTAAAGTGCCATCTAGATTGCACCTTACAATAGAGAAAAAAAGAAAGTATTTCTTCTGTCGCTCCTTCAGCCAGGACATAAAATCTTACTTAAAGGATACATTCAATTCGAAGTAATTTAAACATTTCTTCGTTTGTTTATTGAGTGTCAACGAGCGTGCGAATTTGTCATTAAAAACATTACTTTTGTATTTGACTGTCATTTAAGCTGTTCCAACCTCTTTTCGCTCTTCTTCTTAGGAAGTCACATTAAATCGCACATACATATTTCCGCTTGAATTTTATCCAATAATTTCAATGCGCAATCAGAACCTTGAAATCTAATATTTTAATTAACTTTTAACAAATTCATACGCAATCTGCCATCCTCACCATCATTCATTCAAATACACGAAATGCCTACGCAAGTGAATTGAATGACTTTGCCGAATCATTGATTTTGAGACATAAGGCCATCTCACTCACTCACTAACTCACACACACACTCAGCCGCTACACACTTAATATCGTTGTTATTGTTTCCACACCAGCCCCACCCCCACCTACCTCGGCGTCGAGCAAGCAAAATGAAATCAAAGCATAAAGCAATAACACAGAAGGCACGTGACTTGTTTACCATATTGAATTATTTGTCTTTCGGTTTAAATGCGCAAAGAAAGCACAAAAATCGAAAAGGTTATCCTTGCTGAGCAGAGCAGAGCGGCAAGCGACACACGAAATATAAACCAAAGTTGAGTCAAATTGTTGCGAGAAGCAAAACGGAAATAAAACAGGAAAACAGAAAGAAAAAAATATACGAAAAAATAAATAAAATAAAAGTGTTTTTGCCGCTATTTTGTAATATCGAATGTGTGTCTGTGTGTGTGACTGTGTGTGTTTTTTTTCCTGCACTGATGTTTGTATTGTTAACCATATTCTGCAATATTTTTTGTTCTTTCTATTGTGTTGTTGTTGTGTAAGTGATTCCAAATTTTGTGACATTCGACGTGCGTGGGCAAGGAATAGAACTAAGAAAAGGAGAAAAACACGACAGGAAGAAGTCGAAAATACTTCGCATTGAAGCAAGAAAGTCAATCAGCGAAATCGAGTCGAGGCACGAACAAAGGGCAAAAAAAAAAACACCAGAAAAAAAAAAACAGAATGAAAAATAAAGAACACGTCCTTGTGCTCGTCCTTGTTGCCTTTGCTGTTACTGTCGGTTTTGCCGCCTTTTCTGTATTTAAAATTCAGCATATTTTTGTGCTTTGGCCCATTTGCGAGGGAAGCGTGCGGGAATGGCGACGAAGTTGAAACAGCTTCAAAAGGATTCTAGGCAAAAGCGTTGTCAAGGCAAACGGATGCCTCTAAGAACGGGAAAAAAGGGCAAAGTCAAAGCCGAAGCCGAAGGAAAGAAATAATCAAAGTGAAGTGGTATGATGAGAATTGACTTTTCGTAATTGAAATGGCATTCACGGCACTGATATGTAATTGTTTTCTTTTCGCTTTTTCTTTGAATATTTTCTATTTTTGCCAAATGTTTTTATTTGTTCAACTTTTTCGAGTCATGTGGCACGCCGCTGAGGGTGCGTTTGAACTTATATACATACGTGAGCAAGGCAGCCACACGTTCGCTCAGACAATCTGTCCGTCCGTTAGTCCATCAGTTGACAGACTAACTGCAAGTGTACAACAATGTGGACAACATCATTTTTCATAAAATTGCGTTGATTGGTTGCATTTCCTTGCAGGGCAGAATGAAAATGACTTTGTAGAATGCTTGGGGTGGAATAAGAGCGTGTAATGTTGCCTCGAAGACAACATATATGTATATATGTATGTGCGAGTAAGCAAAAGAAAAAATAGAAAATAATAATAATATTACAAAATAAGAACTAAAAAGGTTTTCACATTTTCCCCTTTGCATAAATCAATTTATCAATTTCAGAGTTTTTCTGGTTTTTGCTGTCGCCGGTGTTGTTATTGTTGTTGTTGTTGTTTTGTTATTTCGTTTATGCCACTTATTGTTGTTGCAACTTTGAAAGCCAACTTTTTACAACAAAAACTACTCACAACAACAAGTGCAAAAACAACTGTCAAAGTGTTTTATTTCTTCGTCTTCACGATGCGCTAACTAAAAATGCAAATGCATTTCCAAGCCCCAGACAAGCATAAAGGGAAGGCCAGCGGGGTGTTGGTGGGTGTAACAGCATGGAAACAAAAAACAACATAGCACTCACACACACACACACACACACATCAAAACCTCAAAACTAAAGCAGATTGTCTGTGAGAATTGAGCGAAATTTGCTTTCATTTGTTATTTTGTCACATTAACACAAATGAAAATTTACATGCGAAATTCTCTTCATTTGGTTTATTTTATTTATAATGTGAAAATTATTCGAGCAAATTTCAAGTGAAATGTTAAAAAAACAACAAACAATTGAAAAAAAGTAAACCGAATCATTCATCCTGAAAGCAGGCAACGAAAATTTCTTATATTTTTGGGCTGCGCCAATTATTGGTTACTTTTTAATAACAAAATTCATTCACTTATAAATAAATTATTTGAAATAATTTTGGAAATGGCTTAGAACAGATTAACCGCTCTATTTTAAGAAATCTCTTTAAAATGTCTTCGTTGATTGAAATGTATCAGCAAAGTTATTTCTATAGGAGATTTGAAGACATATTATGTATTTTTTCGTCAATCGATCGTGAAAAAAGCAAACAAAGTTATATAAACAAAAAAGTTTTCGCCATATTCAAGTTATGCAAAACACAAAATGCTAATCTCACTGTTTGTGTGTATTAGTGTGTGTGTGTGTGTTTGTATCTGTGCACTTATGTATATAGTAACACTGACAGTTATAATTACGATAATTAAGACAATCATCATTTGGGTTTGCAGCACACAAAGCGGCAAGGCAGAAGGACTCACAGCAAGAACAGTACCAACAACGTCAACGACAACAATTACTGTCCGCCAGCACGCTTCAACATGGCCGACAGTCGCCTTCCCGTCCGCTCGCCGCTCTGTGAGCGTGGCTTTCTAACTCATGTTGCTCGTTGGTGACCATTGCGCAATTTTGCTCCTTTGCGTCAGCTAAGCTTTTGTTCGCAAAATGCTGCGTAAGCACAAAATTATGATTATTGTCTTGTTCAGCGTGGATTTGTGGCTAACACAGTTGTCAGGCGAGCATTTTAACGAAGCTTTCCGCCGCTTTTCGGAAGCGACCCCCGCCTAATCTGCGCGCTCTCTCCCTCTCTCTCTCCGCTTCACTTGACGCCAAAAATGTACTAATTTCTTTTGACAGAAAAAAAAGAAAAAAGAAAACAAAATGAGAAAAAATCGTATAAATTAATGCACATAAATTTGTCAGCACTATTTTCACTTTAGTCAAAATTTGTTACTTTCATTTGATATATGTATGTGTGTGTGTTTGTGTGTACACACATATATACATATATTTTTTTGGCGCTTTTTTTATGAAAAGGCAAACAACGGCAATATTCTTTTGATTGTCCGTCCTGCTTAATATAATTGAAACAAATGTAAATAAATCGACACGGCGTCGCCTAAAAATGTAAATTTTCCAAAAGCTTCGCATTTTTCGACAACAATTTTCAGCCAATAATAACAATAACAAAAATAACAACAACAACAATAACTATGGCGTTGAAAAAATGTATTGCATTTTAATTTAATTAAAACACACAATAACGAAGGTCATAAAAAAAGAAACGTCCGCCAACAATAAATCAAATCAAAGCTAATAAACGTAAAAAATAAATAAATAAAAAATATACAAAAGACAAACTGGTGACGTAATTATTTTCCGCTGCTGCGCAATAGGCGTGCATGTAAGTGTGTGTGTGTGTGTGTGTGTGTGTGAGTGCGTTGACTCATTACTTATCAATAAATTACTCAGCTACTTTAATCACTTGCGGCTTAATGAACACAAAGCCTCACTCAACACCAACAAATCCAGCGTCATGCACATGCATACACATTTGCCACAAGGAACAAGTTTTACACCAAAGTCACACTTAAATAACCTCAGAAAGCATAAATCCTTTTTGCAGCCAGTTAATGATTCATCTTCGGCACAATTCAGTTTTGAATTTTAAGTAGAAAATCTTTGTCGCTTGTTGCCAAAGAAACTTTTCCGGCATTTGGCATTTGGTGTGAGCGTGCGCCTAAAAGAGTGCAAGCCCAACAAGTTTTCATTAACTCGCGCAAAAATACGCACACGCACTTACAAATACAAATGTAAACACTTATATATATTCTCTCACACACACACACATACTTAAACATAAATTGAGACATTTGCACATTCATACTTTTACACACCCACACACACACACACACAAACAGTCAGAGACACCATTCACATTTGGCAAAAGTTTTGAAGGACGACATTTCAATTCATTAGGCGAGAGTTTTTGAACATGCCGCAAGCATATTGATTTGCGCTCCTTTTTATGGGCGAATAGAAGAGGCAGCAGTGCCACAGCCATTCTGTCATTTAGCGGAAGTTCGACGCTTTATTGCCACACATATGTCTGTACGTGTGTGCGTGCTTCAAAGAGTCTTTGTGTGTATGTGTGCAAGTGTGTGAGCGTGTGCGTAGATAACATTATCGTTGCTAACCATTTTGATTTTTATTTGTAAGCAGTCATTTAAACTTTATACTCTATAATCTTAAACATTTTATGTACGAGGCAATAATTTTGATTGATTTTCGCAGAAGCATTCATGGCAATAAAAATAGTATGTAATGAATCATGCATTAATGTTTCTTTAAGGATTGTAAGCATTTTAAAATCATTTTCTCAACAACAGTAAAAAACTACAAACAGTTATTTCGACAAAAATTTTCCAAATGGCAATAACGAAAGTAATTCATAACACATACACTGGATGGGAGGATCAAATTTACCAATAGTCTGATTTAGCACCGCGACCCGTTATACATGTAGGAATGGGTGGTAACACTAGAAAGCTAAGAAGTGGACGTATTGTTTAAATCAGATTGGCAGACCTCAGCATGATCATAGAGTAGAGAAAAAAAGAAGAAGCAAAATCATTCTAAGTTCAGCTGTTGAAAGTGAAAGAAGCATATTACTATTAAACCTAAGCATTACTTTAAATATTCAAATATATATATAATACAACTAAAAGAGTGTTGTTATTAAAATTGCGGGCTTAGAATCCTATTGACGGAAACACATACGTTCACGAGTCCACATACACGCGCTCGTTTGGAACTTCGCCAATAGTAAAACAACGTAGCGTTTGTGCTGAGTGCATAAGCAAATCCTACTATAAATCAATCCAATTTTTCAAAAACATTGGCATGAAGAGTCGGCAAGCTGAACAGTAATGTTTTAGCAAAAAATTTAAATTGAAAATTGCAAAAAAAAAGTGTTTTTTTTTATATCGACGAAGAATTTAAATTTTTTCTAACTACCGAAATTTTCCACTGTTAGTTAACATCGACGGATATTAACAGTTTTTACTAAGGAGACAACATTTTTAACAGCCTACCCGCGATGTAAAACTTAACCGCACAACTTGTACCCAGGGGGGTTTGTTCTTGTTCGAAAAAGGAGAACCTGCTACTGTAAATGTAACTAACATTAACAGGAGATGAGCAGAATTTTTGCCACTTAACAGAATTTAATTTTTCTTCTCTATTTTTTCATTTTGCTAACTGAAAAATTGTTTTTTTTCTTGTTTCTTGATGTTTTTTGCATTGTGGAACTTAAAAACATTTTTTTTAATTTCTGCCATTTTTGAAAATGATGGATTTTTCCATCGCAGTATAACTTTATTGTAGTATTTTTTTGTTGTTGTTGAAGAAATTACATCCAAGTTATGGTAAAATCTTTAAAATTCTAAAGATTTTAGTGCTTAAGCTCGAATCCTAAAGCCAATTTCAAAGTAGTAAGTACGCTGGAAGAAGTTTCTTGGCTTCCAGATTTAAGCAACTGCTTAGCACATCTTCGAGTTTAAACAAAAACAAAACCTCTACGCCTTAACTAGTCTTACACATTTATCTATTGTATGGAATATATGCATTTGATGCTTTTATGATTTTTATTTAAAATGTGCTAACTTTACCTTAAGTCGAGATTGTGCCGCCAAGTGCACTTTCCCTTCACTCAATTGCTTTCATGCTTATTAATGCCATAATTTCGCGCTACTTTGCAAAGATTCGCGTAACTGTTTTCAAACACTTTTCAACTTTTACGTTCAAATAAAGACAAACTAAAAGGAAAAATACTGTCGTTATTTTCTTCACTTACCTTACTCGCTTTGCTTTTATTTGGTTTTCTTCATTGACACTCATTTTGTGTGAGTTTCACTAAGTTTTCCGCCTGAGTTTTCCTCTTTTTTCTTTGTCTCTTTTTTGTGTCTTCATTTTTTGTGCGTTGCACGTATGTATGTCCGTATATGTGTGTACGTGGGTGTATGTGTAATTACCGCGCGTGGCAATGTGAAGTGTCCTTGTTAAGTCTTTCGAAATTGCGTTCGTGCCATAAAAATAAATAAAAATGAAACGGCACAAAATCATGCGTAAGTGGTCTCATTAGCGAAAATTAGTTTTTATTGGCGACGATTATTTTCGACGCGACATCTTCAAAAGGACAATTAAGAGCAAAATTTTGCCATAGTTGAAATTCCGAAACACGAAATATTAAATTTGCATGTTGAATAGTTACTTGAATCGTAAAAAAATGCAATCAAATCATTTTCACTGTGCTTAATTTATTTCAATTCACTTTATTTCAATGCTCGGCATTGCACCAAATGAAGTCCTAAGACATTTGTACGACGCAAAAATGACAGGAAAATGAACACAAAAAGATGTCTTTGTACAAATGCAAAAAAAATCATGAAGTTAATTTCGGGCTTGACGAAGGTTTGTTACTCTTTACACACCCGTATTTATATTTCTCACTATACTAGTTTCCATACAACAACTTTAATTTGCTTCCCTTTTCTCTTATATATTTTATATGGGACCTACCAAGTTCAGGTGTCCGATCATGTCAGTTTCCACGAATGGCTTGATTACCCAAAAAAGAGGCGAATATTTCAGAGTCCACCCGACTGATATAATATTAACGGCTTGTCTTGTCGAGTTGATTAATACTATACTATATAATTTATATAACCAGAGATGTGCCTTTTTATGTGTTACAAGCTTCATGACAAAGTTATAATACTATTCACACCGTGAAGAGTATAAAAAGCAACAACTCAGCGTGTGTAGAAGAAAAAGGGAAATGAATGAAAATGTGTGGAGGGCAACTGGAAGTGGCGAGGAAATGAGTATGGGTGAGGGAAATGAAGAGGAGTCAAAGGCTGAAGCGAGCAAAGCACTTCTTATATTTTTGCAATTGAGCACACAAAAGTTTTCATAAATTGCATCAATTTGAAGTCAAGGAGCAGAGCAAAAACTCAGTTCGCACAAAGAAGGCGTACGGTGTAGTGAGGTGAGGGCTATGAAAGAAGGCTGCACGAAGCAAGAAGTAAACGAGCAAAGACGAAGGCGCAATTTGCTTAGTGGCATTATATGTGTGTATATTTAACTATTTGTTTGTGTCTGTGTGTGTGTGTGCGGCTCGTTGATTTTTATTGACGTTTCTCATAGCATTGACGTACAAACCCACACACACACACACAGACACACACAGACACATATGTATGCACAAAAGCAACAAGACAATATTTGTAAATGCGCAAACAAGCAGGAAATCCTGTTGCAGCGCTCTTCATTATAAGTATCATTCTTTTTTTTTTTTGCTAAGTTTTTATTTGGTTTGCTTTTTTCCCCATTTTGACTGGTAAACGAACTTAAAATGCGCCTGATTCTCTACAGAGAGAGATAGAGACAATTATTGCGATATTGAATATGATATGAAATCATGCTTAAAACTTGATTGAACTCATCACAGTTGACGACAATCGACTTGTTGTTGCTGGCTGTGCTAAGCGTACACGCCACGGTGTATCACGGCTTATGGTCTTCGAGACTGCCAACGTAATTGATTACATTAGAAGCTCCGAGTATTCTATCTTTGCAGCGAACGTGTGTTTTTGCTTTATTATTTCAATAATCAGATTAATCAGCGGCATTCGATAGTTAGGGCAGCGTAGGAGGGCGTGGCCAGTCTTAATAAATCAATTAATTTCGCAATTGGCCTGAACGCATAACCAAAGTGGATTCGTTTAGACTTACGTAGAGGCTGAACTTTATCTGGAGTGTCAGCATCAGCACCTGCGGCTGTTGCCGTTGCCGAAAGTGCGCGCATTAATTTTGATAATTATATGAATTTGTTTTTGTCGGCAGTCGTTTTTCTAATACGTTGATTTCGTTTTCGATCAATTAGGTTGTTAACTTGTCAAGCAACGCGAATTATTGCACGGCTTATTAAATCAATTCATTCATGCCGCCAACTCCTTTCAGCTGTTTGCACGCATTTCGATCGTTCTTGGCCTTGGTCATAAATAAATAGAAATATAAATTTATGCTCGTCTGAGCTTGCTAATTGGCAGAAGGTCTGAAGGTGCGCTAATTGTTAACGGTTAATGATCTTAATCAGAGGAACTTTTTTTTGTGTATTTGTTTGAGAATGTTATTACCTGAGCTCTACGCAGTAACTTCTTGAGTAAAAAAAATCATTCCCTAACCAAAATGAGCATACCATATCTACATACAAAGTGCATACCTTACCCTCCGTACCTTGCAGCGCACGCTCGTGTGTGTAATGACGGTAAGTGCACTCAAGCGCTTTTTGATAGTCCTTTGCCGTTTGCAATTTTCACAGATTTTTCTTAATTTTGCGCAATTTTCATGCTAAACATAATCGCATAAATTAGAATTTCATAATAAATTAAATCATTTTACTTATTTTCATGGTATTTGCCTCAACATTTTTCTTCATACTTATATACATATATATATTTTTTTTGTGCTTTTCAGCTAGTCAGATCTGAGTTTCGAGCGTGCGACGACCGTCAGAGTACGGAAATATACAAATAATGCTCATTATGCGCTGCTCACATGAAAATATGCCTCTGCACTGGCAAATATGACACGAGCAGCATACTAAATAGCAAAGGCAAAAGCAACTCACATCGCTCTCAGTAGCAGTGGCAGTGGCAGTAGCAAAAGCTAAGCATTGGCGATAAAAAAAAAGACAGGACACACGCTTGTGCTCATGGTAAGTGAGCACGTCGCTTGGGCGGGCGTTCGTGTCCATGGCAGAGGCAAGTGGTCGAGCGCTTCAGCGAGCAGCAGCAGCGAGAAAAATGAACTCTTAAACCTATGAAAAGTCAGAACGTGGCTGCACGTAGACAGACAACACACACACACACACGCACACAAACAGAGATAAACATATACATTCACTTATGAGTGACTGCCTGTGTGTGTGGCTATATGGCAACTTAAGTGCCACGCACGAGTTACTGTAGGCGACGCGCCTGGTGATAGGCTACAGATTTTTTTCCCTATATTTCATATGTCCCCAACTAACCTTGCATGTAAAACTTTACAAATCATTTAGACATCAATTAAAAGCAAAGCAAATGTTATCGTCGCCTCGCTTTGGTATCCTTTACATTGCTGCTCCGTCATTAGCAAACGACATCGTCATCGATGTCTAAGGACTCATTACGTTCGTGTGACTTTGTGTTTGTGTCGATATGCTTGTTCTAAGTCACTCGTTTTCTCAGTTTTACAACTGACAAATGTGCGCTTAAAATGTCATTTAGCAATTAATCTCGCATTAAAGTCGCAGATTGTCGGGTCTCGACGAGCCTTTATTGTCAGTCGCTGCGATACACATCCTTGCGGCTACGTGCGTTCGTATCACTCAGCATCAAGTAAAATGCTCGAACGTGAGTGGGTCAAAGCGTATCCTGGTTTAGCCTTAGCTTATTTAAATGCACATTCTCAGTTTTTCTTCTTTTTCTTAACTCATTCTTAACTCTTTGCTGCATTTTTTGTTTCTCTACTCTTCTTGTTCTTTCTCGTTCGCCTTGAACACTGACAAGTTGGTCAAGACGTTGTACGCTCATTGGATTTCCTGTTAATGAGTAAATGAATTGTGGCATCTTCTTTTCGGTGTCGATGTCGGTATCGTTTTTCCTTAGCTGTCGATGCAAAAGATCAAGCTCACTGTAATTAGTCGGATTCTTTGTGGCGATTGTACGCCGTCTCTCCAAGTCAATTATCTATCATTTTCAATGCTAATGAAGACCTCAAATTAATGCGTAAAGTTGTTTGACATATTGAGTTAATTGCAGCCAAAAGTCAACCAAAGAGTTAATCACTGAACAATGCGGGCGCTTTCAATCACCTGCATTATTTTCTCAGCTCAAACTCGATTTTTTTTCGGCTCAACTCAAATCAGTCTAAGTACATTTAAATGTCTTTATTTCTTGTCTGTTGGCATACAAACAGTTTTTTTTTTTTTGTTTTATTATTTTTTATTAGCGCTTTACTACTTTATCCCAATCGCGTGTTTTTTTTTAAACAAGTCAATTTTGCCATTGAACAAAATGAAATAAAAGTTAACAAAGTTTTGGCACTTTTACCATTGGTATGTGTGTGTGTGTGTGTGTGTGTGTGGGGTGGAAAAAAATGAAAGAAAATCGTTGGCAATTACATTATTATTTGCATTTAGGGAATTTCACTTCGTTTCGTTGTAGTTCAATAGCGCAAGCAGAGCGAAGTAAGGAATACAAACTTGACCTGTTTTTGCGCCTACCAAAGGCACGACGTCCCTCTCGCTCCTCAACCCTCACCGACAGTGCGTTTAACCCAACTGAAACGACAACTGGGCGAGTTGTTATTGACGGCAATCGCTTTTTATTGCGCACCATCGACAATTCGGACTTCGGCAAAAGAATGGACATAAGTATGAATGGACAGCGGCACGGACGGGATGGGCAAAGGAAGAAACGCTGTTGCCATTTTCTTCTGCCTTTCAGTCAAATGAAAGTTTGGAAGAATAATAGCGACGAAATATGCCTCTGGAGTGTGTTTTGTGTTTGTTTTTCAACAAAAATGGGAAGAAAAAAATAAAGAAAAACTTTGCTTTCTTCTTATTATTTTCGGGTTTTGCGCTGAGAGTGGCAGCATTGGCATTCATCATTTTTGTATGCGGCTGCGGCTGCGGCTGCGACTGTTTCCGTTTCCGTTTGGCGTCGCTCTGCTCTGCTCACTCACTAACTCAACCACTCATTCAGTCATTTTTTGTCATCTGTTTTCTTTCAACTTTTCATAAACCTTAAGTGGAAAACTTTTATTTTATACATTTATGCTGCTTCAATAAGGCATTCAAGTTTTTATTTTTGCTCAGCGATTTTCTTTCTATATTCGACAGTATTTCTTTTTTCATTGTTTCTTTTTGTTTGTTTTTTTTTTTTTAATTTGTCAAAAAATAAAAACGCTCATCTCATCTTCGCTTAGGACGGTGCACCACAAAGTCACGTAAAGCAAGAAGTTTTCAAAAATATTCACTTTAACTTTTTCTTTTTTTTTCATAAATTTTTCACATTTCGAATTATTTCCATGTTGTTGCTGTTGTTGTTATTAACAACAGCTGACAATGGCGTTTGTCAAAGAATCACTTTTGTACATCAACAAAAAGTGCGCGAATAGCATTTTATTGTTTTGTTGTTTTTGTTTTTGTTTCTGTGTTTGTCTTTGTTTCTTTTTTACGTTTATTTTAATGTTATACTGTCATGTTTATCTATCATTGCAAAAACAAAACACAAACGAGGCGTTTATTTTTAAAGCCAACTTCTCCTATTTGAGAGCACACAATCAGCATTTGTTGTTTCGTGTTAAAGCATTCATTTTGTTTGTTTTTTTTTTTTTTTGTTGGTGTTGTGCTTATTTTTTTTTTGTTTTTGTAGTTGTTTGCAACTAAATAAAATAAATTTTTTATTATTAATTCTTATGTACATAAATTTGGCTCGTTTTTTCGTCAATTTCGTACGTGTTTTTATTTCACATCTGTTTTTTATTTCATTTTAACTTTTGCATATTTTATGATAGTAAAATGAATATTTCAGAGCAAAATCAAGCCGCGCCAGGCTCTATAAAAAGTGCAAATCCACAGGAGCAGCAGATGTAAAAAGCAAGCCGTCTGTAACACCTTTTTGATGTTAGCTTTTTTTGTCTGTCATTGAGTGCGCTCAGGTATGTAAGTTTGTCTGTCTGAATACATGTGTGTATGTGTGTGTGTGTGTTTGAGAGCAGATTTTCATTATGTTTCATTGATGTTTTGCAAATTTCTTCTCACTTCAATGTATTTTTTATTACATTTTTTAATTTGCAGCGTTAAATGTTCTAAAATGAAAACATTAATGAAGATTTCAATATTTGACGTACAATATTTCATTGCATTAATTGAACTTAGTTCGCATATCGCTTAATTACGCTCCGTACATTTTGTTTGGCCCTTGGGATATTCGAAAAATCGACATTGGCAGCACTAGTGGCCCTGGAGTTGCGAGAGTCCCTCAGATCGATCGCTAAATAGCCTGGTCACTTAAGGGGGCGCAGCGACACTGTTTCTTAACGCATGTGCCTATAATTCGCTATGAAAAAAGTCATCAATATATAAAGCATAAATAACAACGGATCTTTTAATTGGTCACGGCGATAATGAATTGTTTACGGTTTTCATTTCAGTTGTGAGGCGTATAATTTTGATCATATATGCTGATGATATTTTGCACGAGCTCAATCACTTTGTAGATGTTTGCATAGAGGTCGCCATTGTCGACGTAGTCTCTGCAGTTGGAGCCGTAGATGTTGACGCCACAGAGTCGTCCGTTGCGCAGCATCGCATCGCCGACACCTGTGGTGCAAGCCTTCGCAATCACAGCATTCTGGACACAGATCATGTCGGCCGTGACGAAAGCCGTCTCGTCGTGTAAGTAGCTCAGCTTACAGGCCGCATTCGATATGACGTGTGAGGGTCGTGTTTCCATTTCATTGAGTTTCCCATTCGCCGTCAACATTATCACACTGTCGTCAAGTTGCAGCGCTTCAGCGCAAATCGGGATTGGCCTAAGCTGATGGATCGGTTGTTGGAGCACGAGAAATGCCAATTTGTTGTCGCTCTCAATGACCAACTCAGCTACGGCCGCTTCTTGTCCCAAAATCGTTGCTACTTTGAGTTGCTGTGCTACTTTTGGCGTCGTGTGAAAACAATGGGCCGACGTCAACACCAAACGGACGGAAATAAGTGCGCCTGAACACAATCTATGATTATCGTGACATATTTGTAGAAGAAATCCAAAATTAATGAAGTTATCGGACAATCTCGAAGTCGCCTGCTTCGTGTCGCTTAACATACACGGCTGCCGACTCAGGAGCACTGATAGGAACTTGGGTTCTGTCCGTGTTGAAATTACTTCATGGGCGTGCTTTCGCTCTGGTGGCATGGGTTTAATGGAGTCGTCGGAGATGATCATGGCTCTTGGCACAGATGTCTGACGTGGCACTGGCGTTGACGGCGTTTCTGTCGCCGCGGTTGTCCTTTTCAATGTTCTACTGCTGATCATTTTATGGTTGTTCGTTCTTCTGTGATTCTGAGGTTTAATAAAGGTACTCATTTTGACACTCATTTCCTTTACTTTTACTGTGATATTTTTGTTCTTTTTAGGCTCATTGCTTTCTGTCTTGGGACTTTTCCCACTACTGTTCGTTTTTGTTTGTGGTTTAATATTATCGTTGACAATCCCTTTTTTATTAGCTTTCTTCATTTTAATTAGAATTTTCATTGGCGGATTTTCGTTTGTTACCGGTTTCAGCATTTTATATAAAATTTTGGCCGATCTGAGGTTGTTCACATAAATAATATACTCCCTTCCAGTCTGCTTTGGCAAGTGCTGAGATTCGTTTCTCTCTTTCGCCTGTTGGGTCTGCCTGCGATCTCTGCTGTGTGTTCTAAACTGCACGGGATACTTCGGATGGTATCTATCGTGAGCTTTAATCGGCAGAGGACAGCCGTTGGCATAATCGCACTTGTAAGAGTAAACGTGACACTCGGGACAGACACGTTTAGGCGTTTTCGTTTTTCGCTCGCCAATTGAGTCGCACAATCTGAACGTTATCAGTAAAATGCACGCGGACAACTTTAGTTGCAGATACATTTTATACTTATATGATTTGTGAGGGTGACGGCTGTAAGTGAATGCTTCTTAAATTAGTTGAATGCGAAGGTGTCACGTTCGTTTGGCTTTCACGCTGTTAACTGTTAACGCTTTAATTCAGTAGATTCGTCATACGCCTTCTTGAGAGTACGCAGAATCGCAGCTTCGCTCAACCAAAGCACATAAGAGTTTTTATTTACACTTTATTTGTAATCCACCTTTTTCAATATTCGTTTGCATATCCTGTGACTTTTGAAAGGCCTAAAAAGGCAAATAAACAAATATTGCTATCAGTGTCGGAATCGGTATGTTAGTACAGTACATAGAAAAAATGACGCCCACCTGCGCCCATCCGCCCAGAGCTGCTCGTATTTCTTTTCAAGGCTTTACGAGGCTTTTTTGCGCCTCTGACTGTGCCTACTGTGTGTGGGGATGTGTGTGTGTGTGTGTGTGTGCGCCTTTGTATGTTTTGTGCGATTGCTGCGTTAAAATCAACAGCCGACAGCTTTGAAAGTGTTACCCAAAGGAATTCTATTTACACAAAGGACTATTTACAAGCAAACACCGACACACCAAGTCAAATAAAATGTCGTGTGTATCTATGCTCGTATTTGTGTGTGTGTGACTTGAAGCCTTTTCCATTTTGTCAGTTTTGTCAATGAGACTGTTTTTCAGTTGTTTTTGTTGCCGTGTTGCCTGTGTTGATTTTAGGCGCGCTTTTGTTTGCTTGTTTATTTGTTTACTTGTTAGTTAACATTTTCTTACCTCTCCTTTTTTATTTTCCATTTTGTATTTGTGTAAAAAATAATATTCAAGCACGTGCAGTGTACGCTTTGTTTTGCCTATGGTTAAATATACTCAAATTTTCAATTAAAGGAAAACAAAAAAGTAAACAAAATTTAAATCATTTTCGCTTTGATAGAATTTTTTTTTTTTTTTTTTGCTAAAAAGCAAAAATTGTTCGATCACTTTGTGGCATCAAGATTTATTGCATGTGCTTAAAGTGAATTGACAATCAACAGCCAAGGGCAACAACGAATCAAACTGAGCCGAGTCTAAAGCCAAAGCCAAAACAGAAGTAAAAGCCAAACCGAAGCGAAACGAATTGAATTGAATGAATCGAACAAAAGCGGGTTATAAACAATAGGCCAATTTACATAGACACACACACACACACACACACACACACACACACACGCTGCCCGGGGGGCATTTACACAGTCGCCTTGTCGAGTTTATTAGTGTCGCCGTACTGAAATGTGTGTTAGGGTGAGCGCTTTGTTGTAACGTTGCATGCAACAGTCGTAAAAAAAATCGGTGCTCTTGAAATGAAATATTGGTCCTTTGTTGCATGTGGAAACAAAAGGAAAGTGCTTCAAATCAATTTCAAGCATTTTAGCCAAAGTCAATTGATTTATATGACCTTTTCTTTTGTGTGCTTTAAAAATATATACTCACTTACACATATATTGACCCAAATTAAATATATTGGTTTTTTGGTTAACTTTAACAAAAACTTTACCATCGTCCGATATTGTTTGTGCAAGCCAGCAAAATTGATAGAAGCATAGCAAGTGTTTGAAAACATGAACAAATTAATTGATATTGCAGAGAAACAATTCGATAATTTTGCAGTAAAGCACGTTTCGAGACCTGACAATTTTCCTAAATGACACCGTCAACTGATTTTGAAATAAAAGGTTTGCAATACAACATGTCTACGCAAATTTACCAAAATGGAAAAGGAAAAAGAATATCATGTTCATGCCTTTTCCTTAATTTTCTGCCAATTTCGAACTTTTGCCACATTATTGACTACTAAAACAATTATCACAGCAGACAGAACCACAAACAGCCATTACGAGACTCTGAATCATTAAGCTGAGGCCTTAAAGGGCGAATCGGCCAAAAACAAAAAACGGAAAACGAAAAAAGGCGGCCAGAGAATGTCCGCAATGCCGAAATGAAGTCCTTTTTTCACACTTGATAAACTTTATTACTTCCAAACAATTTAAAATTTCAACTTGAATTGAATTCGCTGGCAATCGCATCGACCGCATTTTGTGGTCAATTGGCCGAAGTGAAGAAACTGAGCGATACTAATACTATTGCCCCTTTACAGTCACACACTTACACACACATACACCGATTTCGGCATCAACACCCTCACATCGATGAATGTCAGTGTGCACGAGTTTAAACAAATTTTCGTAAATTTGCCTTTTGTCTGTGTTTTCCTAATCAAGCGAGCGAAGCGAACAAGAAGGACATGCCAAAGCAGAAAATCGGGCAATCAAAGCGTGGCGTGCTCAAGCGAGACTGAGGGGGCAGAGGTGTGGCGGAGGTATGGCAGAGCTTGACGACAAGTAATTGAATAAAAACATTTTGCGCGAAATGAGTAGTCTACGAAAGCAGAAGAGGCAGAAGACTCGCAACATAAGTAAATGCAACTTCAAGTCAATGCTCGTAATACTTGATTTTCTTTTAGTCGTTATAGTTATTTTTTCTACTTTATTTTTTTTTTCCTTTTTTTTTTTGTTGATATTG
Organism: Phortica okadai; assembly: GCA_034638295.1. NCBI lineage: Eukaryota > Metazoa > Arthropoda > Insecta > Diptera > Drosophilidae > Phortica > Phortica okadai. The sequence goes on along the minus strand of CM067849.1, from coordinate 10,685,961 downwards.
TTGTTTTGTTTTTTTTCAACCATCGAATCAAAGCAGCAGCAGCTCTGCCGCTGCTTGATTTCTGCTTCTGCTGCTTCTACTTTCCTGAGTTGTTCTGACACATTTCCAAAATGCATTCGAGCGTGTAATAAATGCACAGTGTAGGGTATTTGTGCAGCCGCTCAGCGTGCAGGAGGCATTTGTTGCACAGCCATTGAAGCACATTTCGGATTTGACACTTTGAAATGCTTCGGCAATAATTAATATATGTAAATACATAAATGCAACCACAGTGAGCTCATGTCGATCTGCTCCTGCGGCCGTTGGCGCTGCTCGACGGTCTGATATGCCTTGACGTTTGACGTTTTCACTCCTTTCACACAGTCGAGTGGATAAATTCATGCGTTCGGTTTGGTTCGGTTCGGTTCGTTCATTCGTTTACTAGCTTCGCCAAATCATGTCCTTTGCAGGACGTTTGGTTGTCTGCTGCTGTTTTTTTCTGCATTTTAAACGCGTTCGACTGACTTAAGCACAACATTTCCCTCGACGCCACAGTTTAAATTCAATTGAAAATCTTCTGGCTTTCTCTTCAACATAAAATTTTCTTTTCATTTTTATGTTTTTTTTTTTTTGTTTTGTTTTATTTTTTCACTTTTGCTTGGCTTCTTGTTTGCAATTGTTGTTTATACCTAAAGGGCTTAAGTTTTGCTTTTCTTCTGTTTTACTTTTACTCTTTTTTTTAATATTTATATTTTTGTTGTTGTGTGTTGTTGTTGTTTTTTTCTGGTGCCATAGTCAATAATTTATGTGCTCTGGTTGGCATTTTTCTGGCTTTCTGATTTCGTTTTGATGCTGTTGTTATTGTTGTTGCTATTTATATTTAAAAATAAAATAAATAAACAATTTAAGACATAAATTGTTGGTTGCAGTTGACCTATTCTTGTGTGTTTAAGCGTCTTGTTTTTGCCTTAAAGTTTAAAATTTAACTCTTTCAATGTGCGTGAGTGTGTGTGAGTGTGTGTGTGTGGTGTGTATGCCTTTGGTGTATGAAGCCATTTAGTGTTGGTCATGTGTGTTTGCTTTTACTTTGCAGCTTTTGAAACTTGTTGCTGTTTGCGAAAAGTTTTGCTTCGCTTGTGGCGCCGCTCATCAAAATAAGCCAAAGACGACTTTTGTAAAAGTTTGTTAATAAAATTAATTCGCTTTCTCATTTTTTTCTTACTTGCTTCTTTGCTGTTGGCTCACCAACAAGTTGCAAATAAAGCAACTGGCGGAAGCAACTTTTAATGTACCAACCGCAAATTTGCCTTGAGATTTGGGACAATAAAGAAGACTGTGGAGCATAAAGATTGTTTCGCTCTCGAACTTGGCATGCTTTTGAATGTGGCGACTAACCAAGTTGCAGCGGAAACAGTAAACAAATATCAACACAGACACACTCTCGCACACACACACACACACACTTACATATTTGGCTTAGTTAAGCAACAATAACGAGCAACAGCAGACGGACATATGCTCAGACAAAACATTCCTCGTTACGGCCCCAAAGACTATTGACCTAAATTTCTTTCAATGTTTTTGCTTGTTTTTTTCATTTGTTTGTTGTTTGTTTGTTCGCTTGTTTGTTTGTGCCAGGCGGAAGAAGGAACAAAAACGCACACGCCTTGCCAAAAACCACTTGAAATTCTTGGCCATGCTGTAAAATTCATGGCACAATTCCAAACGCATGTCGCTGAGCGTGTCTGATTACGGCGAATGCATTTGAGCGCAGCAAAGTGCTTAAGTGAAAGTTTATAGCATGCTTTAAGGCGTAGGTGCATAGTTGCAGCGATTAACAAAGATTCTGAAAAATCAATAGAACACAAAACATTTCAAATGACCTATATTCACACACTCACACACATACAAATATATAAGACTGGCAAAACATGCCACAGCATCTTGAGCGGCCGACCGAACTTTAAATTTAATTGTACCAAATTATAAATTATTTTGCAGTGCAATTGCAGCAAATGAACAACTACGAACTGCAAGGCCATTAATTCTAACCAACAGCAGTAATTGAACTAACTGTGCAGGGTGAACCGTGTGTATGTGGTAAGTGGTGGGCGGCATGACGGCATGACGGCGACGGGGAGTGGCCGGAAGGCAATTGCCGCTTGGCAGTTTTATTGGTGAGTATTTAATGCAAGAGCGCGCCAAAGCAAAGACTCAAGCCATAATTTAAACTTCCAATTAACAGTCAAATAAATTCCATACTGGCATAAGTTGTGCAATCAGTGGGCCAAACGGTGCATCTATTATACATACATATGCGCATATGTATATGCGATGTTTGTGTGTGTGAATGCATGATATCTGGAAAACCCAATGAGCAATAAGCAATAAGTGATTACGGATTGGCGCTCATTAAAGTGCCGTCGTGCCGTTGCACACAAGTCAATGACTGTGAATGCTCTCCAATCATTTTAGTTTCGTTTTTTGTGTTTTTGTTTTGACTTTGAATTGCTTTTGTTACCTGAACATATTGAAAATGTCTGCTTTATTTAATGTTTTCATTGAAGTAATTACATTTTTGTTTGTTTTGCGTTGCGCTTTTTTTAGGATTCATGTTTGCTTATAAATGGTTGGCATTTTGTCCCCAAGCGCTTTAAATTACAGGCTTACATTTAAACACGCCATGCCCAAAGGCTTCAACTAGCTGCGCTGTTCTTGTTTTTGTGTCATTACGCTTGTATATGTCTCGATTTCAGCAAAAAATAAAAAAAAATAAAGGTGAAGCGATGTCGGCCGCAAGTGCCTGATCAAAAGTCGTTTTGTCACAAAGCATTGCATACTTTTAAGCGTGCTCATGTTCATAATATTCTTATAAAACTTCCGCATTTCGTGGGCACTTTTGCACTGCTGGTGTCGTAATCGCTAATGGCGTTGCTTTGAGGCTTGCGTTGCTCTGGTTAAGGCTTCGAAATCAACGCCGTCCTCTTTAATTCCTCTAAGTGAATTGTGTTAATGAGTTTTGTTAAAATTTGTTTTACATGTTGATGTTTTGTTTTGTTGAAATCTGTTTTGCGATTCAAGCCATTTTGGCTTGTCATTCGCTTGTACGAGACTTTTCTTCTACAGCGTGAAGCGAGAAGCGTGCTGCGCTCTGCAATTAATCAAATTTAATTACAAATGCAAGCAATGGCAATACTAAAGACGCAAACGGAAGCTCACAAAAGAAGATTTAGAGGAAAGCGCACAGCGGAATTGAATTGCTTATCACTTGACATAGCGTATGCAACAGCTGAGCAAAAACATGCAATTAGTTTGATTTACACTGCCATGCAAAAGAAAACGAAAACAACAACAACGACAACGACAACAACACGAACGAACACATTCACTTTTTCGTCTCTTTCATTTCCGTGTTTTAACAAGGCGTATTTGCTTCGTGACATCAAAGAAACAAAAAAAAAAAAACATAAAGAAAAACCAAAAACAAAATAAGATAACAGGCCAAAGAAACAAAAAAAATAAAAGAAGGAGGATTTCGCGCATCCTTTGCCAGAAATGATGCAACATTTGATTTTACAAGCATTCCTTGCAAAAGAGGGCGCTGTATGTAGGCAGCGGAAACAGTTTCAAGTCGTCCTTGGTGCCATCGTTGTTGTTGTTGTTGTCGCAACTCGTTTCATCGTTTACGCGTTTGTTTATGTTAGCTTAAAAACGCTTCCGGCTGCAAATCATTCAAGTCGCATTCGTTGTCGAAGCTGCGTTGAAGCTTCACCTCACCTCACCTCTCATCTCTTCACTTTACTTTGCCTTCCAGAGCTCTGTCGTGATGTGATGTCATGTGCTGAGCTTTGTTGCCGCTTCCATCAGTCCGATGATTTTTCAATTTGCATTTGACAAGAGAGTCGAAATGTCAAAGACTAAATTGAAAAGGCAATAGAGCATGTACATACATATGTATGTGTGTGTGTGTGTGTATGCTTGTAGCAACAGTGCAACTCTGAAATAGAATCGAGAGTTATAATCGTATTCAGCGCACAATCAGTTCGCAGAGTGTTACAAAAAAAAAAAAAAAAACACATAAAAGAAGCAAATTTCTAAAGGAAGCGAATACTGCTTTCAATTACATAATTGACAGTTGAACGTTTCTTGTTGTTGTTTTTTTTTTTTTTTTCTACTTCAATTGAATTTTTGTTGAGCTAAAAATATTTTTTTCTTAGTTTTTTAAATTATTAATGCCCGCTGACCTTTGCGAAGCGTTTGAACATATTTGCAAAGTTTTTAAATTTTTATGAGCTTCATTTCCATTTCGATTGTTGGATTTTTGTAAATTTATCGTGCTCTAAATCATCATATATTAGTGTCTGACATTTCGTAAAATTCTTGAATTGTTGAAGTAAAAATTGAGGCTTAACATTTGTGCAAGTGCTCTGCCTGATATCAGCATTTATTGATCGCTCGTTCACACACTCATATTTGTAATGTGTCAGTCGGACATGTCAACTTCATTTGTCGCACGATGTAAGATAGCAAATGAATCGAATGAGTTGACCTCCAGCAAATTGCACTTACTCCTTGCTTTCGTATAACTTTTCATTTCATTGCACAAACGCACACAACACCAGTGACCAATACACACACAAACACACACACTCACTTATGTTTGCACTGCAGACACAAATATGTTCTCACTTAAAGAAGCCAATCTGCTCGTTGTCAGCAAAAATATTTCTACAAATTCATATGTGTTTGTTTTTATGTGTGTGTGTGTGTGTGTACATGTGTGTGTGTTTATACAATATGTGATTTCAGTTTGATCTTTTTGCACTTCGGAAATTCGTTCACACAAACACAAACGCACTCACACACACACACTCAAATAAATTACATTGAATTGACATCAAACGTTGCATGAAAGTGCATAAGTTTAATTTTATTACATGAAAACAATGCAACAATTGTAACAAGGATATGCTTATCCTGCCAACAATGCTGCCTTCAGCAGTGCAGCACAGCTCAACTCAACAGTCCCCTCTCGAAAGCGTGTCGTTGACAATTCGTACAAAGGATTTAAATGTGCATTCAGAAGCCAATAAAAATAGTAAAATACACCAAAGTATTTGTGAAAGCAACAAATAAGCGAAGAAGGCAAAGCTATTCATGAAGACTCTGACAGCAAGCAAAAACTTGTTGAAGTTTTAAAATGCGTATTTAAGCCCTAATTATACTTTTAAGCGTGTCAACGATTTTCTTTATAAAATGGAAATGAAAACAAAAAGAAAAAAAAAGAAAAAAAGAAGAAAAAAAGAAGAAAAGAAAAGTAAAGAAATAAAAACAATATCCGAGACTCGAAGGATTTTTGATAGTGCGCATTTCATTCGTAATTTGCGTTGGTGCAACCATAAATTGGATCAATTTAGTAATAGCAGCATCAGCATTGAGTTGAGTCGTGTCGAGTTGAGCGCCGAGTTGGCTTAATGGCAGCGTTGTCAACTTGCTGTAGAAGAGGACAGCCAACTTACCGCAATTGAGACATGCTCCGACAGCACGAGTTGAGGCGCGACGTTATGGCAATGCGCCACTGGGAGCATCTCGCAAGGCACTGTCAGCCAATGCACTCAACTTCAGCCACTCTCACTCCTACTCTTCTAAGTAAGTGAAAATCGCATTCGACTTGGACATTGTCTCTGCTTGTCTTTAAGAACAAGAGAAGGAAAAACAAGAATTGTGAATTTATTTTAAAATCTTCTTGAATTTTGCTTTGCACGCAGATTTGCCCTTAGACTCAATTTGCTCCGTTGCTATTCGCCTTATTTCCATCAAGTGATTCGTTTATTTTTGCTTTAAAAAAAATATATATAAATATTCTTTTTCATTCCAACAAAAGTTGGATTCTCACACGCCACTTTGGTGATCTCCTTGAATTTCCATTTTCGTTAAAGATTTATTTTCGTTTTGATTTTTTTTTTGTTGTTGTTACCCCATCTTCGGTCACAGTTTTCCTGTAAAGCGTTTCATTAATTTGTATGCCATTTGCAAAATTGTCGGATCACGCTGCTCATTCATTTGACTTGCGCTTCGTGCCGAGGCTGGGCTTGGTTTGCTTTTAGTGCTGACCAACGCGGCACAACTTCATAATTTCAACTATAATCGGCAAGGAAACACAAACACTCACACACAGAGGCACCCATATAATGCCCGCTGGTGCCTCTATGAATCAAATTGGACTCTGTTGAGTCCTCTGTTTATGCTGTGGCATTCTCGCATTGGTTTTTAATAATTTTGATTTTGTACTTTCTGCCACAACGTTCGGCCGCAGCTTTACTAAATCAGCGAGGCTCCACTTTGTCCGCCCCTGCGCGCCGTCATCCCCTGCCTGGAACAGAACGCGCCACTGCGGTTTCCACTATAGTTATTTGCATTTACTCCGACTTGCACGTTTAGTTCTTGTTTATTTACTTTTTTGCTCTTTGTTTTTGTCTCGCGCTCATATTTATTTTTGCAATTTGCTCTGTTTAAGCTGTACAAATCCTGTTCGGCTCTGTTCCGTCCATGTCCATGTCCTGTTTTGTGTGCATTATATGTGTTTAGGTATGTATGTATGCTGCTTTCTGCTAGTAATCAACTTATTTGTGTGTATGCAGCTTAATGATTGTGTTCGCTTACATTATGTGTGCATGTATGTGTGTGTGTGTGTGTGTGTGAGTGTGCTTTGTGTGCATTATGAAATTTTTACCCCCCAAAAAGCAAAATCAACATGCCGAAATTTACACATCTCTGCATAACCAACGATTTTGAATGGAAATGTTTACAGAGCAAATTTAAATTATTATAAATATGTATTGTAAAAACAAGTTAATGTTGTCAATGACTTTTTTATGGTTCAAATTTAATTTAATATTATTTTATTTAATTTAATTCAATAAAATAACATAAGCCAACATAAATGACAGGATATTCATTCACATCTCTTTTTTAATAAGTTGGCAGGCTTAGCGTCATAAGCTGAGCTTTAAAACAACTTGGTTTTTGAAGTGATTAAAATTTTAATTGTTTGATTTTAAATGCAATTGAAATGTGCTCTGAACTTTTTTATTGGCGCAAAACAGAGGGAAGCCCTTTTACATCTTAAGCGTTTAACGCAAAGCATACTTTATGGCGCTTAAAATACAACGTTCGGTTTTAACAGTTTATGCATTTTTTGTTGTATATAAAATTATTAAAAGACAAATAAGCGAAAAAATAAAAAACAGAACAGACTATAACAGGAATACAAGTTACAATGGGCAGGTGAACAATAAAAGGAAATTCTTAAATAAAGAAGAGAATATTTGCTTACCTTGAGCGATACTTTTTTTATTATTGTTTTTTCGATGTTGTTTTTATTTTTGTTTTTTGTATTGTGCTTTTGTTATTGACAATGGTTTTCTCTTGTTAGTCGTTTGTTGAGTATTCACTTTGTCACTTGTAGCAATTTGAAGTTTACAGGATCATCGGGGTGACAAGAAGGCAGGAAGACCAACAGCAGCGTCGGTAGTAACAACACTAACAAGAATTCTTAACTTAAAAACAAAAATGGTGTAGGAAAATAAGAATAAGAAGAAAAACAACAAGAAAAACAAGAACTCACAAAGACGAACAAGACCTAATCTACTCAATAACTAAGTTGGTTACACTGTAAGTTTGTTTAAGTGTATTTGTGTTTTGTTGTTGTTGCTGTTGTTGTTGTTTTTTGTGTGGTTCAGCAACAGCGCACTCCTGAGGCAAGGTGCAGTAACGGTACATGCCATGCTATTGTCTTGGGCACTGGCAGCGACGATTCAAGTATTCAAAGCGACAAGTTTGCCAATAAAACCAATACATGAACGATACACTTAAGTATGAACAAATAACAAACTGAATAAAATGCGAAAAAAAAATAAATACAAAAACAGAAAAGCAAAAGAAAAGCGAAAAACAAGAAAAATATCAAAACAAAGTCGAAAAGAGCTTTGCATGTACAAGAATATAAATAAACAACAAAAAAAAAAACAAAAAATAATAATATATATAATGGAGATTTTTTTTGTTTTTTGTTACTTTGATTTTCAATGCTTGCACACATCGAGAAACTTTTACCACTTGAAAATGTGTAAAGAAGATAAAAATAATGGAAAAGTTTTGCAGCAACGATTTTGAATCTTTGCATTATTTTGTTTGCTGCATCAGTAACAGTTACTTAAGGTGGGAATTCAACTTACAATAAAGTTTTGGCCATAAGCAGCAAAACACAAGTAAGTCAGTGGCGCGCGGACAGAGGGATGGCAACAAGAGAGATCGAGAGACTGTCAGCTGCAATTGTTGATATTAACACACGGACAGTATTAAAATGAAATCCTTCAGCGACAATACTCAATTTATTTATTACCCGTCGAATTGAGCTTCCGTTTCGACAAACGTACGAGCGTAGAATGAACTTGCACACGCACACAGACTCAATTCAATACAACTAAATAATTTATGCAGTTGGGAAATGCAACACTAAATTAATATTTAATTATAACGACAGCAGGGCAGACAAAACACACGATAAGCAACAAATTTATGTCCAGTAAAGTTTTGACGGTTGCAATGGCAATGAGAGGCTGAGAGAATTTTGTGGTTACTGATTTGCACAATGCATGTAATGCACATATATGTGTGTACATAACAATGTGTTAAATCCTGTTTTCAATTAGTTATGACAGGAACTTGTGGATACATACTTTACATGCACAAAAAAAAGAAAAAAAAAAAACGAAGAAAAAAAACGTGTAAAAAAAAACATTTACGGCGATTAACAAAGAAAAAAGAACGACCGCTGAATGACGCATAGAGTTGTCTAAAACAACGTTCAACAACAATAAAATTCATGGCAGTCTGAAAAAGTCCAATTGGATTGCCACTAAATAAAGTGTAACTTATGCACTTACAGAGGCCCAGGCACAGGCACAGAACACTTACACTCACGGTGGCATTGCTTAAGCAGCAAGTTTGCGCTTCTATGCAATACAAATTTTAAGTTAGCGCTGATAATCCCAGGCGTGCATGTCTTTCGATCATGCCTTGAAAAAGTTGCCGCTTGCAAGTGCAATGTGCAGAAATGTTGCAAATCCTTTCGACAACACTCGCAGGCAAGATGAATCACTTCGAGCATATGCAACGCGTGCTGGCAACTAATCAGCTTTACAAGTCGAGAGTGTCTGCATGTGTGTGTGTGTGTGTGTGTGTGTGTGTGTGAGGGCCTTGCCAAGGTGAAGCGGCGAACGAAGAGGTGTTAATGCGCGCAGCTGTACTTGATACTCGTATCGAAAGGCTTCTCGTTGAACGCGTGTTATACATATGTATGAGTGTATATACAAATTTTCTTTTTTTTTCCGCTTACTGCCAGTTTTTTGTTGCCTACTTTTGGGAGCTGTAATGCTCAACGCTGCCGCTGCTGCCTTGCCTTACCTTCAACGTTGACTGCTTGATTTATTTGCCTTTGAAATTATCTTGTTTTGCGGTTGATGCATCGCAATTGCAAAGTAACTTTATTTAGCACTCGAAACCTTTTTACTAAATGTTCAAACCTCTTCATTTTTTTTATATTTTTTTTACATTGTTTTCTTGTCTTGAGCTGAGATTTCCAACTGCACTTACCGCCGCCCACCTCACTGCAGCGGGCACAAACACATTTGAAAAGTTTTTAACTAACGTTGACTTTGAGTGGAAATTGACTTTACTAAATCCCCTTTTTCGTTTCTTTTCGCCTTTCTTTCTTTTCGTTTCGGGCAGGCATGCATTCTTTCCATCAAGCTTGCCCACCCCTCCTTGCACACCCTTTAAGCTGCATATTTTTTTGGCATTCTTTTGTTTTTTTGTGCTTTTTAATTTTTTCTACACTCATTTTATTTTTTGTTGCGTAAAAACTTTGTTATACAATCAATATTTGTGCTGGTGTAGTAAGTAAAGAAAATAGGGGAAAATCAGTTCGTAGTGCCGACGCCCTGCTTCTGCCGCTGCTACTCTGCTGCCGGCGTTTGTGTTGCCTAGTTCGACTAGTTCTGCTCCTACTGCCATTCATGCTAAGTAGCATTAAGTGCACTCAGCACAAGGTATGAAGTGCGCTTAAGACTGTTTTTGCTGAGGCTCGAGTCATACTCGAGCTTATGCCGAGGTGCTAAGGCGCTGCCACACTTTTACTTTAATTGGCAAATTTCGTTGAGTTAACTGTCGATGGAAACTACGAAACCGAGCAACTGATTTTGAATGTCGCCCATGTGCAAGCTGGGCGGTGATGTGTCAATGTTGGCATTAAACAAAAAACAAAAACAAATAGAAAGTTATATTTTCGCTTTGCGAGCTAACAAAACTTTTGAGTCTGCAAATGCATAGAGTGATGTTTTTCCATTTCAAATTTAATATCCAACATTGTTTCAAAAGTTTTCATTACAACTCAACAACAAAAACATACAATACAACATTAAAAAAGCCGATTCGGTATTAAAATGAGACCGCAAAAGTTTGCCACAATCGCCGTCGTTGGCGCGCTTCGATCATAAATTACAATAACAAAAAATTTACAGAAAAAATAAATAAAAGAAAGGCTTACATCATTCTGGTCAACGATGTTGTAGTAAATTCAATGGTATTTATCATGTTTAAATAGCTTAAACAATTACAATAATCCCTCGACAGACCAGACATGACGGCAACTATGGCAACTGTGGCAACAGTGGCAACAGTGGCGACTCGGGCAACTTGGATACGCCTCAACATTCTCCATTGATCTCTTTGATACTAGCATTATTATGGGTTTCATGCACTAAATGCTTTTGTAATTTATTGGAAAATTAAAAATGAATTATTTACCAAATGAAAAATGTTGAATAAAAAAGAAATGTATCTTCTGTGTGTTTGCATGTGTGCGTGCGTGCATGCGTGCATGTTTGTGTGAGCATGAAAATTCCATGTTAGCAAAATGTTTTAATTAAAATCAACACATATATAATATACACTGGAGAGACCATCATATCCAATGTCTGTCTCTGTGTACGTGAGTGTTCATGTATATATGGCAATTGTCGCCTTTGTTATGATAGCTTAATGCAATGTACGTATGTGTGTGTGTGTGTGTGTGTGTGAAAACAATTGTTGTTTTTGCAATAAATTTTATACAAACGGAAGTGCGTTGTTTTAGCTTAAATAGTTTTAATGAGGTGACAAACGGAAGCCGATGTCGATGTCAGTCGTGGCTTTTGTGGGAACGAGTGACGACTTACTTGCAATGAAACATCATTAAACCGCGTTGATAATTTACATGCCTATTATAATAATAATTATTATTGTTATTGTTATTCTGGCATGAAATCAATCAATCAGTCAATCACTTGATCGAATGTGATGTGCAATGAATTGAAACAAAGCGCCAACAGCAACAACCAAGTGGATCAATCAACGCACCTTCGCAAGGGATGCATTGCTGCGGTATTTACATATGTAAGTCGCTGACGAAATCTTGATTAATGCTAATAGAAGCAGCGTTGATTAAACGAAAATCGAGTTAGGCTTGGCAAGCAAATGCCCTCGGTGAGCGTGAGCGTGTATTGTTATGAACTTATTGGCTTCTCAGAGCCATTGGCCTCAAATTGTCCGCATCGCGTTATTGTTTATAAGCGTGTGTGTGTGTGTATTTACACGTGACATACATAGATATATGTATGTACATATATGTAATTCAATAATGTACATTTTGTTGGAACTAATTATAGTTCTCATATATGTATATATGCATGGAAAGTAAAGCCGAGTAACAACTACAAAAGCAATGCACATAATGCCGTAATTGCAATGCCATCACCAACAGCAACACCAACATCAACATCAACTGCAATATTTGTAATCACAATAGTAATAATAATGATAATGATATTATGGTGCGTTGCTTCAAATTTCAAACTCAAACAGGTGCATTCATCCGAGGCATCATTAGTCATTCGCTCGTTCGCTCAGTTAGTCAGGCAAAATAACCGCAAGTGTTGCACACATTGAACAATACACACACAAACACACACAAGTCGAGTCGAGTGGTCGCCGTAAAGCAGAGACTTCAGTTGTGGCCTCAAATCACATTTAGTATTAATTTTATTTGTGGCTTTGCACAAACCATCAACCGTTATTATTACACAATAACTCCCAAATTACGTGCGTGCGTTCGTACGTGGGTGTGTCTTCTTTGATCGCAATGGGTTACGAGGTCGCTCTCAGCAATTGCTTCGAACATTTCAATTACATTTGCAGTAATTGCATTTTTTCTCGTTATTATTCAACATATTAAAATGAAATAATTAACTTTGTGCACAATTTGACTTCAAATTGTTTTTATATGCGCATTTTGTTCAACAAGAATAACAATTTTGTTTTTGTAATGTGTTTGTTTATGCATTTTATTTTTCTATAATGTCATTGCTTTTATTCCATTAATAAAATTGAATGCGCATGAAATAAGCCCAGAATATCGTGGTTATATGAAAAAAAAAAAAAAAACCAGAAAACAGAATATTGTTGCATTAAGCCAAACGGAATGAAGTACATTGCGAGCTATGAGCAAATTTAAAATATGAATTTATAGTTGATATTTAAAAGAAAATCCATTTGACAGACCATTTTTGTTAAACAAATGAAGAGTGTGAGAGAGAGGGGGAAGAGGAAGGGGACAACAGAGGATAATAAAGCATACAACAACACAGATAGAGATAAAAATACAAATTTCATATTGCATGCACAACTTTTTTATAGTTTGTTGCAACAATTTTCAACACTTTAGCAAAATTGTAAAAAAGTCAACAACTTATAAAAGTGGGGAATCGTCAGATTAAACGAAATGCGAAAAAAACAGAATCAGAAAAAAACAAAATATATTTTATATTTATATATATACAATATAATAATAAGTAAAATCAGTGAAAAACTGTTAAAACATGCACATCCGGTCAGCATCAAAGTTTGTTTTGTGTGTATTTGTGTGTGTGTGTGTGTGTGGCATTGTGGCAATCAACACTCGCATGCACAAAGTTACTGCCATTGTTGTTACTTTTATTATTGCTAAATAAATTTTTCATAAGCAGAAGTCGAGCGTTGTCCATGCTGCTGCTTCCATGCTCGACCGAATTGGTCAACCGAGTCGCCTCTGCTGGCACTTCACACTCTGCCTCAGCACAGATACATATGTATGTTCAACGAAACAATTTACACATGTCTGTATGAATGTATGAATATTACAGTATGTTTGTGTGTGTGTGTGTGTGTGAGTATGTTTGTGTAAGTAAGTATTTTGAACTTACACAGCCATTTGCCTGATGATGTTCGCTTTTAGACTATGTATCTGCTGTGCACTCTTTTACTTGCTCCATCGTTTTTTATTCAACTTGTTTATTGGTCTGCTGATGTGATTTTGTTGGAAATTGTTAAGCGAAACGGAAGTAACTCATTCACTTAGCAGTTGCTACTGCTAGGCTCTCTGTTCGCTCTGGCGCTGCACGAGCGCCCTCTGTCGTCGCCACTTTAGTTGAGTGTGATTTCCGCATGCCGTTTACGGTTTCGAAATGTTTGACTTTCAGGCTTACACAGATTTTTTTTTTTCGTTTTTGTATGTTTTCATATATTTTTTAGAAGCCTTCATTTTTCTTTTCTTTTTCTTTGTTGGTGTTTTTTTATTCCTTCTTTTTTTGCCGCAAATTTAGAGTACGTGCAACGGAAATGCATTTCCCAGTCACGTTTTTTGTTTGACCAAACGCGTACGAAGGGGTAGCTGTTGTAGTGGGTTAGTAAGCGGTATTTTGCACTCGGATTTTCCTCGTACTCACATTGGCTTAACGTTCACTCACCATGCCAAAAAAAAACAACAAAAAAATGCCAAGAAAAGACAAATTTGTTGGCCCATCAGTTGCGACAAGTTGAGTAGAATCGGTTTGCTTGTCTTTCGTTCTTACTTTCTATTATTCAAGTTGGCAAAATGAGCGTGTCAATTCATTAAGTTGTCAACGTGCGCTTTTCCTTGTACCTTCGTGAGTACCTGTTCATTTTCGAAAATAAAGCTTCAAAAGCGGCATCAAACGCGCAACGTAAGTGGCACGATCATTACCCACACCCGCACAATGTCATGCGATTCTATGATTGTTTATTCAAGCGCCCACGCATGGCTTAACAATTAAATTGCTTATTAAGTTGTGCTTATTGCTCGTTGCTTTATTTGCATTGCGCGCAAATATTCAAGCGTAATGCCAAGGGCGAACTTTGCCTTTGAAGTGTCGACACCCAAATTGTTATTCAATATGTTTTCAATTTGTAATTTTCTCACTACGACTGCGACTGTCACGGCAACGAGTCAATGGCGGCAGGGGAGGCAAGAGAGAAGCGCGTAAGACGAGACGAGATGTTACGAGAGTAGGAATGAGCCAAGGAGGCAAAAGCTTATGCAAAGCCGAAAAACAAATAAAAATAAAATTAGATTATGCCAATAAATGAATTATAAAGCAAATTCAAACACTTAGACAAGCGTCACTTCCTCCGCATACGTAGCACATACAAGTTGCGTATACGACATGTTGCCGCTCATAGTGAATGCGTAGACAATGAAATGGCAAATGGAGAAACAACAACACAATTTGTTTTTTTATTTTTATTATTTTTTTTTTTTGTGTTTTGTTTTCTTTTTTGTCTTTTCGGATTTGCATGTATTTGACGCTAAGGCGTGTGCATTTGTTGTGTCACAAAATACCGCTGAATGCCACTCACACACGTGTGCATGTATTAGCGTGTGTGTGTGTGTCTGTGTGTGTATTACGATAATGTTAACAACCGCGTCTAAAATTTTATTAGCACCGGGTTATGAGCCTTTGAATATAATGAGCATGGCGACTGTAAATGTCTGCGGCTGCCACAGTGTGTTGTTAGTGTGTATGTGTGGCTATGTTTGCTTGTATGCAAGTAAGTATATTTGGCAATAAAAAATATTGAGGAAATTACTTTTTTCAACACTCTTACAAGCATTCATGCTGCCAGGGCACTCATTTTGAGAATGTTACGAATTATCGTAAAAATTTACGCACACAAATGCAAATGCTACTTCAAGGACATGCACGCATATACTTAAACGCAAACAAGACAACTTTCATATGTGTATGTATACAATATGTATGCTTGTATTACTGCATGACTTTTTTTTTTGTCTGAGTTTGAGTGAAATTTTTGCGGCATTTCCGCAAACGCTTTCATTTTTGTTGTGCACCAAGTTCTTCTCCGTTGTCTTCTTTAATATTAATCATACGCCACACAGACTTCATTGTTCCTTTTGGAGACGTACGCATCAGACTGACGCTTATCACGTGCAGAACGTCGTCTTTTTTGATGCGCTCATGTTCACTTACATACCAAGCCAACAAGATGGCTTTGAACTTAAACAAATTCACATTTTTAGCCTTTTAAACAACCAAAATTTATTTTCACATATTTTCATGGCACAAAAGCGTTGTTGTCACTGGCGCAGTCATAGCGCTTGGAGCGGCACACAAAAGATATGTTTTTGCTCTTTTTGTCAGATAAAATTTGTTTATTGCGTCATTTTATATGAATTGTCGCTGCCCCGCCTAAGGTTTTGTTGCAAGCATGCGAGCATTATACGCGCCTAATCCTTGAATTATTTAGTTTCATTTATTTAAGTGCTCACATTGTAATTCTAAAGCGCGACATTTGGCCATGTCTGTGTGGGTGTGTTTCCGTGGAATTTGTAAAATGTTCCTATTGTTCTCAACGTTCTACTTCTCTTATTATATGTTTCTTTTTTTTATTATTGCGCCGAAGTTTATTGCTATCGTCAGAATGCGCTTCACGTTAACACAATATATTCCAATACATGTGCACACAACTATAATATAAAAAGTCGTAAAACTTTAATCGAACAACTTACGGAAGTCCCTTCAAGACAAAAAAAAAAATAAATAAATAAATCAAAAAAAAAAAAACCACAAAACAATTTTAATTCTTGTCATTTTACAGTTGATGCGCTTACAATTTCAAGGAGAGCAAGAGAATAAGAAATAAAAAATGCTTCAAATGCCTTCTACAAACAAAATTAATGATGTTTACTCCCTTACTCAATTATCAACTTCAAACTTTGGCTTTCATAAAAATTAAGCTTTCTTTTATGCTTTCCATTCGTTGCTCTAAGAATACACCCGACGGAGTACTTTAGTTGATGACATTATCGCTCGACTACAAAAGACTTTTCAGTCGCTTTCTTTTTTTTTCTCTCTCTCTACGTTGAACTTGGCAAATGACAAGTATTGCTATCCAAGCAGAATCATTCAGTTATCTACAAAGATGAAAAAAAACTCTCCGATTTCGTTTAAAGTATTTTTCTGTTATGTTTGTATGTATTTGTATGTATGTTGTTGATATTAAAAAAAAATGTATCATTTGCAATCTGCGGGAAAGAAGTAGCAAACATTTTTCATTAATATGATTGAATATCCTCGAAGGAAACGAAAATTTGAAAATCACTTTGATAGAAAACAAAGTCGCGAAATGAGGCAGAAAAGCTTATATTTTTTTATTTGGTTTGTGCTTTCACCTCAGATTCAAGAATTCAATAAATATTGTTTGATCTCTCTGAGAATACGGTGTGCCACAACGCAAAATTAAAATGAAAAATATTTACCATGAATGTATGCAATTTTCTGAGTCAGCCATACGGTTCTGGCTTCGTGTAATTTGTATTTGAAAATTAAGCAAGCACAAGCATGTCATCACAAACATGTTTCATTAAAACTTCTCATTGAAGCCCAAAACTCCCACGCCCGTCACTCATTTAAACACTTAATGCAGACTTTTACTTGAGAATACGTTGATGAAACATTAAAATAAAAATTTTATTCAAATTTTCTGGCCTTTAGTGTTGCTTTATGTATATTTCACGTAAATATTTTTGTTGCTGGAACAGAATTTGATATATGATTCGACTGACATTTGTCGCTTATCTTGTGCTAAACAAGTTTCTACAACTAGTTTGCTTATTATATACAAGTTTTAATTAAAAAGGATGACAAGTTGAAACATTTTCCAAAAAAAAGTCAATTACATTTTGCTTTAATGATTTATGGGTTCATACTAGCGCTTGCAAAATATTTAACTCGTTTTTAATTAGTAAAAGTTATCAGCAGCAAATACAAATATGTCAACGGCTGCAACTGTGAAAATGCCAAAGTCAACTTCGTCACGATTAACAATGAAAATTTGTTTGTTGTTTGAGCTAGGAAAGTATGTCACTCAGACCCGATCTCTTTATGTAGCGTAAAGAGTTGCGAATGAACTTCGTTGTGTGTACAACATAAACGAATACGTCAGCGTCGTGTTTGTCAGGACAGTTGTGGCCCATGATGTTGACGCCGCAGAGCTTACCGCCACTAAAGAGAGGCATGCCAATTACATTTTTACAGCTGTCCGTTACTTCATTGTCTAACGCGCAAATGCTGCTTAACGAGATAACTTTTCCACTCGGATCATCGTACATCTCCTTGCACTCATCGCCGCTTATAATGTTTGTCTCCCGTGCCAAGACATTTTTCTCTGTTTCGTGCCACGTGGCTATGGTCACATTAGAGCCTGGCCGCAATGTCGATTCGCAGAGCTGAGGTGCTTTTATAGATGTGGCCAGATGTTCCTTCAGTGTTATCAATTCTATAAGTCTTTTGTCAGGGCCATACTTAAATTTTTTTTTTTCAGAATCGCTCTCCGCCCGATAAGTCTTACCGTCTTTAGTGTGTACCGTCAACTCATTTGGGTTGTGGCAATTTGCAGCTGTGATCACTGTACGATCGTCAATTAGTGTGCCAGCACATAGATATTTATGGTCAGTATAGATCTGTACAACGAAATCGATCGGATTATGCCAGTTACTTTCAGGAAGCGTCATTGGATTAGCTCCCGAACGCATCATCAGCATCAGCCTATTTCTTATTTTTACTTCCGATTCTTTTTTTGGCTTACCCGTCGTTTTGGGCTTAGCTGGAATCCAGGGATGCCAACGCTTATGCGTCAGTGGATAAATAGGACGCCGGTGCTTACGAAACTTGTGATCGGTTGCCATGTGCCCACGGTGATATCCGAAGTGAGGCCGATAATCGCCGTACTCATATTTCATTGCGTGCTTCCAGTGCGGTCTTACTTGCTTCTCTATTTCGTTAGATAGATCGGACTGATCGATCAGTGCGGCCAGCTGTATCACTAACAGCAGCAGCGATTGCAAAAGAAATGTTATTGCATATGAATGCATTGATGTGGCAACTTAAGTTGTCATCGACAGAATGTTGAAACAAAGCATTTTCGTCATTACACAATAGCAATCGTTAACAAATTGGAATAATCTAGCGACACTAATCAATTTACAATTAAATTATCCATTTATAGATTATTTTATTTATGGTTTTACAAAAATTTATCGCCGATACATAAAAATGTCGCAGAATTGAAAATTTTGTAATTTTTCTTTTTTATGCCAATTGGCGATGCTCTAATCACTCGCTATGATAAAATGTCATCTAAGCCTGATCTTTGCATAATGCTAGCTTATTTTTTCATTAAGGCTTTCTGACTGTACACCAACACGAAGATATCTGCTTCAACGGCATCTGGACAATTGTGTCCTCCAATGTTAATACCGCAAATTCGACCATCATAAATGAGCGGCTCTCCAGAAGACTTTTTGCAGCCATTGCTTGGCACCGGGTTATTCACGCAAACTGTGGCAGGGGTCAAAAGTTTTTTTCTTTGATCTTGAAATAACTCCATGCAATCGTCTTGTGATTTGACTGTCGTATTTAGTATATCAATCTTAAAACGATTGTCGGTGTATGTAGGTATGAAGACATTATCATTAGCTTTTAACATCCTCTCACAGAGCTCCACTTTCATATTCGGATGATCGATTGGTTCATCGAGGACCAGCACTTGCAGATGCGACATGTCTCCGCCAATGTCATTGGTTTCTCCGGCTTCTGCGAGTGAAACGACATGCCTGGACCCGTCGTGTGTGTGTATGGCCACTACACCCGATGGTTTATGTTTGAAGCAACCATGTGAGGTGATCGCAATCTTGTCGGTTATGAGTGTGCCAAGACAAATGAAGTTACCATCGTCAAAGACACCTACAATTAGATTTTTTATATTAAACTTCTGGTACAAGCCATTTAACAGTACAATCGGGCTCCTTGGCTTTTTAGTATTATCTGCTTTAAAGCGGACACTGATTTCTGGTGAACCTTCTTCTGCCTTTGGTAATTTCGGCGTGTGTCGCACATAGTCCCAATAGACCCGTGGACTGTGCTGTGGCTTATAGTCACTCAGCAAGTAACGATGATAATGATAACGAGGTCGCCTTGTCTCAACGCATAGCAGTAGCGCTAGCAGAGCAAACTGAAGGCACGCTTTTAATGTGCTTTGACGCTTCATTTGGAATTGTGACTGACACATGCATCGTATTTTTCGTAAAACCTACAAAACGTTACAGCGACAGTTCCAAACATGATTATCAATGCTTTATTAAATTTATAAAGCTCTTTTATTATATAATAAGTGCAAAAATATTCTGTTATATTATCTTTAATTTGTTTTTTTTTTTTTTATGAAACACTTGTCTTTATTGACGTCGAGTGCGTTCTAACAAAAGTTTTGAGTCTATTAACATCCACGAAGACATCCGCAGCCAGCTCGTTGTCGCCTACGAGGCAGTGCTCACCGTAAAGATTTACGCCACACAATTTATTGTTAAACAGCAATGGATCCCCAACGCGTGTGTTGCACGCATATTTACGCACACTCTTCTTATTTTTCACACAGAATGTATGGTCTTCACTGACCGCCGTGTCTCTCTGCTCATTTTCATCGTAAAGTTGCTTGCAACGTTCCTTTGATATCACAGTTGTCCTGTATGTCTCTAACTTATAATTTTGGGTATCTATAAACAGAAGTTTGACTTTGTCTTTATCTCTGGGACTGCCCCGACACAAAGGAATTGGCTTGGCTGTCCTGCTTTTGAAAGACGTTTTCATTTTTAACATAGCAAGTTTATGCTGTGCCACGCCATTAAGTGCACCGGATGGGGTGTATAAGGTTCGAACCCGGTTCGCCGGTTTATAGTGTCGTCGGCCAATTGCCTTGCTAGAGCGCACAGTTAGGTGTTTCGACTTGAATTCCTTGGTTCGATCTCTCGCAATAAAACAACGCGTTGAAGTGACTACCATGTCCGGAGTGACCAATGATCCAGCGCATATCACCGAGCTCTTATACAGTATACTGACATAGAAGCTAGTATCTATTTTAGATTCGGATTGAGCACCAACATCTTTTATCGAGTCTTTTGAGTCATCTGAGGGTGGAGCTGACCCTAATTTGATGTGATCACCGACGGCATCTATAGACTCGTCGCTGGGTCGAAACACACCTTTAGCTTCAAGCATGTCATCTGAATCCTCACTGTCGTCAAAATCATTATTTTTTCTATTGACCTGCTCATCATTAGTTTCCGATTCCATGTCGCCAGCATCGCCATCCCGTTTATTGGATCTTCTTATTACCTCACCGTGAATTTCCTCGGGTTGCATTGTAGCATTGTCTTCATTTTCTGCATTGATTTCATCGACTTCATTTGCTTCATTAGCATCACTTTCATTGGAAAAAAATGTCAGAAACAAAAATAGGAAGACCAGCCAATTTGCCATCCGTGGCATATCGTCAAAATGTATATTCAGACTTTAAACGTGTTACTCAAAGAATATAAAAATCAAAACTCTGCAAAGACCTGTTTTCGATAGACACACAGTGTAGCCTATCAGCTTAACAACATTTGCTAAGGGCATTATCGAAGCAATGTTAGTGAATTAGACATGCCATGATCAATAAACGACAAAAATCAAACAAAAAAAAAAAAAAAAAACAAGAAAAGTCATGACAAAAGACCAAACACTAAATGAAATTAAAATCTCAACTCTCTGAAGATGACAAAACCGATATACAATTTTTTTTTTCGTTCTGGGAGCTCTTGCAAAATAGTGTATTAATTAAAAACTTTGATGAATGCAAACCGCAGGAGCTGCCCAGTCGAACTACTGTCGATTTGCTGCTTGGTTATTATTTACCAGAGCTATTTTTGCATTGTTGTGTGTTGTGTGTTGTATTTTTTTTTTTTTTTTTGTTCGCCTTCATTTAGTTCTGTTACTACTTCGACGACCAGCAGCTCGAATTGGCTTTCGTCGCTTAATCAATGTCTCAACGTATGAGTTCGTAAATATGTGTGTGTGTATGTGTATAAGTGTTTATGTGTATGTTGTGTGTACACTCGACAACCCAAGAGTAATGACTCTGCCGGGATGGGCAACCGCACCGGCGCATATATCAAAGCTTGTTGAATATTGAATAAAACCAAGTCCTCCATTTATTTGAACGCGTCGGACACAGACAACATTGTCGATTGCCAGCTCTTTCAATAGCTCCTTTGCATTCTATAACTCCTGGGACATGTGCAGATAACATGATACTGTGAAAAAATGTCCTAAATTAATTTACTTTGATTAAAATTCATGTGCAACAAGATAACGTCACAGTGAAGAAGCGAAACAGAAATATTACAGATGTGCTCATATCAACGGCAAAATCATTATAAGTATCTTATTTAGATTATAAAAGCATGTTGCTTCACCGACGTTCTCTGTCTGCTTTGCACAAGTGCATTTCAATCAATATTGTAATAAGCTTTAAAGTTAGTTTGTTGTTTTGCTTAAAGCCAATTTAAGGTGTTTTTTCAATTTTGTGTGTGCGGATAGCTCAAATACGCAGCCACACCCATCAACCGCTAATCAATTATTTAAAATCTGCTGTACATGACACAAAACTAACGTGGTAAAAACGATTACGCATGTCGACAGTAAAACGGCAAAATGGTTTCTACTAAAGCTCTTGCCCACCTGACATTTGCCTTTCAAGTTTTAGAAAATAACACGTTCAACGCTTTACAATTCTCGCAAGAAAAGTTCATTGGGTTAACTGAACGCAGACAAACGACGTAAAAGACCAACCAAAAAAAATTGTTGTTGGTTTTTGCACATGTTCAACCATTCGGTTGGTACAGAACGCGACCAGCGAAAGTGGAAGTGGAAGCCGAAAGCAGTCAGCGTTGTCGCGTAAGCCGGAATCAAAGTGTGAGCGGTTGCCGGTGCGTGAGGAGAAGCAAGTGACGTATTTGGAGTCAAAGTCGGTGCTGACGACAACTTTGGGTCATTTATTATTAGCTGTAAAATGGCAGTGTTGTTGCTGTTTGTGTTTTGCATTTTGCCTTGCGTTTACTTGTTGTTGCCAGTGGACAAGCTATTTTAACGCATTTTATGTGTCGGCTCGAACACAAACACATTTCAAAAGTGTGTGTGTGCTCCTTTGTGTATGCTATAAATTTGTTTAGGCCGCGCTTTAACATATGCTTACCATGGCGCACCCTCTCTCTCTCTCTCTCTGTCCCACCCACACTTTTTGTATGAACAAAGTGAACACATGTTATGTTGAAGAAATTTATTTTGCTAATAAATAATTTTCATTTGCATTTTACGGTTGGCAGAGTGCCTCGAATTTTGTTGTCCATGTGGCACAAAAGGTGTGAAAACGACAAATGCGGAAGCGCATATTTTAGCAGAAATTTTATTCGTCTTCATTTCTCACTTGATCGTTTAAGTTATGCTAATTCAAAGAAATTAAGAATATCATTTTGTCAGCGTTTGCTATTTGCGTATGGTAAATTAAAAAAAATGTATTTATATGCATGAATATTTTATGAGTGAAGCTAAATTAAATGTCACTCATACGCCATGTGCGTGCGTGCGTGTGTGTGTGTTTGGTTGAGCTGATTCGACACAAATTTAGCAACATCATGTAGCATCTACAAGAGAGTTGCAGGCAAGTTTATGATGCCATACACAGGCGAAATCAATGTTCATATAGAATGACGCTTCACATCGTTTATTTCTCTTAGTATTTGTTTTTCTTTATTTTCTTTTTTTTTTGTAATTTTTTGTTAAGGATTTCTTCAAAGCAAATTTTAACAACTCAAATGCAATCAAAGAGCACCGTGAGGACAGTTCTGCTGCGACATGGCCAAGGGGTCATCTTTAAGTGTATGCTTATGTGAACGGACATCTCCTTTGGCCTGCCTATTTCAGTTGCTTGGCTTTTATTTTATTCGTCTTTTGCGCTCCTTTGAACGCTCGCTTCACACAGTTCGTTGCACATTTGAACATGCCCTCAGAAATAAATGCAAATTTAGCTGCAAACTTGCAAAATACACACTCGCATTCACACACATCACACACACACACACACACACAGCCACACATACGAGGGCTGTGGCTGTTTTACCACACTGGCTCTTTTTGTTATTGGTTCTGCTGCTGCACATTTCCTCGTCGCTTCATAAGACTTCTATGCCAGCGTTTTTCTTTGCATTTGTCGCTCCGTTTCCTCTTTTCTTTTCTAACGCTCGCTCTCTATTTATGCCTTACACTATTTTTGCTGCTGCTCTTCTTGCTGCCGCCTGTCGATACTGCTGCCTCTGCTGCTGCTGCTGCTGCTGCTGCTACAGCAAATTCTACATTCCTTTTGCACTGCTTTTTCAACATATTTGTATAAATTTTCGATTTTCCGCTTCAATAGTCTTCGAGCTTCACTCTACGCCACTTTACTTTGTTTATTTCTCAAGCATTCAATATTTTTCTACTTCCTATTTTTTTTATTTTTCCCATTCTTTTTTATTTTATTCCTTATTTTGCTTGTGCTTTAGCTTCAGACTTAGCCTGGCTTGTCTCGACCCGACTCGTTTCTTTCTACAACCAAATCGTAGTTGGATTTGCTGTGCATTGGATGTATGTGTGTGTGTGTGTGTGTGTGTACGTTACAAATATCGTTGCACATATCGACTTGAATGCGTCTTTTCTTTCTTAGTCCTGCTGCCTTTAAGCGCTTTATATATCGTACAAGGAAAACCTTTATACCTTTAAACGTTGCTCATGTTCAGCTTAGCTTTGTTTAATCGAGACAACTCGTCCAGTCACACAAAGTCTTCAGAGAACCTCCTCCCCTTTAGCTCTTCTTTTCACCGGTTTTTGTTTTGGTTTTTAATCATGACTAGAACAAAAAAACGTTGTTAACATTTGATAAAGCAGCTTAGTGTAAACAAAAATAAAACACTAATAACGATTATTCATTTTGGCAGACAAGACTTTCATTGCCTCCCTGTTGGTCTGCTCTCTGGCTTCTTGGCCGTTGCATAAGTCGACTTAAATTTGCTTTTATTGGCTTAGCAGTCTGTTTGTTTTTGTTAAAGATTCAAGCATTTCCTAAAGCATAATTTCTGTATTGAAAAAAAATGTCAGAGTAACAAAAATCAACGGCAGCAAAAGCAACAGTTCATCTTCATGCATTAATAAACTTTGCTAATTTCGCTTTTAATTTCTCATTATGTTTGCTCATTAAATTTTATTGCAGAAGCAGCACAAAAAAGAAACGAGAAGAAACAAAACAACAAGCAAACCGAAATAACGGAAAAAAAAACCTTCCTCAACAGCCAAAGAAACGCTGCCAAACAGGAACGCACTCAAGCAATCCAAGCAAGCTAATGTACATATGTATGTGAGTGTGTGTGTGTGTGTGTAGTGTGCTTCTATGTTTATGCGCATGTATGTAGCAAAGTTGTTAGACAAACCTGATAGCCGCAGCATCGGCTCATTGCATTGGTGTTTCTTTTGTGTTTGACAACCCTCAGTCCAACGACCGTTTCAGCACCCTACATCACGTCACTTGAAGCCGCTTGTTTTCACTCGACTTTACTTAATGGCTAATTAGTAGTATAATTTACACCTTAATGACTGTAATGCTCAGCTCGGTTGCCAGCAATGCCCCGATTATTTTGCCAACCCTCGTACACTAATTTCGCTTACGTTGCGTTGCGCTCGCCTTCCCTATTCAAATGAAATGCTTTTGTATTTTTGCTTTTTTCCTTTGTGTGTGTTTGTTTTTGTTCTTTGTTGTTGCCTGTTTCTTGATGCTGCGGCAACAATTGTGACGCTTAGTTTCTCGCTGTTCCAGCATGCCCAACAGTGCGTAACTGCATAAATTCTTATTAGGTTAGTAGGTTGTTGCGACATGGTCACGTACGCGCATTTAAGTCAACTTAAAGCCATTTATAAAACCAGAAAATATCGGTCATTAAACGTATTAAAAATAACATAAAAGCCATTACAACGATTGCGTCACTGAAAGCAACGCTCAATGCGATTGCACATTTTCAACATCAACGCATTTTTTTCACAATGCGTTTGCATACAAATTGCATACAATATCAACTTTTGCTGAATATTCACCTTCGATTTCGGCGCTTTCAACGTTGTCATTTTCATACATGTTTCGACAACGCGTCGACCGAACATGTCTAACATTTTGCGTATATGACGCGTGTATATACTTTTTTTCTACGAAATTATATTCATATGGTGACAATTTTTTTCTCTAAAATGTCATAATTCAAATTGATGTACAACATGAAAAACGAGCAAAAGAAGTAGCAGAAGCAGAATATCTCGTACGCCATTTATAGATTGTATAACATTCACTCATTCATTTTTATTATAACTTGAAACGCAATTTTCACGTTGCTTTCTGTGCGTTTAATTCAATTTTTCACGCATTTGCTTTTCACTCTGCGCTGTCGGAAATTCATATCGAAAATATATTTTGCACTGAGTGAATACATTACTCGCACACATACATCTATATATGTATATCTACATTTCTATATGTACATATGCAACAGTCGCCGCAGATATTAGCGCACTGTCAGTGGCATAAGCGAAGCAAAGTTGATCATAGTTTGCGCGAGCACAAAATTTATGCTTAAACTTAATTGTTTTGTGAACGCGCGCCAAGTCTGCAAAATTATGAGCTCCAAATTTATGCCATTGAAGCCAAAAACTGTCACTAAAAGCAATTCTAAAGTCTTCGAAACAAGCAAAGTGCTCGCGAATGGGGCGTGGCAACAAGTTTGCAGCAGCTGCTGCTGAAAGACTGTCGCGACAAAAAATAAAATCGCACTATCGATTGACTTATTGAAATACTACGTTTTAATATTGAATTATTTCAGTTTTTGTTGATTTGCAAAGAATTTTATATTATTTTACCACGCGCACATTTTGCATATTAAAACATCCTTCGAAAGTAACATCAAATGCAATAAACCAAATCAGAAATAATCTTTTTAATGCTTTCATTTGACAGCGCGACTCATGACAATTTCATAACGTTAGCCAATGCAGTAAAAATCGATCAATTATTATAGTCGCTCGAAAAAAATCATATTGCTTTCCAACTCAATGCGAATGTATTTTGTATTGTAATAAACATAAAATTTTGCGCTGTTCGCACACCAAGCCCGAATTGATGACAGAAACTGTATTAAAATGCATAAATCCGTTTAAACCTTAAAATACGTTAGAAAAATTTAGAAACCCTAAAAAAAACAACTAAAATAAATAAAAATTAAAACAAGCAAAAAACCAGAGAACGACAAAACAAAACTGAAGCATTAAAGCACGACTGTTATTTATGGGCCGAGCTAAAAATCGCGAAGTCAAGCGAAATAAAAGAACGAAAAGACCAAAAAGAACGAAAAGACCGAAAAAAACGAACGGCATAAAAGTGAAATGTCTAAAAATATGAAACCAAGTGGGCGTAGCCGTCACTGCCATGCAGCAGGACAATTGGGAACGGCATTAAAACAAGCACCAAATATTACAACATTTTAATAGCGCAAATGAAGATTTATGGTCGACAAGGACGACGACGACGATGATGATGATGACGATGACGATGATGGCGACACGGCATAAATTCCAAAAAAAAAAAAAAAAACAGAAAAGAAAAAAAAATAGACATAAAAAAAGGGAAAAATCAAAATGCGAATCAACTAAAAATCGCTTTTCACTACAACAACAACAACGACGACGACTACAAAAAAAATACTTCGAAAAGTGAACAGAGTACGAGACAAAACAAGAACAAAACTCAGCAAAATTGTTTGCCTTGTCACGTTGAACGAGAGCGCGGCTGACAGTTAGTAAAGCTTGTTGTTGTTGTTGCTACTTTTGTTGTCAGTGTCGTTGTTGAAGTTGTTGTTTTTGTTTTTGTTGCTGCCACTACTGCTGTTCTTGTTGTTGCACAGCAGGCCACTATCACTGAGCTTTTATAGCCAAGCAGCATGACAAGCAAACTAAGCCGAAAACTGCCGAAATCGACGCCATCAAAATAAACAAAAAAAAAAAAAAAAAAAAAACAACCGAAAAAAAACAAAACTCATATGAGTGTGTACGCCACCACAGCCGCCCAATAAAATGGGCGTGTTCAATCAAAATATGCAAATTGTGCACCGTCAACGAATTTCGCTCTTTCACTTACTGGGTCACACAATTTTGGCCTGAGTCGCATGACAAGCGCTCAAATTAGCCGCGGACACACAACACAACACAACAAAATCTGTCAATCATCGTTTTAGTGATTACAGCTAATACAATTTCAATGCTACTGACATGCATTATAATTAATGACACGAAGTGTGTGGAACAAATAAACTCCACTCCACGTAGCGAACCAATTAAACATCTTAATTGCCAAAGGTTGTTCCTCACAAACTCACTTTTTGCAGCGAACTAAGCTACACAGCATTAAACTCATTATAAAGACTCGTGCAGAATAAAGCAACTACCATAAAGCATTCAGCAATGATAAAACTTTGGCTTTTGAGTGACTTACAATGATTGAGCATATGACTGGCGATAAGTCAATAGGCAAACAACACTTTCACACAAGTTCGATATCTAACCAAAAGGCACGACAGCTACGTGCTGTAATTAACACCTTAGCGCGCTGCGTACAAATATTGACACAACTTATCAAAGAGAATGGCAACGATAACGATGACAGTTGTCTACCATAAATGCTCATATTTTCTCGTGTGACGACATAATAAAGCGCTGAACACGTCAAACGTGTTTATTTCATTAGTTTGATTTATCAATTATTCATAGCTATTTATACAAGCTTTTTTGGTTTTGTTGTTGTTGTTTGCATTTTCGTGGGAGACATGCCGAGAAGGTTGAGCGTTTTTTTTTTTTGAGCGAAGCGTTCGAAAGGTTTGCAATAAGACGTCAGTTGCTTGAAGACGACTGTGAGCATGAGCAGTCTGCGTATACGCCTCCGCTGGCTTGCATTTGTTGCAGCTCTCTTCGCCGTTATTCAATTCATTTTGGTGCTCGCGTTGCACAACTACGAGCAGTTAAACTTAGTTTACACACAGGTGTTTGATTGTATTGAATTCAATTAAATTTGCAAGAAAAATCAGTTGATTATGTTTCCCATTATTACGCGCAGATAAAAGTTCCAAATGAGCATGTGCGTATACGTGATATTTTTATATGGCGCGACTTCATAACGCATACGCCCACGCGGCCACTTAGCCAATACAACTACAATCAGCGACGCAGTGATAAGTTAGGCGGTCTGCGTGCCCTGCCCGACACACGTGATGAGGCGTGAGTGTAGCAAATGTTTTTCTGAAGTGTTCAAATCTGTTTATTTGTACAAACACTTCGCAGTTGCACCAGCCGCAACTATTCGTTGCCGGCGGCCAGACGCGCCGCTGTCTCCGTCGTTATCTGCTACCACAATGAAGCGCGCTCGGCGCTGTTACGCACCGTCGTCTCGCTGATACACCGCACGCCCGCACATTACCTGCACGAAATCATATTGATCGACGACTGTAGCGCTGATTGTGAGTGAACTCAGTACCGGTATACGAAATTTATGTCACTTTTGTAGCGGTGATGTAACCGAATTTTCTTTCAGTGCAACTGCTAGGTGCATTCAAGACACTCGCCTACGATCTGTATGGAAACTCGTCACTGCACTTTGTAACGCATCGCAATAAGCGCCGCTTGGGTCTCATTGCGTCACGTAATCATGGCGCACGTCTCGCCACCGGCGACTTCTTGTTCTTTCTCGACAGTCACTGCGAGGTCAATGTCGGCTGGTTGGAGCCGCTGCTCGAACGTCTGGCGCGCAGTAGCGACCAACGCGTTGCGGTCAGCCCAATGCTGGATGCCATCGATGCTGCAACGTTGGCGTATCGGCCAACAGCCAAGAAGCTCATGGGCGGTTTCGATTGGAATTTGCACTTTCACTGGCTGCCGCATGACAAAGCGACACCATTGTGGTTGCCTTTTGCGTCAGTTCTTAGCGCAGCTTTGATTTATGACAACAATATTTCATCGCGACTCTTTTCGCTTACAGAAGTCCTGTCTTTGCCGGTGGCATCTTTCTGATCTCACGTAATTGGTTCTTTAAATTGAATGCCTTCAACGCGCTCTTGGAGGTCAGTTTAACTCAGAGTTCATTAACCTGCTAATTACAAAGTATAACTAAAATCAAGTCAAATAGAAACATGGCACAAAAACCATAGTCACCAATTCGCCCACAAAATTGCACAGCGATGGCGAGACGACAACGAAATTCGCTTAGAAAGGACGCTTGCGACGCCCACGCCCACGTCGCCGCCATCCACAACGATGACAATCAGATTTGCTAGTGTTGCCGCCCACTTGCTGAGTGGCCGACACCGTTGCGTTGTGTGCTGGTCAACGCGGTCAATGACCATTGGCAAAAAAAAAAGAAAATCCGTCGCAGTCGTCGTCGTCATTCTCGTTGTCGACGACGACGACGTCGTTCATTTACAGTGTCCATTACGTTACTGCTTCATGCTTCTCTTGACTCACTTGACTATTCGGTGAAGAAAGCTTGTATAGAAAAACAGGCTGGCTGGCTGCCTGACAGGCGCACCACCGCCAAACGACCGAACGACCGACAGAGCGACCGCAATACGAATTCTTTGTTGACCACAAATACAAAAAAAATAGTAAAATCGGTCAAAAGCAGCAACATGACTGCTTCTTTTGCGTTTGCTTTATATAAACAGCTTCTCAATCCAGCGTCACTCTCGTTCCCTTGCAGATTTGGGGCGGCGAGTCCATTGAGTTTTCCATTAAACTGTGGCTTTGCGGTGGACAAATTGAGATCGTGCCCTGCAGTCGAATTGGACATATATTTCGCAAGGAGCACGCATTCCATTTTCCCAACAAGGACAGCAGCAACACTGACCTGGTCTTCTACAATAGTGGGCAGGCGACCTACTTAAGGTAAGCTTTATTTTTCGATACCGAACTGTCAACGAATGAGGTGCCAAGTGCCGCGCATTGGAATTTTTCAATTTATTTTAGCATCGCCTTCACCTCGTTTCCAATGCGTTGCATCTCTTCTACCCCTTCCCCAGCCCCCTTTGTACTATTGCGTGTGTGTAAATACCACGCATATTCCATTTTAATATAAACATTCCTTGTACGCACTTCATACTCATACTCATGCTTCTGTTTTCCACTTTTTTTTCCATTAATTGTTTTTGCGCACAGAAACTCAAAAATCATCGCCGAGTCCTGGCTGGACGCATACAAGGACTTATTTTATGCTTCGAAACCGGACGCTCGCCGCATCGCTGTGAATATCTCACATGCCGAGTTGGCAGTATTCAAGCGCACGCTGCGTTGCCGTCCATTTGACTGGTATCTGCAGCAAGTGTTCCCGCAGCTGAAGTGAGTTGGCTGCAAGTTTGCTCTGTATCAATATTGAAGTTGTTCACTTAATGAAAACGCACTCAAACTGTTGCAGGCTGCCCAACGATGAGTTCAACGCCTTCGGTCCGTTGCGCAATGAGGAGCTCAGCTGCCTGCAAGTTTCAAACGACCACCAACGACAGCAACATCATCGTGGTCATCATCAACGTCTGCTATTGCACATGTCGAGCTGTTATCGTGGCGATGTCACTCACTGGTATCTTCAACGCGTGCATGGTCAACTCCAGACAAGATGGAAGGCTGGACGACTGGACAGCGAGAGTACACTGTGCCTGCGCGTAGCGAGGCAGGACGAGGAAGTGGCTGATTTTCCTTACAGACGTCATTACAGCAATCGAACGAACGCCTACGCGCTTCAGCTTGCGCCATGTTCGAGCGACGGCGAAATTGGGTTTGAAGCGGAACGTTGGCTTCGACTTGGCCCCCAACTAGTCCATACAGCGACACACTTATGTCTCGATAATCCAGTCAAGAATATTGTGACTGTCAGTCAATGTAGACACGGCGCGCCATCGCAGTTCTTTCATTTCACCCGTGAAGTTCAACAGCAATGAGCGCTTAAATGTGAGTGAATGAGCCGTGTGCCCTTTCCTACATAAAGAGTAGTTAATAAACGCTTAAGACTGTCAATGAGTTTCACGTTGTAGGCTTTTTAAGAGTTGTTGTCATCGATTAATGGAGTTTGTCGAAAGGCCGAAACCAAAAAAGGCCAAAAGAAAAGAAAAAATCGATTCCCTTTTTGTGAATTGTGCTTTAATGCCATGCAGGAAGCAGGACATGGATTTTTCTTAAGCATTCGATAAAAGCATTGAAAGACGAGATAAAACAACTGTAACAGTCGCCATCTTGTGTTGGCTTGTTCTGGGCGACAACGATATTGCCCAAACGGCCATAGGGGAACAATTGTTGCACGTACGCAACCTCGTTTGGTCAACAAAATCCGCAACTCTCTTGCTGAAATCTAGCAGTACTGATAGCGGCAACTCTGCGTTTCCGGTGACAATGTCATCGGCCGCCGGAAATGAAACCAACAACACAAAGCAAAGTAAAGCAAATCAAATAACAAAGAAAAAACATGAAGAAGACGAAGCAGAAGATTCGCCATGCGAAAGCAACACCACAAAAATTAAATTGTTACTCATTCTTTGTCATTTTTGCTTCTGTTCTTCTTCTTCAACAGTTCTTTGTTCTTTTATTTTGTTTATTTTTTTTGTGTTTCTCTTTTTTTTTTTTTTTGCGGTGGTAATAAAGCGTAAAAGTTAATTTTGTCTTCTGCGCGCAATAAGAGTTGACAAGCAGCGGCGACCGTCATAGGAAAAACTTTAGCCGCAAGTCGGCAACCTACGTCCGACACTTGAAGCGGTTACTGGCGGCAGACGACGGCTGTTACTCAGCTACATTTGTCGGTTACTGCTTCAGCTCAGAGCGCCTCCACCACTGGCACCGCCGGCTGACAGCAAACAATGAGTGAATGCAACGAGTAAATTGTTGCAACTTCCGCTTTTACAGCCGCCTACATTGAGGCACTTACACAAATAAACACACACATATACAAAACGGCAAACAGACAGGCAGACAGAGAGACAGACAAACAGATCGTATGACGTACAGACTCAAGCGCGAGCAGACAACAAAATTTATTTTGTCAAATTGAGTCAAACGCGCGGAAAGTTCTCCTCCCCTTCTCCTCCCCCGTATGACAGTATGCCTCACTTGCCAACGGAAATACGCAACAGAGTGAAAAATCACATTTTTCATGGCATTTAATATAAAGAAAACAGTTCATTGTTATTGTTGATGTTACTTCTTCCATGCTGCTTGTTCATGTTGTTATTGTTATTGTTGTTGATGCTGTTGCGTTATGCATGCGGAAATAGCAAAGTTGGAGTAAGAACAAGTGAAAAGGAAAAAGAGAACGACAGAGAGAGAGAGAGAGAGAGAGGGAATGAGTGAAAGAGACAGATGGTCAAAGCGAAGTAGTCGCGCGTTTAGTTTAATTTAACTTATTGCTATAGTTTCCGCTGTTTTATTATCTTTCACCTGTCCACAATAATACCAACTTCGCTAACAACAATAACCGTAACAACAAAAACAACCAACGACAACTTTCACAATGCGACAACAACAACAGCAACAACAACAGCGAAAAGCTGCGGCAAGCATAAAAGTATCTAAAGAACAATAACTGCGTCGCATACTCGCAATAAAAGTTTGAAGCAGTAAATTGTTGCATTTTAAATCGAAAAGCGGCAGCGACTGTGGCAAAGCTTTACGGACTTTAGGATGGCGACTTTAGCCGGACAACAGAACAGAACGGAACGTAACGGTAACGGTAACGGAAATGCGTAGAAGTTGTTGTGCGCGTCATTGTTCATATTACTACGTTAAAGTTGTTGCTGTTGTTGTTGTAGTAGTTGTTTAGC
This sequence comes from Phortica okadai, assembly GCA_034638295.1. Lineage (NCBI taxonomy): Eukaryota > Metazoa > Arthropoda > Insecta > Diptera > Drosophilidae > Phortica > Phortica okadai. Next base: position 10,652,738 of record CM067849.1, on the reverse strand, counting down.
TGCTGCTTTCATTTTTATTGGCAATTCATTACTTGAGCAAAAGTTAAGAGCTTACGTTACATTGCTTTACGCTTCGCTTAGTTCACTTGAGTTGAGTTGAGTTGAGTTCCATAATGAAAGTTGGCTCTGTATAGCTTCTTGCAATCATTAATATTTGCAGCATGCTCATAAGCTCAACAATTTGCGAGTTGTTGTTGCTGTTGTTGCTGTTGTGTTTGCCCTCCATTTTATGCTGCAATTAAAACTTGAATTGGCCTTCAGCTTTTTAATGCTTTCAACTTTTCTTTTTTCAGCTATTCATTACTCAGTTTCAAAGCTATCATTGAAATTAGTTTTATCTCATAAGTGCAGCACAGTGAATCATTTTTCTTTTTTTAGCGAAACTAAACAAAATAAGATTTTTTTTAAGCATTTGAAGCATTATTTTATTTACTGCATTTAAAATCATCATGCGCCGCAAAAAGAAAAAAAAATGTACCACTTAGAAAAAAGTTTCGGTTTGCTTTAGAAATTTCATGAAATAAAATGAAATCATTATGAAATCCATCATTCAGAACTGGAAAGAAAACAGAGATAGAGAAAGAGAAAGAGAGAGTAATGCGAAAAGATTGAAGAAAAATGCAAACTCAACGAATTTTAAGTGAGTTTTTAATGTGCCACCAATCTTAAAATAAAAAAAAAAAAAAAAATAAAGATTAAAAAAAAAAATAAAACGACAAATTGAGTAAGAATTAAAGAACTTACAGAGCCGCCGCAGATAAAATGGAGACTAAAAAAATTCCTAGAACAAAAAAATACGAAGAAGACACCATGGAAATAAAACAAAGCATTTAAAAGGGACTTCAAATTAGCGAAAAGGATAAAATAAAACCAAGTAAGAAAGCCAATTTGAATGATTAAATAGAAAAGGCAAAGTATGTCCAAAGTTTTGCTAAGGACTTTGCGTAAGAAAAATGCGTATAAGAAAAGAAATGCTCAAGCGAAATAAGTCGTTTTAATGTTGCGCGCATTTAGGCGTGTAAAAGTTGCCACAAGTCGTACCCGCTCTGAGCCAGCCGGGAGCTGTGCGTCTTTTATATCTTTCTATTTATTTATTTTTTTTTTTTTTTGTTATTTATGTTGTTTTGTATTTCTTTAAAATAAACAAAAATAAAATAAATTTTATATCATGTTTCATTTTATCTTAAAAATAACTTACTTTGGTAAAAAATTTATATCGAAAGAAAAGTACTCATATTACTTTGACACATTCAAAAATTGAGCGATAATCCATCATGGAAAATACACACCAAATGAGAAAACGAATAATAAAGGAAAACAGCACTGACGTTTATTAACACTGAAATGCGTTGCCAGGTTTCAACATCTCTCAACAATTTTCACTTCATGATACGCAAAATTTTGCCAAAAATACACAGAATGGAAGGTTTCGAGTGTGTCTGTTCATTCGTTTATAAATTGAATGACTCACTGATGAAAAATTAGAAAGCATTTCAATCATGTCAGAAGTTTTTTTGTTTGTTTTCCTGACATTTAACTTTTTTGCTGACTTTTTACACATGTGTAAGATGATTATCTTCACAGTGAAAGAATATGCCGCATTCCACCAATATGAACTTGCCTAGCTTATGATCATCTGCCTCTCTAAAAGACTTTAAAGAAAAACCGGCTCTTTCATTAAATATTTTTATAAAAGTTAGTGAAGAGTACCCAGCCATCAGCACGGCCGAAGTTGACTGTTTGCTCGTTTTGTTAAGTAATTATGTTACTGTCATAAAATTGTAAAAGTTATTTTGACTTTGAAACAGTGTCGACTACAACATCGTACAGTCTTCAAGCCATTCACTTTCACATGCCTGTGCTGTCATTCATATTCGTATGTTAATTTATGCTTAACGATTTGTTTAAATGAAGTCATTCCTTATGTAAGCAAGAATAGACTGACATACTCACAGATACTTATTATACAAAGCTTATATGCCCTTGAGGCATTCACTCATTTATATGAAAAAGCATTCACTCAATTCGTTCATTGAATTTGTGCTGCGCTGTAATTAACCCTTATAAAGTTATGTCTATTAGGCAAAACAGTTTCCTGCTTATTTCAAAGCGCACACCCACACACACACACATATATGTATATGTATGCATAATGTAAACTGTAAGTTTTGTGCTGAAGATGACAGTCACTGTTGTTGGGTAAGTTTACGCTCATTTCCATCTACAAGTACATTCATTCATTCATTCATTCATTCATACACTCATTCATTAGAATCTTAAGTTATATAATGGCATGCATTCATTTTGGCTTTAGCTGCTAAGCAATTCTGTTTGGATATGTGTGAATTTGCATAATTTTTAAATACTTGCTAAAAGCATTAAGCTCTGATATGCACAGACAAAGCAAAGTGTCGGTTGTGGTATGGTTATGTGCATAATAATTGGAATAAAGTCTTAGCAGTCAGTAGCGCTGCTTTTATTTTTGTAAATGACTTTGAGACAAGTTTAGGAATTCGAATGGATAACTTAATTGTTTTCAATTGTTGCATTCTTTGGAAATCTTCAATCTTACCGGAAACACAATCTGTTAATTATATTTTTATTTTCAATTCCAAAATCAATAAATTTTGATCTATCTAGATATTTTACAAAACTCAAATTTGTTAACTAAACTAGGAAAGAGGTGTTCTAATGAACAATGTAACATTTATCCAGCTGTGCAGTTCAGATCGCTGGTAGAAAGTTCCATTACAAATCTTTGTGATCTGAACTAGAAATAACTTGATTTGATAAAATTGTGTTCAATCTCCTAAAATTACCCATAGATAACACTCTCGTTAACGAGCTCAAACAAAAAATACATAAAAACACAGCGAGAATGATGAGTGAGCGTATTGTTTTGAACGAAATTGAACGATTTATTTATTATTAACGTCGCTTATCATCTACAGTTGATTGACACATTGGAGGCTAGCAAGCCGTAAAGACTGGTCTACTTGAAATAATATTTGTGTGTTTAATGTGTTTTTCTTTCACCTTTTATTTAGTGAAGTGCAAACAAAATTAGCGCCCTGAAGTATGCAATGTAATTGGTCAAACTGAAAGACGGCGAGGTGAATTGAGGCAAAAACCGAAGGGTGATTATAGCCTTCGACAATCTTTGAGTGCGCCATAAAAGAAGCGTGCGAAAAACGAATCTCGCTCGTGCATTAAAAATTAAAGACTTCATTAAACTGAAACGATGAAGGCGTGGAGACATCAAGCGAATATAATATTGTGACGACCTGCACTGATTTTGACACGAGCCGCACTGTGCTGGGCTGGACGGATGTCTTGTGAGGGGTGTTAATATGCTTTTAATCGCACACACAGACAGACAGACAGACGAGTAGATACCGTTGTCTCTGCTGCGGCGCAAACGCCTGCGTCGGTTGTAGCGCTGTTGACGTTGGCGTTAACGTTGACGTTGACGTTTACTGTGTCTGCTTTTACAACGAGTAGCCTGACCGAACGTCATAAGGACTTTGAGCCTCTAATAATAATAATTTCGAAAACTAACTGACTTACAGACAGACTGTCTGACAGACTTGACTGTAAAAATATGAACTGTCAACAGCGACGGCCTGGCAAAGCAATCAGTGAAAACTGATGAGCGACGTCTTTCTGTTGTCTTTGTGTGTGTGTGAGTGTCTCTTTGCGTTACTGTGTGCGTATTTGATTATCAGGTGTGTCGCTGTCATCGGCAAAAATTGTTTGGCCAACTTCCTTGTGTTGAGTAAGTAGACTAACAGACAACAATGCCATGGATCTACACCCGAAAACATGTTTATACGGCATACAAACTTGTATATATTTACTTGTCAATATTAGATATGGGGACATGTGTGTGTATGTGTGTAAACCGAAAGGTATATCAAATCAAAAGTGACAGCGAGTCTGAGGTGACCAGTCAAATGAAAACTGAACGCTTGTGTTGTTGTGTTGTCACCATACGTACATATGTGCTTGTAGGTCTACCATATACACAAACAAGGCTCTTTTCCCTTCATCGCAGACTGAAAAGTGTGTCACCAGATCAACAATAAACACCGGGTGCGTTAAGAGGCAGAGCAGGCATCGGACGAGCGAGAATGCAAATGAATGAGCTCTTGGTTGGCTTTTTGTCATCATCATCACCATCATCGTTGTCGTCGTCGTCGTCGTCGTCGTCGTAGTCGACGTTAGTGTCTTCGTCACCGTCATTGTTGTGTTTGTTTTGTGCTGCGCCATTGCTTTGCACAAACAGTTAATCAGTGGAAATTAAAGGCATCCACAGACGCCATACGGCAACCGTTCAACGAAATGAGTGTAAATCCGAGGAGTGTTTATTCGAGCAGCATTGACGCTGTCGGCGGCGGCGACGGAGGTGTCAAATGTGTGTGAAAGAGCAAAAGAGCGAACGAGCAAACGAGACAATGAGCGATGCCATGCTGTGCGGCAATACAAAGAAAGCGTCAGCAGTCGTATGAGCATAGTTGGAGCCAAAACGATGCGGCTGACTGTTGCTGCTGTTGCTGTTGCTGCTGCTGCTGCTGCGCTGTCAATGGCAGGCAATTTGCGCCCGGCACTCGCTCACGCCTTCAGACGCGCCTGGCCAAACATTCGACGCCGCTGCGCTTGTCTCGTTTCTTTGTGGCAAAACATGATTGTTGCCATCGATGGTGTTGTTGTTATTGTTGCTGTTACAGTTGTTGTTGTTTTTGGTATTGCTGTTGCTGTTGCGATGACGACAACAACTGTGCGGCTGCTTGCTCATAATGTTTTTAAAAGCATTTCGGCCAAACCGAGACGATGGCGCGCTGTCAGTCGCACTCACTGACTGCCACAGTGGCGGAGTGTGAGCGCACACACAAGCGAATAACCAAAACGAAAGCAAAAAGCGAAAAGCAAATCTTGACGTAGTCGTCGTTGCCGGCGTTGTAGTCGTCGCCAGCGTTTTTGGCTTGCCGCTGCTGCGATTGAATGAATATCTTTCACACGCTGCCAGCAATCAGTTGTTAGCTGGAAACGGACGCGTGCAGTTTGGTTTCTTTTCGATTTACTTTTTTCGTCAAAATAGAAATTTATTTGAAACGCGCAACAAACGAAGAATCAAATCGAAGCTAAATACAAAAAAAAAAAAATAATAACATGAAATTATACAAAGTCAACAAGAAATTTATTATATTTGCTTGCGATTCATTTTTGTATTAGTTGTTTGGCGTACGAGGATAACAAACGACTCAAAATAGTGACGCCGACGACGATTTTTCACAGACTTCGGCCAGGCGCGTCCATTGTTGTTGTTGTTTATCCTGACAACGATATTTAGTATCTTTATTGGCATTTTGTTGCCTTGGTTGTGTTGCTGCGGCTTTGGCTTTGGATTTGTGATGTGTTGTGAAAGTCGCGTGTTGGCGCCGCGTTTTGGGGTTTGACGAAGCGCGTCTTCCTTTCTTTTGTCGTACATTTTCGTTGTTCGTTTCCGTTCGGGTGTCGTTCTTTTTGTGTTTTGCTGTCATTGTTGCTGTCCTCGTGACTGTCGGTGTTGTCGTCGTCATAAGCAACTTACGGTGTGGGTGCAGCAACAACAATAACAAGAACGCCATCACTGACACCAACACTACAACCAACAACAAGCAGAATAACAATTTCCAATGCTGGCACCTTAGCGCCGCCGCCTTGGTTGCCATTATTTAATAACTGCACATGTACGCCATATTTGACGCCATCACTGTCTTCATCGTCGTCGTCGTCGACGTCGTTGTTGTCGTCTCCGCAGCTCGTTGATAGCCATTTACCGTTAGTGTGCGCTAGTGTACAATAACCGTTATAATAGTTAATGCTCATGACAACGTGTTGGAAGTAGCCGAACTCCTTACCGAATTCGATACTTGGCTTTCTCATTCCCGGCTTATTGCGCAGGATAATTGAATTTTTTTTTTTGAGTCGCTGCTTTTCGTTCCTTTCCTGTTTTTTGTCCATGCGGACGGTTTTGTGCGTCGACGACATCTTTAATGAAAATTTGTTATTTGTATTCAGCGAACTGTGATGAGAAACTCGAGAACATTACGCGACAGCGGTGCCACTCGAACGGACGTGAACAAATAAACTGAAATTCCGCACATAAAATTAAAAAAAAAAGAAATAATAAATAAACAAAAAAAAGGAGAAAAGAAAAATTTAAGAACAATTAGGAATAAAATCGATAGCGCTTTGATTATGCTGCAGACACTGTCAAAAACACGAAATTGGCTTTAAAAAATATAAAACCGTGAAATGTGAAAAGAACATGTTTTAATAGCAACGAAGCTGGTTCAGTTAACTAAACTGTCGAGTGTAAAATTGAAGAGCTAAGTTCAAACATGGCATACTGAAACAATATGTATTGATAAGGTTAACTTTTATATCTAAAAAAATAAAAACAAAATATAATTCAAGCAAGTGCCAAGCAAAATGAACTCAAGCAGCAACGTATGGCAACCTGAGCTGCTCAGCAGCGCCAACAACAGCACAACGGAGGGCACCAATAACACGTTCGATCAAACCACCAGCAACATTTTGAATACTCTGCTCATACGGAATCTGTCGAGCACAACGAGACCGCCGGATTCGAATAACAGCTTCGAGGAAATTCAGTCGACCGTCAGACTGCTCGTGCCCTTCTTTTTTGGCATCATTGCATTGACCGGTTTCTTCGGCAATGTGCTCGTCATACTCGTCGTTCTGCTCAACAAGACAATGCACTCGACGACCAATCTTCTGATTGTCAATCTCGCCTGCGCTGATCTCCTCTTCGTCGTCTTCTGTGTGCCTTTCACTGCAGTCGACTACGTTACCTCGGATTGGCCTTTCGGTGATGTTTGGTGTCGGAGCGTACAGTATTTAATTGTCGTGACAGCATTTGCCAGCATTTATACACTTGTGCTCATGTCAATCGATCGCTTTTTGGCCGTTGTGCATCCAATTAAATCGCGGATGCTACGCACGGAACACATTACCAAAATTGCAATTCTTACCTTATGGTCGGTGATTTTGACGATTTCTACACCAGTGATAATAGCCCATCAGGTTGTGGTGAGTCTGTTTGTTTGTCTCTCTGTCTGTTTTGTTTATTTTATACTTTTATTCCCTTTTGTTTTTACAAGTTTTAAAAATATTCGAAAATCAAAAATAAAAACAAAATGCCGCTGTGTCTTAAATATGCTGAGAAAAACAAATTCCACAATTTATTGCTTTCCATCATCGACACCTCGTTGAGTAGCAAAATGCGCGCACGAGACGTTCGTAAAGATCTTGCGCGCTTGCTAAACGTTGACCTTGATGATGGCGCTGATGATCGTGAACGTATTTGGCCAAATCACGCCCACTCTTTTAGCCATACGCCCTCAGCTTCACACGCTTTGCCTTTAATTTCGCTATTTTAATGCAAACATTTCAATTATAAAGCCATAGACAAGAAACATTTGCCAATGGCGTTGCTCAAACCTTAACGTTACTCAACTATACAGGCCGGCATGCCAAATGGCAAGCATGTTCTTTGTCAATTCACTTGGCAGCTTAAAGTGCTACAAATTGATATTAATCATAAGGCACTTAATTGCTTAAATGTACTTTGCGCATGCGATTTTCTTTGACCTCGGCCAACGCTTCGTATGATGAACGTCAAACCCTTTATGGCAACGCAGTTGAAAAAAATTTAATAAAATACAAAAAAAACAACAAAAAATAATAACAATAAACAAGTAAAAATTCACTTTTCAATTAAAAATAAATAAAAACGCTTCATTGCAGCGTTAATGTTTTTATGAAGGCGATGTGTGAATGAACATTTAATTATTAAAACAAAAAATTTTAAAGAAAAAAATTACTTATAATAAAATTTTGAAAAAAAAACTTTTTACGCTTTGTTTTTTTTTTTTTTTTTTTGTTGTATTAAATGAAAATGTAAAAAAAAGATTTGTTTCTGTTGATTTTACGATTTTCATAAATTATCATGCAAAGACGAAGCAAGCCGTAAAAGCAAACAGAAAAAAAATTAAATAAAATAAAAATCCTAAAAATGGAACGAGAAAATTTGATCAAATCAAATTAGTTTCGCCTCGAGTGAAGTTATTAAAAATGCATTAAATCTAATTTGACGTAAATGAATTCTAATTAAAATCGCAAAATCAAACGCAAAACATAACATAATTTGATTCACGAAAAAATTGCGTTGAAAATGCGCAAAAATGGGAAAAAACTAATTAACATTTGATAAATATTGCAACATGTTTTTTCTCTGTGCTTTGTTTTATTTTATTTTTTTGTACGCCTTTTTTCTATCTCTGTTTTTTTTTTTATTGCTTTGCTTTGCGATTCAGTTGTCTGCCGCTTGGGCGAAATGATTTAATTCGCTTATGAAAGCGTTTTAAGCGCTTTCTTATCATTCCGCACAGAATTTTCCATTGCCTTGTTGTGTTTCAATGCAAATCATCATGTAATTAACTGAATATCTTATCTCTTATCTGCGTTTGTGTCGGCCCTTTTATCTCATCGGTTGAGTTGTAATCGAAATAATTGTGTTGTTGTAATGGAATATTTATTAACTAAATACGATTTCACGGGTTTTATTTTGTTGTCTCCTTTCTTTTTTTGCATGCATTCGTGCCTCGAGTTTATTTTGTGTATACTTTGTTTTTGTCTTGTTTTCTTTGCTTGTTTATTCTTGTTGAAGTTGTTGTTTTTGTTATTTGCGGATTAAATATCGTTCAAACACTATAGCAATAATTACAACAACAACAAAAACAAAAACGCATAATAAAGTCGTATTTGATCAACATGTTAATTAACATTCTCACTATTAATTATTTTTGGATTATATTTATTTGATTTGGTTTGTCAATGTCACTGTTTCTCTTCCTCTTTTACAAACACATTTGGTGTTGTTGTTGATGTTTTATTTTTGTTTTTGTAATTATTACTATTGGCTTAGGATTTAATATGCAAATTTTTAATACATTTTCTGACGCGTGTTATCACATTTCATTGAGTCATTTAGTCATTAAATTTGCTCATTACACGCTTTAAGAGATAAATAAAAGATTTACACATTCGTTGTACACATGTAAGTGTGTATGTACTATGCAATGCATAAATATCTTGTTATATACAAACATAATCCAATTGGGTATTAAAATTAAAACTTATCCTTTGCAAAAAGGTAATACTATTAAATAATAATAATTCTTGATGGCCAAAAAGTATTTTATTTTGAATCAAAGCGTTTAAGTTCTTATTAATCTTGAAGGATTTCATTCATTTTAAGATTTCCAAGTTGAAAGGCTGAAAAAAATCTGAAATGCACAAAATGTAAAGACGTAAAAAGCACATTAAAATATTTTTAAATAATAATACGCCAGAGAAAAAATCAAATTTTTCTAAACATAAATTATTATCGCCAAAATTTGCAATTTCCGAAATTTCGAGCGTCCATGAAGTTAAGTAAAAATCCCCAATTTTTTTTTGGGAAATTGCATAACAGAGCTTCGTTCTTCACTGTCTTTGTCCCACACAGAATCTACAAAGAATAAGTACACTAATTGCAGTGAGAGTACCTTTGCCTCTTGGGGTTCCTACGCTGCGAAAATTTGAACGAAATATTGTTGAACAATACGCGTGTACATATGTTTATCACGGGCTTATAGACATTGTTGAATGCAATTTTGTTTTAATTATTTTAAACAAATATTTTTGTTGTTATAATCTACATGGCAAATAAATTTGCGCGTCTTTTGTTCGCTTCGGCTGTTGCATGTAAACACAAGTGAACGAACGCATGGTAAACAACAAAAACGAAACCATTTCAGTGGCACACAAAACATTTTTACGATCCGAATATAAGTCATGTCTATACAAAAATACCTTCCCTGTGAAAGCAGCGGACGTGGGCTGTGGGTCGCGTTTATACAACAATTTGCGCGAGGAGCTGCTAACGACGGCATTGGTGGCGCTTACGTCTGCCGTCACGTCAGCTGCTGTCAAAATAATCAACAGAAAAACCAAAAAAAAAATACAACATATAACAAAATCAAAGCAGCAAAAAGTGGCAAACGACGATTTGTTGTTGCGAACCGACAGCAATTTGTCAGTGGCTGTCAATCACAATCTTACATATTATATGAAACATGCAAGCGGCATGTTGTAAAATTGGAATTTTGATTTTTCAGTTATTTTATTGATGTCCATTTTATATTGATAATCTTTCACAGACCGAACCGGACGAAACAACAAACAAGCTATACACTTTTTGTCGCTTTAAGCAAAACTCTTTGATGAGTTTGAGCACCTTTCATGTGACGTTCTTTGTGAGCTCGTATCTGTTGCCATTGTCGATCATCAGCGGCTTGTATATGCGCATGCTCATGCGTTTGTGGCGCCAAGGCAGCGGCGTCCGTATGTCCATTGAGTCGCAGCGCGGCCGCAAACGCGTCACAAGGCTGGTCGTCGTCGTTGTCATTGCCTTTGCCTCCATGTGGCTGCCCATACAGGTGAGTATTGACAGCCCTAATAAGAGAATGCTGATTGCCACTTTATTTCAACATTTTCCAGTTGATACTCGTACTGAAGGCGCTCGATTTCTACCATGCTGATACAAAGTTAAAAGTCATTTTTCAAATTGTCGCACACACTTTGGCCTACGCCAGTTCCTGTATAAATCCCGTGCTCTACGCCTTCCTCTCCGACAACTTTCGCAAGGCTTTCTACAAGGTGAGTGCAGTGCGGTGTGAGCGACGTGTGTGTCGCCACCATCCCAACCCCATCCTACTTGATTAATGCCAACTGCATTATTTTCAAGCACTTAAAAGTTTTCCGCAAACAAACGCTTTTCATTCTCGCTCTCGAGTGCTCTGTCAATATGTTTGCTGTGCCCATCGACATTTTATTGTTTCGCGCAATTATTATTTCACAAATACACATTTTTTTTCACAAAATTCAAACTTGCGATTTAAGTAAGACAGTTCATTTTGATTATCATTCGTTCCAAATTTGGTAAATTTCCACGAATGTTGCCAATTGGTCTGACTTCGCTGTATTTGTTTATTGAAAGCAAATTCAACATTTTTTACGTTCAAAACAAAAGCTGTAAAAGACGCTGAAAAGCAAAACAAATGCTGCAATAAACGTTTCGTTTAAGAACGAAAAATCAATTAAATCATTTACGATATAACACCAATGAACTGCAAAATTTGACATTAATGACTTCGATGCGCCAAATACAAATATGTATGTACATATGTAAAGAACATTCGAAAACTAAAGTCCGAAATATTTAAAAACAATTAAAAAGCAAAGAAACGAAACATTTCGGAGGCGGTTGCAGCAATTCGTTTTAATGAGATAAGTGCGAAAAACACGCATTCACCACCATCAGAGCACGATCAACGTGGCCGCAGCATTTCAAAATCTCCAGACAGAACTCAGTAAGCAGCCAATATACACACCCAGTACCCAGTACACCAAAAACAAAAAAAAATAAATACAAAGAGAGAAAGAATTGAGACAAGTACACAAACAAACATCATGATTTCGAAATAAACAGAACCGCATGGGCGTGAGAAATATAAATAAATACAACATAATCGTACAAGTGCAAGTGAAAAAGAAATTCTCAAACAAAAAAAAAAAAATACTTAAAGCAAAAAGTTTCATTTAACAACTTAATTAACAACAAAATTAAAAATACGAAATTCGTACTTTTTTTATGTTTTCTATATTTAAAACATAAATTCCCGGCGGGAATGCGAAATCATACGAAATATGTATAATAAAAAGAAAATCAATTTTAAAGATTTTTTTTAGCGCTTAATGAACAATTCCGACATAAAATCCAATTTCGAAGGCACAGCTCAACTTGAAGATGAGGAATGTGAAAAATTATTTAACGCAAACTATTGATTTAAGTTTCTCATTATGAGCGCTCATGAAAAACTCATGCACATTAAAAAACAAAAACGAAATGAAAAACACCAGAGAGAGAATGAAAAAAATCACTAGTTAACGAAAAGAGAAGCAACGAAAAAATTAAGTGAAGAAACTTAACTTAAGCAAAAGAATATGCCAAATTAGCAGACGAGCAGAGAGGAGAGCGATGAAGAGGAATAAAAACGAAAGAAGAAATCCGTGGCATTAATTTTTTACAGCATTTTATGCAAATTTACCTCAGGCGCGTCTTGGACGTGCAGCGGCGCTGAGCAAGAAAAAAAAAATTGGTGAAAAGCGAATGGAAAAATGAAAGAAAAAGAAAAGGAAAATCAAAAGCGAAAGCAGAAGCAGAAGCAGAAGAAAAAGAACACGAAGAAAAAACTTACGCAACAAATAAAATGTAAATTGCTGAAAAAATTCACAGACATAACACGGCCACGCCCACGCCCAGAATACCCTTCCTCATCATCTTGCTCGGTCTTTATTTTTTGTTTTTGTCTTACTTTTTCGCTTTTCTTGCTTTTAATTTTTATTTTTATGCCACCTTAATTCCGATTCAGCTCACTGCTGGGTCGCATTAATTTCTGGTCAGGCACACAATAAAAGAAACTCGCTTGGATGGAGCTCTTGAGTGGTGGATAGCAGTGAAGTGAGGAGAAGTGAATAGTCACTAAAACTCACCGCAACTAAGTCGGACTCGCATTTTGAATCTTTCGGCCGAAAACTGACGCTTTTAATTACTTGAGGGACACAAACATACTTTCCAGCCGCTGACAGTCAGTCAGTCAGTCACTTATGAACGAACCTAGTCAAATTTTTGCCTCGCTGAGTCACTGAGTCACTGCGTGAGTGGGTGACACCATTATTGTTGCGCCTTGTTCATTTGCGCATCGTTTCATTCACTGTTTCAATCACTTTTAGCTTAATTTTAATATTTTAATTTGTTTTGCGCACAACAAAAACAAAAACAAATGTCAAGTTTTTCGACCATTTTGCATATAATTAAAGTTTCTTCTTAAATAAAAAGGACTACGAAAACATTCGCCGTTGGAGGCAGCAACGCGTTTTGCGCTAATTGATGTGTTTGTCAAGTCATTAAATTAGATTAATTACATTAATTAAATTTGTTTGCTTTACTGGAAGTAAGCATAGTCAACATACATACATATAAATGCGCCTCAAAACGGATTTCAGCTTTTTAAAGCTTTTTTCTTCTTTCCTTGTTTTTCCAGTGAATAGGAACGCAGGCAATCGAATTGATTCATTAGTGACAACTTATTTATTTATTAATGAAACTTTTCCTTTTTTTTGTTTTTTTGATTTGAGAAGTGAAAACTATCGTTAACACTGTCGCAAATTCATGCCAAAATCGCACACATGTCACGTCAGCTCACGTAAAACTTACTTATTGCCTAATTGACGGCGCATTCATTATTCAATTAGCGCGCAATTCACAATGACGTGAAACGCAAAAAAAAACGGCACACACACGCCTTCCTGGCACATAAAGTAAGCCGTCTGATAACACATTCAAGTTGTTGAATTATGCAAACGGGTCAACAAGCAACGCAAATGAAGCATACTTTTTGCTTCAGCTAAACGGAAAATCATTTTTCATGCTTGGCAAATAACAAGAAATGAGTTGCTAGAGCGTACAAGAAGCACAGATTTCTTTGTTATCTGCAGGTAACCCTAAAAAGATGAAATAAATAATACTCTGCGCCTAACAGTATACAATATTTTACAAATACAAAAATATTCAATATTTTCACTTGAAAATCATAACCTTTATCGTTATCGTGAAAGGCAAATTTCAATAATGCAATCGCTTAAAAAGTCACCATGACGAAAGCTGAAATGTTTTTCCCTATAGTTGATTTCGTGAAAATTGCTAACTGCCAGTCAGGCTGACTGACTGAGTGACTGAATGTCTGAATCAAAGGTTGACTTATTGACTGAGGGCTCTATAATAAATCGAATGCCGTATGGAAATCGCTGGCGTATTGTGTGCGCTCTGGTTTTGTTTGACCGTAAATGTGCACTAATCAACAATATTTGACAGTCAGTGTGCTCGGAGCATATCGATTCATAAATCATTTATGCAAACGCATTCTCACCCTCATTCACACAGACACACACACACGAGAACATGCACGCTTAAACATTTCAACACCTCAAACAACTGAAATAATTGAATATAGAATCAAAACTAATCATTCAAATCAAGCTCAGCACCGTTGCGACCTCGACATCGCCATCGCCATCAACATCACCTTCACCAACACCGTCATCAAGCTCAGCTCAGCTTTGCGTTTCGTGTTTGACATGGGAATTATCGACAGCGGTCGAACACGTTGTTTATGCACTAAACTGAGCCAACGCCGTTGCGATCATTAATCAAATATTTCGAAAGTCGGAAGTCGTCGGCTTTGGCGGCAGTAAACGCCTCCGACTTTATTGTCATAATGACTTTTGTCTATTATGTTTCCCTTTTGCTATGCTCTTCTAATTTCCTACTAACTTTTCTCTTTTTTTCCTGTTTTTGTTTTTGTTTTTATTTTTCTTTGGTCATTTCAGGCCATTAACTGCTCGAAACGTTACCAGAATTACACATCAGATTTGCCGCCGCCGCGTAAAACATCCTGTGCACGCACCTCCATGACGGGTCTCTGAATTGGCTGCGACAAACACAAAATCTATAATCTGTATAGATAAACCAAAGAAAAACAAAAGCAACAACGAAAAAGAACAAACAAAACACAAGAAAAGAAAAAAACAAGCGCAGAATGATTGACCAATGAATAAGCCCGGCGCTGTGGCGAGCACATTGCAACAGCACAAGTCTCGACGCTGAAGTCTTGTTGTGAAGATTAATTGTCATGTCAAAAGCGACGTTGCCTGAAAGCCGGCAAACAAAATTGGCTGCAAGTCATTTTTGTCAGTTTTCTTTCTTTCTTGATTTTCTTTTCTTTTTTTGATATTTTTTTCTATTTTGTTTTTATTTTTTTCTATTTTTTTTTTGTTTTGTTTTTGTAATCAAGCGCGTCTAAACGTGCCAATTATTGGCTGAACATGCGTCGTTAATTAAGACGCCCGCGAACGTTCAGCGCCTTCTTTTTGACATGACGCAACGCAACGCCAAAGCAATCAGTGTTGCCTACTTTGGGGCGTCAATTTGTCACTGTACACGTTCTTCTTGCTCTTGTAAATAGCCCGTTTTATTTATCGTTGGAATACCTTTCAAATTTAGTGTACATTTGATTGTTTTTAATGAATATATATGTATTACTGTAAAATAAAATAAAATATATTATTTTTAGCACAAACTTATATATTTTTTAATTTTTCATAGGCGCTGTGATTTTACGGTAACGGAATTTTTATGAGTGGTTTTAATCTTCGCTTATTTTTAGCTATTGCAGCTATTGTAGCCTAATAGCGTGCTACAGTTTTGTTAACCATTAAATGCTTACAAAAAAAAACCAAAAAAAAAAAGTTGTCATTTAACAGTTTCCTTGTTTTTTTTTTATTGTTCTGACTTAAATTGTTGGCTCGGCATGTTAGACGCCTTGCGTGCAGTTTATGTTGCACACTTTACGGCGTGCACGCAATATCAGCAACAAAACAAACATTTACAACTGTAGTCATTTGCCTTGCAAAACAATTCTCTCAAGCACCTTCAATAAAAACTGAATACATTAAAAAGTTCGCCTAATTGAAATACTTGTGACCGTGTCACGCTTCAGGCTTTGATGCACGGCGGGGCGTGCTTTGAGCAACAGCGCCAGCAGCCACGGTCATGCAAGCCGTCAACAGCTAACGTGCATCGCATGACAAGCTAAACGACTGCCAACTGTTTTGTCTCTCTGACCAACCGAGCATAAATTCGTCGATATGCGATGGGGCAACATTTACAAGACCATTGACAACACCGCCTTTAGATAAAATGTGCCGTGAACTCGAATGCGAATAAACACCTTCGCCAAGCACTTGTGGCATGCTTGGCGCATCCTTTAACGAGGGCTTTAACAGCAGCAGCTGCAAAGTGGGTGGCACCTGATTCAATAGCGATTGAGTGTCATACAAAATGAGTGCCTGCACTTTAACGCTTCTTTTGACTTTCGCGTGTTTTCACTTAGTGTTGCAACAGCAACAACACCAACAGCAACACCAACAGCAACAAGCAGCATCATTGACTACACGTACACCGCATGTAGCTTTCTTTGTGTTGTGTGTGTGTGTGTGTGTGTGTCAGTATTTGTTTATTATTGAGTGCGCACTCAGGTGCACGTGGAAAAACACTTTTGTCAATTCGAATCGCGCTCATGGCGCCATGCCAGCCAAGGAATTTGTTATTTGAAGCGGCACTTGAAACTCGCCTTGACATAACAGTAAACAGCATTAATGGCGCACTGTACGGCAGCAGCAACCGCATTGAATGCTCAACGAATGATTAACTGGTTGTATGGAAAACATTTTCATCAACAGTGCATAAATATAAAAAAAAATATACTACGCGGTGAATTAATTATATATTTTGCTAAAATTTGTGTAACTTCGCACTCGAGTGTATGTATGTGTGTGTGTGTGTGTATAAGTATATGCATGCCTAAAGTGCGAAGTAATGCGGCTTCGAGCATCTTTCTTGTCTCTCGCACTTCACTTGGTCCACGCGTGTACATTTGTAGTCTAACTGACTGACTCGCACACGCCTGCGGTTGTCATCGCTGCGCGTTGGCAGCGCCAAAGTTTTTGCATAATTTATTCACTTTTAATAAGCGTCCATCAAAAGCTTTTTTGCCCACAGCGAAAGTCTTAAGTCAACATGCAGCGTGAAGGTGTGAAAAGTTGTACGGTGCTAAAATTATCTTTTTTTTTACTTTTTTTTTCTTTCTAACTTTATGTAAAATATGTTAACGAATATAATGAAAATTTATAATTAGCTGTGTTATGCTCATTATCGATTTTATGTGCCATACAAGCCACACACAATCAACTCAGTTCCAATTCATTTACGTACACAATGAAGCACAGACCAACCATTGACGACATGATTATGAATAAAACAATAGACAAAAGTAAACAATAACTGTCCAAGTAATAGTAATAATCATAAACGCATGATTAGTGACGAGCGCATGTGAGGAGGTTTTCTCAGCCTACCCAGACCAACAACAGCAAAATAAATTAAGATATTGTAGCATGCTTTTGTGCTGAAGTGAAAGCGATTCACATTATGTGACGATGAAAAGCAGCACCTGCTGCTGCGAGCAGTCAAAACACCAATGCAGATAGCCCCACTGACCTAGTACAGTTACACATACCGAACGAAAGAGAGATGAAGAGAGAGGAGCGAGAGAGAAAACAAATTTAACAGCGAAATTGGAACATTAAGAGAGATTCTCTCAGAGCAAAGAGCACCTTACTTAAGAGAACACTCCGAAAAATGTTGAATCGTGGTGAATTTATGTCTGTAACAGTAAATGAGAATAACATGAAATCAGGCGACAGTGAAACGATTTGAGAAACGAAACACGAATCGCGTTTTGGCCAAGTCGATCTGCCTCACTCGTAATGGAGCGTTGATAAGGGTAGGTCAGTCATGTTGCCCACTGGAATCGTTCACTTGTTGTCGTCGTTGGTCTTGTCGTTGTTGTGTGTGTGTTGTTATTATTGCCGATTTTTTGGCTAACAACCTTCTAGGTGCGCACACGGTCATAGTCATAATTGGCAAAGGTATTGTGGCCGTTTTCAACTTAAATGAAGCAAAACTAAATATTCCATGACGATGATAATACTTTTTATAGGCATTGAATGAGTGCCAAATGGCGGCTTATATTCTATGTAGAAGTGGTTAGTTTGGTAAAGCGCATTATGGCGCCGTCTGTCCGTGCGACTGTCCATGCCGACTGCCTGTACGTGCCTGTAGCGACACACCCACATAATCATGTTGCATAAGCTGTGGCGTTTTAGTTTTATTGAAAGAGTTTTGCTTCAAATCATTGGCGTCTCATTAGCCATTTGTCTGGCTCAAAGTTGCCTGAATGCTATTCAAACTTTAAAATCAACACTTTAGTTAAAAGTCAAACATTTTCAGTGGCTTATAGTTTCAAGAAGGCAAAGAATTTTCAACTTCAACGCAGACTATAAATTCCAAAGACAAACAAGAAAGCTTAAATACTTAATATTTTAAGAACAAACTAAAGAAAATTCAATACAGATGTGTCTTCAGAAGGATGTTTATTTCAAAATTGAAATAATATTTTTGAGAATTACAAAAATCTTAAGCATTTTATGGTATTTATTGGCACTTCAAAATGTTTAATTACTATTTTTCAATGCTCTTCTTCTTTAAACACATATGCACACAACCTCACACACACAATATCGTTCATGTAGTCCTACCAGCAAACTAACTCCAGCGCTTTTCTTTGGAACAGAAACTCGCACTCAACGCTCTCAGAGCACATCAATTAATATGCTTATATGTGTGCAGAACGGACAATAAGTCGTTATATTAATTAAAATACCCAACTGAAGAAATCGTAACAACAACAACACAAACAGCAACAGCACCAACAATGTAAGTAAGAACAACAACAACAGTAACAGCAGAAGGAACAGCAACAGCAATAAGAACGAATGCAAATATAATGACATTGACGATGACCGCACACAACGACAACGACAACAACAAGCAAATCAAGTGTTTGATTTGAGCAATTCATTGAAAGCATTATTTTGGCTTGTAAAACGCATATCACGTCGTCATCAGACCTCTGGAGGCGAGGTACGGAGAGCAAGACGAACATCGTTTTATGAGTTTCTGCGTATCCTGTTGCTTAAGCACATTGCTGTGGTTGTGTGAGTCAGCAGCTGCTGCACAATTATACATTAATTAACACCTGCTCAAAGTTCAGTTCAGTTCAGTCGGCTTCATTCACTTTAGAACTTGACCAACTTGTTGTATCGTATACCCTTATCTTCAACGCTCACAGCAGAGCACAAAACAACACAACCAAATGTGCGCTCAAGCATTTTCTTTAGTTATTCTTGGGTTAGATTTACACAGTTGCAGTTGTTTATGTCAAATGACTTCCAATTTGTTAATTGCATTCTTAGTTTTTTTTTTTTTTTATATAAACTTTATTTATTTCCATTACATAGTACAATAAGTTACAATCGGAATTACATTTATTCAATAAAATTCTTTCAAACTTAATTTTATGCACATTTTTGTCATTGAGTTGTATATGAAAAATATATATGTATGTATGTGTGTATACGCATATTTCAAATAGATAAAAATATATATGTATATGTACTATTTTCAGAAGAGACAAATCAACAAGTCAAATAATCAAAGAATCAAATCAATTTAATGCATGAAATAATTTAAATTGAACTAAAAATTAGTTTAACAAATAATTTATAAAATTCAATAAAATTATTTCATTTTAATTTTTGTTCAGTAATTTCTTTAGAGAATAGTTTTGCAAAAATTATTCAAGTACAATTTTACATAACGTAAGTTTTGATTTGCACGCTCCCGAAAAAAGATACAATAAGAAATACATAATAGTAAATTAAGAGTGTAAAATCAAAAAGTCAAATGAAAATGTTGCGATCTCGTTAGCAAAGTTCGCGTACAATCTATTTAAATATTAGTTATACAATAATTTAAAGCATACGATTAATTATATATTCTAGCTAAGCGAACTTTTTACTTGAAAGTTGAACGCACTTACGCCCACAGCCGTACCGTGAGATCCCAGTCACCAACCGCTCTGACTGCCTACCAGCCCAACAGGCCTGCCTTCCAACTTCGCTTCTTGCTTTTGGCAATTAGTTATTCACGCTTGTCTTGGCGAAATTGTTGGCAAATCGAAAGAATTTTGAACTTTTCCTGTCGCAAATTAAGTCTTTTTTTATTATATTTCGTTCGCTCGTACGTTCATTTCATTGCGAGCACAGCATCCGGAAATATAACAAGAGCATTTCGCAGCGCAATTAAACCGAAGATAAATAACATATGCAAAGCAGTAATACTATCATTTGAATTATTTATGCCAGACATTATTTGGTTGGAAATTGGAAAAATATATTTGGATAAAATGGCACACACACACACACACACACACGACGTCTTATATGGAAATGCCGGTGTGTGTGTGCGATTTTATCAGTTACTAATCGATGAAATTGTCTCAAGTCACAAATTCGTTTGCCAAAGACAAATATGCATACACTTTTGCAAGCAGAGACAGACATTCGTATAAACGTCGATGGTAACGGTGACAAAGACGAAAAGACAGGGGTGAAAATATGGTGATCCACAGCTCCGAAGCGTTGCAGACATTTACCTTTTATGCTAAATGTTGTAGCAACTCGGCGTATACCTGATGATTTTGAAATTTCTTGAAGGCATCACGAAAACGTATCTTTTGCTCTGCACTCAATTTCGCATGAAAATCTTGTGCAGCTGTCACGAACAATGCAATTTCGTGCTGACCCAATTTGCTGCGTTGCTGACTTTCACGACACGCTGTTGTGCCCGCTTGCGTTCTGCCCGTGTCAGTGCCCGAGCCCGTGCCCGTGCCACTGCCAACGCCAATGCCAATTCCTGCTGTCGTTGCACTGCTCAGCACCACCGGAAATAGTTTAATCAAATGCAGATTTATGGAAGCGGATAAAAAGATGACGCTCAGACCCCAGACACCTTTCTGTTCGGGCTGTGAAAGGAATGTTGGCAACGTGCAGATCAGCCAGTCCTGTAGCATTTGCAGAAACGAAGAGTCAATCGCCGAACGGAATACCTAAAATGGATGTGAAAATAAGAAGTAGTAGAAGAAGAAGACAAGTTACAACAAAAATCAGAAGAAAACATTTAGCGTGGAACGTTGAGCGATGTTGACGATGATGACGACGTTGCTGACGGAGTGCCGCAACACACAAAAGTAAAAGTTTAAATGAAATGAGTGCAACAGAAAGGAAATTAAATTTGATTACAAAGATGGCGTTTGTACGTGAAAGTTCGAAATTGTGTAAGGCAATGAGTGTGAGTAAGATGGAAGAACAGAGCATAAAAGAGTTTAGCAAGAAATTTTAAAACGTTCAACAAACGAAATACTTAGCAGAACCGCGAAATTGGCGCAGTGGAAAAGAGTAAAGATTTTCTATGGTTAATGAAATTAGACGGCGTCCTTTGCTTTTAAGACAATGTAATGAACGAACGAACGTTCATGTTGTCCTCTTTGTCTCATTTTACGTCCTGGTCATATTTAATGCTTAAATTAAGTTCAGATTGGCAAAGTCCCAAAGCGGACATAACTAACGACTGTCAAAGTCGTTTTTATTAATTTCACTACTCTTATTTTTTTTTAAAGAACATCAACTACATCAACACACAACCTTGAACCTAACTGAAAAAGAAAAAGTATGTTTATGGCACCATTGCGGCACAATGCGAGACGACAACAAGACACACACATTTCTACACTTGGCCCATCGATACTTCTATTGACCCACTTTGGCTTGTGTGTGCTTTAGCCGGAGTTGGTTGTTGTCGAAGCCATGAATTCCATTAATTTTCAAGCTGCCAGTGTGCCACAAGCCCAGACCCACAAAAAAAAAACAGGCACATATGCCAACTAGTGGTCAGAATCAGTGGCAACAGCGACGACAAACAACGCTTTACCCTTTCGACAATGACTTTTGACTGTGTTCGACTCCACTTCATTCGACTAGTGGACGAAGTAGTGACTTAGACATGGTCCCAAGAAACGCACACTTGTGCCATAAAGAGACCTAACTATGCCACTTTACACACCAAGCACTCACACGCACACAACTAACTGGCCAACTCAATAATCCGCAAGCCAGGCAATGTAGTCAGTCGAGCCTTACCCACTGTAGACTGTTGCCACTAATATCACCTCACTGCACACGACCGATTCCAAATGCGAGTCGCCTCAATTCGTCGGTCTCGCACTCACACACACATACACACACAGACGCACACACTCGCACTCACCTGATACACAATCATGGCAATAACATCGCAGTGCGGCTGATTTATGGCGAGAAACTCCTTGATGACCTTCGTCAATATTTCATTCGGTGGCACTAAATCACGTATAATTTGGCACAGCACTTGTCCATAAATCCAGGCGGCATCACGAGTCGATGATTTAATACAATGCAAGAGTATATCGACTTTATCGGTTTGCTGGGCGATTATCTCGGGGTCGTCCTGTACGATGCCATTTGAAAGTTCGGTGTTCTCCAATTGTTTCGATGAACCTATTTATAAAAGATACAAGAACAGAAAAAAAAGAGAAAAAATTACAAATGAAAGTGAAAGCAAAACAAACACGAAAATTGACATCAATAAAATTGTATGTGTGCGTAAAACATTAAATCGAGCAAATTGTTTACATTGCGCATTGAGACAAATTTGTTTTGCTTCGTAGGGGTTTGTAATGGGAATAAGGAAGCATTGAAAATTTATTGAAAGAACCAAAAAGAGATAAAAACTAATGAGGCCAGTATAGTCGACTATGCTCGACAACTACATACCCTGCATAAATGGTTGCCAATGTCTGATCCCAAATTTAAAAAACAAGAACATCTTTGCCCATTGCCCATTTAAATATTGTTCAAATTCTCAAGACAAACTTTTTAAAATAAATTCGAATTTATTCAAAATCTCTTATCTTATTTTTCGAAAACCATCGGACGGACTAACAGACGGTCAGACAGATCGAACTTTATTGTCGTCCTGATCCGATATATACATATTTCTTTACATAATTTATGGGGTCCTACTACCCTCCTTCTATGCGATTAGGTGTGAAACAAACTGACACACATGTGTGCAGGGTATCACAATGAAAAAACAAAACAGAAAGAAGGCTTTAAAAACCTTTTATACTAATTTTCAAAAATAGAGATTGAATCAAAGTTCCTTCCGATCTTGATTTTACTATTCACTGGTTCACTGGTTCGTCTCCCTCTATTCATTTACGATCTTTTGAGACAGGAATATATAATCTTAAGAACTAATTACTGTTTAACCACGTCATCTTTTAATAATGGAAGGTCAATTTTACTTACTAATTTTTGTTTCTTAGATAAGAATAGATCTCTTGAAAGAAATATCATATTGTCTTCAAATTTTATTTTTAAAGCCCAACTTATTTAATATTCACAAGCTGACCTCATATCAAAGCTCTGCAAGACGCAGAAAAGACTCTTCTGGTTTGTTTACGATATTAAGCGCCAAGGGCTCAAAAAAGCCAGAAAAGTTTGTGCTTTAAATACCAATAACATACAATAAAACTTTCTAATTATCACCCAATTAATAACTAAGCTTCACGCCCTCATTTAGAACGTTTCAACGTAGAACCGAAAGGGACGCCTAAATTAAAGTGTACATATTTTGCATGCCATCATGCCATCAAATCGCATACTTTAGGCCATTATTTACACGCTCAACATCTTCAACTAATATCCCAGACGGCAAGCCAGCATATAAACTGTGGACTTTCGTCTGTAGACTGTAACCAATGATTTTCGTTTGGCAATGAAGCGCAAATAAATAAATTTGCATTTAAATTTTATGGATTTTCGAAAAATTTTTGGGTGAAAAATGTTCAACCACAGCATCTCTCTCCAGCGCCAAGCCCCTACTTGCTGCTTGCTACGAAATGTCAGCAACGTAAGCAACTCTCTCTTGGACAGGCAACTTGAAAAAGAGCCAAGTGACTGAAGGACGCACGTTGTGGCACAGAAGTAAAAGGCAAAAGTGAGTCTGGGTTAGGGCAACAACACAAATATTGTTGTTATCGTCGTCGGCGACGTCGTCAACAAGGATGATGATGACGGCGGCAGAGTTGAGGCAAGGAGTTATACTAAGAATCGAGACAGTTAGGATAAACTGAACTACTCAAAATTGTTGTTGTTGTTGTGTTCTACTTTTGTAATCGTGTGTTTACAAAGTTTATTTGTTTGTTTTTAACTTGTGAATGAATGCGTGCGTATACGGGCATGTGTGTGCTTAGCCAGTGACCGGCATTTCAACATCATACCGACACCCAAACACAGCACACAGCACGTTGGCAGCACAAATCATGCGCTAGTCACGACAGACCCAAAGGTGAGTGAACAGATTTTGCAGCCTTTGCGACTGAAATTGAAAACAAAGTAAAATCGTTGTAGCATCAAGCGGAAACCATAGAAACCACACCAATAGATTAGGGATTTTCGATTTGCCAACATCGTTTTAGTCATCGTCGTCGTCTTCGTCGTTGCCGTCGCCTTCATTCTATTTCGTGTCGGCACGCCTACACAAACACATAGACATTTAGATCACATAAGCAACAGAGTAAGAAAAAAAATTGCTGGTTTAAGAATGAATGTGTTTTTAAAGCGAAAAATAAATGTCCTTACACACATAAACTCTCAAACACACACACACACACACACACATTGACGCAAACACGTAGTTTGCCCAGGTGAAAGTGCTCGTGATTCAATGCTGAAGGATGTGAACGACGCGTCAAGCTGCGCCAACTGTGAGCGCACTCAACTCTGACGAAAGTTGCTATAAAGCTTTCAACTCTGCGTCGTTGTGCGTGTACATATGTATGTATGTACGTATGTATGTCTGGGTGAGCCTGTTTGTGTGTGAGTGCGGCTTGCGGTAATGTCGCTTGGCTACGCTTTGGTTAATGCGGCTGCGTTTGGTTTTAGTAACAACGAATTATTTACATCTCGTATTTTTTCATTTGTTTTTTTTTTTTCTATTATTTTTTTTTTTTTTTTGTTTATTGTTGGCATTGCGCCCTTTTATAGTTTTCGTTTAAAGTTTCTTGTTTTCCAACGATTTACTTTTTAGTTTACCGACAAATTTTTGGCGCGCTTTTTTGTGACCACAATATTCGGTTCCACGATTCAAAGAATTCCTACAATGCAATGCAAAAAATCTAAAAAAAAAAAGAGAACAAGTCTAAAATTTGATTGAAAGTTGAAGCTCGCAAGTTAGCCAACATTCTGGTTAAAAGGATTTCAATTCAGCCCCAAATATTTATTAACTTTGCCGTTGCTTTTAGCGCTTCTATTGATGCTCTCTCGTTTTTGCTCCAAAACACCTTGTTTATTTTCACAAGCAAAAACGAACGCTTTAATAAAGCAAACAAACGCAAATGCGCGTTGCACGAATTGAGGAAAGTCAATGCCAAACAAAAGGCCACTTCCGGTTTTGATTGCATTTAGCAATGGCGACTGAGCTGACGCTGGCAACATGATGTGCCGATCATTGTTCATTTCTTTGCTTTTGTTTTTATTTTGTTTGCTTATTTGTGTCGCACGAAATGTTTATCGGTGCCTAGTCTATGAGAGAGCCTACGTCTACGCCCTGCAGTATGCAATGGCTAGCCAGCTGCAGACTTGCGTTGCGTATGAGCGATGCGTTACGCTTAAACTTGGATTTACGTTGACGTTTATTGACAACTCGACGTTTTTGTCCTCCGCGCTTGATTGTCTCGTCGCCGGCCGCCAACCAAAATCCAAAAATGGCCGCAAGCGATTTTCGTTGGCGCGAAATACGCAAAACATGTTAACTTTTTCGACTTTTCTAACTTTCATTTTTTGTGGCATTTGAAGTGCAAGCAAAACATGCACCGTTATTTGCCGAAAAAATGCCAAGCATAATTTTTGGCGTAGTTTGCTGCGTACGATTTTTTTCTGCTAAAAGTCGACTTGACAAAAAACTAGAAGCAATTCCGAAAGAAGTTTGCTTTGCTGCTTGAAAGTTTTCCCAGTTTATGGTTTGCAGAAGCGTTAGCGCAAAGTGGGTGGCGGACGGGCAATACAGGTGGGATGAGTCTACTGCAGTTAGGCAAATGCTTGCGCATACTTGCGTTTCTCATATATACATACATATATATGTATATATATTTTTTTTTTTCTTGTATCATGATTTTCTGTTCTACTCAATCGAGTCGAGTGCATTTACTTTGGCATCAGCAACGGCAACGGCAACAGCGACAGCGACAAAGTTAAATGTATTGAAAGTAAGCGGATTTTAAGTTTTTGAGTTAAGTGCCGTGCCTGTCGAGTGCACTCGTTGTTATTGTTATTGCCGTTGTTGTTGTAGTGTGACGAATAATAAAAATTGGCAAACGACAACGGTGTTGACTTTTAAAGCATTTTGATGTTCACGACGACTTCGTTAATCTATTGTAGTTTTTATTTTTTTATTTCCAACCTTTGGCACGACTCAAAAAGGTAAAAGTCAAATGCAAAGCCAATGAAATTTCAACGTTGTCAGAATATATGTACATATAATTTAACAAAACTACGAGCATAAAAAGTTTATTAGCCACAAACAAGCTGTTACCTATGCTTAGGCGCCGCGTGATGACAACTAAACCAGAAAAGCAACAAATAAGCAACTTCAACTAATCCACTTTACAAACGTTATTCGTGTAGTAACAAAAAAAAAACAAATACCAAAAATAACATTTAAGACAGCAAAGAATAGCAAAAGCAAAACAAAAATAAAAACAACCACAACGGAAGCGACGCCATCACGCGCACTCTCACTTCCATGTCCATGGCTGTCTGTGTGTGTTTGTGTGTGTACGTTAATGTGTGTGTGTATGTTAATAGAATAACGCTTCTAATGATAATAATTGTTGTGAAATTGCGCTAATAACAACTTTAGGAGCAACTAATGCCAACAACACCAGATTCACACGCACGCACGCACACACACACAGACAAGCAGTCAGAGGAACAATAAAGTTGGCCCACAAATAAATGTGCTTTTGCCACAGTCTGTTGTCCCTGGTCCCTCCGACAGATTCGACAGAGACGACTCGCCGGTAATCGGAAGCTCAACGCACATTATTGCGAATCCACACAATTGTTGTTATTTTTCGCCATTTAAAATAGTTGTGTTCGCTTCGTGTCGCTATTGTTGCTTTGGCTTTGGCTTTGTGGTTAGCGTGCACTGAAATATTCTCGGCTGCAAAAACTACACTGACTTAGATGACTTTACAAACTGAGGCGAATACATCGGTGACAAACACCGAACAATAAGCCAATAACGAAAAGGAAACCAGTAAATAATATAGACAAAAAAAAAAAATATAAATAAATAAATATTACAAATATTTTCGAAGACAATTGGTTCGTTTTGTTGCCATCGTCAATATTTTATACTCACCCACATATATGCAGGACAAAAGACATTTCAATGCGGGAATTGAAAATTTCTCATTTTCCATTTTCAACAGTTCGAGTGCAAGTTTTTCAATTTTATGGCGCAACAGTGGCGAAACAATGCCGCCGCCGCCGCCGCCGACCTCGCTTCCAATGCCACCACTGCTGCCAATGTTCGGATCCACATCGCTGTCGCTGTTGCTGTTGGTGACATTTCCGCTGTTGACCACCATGCGCTCGAGCCCCTGTACAAGAATGGCGGAGAATAGCAAAAGGATTAAAGCAATAAAAAAAAATTGAAAAAAAAAGAAAAACAAACAAACCAAAATAGAATAATATAAAATACAGTGAAAATAATCAAAAGTAACTGCGAAACAGCGAAAACAACGATGAATATTCGTCGAAATGTCATAGAAATGCCAAACTTTCCACCTTCCACCCCCCGTTTGGCAACAACAACAATCACACTTGCTCAACCGTTCAGTTCAGTTGTGCGCTTTTGAATTTTTATCATTGCATACTTAAGTGGGTTTTTCAGTAATGGTTACGCTAATTGAGTGGCAAATTGTTATTGTTATTGCTGTTGTTGTCGCAGCAGTTGTTGTCATTGTGCTTTTGTATTTAAGTGCGAATTGAATTGTGCAAATTTAGTTTGTTTTTTTTTTTCTTTTATTTGTATTAATAAGCTAAAGCAGCACACTTGAAAATTACTTCCAATCAAGTGCCTCAAAGAATTCAGCACAGTTTATTTTGTAATTCAACTTAATTACTCTCTGCTCTATGCAATCAAACTATAAAAATAGCACGCTATACACTTGACATTTATAATAAATAAATAAAAACGAAAAAAAAGAGACTTGCATAAGCAACAAGTCACACGTCAAAAATTAAATTTACTTCTGGTTCAGCGCAACTTTTATTAAAATTCTGAACCTTTTTGTGCTGATATGTGCAATGATATCAAAACACATTTGTTGTTGCTAATTTGTTACGCTTCAATTATTTTGTCATAAGCATTGAAGTGCTTTATGAAAACAAACATAGGGCAGAGCAGCATGAACGACAGAAATTTAATAAATTTAATATATATAGTTTTTTATTTTTTTGTTCTTTTATGATCTCTATAGACAATTTGATGCACTTCGCAAGCAATTATATTTGAAAAATATTTTGTGACCTTTTTCATTTTTTTACTGTGGCAAAAGCAAAACGTTGTTTGTATTAGTTTAAGGATGCGGCAACAACAAACATGAGTATTTATAAAATTTCATTTTTTCGTTCCTTTTTTTTAACGCTGATAGTTCACAAAATTGCCAATCAAAAAACCAATTAAGCGTGATTTGTAGCTGAAGCTGTTGGTAGTGAGCCACGGACGTATCAAATGTATCGGTTAGTTGAAGTTGAAAAACACACGTCGTGTTTTGAACGAAGTCATTTTTTGCGATGAGAAGTGATATGGGTGGCGATTAATGGAAGTTATTTAACTAATTTAGCAGACACGTTTAATTTTTCTAATTCTTTGCCCCCATAAACAATATTTGTATTTGTTATTGTAATATAATTGTAAAAAAATAAAAATGCTAATATAAAATTTTCATTTGACAATAGTAATCTTAATAGACTTTCGTAAACAAATACTAATTTGCCAATTGCTCTGACTAACTGATATATTTGCAATACAAGCGCATCTTTATTGCACGCTTGGAATTCCGTAAAACCAAAACCAATGCGCAATGCATTTTCGTATACTTACATGCAACACACACAAGTACAAATCCTCATTGTCGGTCCGCTTCAGGAAATTACTCGCCGCAATGATTGTGTTGGACATCAGATGACATTGCGGCACAAATTTCGATGTCCACTCGATGAGGCAATAATTGAGCGTCCAAACTAGTTTCGTATGAGTTTCACAAAATTGCAGGGGACTGTAACAATAAAAAAAAGCAAAAAAAAAAACAAAAGAATAGGTGTACATAACAACACAATAAGTTTCGTAAAAACAACAGAGGAAAAAACAAGGTGAAATTAGTGTGCTTAGGCAGTGTAGAACACAGTGAAATTTTGCAAATTCGAAGCCTCGCACGAAATCAAGAGGTGTGTGTGCGAGCGCGTAGTCCAAATTAATTAGAAATTCTCAATGGCCGCTGGAATGCTTTTAAAAACGAGTTCAAATGCAACGTTAGAGTACAACGGCCGCATTGAGTTTAACTGAAAATCATGCCTGAAATTACACAATAATGAGGCCACTTTTGGGCTAAAACTCGTCTGACAGTTTGATTGGCGGCGGCAGCGGCAACGACGGTGGCGGTGTCAGTGCCGGTGTCGCTTTCATCGAAACCTGATTAGTTTCTTTGTGCTTACGCCAAAGCCTTTGGATTGTTGCCGTTGATGTTTCAACTTTTTTAAGTAACTTTTTTTTTAAGCTGATAATGTATTTTGAATGCATACAATGGTGGTAATAATATCCTTTCTATCTTAAATTCAAAATTTTTCAAAAAAATCATCAAAGCCAAATCTCATAAATAAGTTTTTCAAGCTTATAAATAATCAAAAACGGAAGGCCATAAATATGATTAAAAAATTGATGCCAAAAACTTTAACCTGGAGATATTTTCAAGTTGCTCAACACAAACAAATGCAAAATTTTGCAAGTGATCAACCGAAAGCTATAATAACAAAAAAATGTTGGAGTAAACAATGAGTCTGCTGTCGTTGCAGGTGGAAATGCAAACATTTTCAGATACGCAAACAGCTTAGAAAAAAAAACTTAAAAAGTTATGAGTAGTCGGCAAACAGCGTCATTCCATTGCCACGCCCAAAGCTGCGCAGTCAATCTCTGGCAGCTGGAATATGAAATTCTATCAATGCCAAAAAACCGAAACTTCGGCTGCAATAATTACAATTTGCATGGCTCCACCCACACGCATCAAACTCGTCTCTATGCAATCTCTCGCCCGACTCATGCATATTTGAGAAATTTTCACGCAAACTTGTTTCCAACAAAACTTTGAATGGCCAAGTGGAGTCGACGGCGCTCTTGCGACAGCAGCAGCGGCAGCAGCAGCAACGGCAGACATGGGCGAGGCATTTTCAAGTGCATAGAAACCTTTTTGCATTCCAAAATTTTAACCACGTTGCCACAGCTACAACTTTTAAGCATTGCCTGCCGCAGTCCTTGAAAACTTTTCGCAAAAACAATGATCGTGTGTCTGTTGGATGGTGATGCACCTTTAGCAGGAAGCTAGCCAGTCAACCAACAAGCAAAGTAAGGCGAAATATGAACTTTTGCCATTAGTAAGTGAGACAACTGAGATGCGCACTAAGCTTCTTGGTTTGAGGGCAAGTTCTGCTTGATCTAACTATCTTACGAACGTCGAAATATGATGGCACTGCCAAACGCATCTCAACACTGCACAGAACAATATAAATATCGATACCGGTAGCAAATATGTATGTATGTGAAAGTAAATTATCTGACTGAAAGTTGTGTGTGGTTAAGGTAGCACAAACTCACTAAAAGATGATTTCAAGTTTTCATCATTAGTGCGGCACATTGATTGAAACGCAGCACGAAAAACCAGCAACAACAATATCAAAGATAGCTGAAAGTCACAATAGGACTCGCCCAATTTTAATAATACTGATTTTGCTTAGCAACCAACGACGCTGCTTGCTTGAAGCGGCCACATTCGTAGACAATATGATAAAGTGGAGTTCGAATTCAAAACAATATTAACAAAGTAAATGAACTAGAACTGATTGACCTGACTTGCTTTGCCTTGCCTTGCCTTGCATAGGTTGCGTACTTACCTCTCGTCGATGATGCCATGTCGATTGATGTAGCCCAAAATTAAGTCACGCAGCATTGCCAACTCATCGCTAAGCTTGCCAATTGTCGTATTCGTCTTGGTGCAACACTCAAGCAGACTGAGGACACCCGCCAATGTTGCGTTCCGTATGAAGACATGTGAGCTCTTCAAATAACTGCCAATAAGCGTGCACAAATGTTGCAACTCGCCGAGAGTTGGTATCAGCATCGCTTGTGTTTTGCACAGCAGATAGATTAAGTGCTATCAAATGCACGCCATATAAGCAGACAAAATGAAAAGAAACAAACCAGAAAGAGCACGGAGTCGTTAAAAGTAACTCGTTGCAAGTCAAAGTTAGGATTAGGTATATACATATAGTTGCAGACAAAGATTTGATTCTCTGTCATTCGGTCAGCCAGTCAGTTAGTCTGCCAGACTGTCATTGTCTGTAAGTATGACTGTCTATGTTTGACATTTATTTGAGTTTTTAAAAAGCTGCTTACTTGATGCGAAATAGTGTCGTCCATGGGTATTATTTCTTGTAATTTTAAGGCACGCTCCTTAATCCATTTGATTTGATCACGACTTTCGCAGATTTCACAGAATTTCATCAGATTTGGCAAGACGAGCACATGATTTTGCTGTATAAAGTAAACGAAAAAGTATCCGTGAGAAAAACTGTTCTCATCATCATTGTACTCATTATTCTCTATAACAAACATATTCTAACTACAGTGCTGTATTGATGTTTTAGTATTATTATTATATTTGAATTTAAGTAATTTTACCCTACTGCGCGAAAGGACTTACTGAGTCAAAGTTACCCTTCCAGATGATTTTTTTTTCGAATTATTGTCGATTCTAATATATTTGCAGATGTTTTGAATATTATTCTTGGATAAAATGTATTACTTTTGCATTTTCAGACAGTTTTCTACCTTTTTGTTTCAAGTGACATTTTCGGAGATGTTTTCATTTATTTCCAAGGTGTTCTTTTCGAACTTTGGCAAAAAGAAAGAACATGTGCATACATACATGTGTGGCAAACAAGCTGAGCCATCAAATAAAGTCAATGAACGTATGTCAAGCGCGTTTTACGATCGTCAACGATAAAACGGTCAAATGCGGTTACAAAAAAAAAACTACGACTAGATATAAATTTGCCATGATATGTCGCTCAACTGAAGTGACATTAACTCGGCCGCCGCCCACTTACCTCGACCATCTGCATGAGCACATCGAACACCAGCTGTGTGCTGCTCCTAAAGTCAATGCCAGACAGTTGCGTAAAGTAGCGATAGTTTCGTGTTGCGGCATCCTCATTTGATGTGCTGGCCGCACCGACTGCAGAGGCGGCCATTGAGGCTGGTAGGCCGGCGCCTACATCGCCAAGTGTTTCCGGCTCGAGGACGCTGGCATCTGCTTCGCTGGGACTTAGCGGTGGCTGCGTATAGTGTTCCATTTGTTGCCAGATGAAATTCAAATCATATTGATTCAATTCAAAGTGACGTGTGCCAATCACATTGTCAGTTGCCAGATTACGCTCCAGATTCGATTGATAAAAGACATTTGCATCGCTAATAATCATCTGCACTTTATGGAGTTTTTTGAGACTAAAGAGGTAAATAAATAGTTTGTTGAATTATTTATGTGTTATAAACAAAGTGCTTAAATGCAATTAAATAAGCGTGAGAAAGAAAACCTGCGCTCAAAGATTAAAACAAAATAGAGTGGCGCCACATAAATAAATGCAATCAAAGCACATCGCACACATATACACAGACACGCACTGACAGACGGAGTATGCAGAACAGAAGTATTAAACGAAGTCCAACAGAGTGGCACGCACACACGCACACACACACACTTGCCCAGCCAGCATGCAACCGCACGCAATGAAAATGAGAATAAAAATGGCGTTGCGTCGTCAGTTGCTGTTGCAGCTTATCAATAAAATTGCGTATACGCCCCTCACACTCATCAACAAGACAAACGCTCACACAAACTCGCTTTGTACACGGTCCACCCTTTTCGTGTTGCCTTGCCACAACATTCCTTTATTTCAAATTTTTTTTTTTTTGTATTATTCTTTTTTTTTGTGTGTTTGTTGCTTCTTTCATGCCTGCACGCAGCTCGCCGCATGTGTGTGTGTTGCTGCGAGCTACTGTCGTCAAGGCATGTGGTCTTCATTGCTCATTCATTTCTCAGTGATTACTTATAACCTCACGCACACAACCACCCAACATGCGCACCCATTCACACACACTCACACACACGCGTACACACACACACCAAACATGCAAACATACAAACATGTTCAGGCACAAATGTTTGCGCACTTGTTCGCCTTGTTTGCCATGTGCTCGAACACGTTCAATAAAAACACCATTTCGCGAGCTCATTCGCCCGCCTTGATTATTCATTTCATTTATTGGCTTCCTTTGGCTTCCGGCATCGTGCTGCATATCATCGTCTCAGACCAAAAATGTTTCGAACCATTTCACTTTAGTTCTTATTTTCCGTTTCGTTTCATTTCATTACATTTCATTTCATTGGCTGCAACTTTTCCACATGCGTAATTGAATAACTCGCGAATATATTCGGCTATTTTCCTCTTTTTATTTTTCATTAATTCTTTTCTTTTTTTTTTTTTAGCTTACATTTTTTATATAACCTAGAAGCCATTTTATGGTTACCAAAAATCCGTAAATAAGCAACGCACCAACAATAAAAGCACACATGCTTGTGGCGCTGATTAGCTCTAACAAAAAGATTTATTATAAAAACACAAAAACATCAAACTTACGAAAAATGATTGCAAGTGAAGTGCATGTTAAAAAGTTTTTACAAGTAATTTTATTGTTACTCTGGCTTTTTATTCACGGCGAAGGTCTGTGCACAAAGAAGGCACAAAGTGTGTCTGTTATTGCAACACTGAGCAACATTTTTTCAACAACAATTCAACAACAAATTCAATTGCCTGCTATATCGAATGTTAGCACAATTAAAATTTTTATGTGCAACAGATTTACATTTACGCAATTTTCTTTCGACAAAATAAATGAATTTTAATAAAAAAATCACAACGAAATTGCATCAACTAGAATTTACCAACAAAACCCCAACTGAAATTCAACGAATTGTTTAAGCAACCGAGCGTGTCGAACAAATATTTTTGAATACAAACATGCACACACTCGAAAATAAAATTTATTATTAAATAAAAATCGGATCTCGTATCCTTTGGTTACCCAAAATTTTAAAATCATGTTGGTCAGTTTAATTCCCAAATGTGTAAGTACGCACACACATACACACACACACACATCGCCCGCTCTACTCACTACGCACACTACAAATAACTTTCATTAACTATTTTTTATGTTTTTAATTAAAAAAAGGAAAATATGTTTGAAACACGAGTAACGAGTTGAAATTACTAATAAAAACTTGCATAAAACTGTTGTACTCGAAAAATGTTGTTTCATATTTTCATTTTTTGGTTTTTTTGGCAGCCATTTTAATGTTAACAAATTATTTGCAAATCTAAAGTTGAAGAGTTAAAAATTACATACATGATGGCACGCAACAAAGAGGCAGCAAATAACAATGAAATTGCTAAAAAGTGGCAACAATTGAGTTGCGTCAGTGGTTGCGGCTCCTAGTTTCATTTTAATGTTGCAATTGTTTGCCAACCACTTTGTGTAACATTCATGTGTGTATGAGCACGTGTGCGATATATGCTTTTAATTTGTTTTGTATCGCATTGAAACTTTGTGACGAATATTTTAATTTTCATAAATCGTAGTAAAAAAAAAAAAAAACACACACACACACACACAAAAACACTTACCAAATACGATCACAATTGATGCGTTGCCAACGTGGCGTATGATGAAAAGCTGATGCCGCTGTAGGCGACTTCGTTGCAGCATATGTAACTGACGATGTCGCTGTCACCGTCGACGCATAGACATTCGAATGCGCCAAACGCAGACCAGCACCGACAATTGGAAAAGTTTTGTACGTAATTAAAAGTTCCATTATTGCCTGCAGGCAAACGCTTTTGATTTGAAATTGCTCCTGCTGATCCACCATGTGCTCATCATAGACTTTATTGATAAGCAGCAGAAAGGTCATGAAGTATTCTTCGAACTGTTGACGTGTCGTAAAGCCAAATATTGATAAACTGCCAATGAAAATAGAGATGAGATATATATGAACATATAATATACATATAAATATAAGTAAATAAATGTGTATATAAAGTTATTTTATGAGAATTAATTATTTTAATTAACTGCTGCAAATTTCATTAGTTATATCCAAGTAAGCATTGAGCAACCAAACATCAAACTTCAGTTGCTTGCAATTTACATAATTGGCTATTGAAGCATTTTTGCTTAGTGTTTGCTTGCATTTGACTTACAATTTTATTAAAATTTATTCAAGTGAAATTGTCAACAAACGCTTGAAAATGTAATTCAATTAGTTTGCATCTAAATTATTTACGGCACGAGAACTGCTCATCGATTGAGGTCAACCGAATGACATTTTGACTACCGTTAACCAACTCCAGCGGCATGGATGCCGCCTAAGGCACTTGCAAACACATTACAAAAGTAAGCATAAATATTTGAAAATAAATTCAGTTGACTTGTACATTGTAAAAATTAATAAATTTACCAACGAAAATTGCATAAAATAAAATATTGTTTTTCTTTTTTGCTGCGGCGTTTTCTTGGTCTTATTGAGAGCTTCGAGCACTTGACTGCCAATAAAAAGTCACTCTGTGTTGGGGTCACTTTAATCAGTTGCCATATCCCCAAGCTACTTGACTTGTTTTCATTGATGGTCTCTATGAGATCAAGATCAAAGCATTACAAAAACAAAAAGGCACACATTTGAAAATGAATATCAGTTGAAACAATAACAGCAACAACTACGATAATGCATTTAATACTTGCAATGCATTGAAATCGAGCAACAACATGTTATATTCAAGAGATTTGAGAGGTTGCTGAAACTTTCAGTTATTGCTTTTATTGCTGCTGTTGTTGTTATTGTTGCTGGTGCCGCCATCATCATCATCATCAACTGGCTCGGTCTTAGCCAGTAGCGACAATAAACAAGTTACTAGGAACATGCTTGTCGAAAAGAGACGCTTATGACAAGCAACAACAGCAGTTGACATTTGACGTTGACAACTGCCAAAAAATGTAGCTGATTATGCAGATATGCTACTTGTTTGTTGTTGTGTTGTTTTCTGTTTTTGTTGTTGCCTTGCCCCTGCCGCCTCTCCGCCGTTCATAATGAACATGCTTGCTGATGTGGTTTGTCTGCTACTGATGT
Organism: Phortica okadai; assembly: GCA_034638295.1. Taxonomy (NCBI): domain Eukaryota; kingdom Metazoa; phylum Arthropoda; class Insecta; order Diptera; family Drosophilidae; genus Phortica; species Phortica okadai. Next base: position 10,616,364 of record CM067849.1, on the reverse strand, counting down.
CAGAGTTCTTGTACTGATTCTACCGCTTCAACTGGCGCCCAATTAGCAACAACATAGACATGCATCGATGAACGGCTTTTACAAATGCATGATGCATTTACTCACACACACACACACACACACACACACATACACGCACGCACGTACATCTATTTCACTTTGTTGCTCATAATTTGTTTATAACACTCGCAGCAGAGCAGCACCAACATCGACATCAGCTACTGCAGCAACAGCAACAACAAACAGCGCACGCAGCGGTGCCAATGCCTCTCCGGGGCGTTTGTCTCCAGTGGCTGCCTGACTAAAATACTTGGCTTGACTTCGTTGCCAGCAACTCGTCTCTGTCACGCTCTGTCTTTGTCTCTGTCGTGTTTTGTTTGGACGCCATGTTGGGGTAATAGAGTTGTTGATGTGCCTTTATCCCTTTGGGTGTTTTGTCATTGTTGCTTGTGGCGCTTCATGCAATAGCAGCGAATGTTTTCTGCTTGCGGCTTCATGTGTGTGATGATGTGGTTTTGATGTTTTCGCTTTGCCAACATTTCAAACTTTCATTTTGGACTTTCATAACTGGCTGGCTGGCTGGCTGGCTGACTGACTGACTCACTGACAGACAGACTGCTTGACTAACTCGCTGGCTGGCTTGGTGGCTGACTGGCTGGTAAAGTGTAACAACAGTTCCTCATGTGTGTAACAAAGTTTTGTTTTCTTAGATGTTTTTTTTTTTTTTTTTGTTTTTGTCTCGGTTTTTGTTTTTTGTTTTGTGCTCTGTGTCGTTCGCTCTCTGCTGTCACTACACGCAGTGCAAACTTTAAATGATTTACAGGAAACTCACTGACGAAGCCCCAAGGCAGGATGTCGTTTGGCATAATATTCCTGTTTGCCTGTCATGTCGCCTCCTGCTGTTGTCATAATGTATGTACAGGCGCGTCTTTAATCTGACTAGCATGTACATATGTACATATTGAAAAAGTTATTTGAAATACAATTTATACTCTAACCCGCAGACAAATCAGCATTGTTACAAATCTTACCAAGAAACAAACAGACAGTAGATTTTGACAACTCTATTCTCATTTCAGAAACAGGAGACAAGCTGAAAAATAGTAAATAAATTGCTGTAAGGTCTGTCTAATATATGCCCAATTCTAGCCTGACACTAGACTGCTGATAGTGTAATGATTACTCCTATTACCGATAATGTTCATCAAGATGCTCATCATCAAGTTGAGAACAACACTAATAAGACGACATTGATATTGTTGTTGTTGTTACTGTTGTTGTTGTTGCCTTTGGAATAGTTGCTGTTGACAGACAGTTGCTTGCACACAGCCAAATGTACAAGAGCATAGTAGTACACTTGATTTCCAGTTGCGGTTTTGCTTGTTTCTAAATGTTGCATGTCGTCGACATCTGACTGCATTGCAAATACAATGACAATATCTGACAACATCAACGAACACACACTGTCACTGACATAGAGACTTATACAGAGACTACGTAGAAGATGATGATAACTTGGTTTACCGAATAGCTTGTTTGTTTGTTTGTTTGTCTGTTTGTCTATTGACTAGGCGTCGCGGCGAAAATGATGATAATGATGACGATGATGATGATGGTGGTGACAGCAACATTGTAACGCCGTAGAATAAGGTAAAATAGCAAAGACGCGTGACATTTACTATCTGTCTAAACAAAGGCGAATTGTCGCATGCACACTTAGTCACATCATAGGTGAGCATATCATAATCAAAATAATGCACTATATTCAAATAGTGTAAATTTACTTAGAAGATTGTGCAGCTAGAGAATTAGTTTGAGTAGTTGAGGTTGGTCAGCACACTTACCGTTTGACGAATTTTCGCAACACGTCGACATCGCTGAGCCACTCAACTGGTATAGTCGGCAACTTGCCACACGTTGCTGCAATAGACGTCGCAGCGATAGTGCGCTTCGTTGGTGAATTATAAACCGCCTGTTGCTGTTGCTGCTCCCGTTCGCAATCTTGTTGCTGTTGTTGTCCGATTATTTCATGCGGCGTCACGGCATAGGCAAAAAAGTAGTTCGTACGCAGCAGACTGATGCCAACGGCTGCGATTAATGGCTACAAATTGTTTAAGAAGTAGAAGTAGAAGTAGAAGCAAAAGTAGAAGCAGAAGCAGAAGCAGAACAGACAAAATTAAATAAATGCAAATTGTAATTTATTTGTCTCGTTTCTCGTTTCAACCGTCCCGTACGTCCAACAGTTCGTTCGTCGTTCGGTAGCTTTGTACTTTGCGAAATATCAGTGGCAACAACAACACTCACCAGCAATGGCACTTGAACGTCAGCCAAATCGGTGCCTCCAAACTCCGACTGAGCGCTGCCGGAAGTGGTGCCCGTTGTCGTCGTTGCCAAAATGTCACCCGAGCGCAGCGCATCGATATCAATTTGCGTTTCAATCAATTTAGCTATGAAAATAGCTTTCGGCGCGTATGCATGCAACAACTTCGCACTTAGTGCGGCTGTAACATCGACGCCCGAGGCACTTTGCGCCAAGAGTGCCTGCAATGCAATCGTCTCCTCCGTGGTTGCTGGCATCACTTTATGCCGCTTGTAGAAAATTGTATTTTGCAAACAAAGTCTTGCTGCCAGCCAGAGCACATCGAGCAGCTGGCAGTGCAAAAGCACATATTTGTTCTTTGCCAGCGTCGTTGGTTGGCTACTGTTGTTGAGTGCCTGCCAAATATAGCGCTGCTGCAGAAGTGCATCAATGCAGCTGAGTAGCACCATCACAGCCTCCGTGGCCAGCTCATTGTCCGGACATTTGGACAGCAACAGCAGCAGGATCTTGACACGCGCACAACACCACTGAAGGAAGTTGTAGAGTATTTTAATGTGCTCCGAGCGCAGAAAATTGTCGCGCAAGAATTTATCTATGAACTTTGCATCAATGTAAATGAGTGCTGCCTTTTCGATATCGTGCAATCGAACGAGCAACGTACAAAGAGCGCGTGCCAGGTGCAATACAGACGCCATGTCTTCCAGACCAGCGTGCTCATGCACGGCCGACTTATGATCCGCATTGAATTCAATTGTTGCTGTTACAATGCCAATACGTGCCATGAGCACCGCACACGCAGCCCGTGCTAATGGATTTGGCTGCATGTAGTGTATGTGAGGATTATGTTGTATGCAACTATTACGGAATGTTGCCAACATTTGCCGTAGCGCAGCGTCGATAGCGTGCCTCAGCAAGCGTGCCATGTGCGCGTCGCCAATGCCATTGAATATCTTTTGTAGCTTATTCTCCGATTGTATCTCGAGCAGTATACGCATCAATTGCTGTGGCGCATACTCAGTGCCACCATCGTCATCGTTGGATTCTGTTGCGAATTTAATTAACTGTAATGGAAACGTGCATGTGCAGGCGCACGTATGCACGGCATTAGTAACAGACAACATAGTAGCATGTAAATGCCACGCACACCAGACACACACTCACATGCACAAAATAAATGTACATACATTCACACCCAACACACACATATACGAGTAAATCTATTAATGTTTATAAGGACATGTATTTATGCAAATTATAAAATTGCTTGAGAAATCGCAAGCGAGCACAGCCAAATCAAATTAGCCACGAATGAATAAAGCGAAGCGTATTCAAGCCGCTGCCATTATGCTGCGTGCCACTCACCTTTCCGAAGAGCCAACTCTCGTCAATTATGCGTGGCGGCTCCGGTAATGCAGTGAAGTCACTTGACGACGACGACGATGATGATGACGAGAGCATTGCGAACTCCTCCTGTTCCAAGTCATTCCAACTGGTTGGACGATATAATCAGAAATGAAATAAATGGAAAAAATTCAGCAAAATGTATTCAACGACCACTTGACTACAATTTTATATAACTAGCGCGCGCAATTGGTTATAAAAACAAAAATAAAAAACAAAATAAAATAAAGCAACATAAATTCGTGAATGGTAAAGAAAGAAAAACTCCACAAGTATTTATAAAAATTATGCATTATAGCTCAACTCGGCAGCTACTTACAGCATCAAATTCAGCGCACCGGCTGCGTTCTCTTCAGTCGCAAGACTTTCACAGATCGCGCGACGCTGTTGTGCGTTGCCCACAGCAGAGAACAAACGACGTGCCAAACGTTCCAACTGCAACTGGAGCGAGCGCTGGCCAGCGTGTAGACGATGCAAATGCCCCAGCAGGCGAAGAGATTTCGAAATCTCTGTCAAAGCGGTGCTTTCATCAGTATTTTGTTGCCGGCAAATATACAAAAGCAGACGCAGCAGCGAGCGTATCGAGTGCTGTAGAATGAAAGGCAAAAGTTGAAGGCATTCAAAATGTAAAAGAAAATAAGTGAAATAGTTAGCGCAGCACTTGATTATAATTTCTTTCAATTCAAATTCAATCAGGCGACTGTGTACCTTACCTTGTTCAAGAGCCGCACATGCTGCAATAGAGCGGCCTGCAGTAATGAGCTGTACATCGAGTTGGCCGTGCACAGATTGCAAAGGAATCCAAAGTGGTCGGCAATTAGGAAATTCAGGTATTTGCCATCATCGAATAGTTGGCGCACTTGTTGCGGCTGCCAGTCAGTTGGACGCCACTGTGTCGTACCACCGCATCGTTGCCATGAAATGAAATTAAATGAAAGAAAGTTGGAAATTAGTGCGTGGCGTTGGGTGAATCTGCAAATTATGCCTAGCGGCATGCTTCAACTGCATCTAGATTGCTTGAGTGGCAGAATGCTTCGAGTGCCGTTTTTTGTGCGCTTAATTAAAATAGTTTTTTTTTTTTTTTATAAGAGTGAGAGCCTCGAGTATGAGTGCGAGCGCGAGAGCTCGCGTTGACAGGAAAGAGTTGGCGAACTTTGCATTGTGGTAATCAGCACAAGTGCCGACAAAAAAGGGAAAAGTACTTGGGCTACTGTTCAAAGTTTAAAATGATTTATAAAGTGATTTTGAGCGTACAACTAAAAAAATAAATTTTAAAATTTTACCACTTTTGAAAAACCAAATGCTAAAAAAATAGAAAATAAATTAAACGTTACAAATACAACATGTATCTTTTGCACGCGTTGTTAGGCTGACCGATGAATATATTTTCGCATATGATGCTATACTTAATTTTGTAACCAATTCTATATAATAATTTAATTTTATACAACATACAAATCAAGTTTTTAGCGTTGGTAAGACACTTTTAAATTTATTCTGCATTAATTGCAGGTAAATTGTTTATTTTGAATAATTTACAAGTTGAATATTATTTAACGTTCAGCATATGAAACTTTTTGCATTTAAAGAAAATGCAGCCAGCAAATGAAATACTTATTTGCACAGAAGTGAAAACAACTGGAGGCCATGTGTTTAGTTACTTTACAGTATGGCCGCAACTAACGAGTTGCAGACTGACTAAATAAGCAACTTCCACACCAAGCCACCACTTTTTGTTCTCTACCAGTATGCAAATATGTCTATAAATGCTGTGGGTGTGCATATATGTATGTGTGTGTTTATCTGCGTATGTTTCTAAATGTGGTGAACCACAAAAATGCCACAAAATTACGACAGCCAACAAAAACAAATTTAAATCAGTAGCCACTTTTTTAAACCAAAATTCCCTACACCACACTGAAGAGCAACACAACGCAACGTCGCCTAAAATTTCAAATTAAACTAATGTACAGCACTTACGTTACTACGGCAAACTTCACGCAGCAGCGAACGCTGCACGGGCCACTTGAGCGCAGAGGCATGCGAAAGCAACACCAACGGCTCCGGCAGACGCATTGCCAACAAAAGCCTAAAGAGCGTCAAGAGTAGACGGTCGAGAGCAAAGCCTACGCTATCATCGTAACCACTAACAGCATAGCTGAGTAATGTGGGTGTGGCATTTCCTTGGCCATTATTTTCGTCGCCGTCGCCATCGCCGTTGCTGCTGTTGTTGGCGCCACCAATGCCACCACTACTCATCAAGAGTAAATTGTAGTATTTACAGAGAAATTCAGATTCGGTCAAAACCAAACGAAAAACTGATTGCAATGCGGCCTTGTGTAGTGAGCGGCAGCAAACGTGTTGGAGCGCGTTAACGAAGCGTACAACGAGACCGCAATAGGACGACCATGTGCATGTCCTGGTAATGCGACAACTGCTCCGTCGATTGTCGCCGAGCAACTCTGTGAGGCAGGCGACAAGCTTCTCGCACAAAACTTTTGCGAAATAGTTAATTTCGCTTATGGCGCTCACTGATGATGGCGATGTGATGGAAGCGGCTCTTGCTGCCGCGGCCAAAGCAACTGCTGCTGCCGCCGCTGCCGAAGATGTCGATGGTCCCTCGTGCAGCCAGTTTGATGTTGATGACGTTGCTGAAGCTGCTGCGCTTGTCGACGATATTTCCTCCTGCCGTTTTTCCCGCTCCGACATTGGTTTATTTTTCAAATAAAGTTTTATGTGATTTACTAAATAAATTTCCTCGGTTTTTAGGATTACATTTTCTAGGATAATCGTTGCATACGATAAATCACTAAAGTTACCAACATCCTTTTGTCGCAATCAGCCAGCCGGAGTCAACGTCGTCGTCATCATCATCATCATCATCATCATCATCACCAACACCAACACAAGCATCAACGGAAGAGTTGTTGGAGGCGACGATGTTTTTTTGTTGTAGCGCACAGTTGCAGTCATGAAAAGAAAGAGAAAGCATGCATATATTAGAAGAAGGAGTCAACGCATATTTGCCGTTTGAGTGCAACAAAGTGTAAAACTTTACATAAATTTGTGTGACAAAGTTGAATACAGAACATATTTTCCGGCAGTAATTACTAAAGATACTTTAACCAAACAAATGCACAAACCTAAGTGTAACACAACGAAAAATTTTATATTTAATTTGCAACGTTGCAGTTGCTTCTACACTTGATACTGCCTCTTGTCCTGTTGATGTCAGACATCGTTTCATTTTCAATTTCAATTATAGAAAAATATATTGCCGCAATTAAGTTACAACGTGCCGCAAATTCAAAGTGTCAGGGAGAGAATTATTTTTTCTTATTATTTTTTGATCGTTGATACATCTTTTTTGTTTTTTGCAAATTAAATAAACGTTAATTAGTTGAAGTTTTAAGCCTGTGCGCATAAATTACAAGTTAAATGAAGTTGAATGGCGGTCGTAAAAGAGAAATGACATGAAAAGTAAATAATATACCAACAGACGTGCACAGGAGGTGATGAGACAAGCAGGTGGACGTTAAAGCAAACCGACAAATGAGTGGATAACACTATTTCTCTTACCCATTTACTATCTCAGACTGTCAGTCTGTCATCTGTCCACATATTGAGTAGACTAGTGCATGTATGCCGGCTACGTACATAATGACGTATGAGTAACGCGATAGAGAATGAAACTGACATGGCAGAGACACTGACAGTTAGTCAGACAGTCACTTATTCAGTTTGCCTGTTGGACAGTCGGTGTTTTTTTACATAAGTGAGTGTGAGAATGAGTATGTAATTAAGTCGGTGGCGCTCGTTTTGAGCGAGGTATGCAGGCATAAGTAGTTTAAATGCTCATTAATAGTTGACACTGTGTGGCGGCTTAAGAGTGTCACGTATACGACGTGTTGCACATAAGTTGTGGCAAAAGGCAACACTCAAACAAAAAACAAAAAAAAAAACTCTAAGTAACTATATTCGGCATTGCTCAAGATTGAATACTCTTCAAGCCCACTTTTCAAAATGCTTTCACATTTATATTTTATCTTATAAATATGGCTTTCTTACGAAATTTTTATAAAAATAACTACTTATTTTAGAGACGTGTGAGGAAAGGGCAATTATTAACACCTGTTAACAAAAAACATATTTATTTATCCTATAAAGGAAATTGCAAAAACAAAGTACTTAAATCAAAGACATATGAAATGCGATAATGTAATCGTTTTCAATGTATGACTAAAACACAACATCAAATACGCACGTATACACACACTCACACTCACAAACAGTCAGTCGTCTGAATCAGATATAAAAATATGGCGACAAAATGAACTGAATTTTGTTTTCAAAGCTCTCATTTGTGAACTTGTTTTTGTTTTTTCCATTTTGAGTTTAGCATAAGCTGCCAATAAGCCGATTTATTTGCAGAAATTCAAAATTTAACAAGCGCCTCTGACTGACTGCTTAGTGGCAAAAAGCAAAAACAACAACATCAGCAACAACGATACTAACGAGCGTAGGCATAATAGACAAGTTGAAAACAACACAAATAACAAAATAATAACAATAATCATTGAGACACCAAAAACATGCAAACACTTACGCACCACCATCTAAATTTCTATACACATACACACACACACACCTACTAACATAAAACGGAAATTTAATGCGAATGAGAATCAATTTAAATTTGTTGTCAAATATATTGCCTCAAACAACCTCAAACTAACCAACTTACAAACAAGCAACCAAACTGGCAATCAAACAAGCCAACATATTTTTGACAGTCTGTTTCCTGTTTCATTGTATTTGTCTATGAGTATCGTCATTGCTCGTTGGCACTGTTGTCTGATATGGCATATGTTGCATAAATTGTGGTATTATTTCAATTATGCTTTCAATTATTGATTCAACATTGCTGCCTGCCTCGGTTTCAACTTTCTCTACCTTACTTGCCATAGGTACATCTAACTTTGATACTTGAGACTACACTGTTTTACATAAATTATTCAAAGATTTTGTGCAAATGGCATATTCAAGCGAGCATTAGACATATGTGTTTATGCATGTGAATCTAAAACCAAGCGAATCAATTTGTATACTTAAACGGCATTAATAGGTTTAAAAGTGAGTACGACGACCTAAGAACCCTAAAAGTCTAAAGGGAGAAGTGAAGCAAACGCTTTTTTACAAATTACTACAACTTTTTTCATCGATTATTATAAAGTTAACTCACCTGTTCAATTAGCAACTGCAGCAGAGCCATAAATTCCTTACTATCGGCAAGCACATATTTGCCATTGTTACGAAAGAATGCCTCGAGCAGAAAATAGCCGTGCCAAGACTCGACGCGTACATGACCGGCACGCATGGCACGACAAACGAGCGCATAAATCGCATCGGGATCCTGTATCGTTGTCGCTTTTGTAGACGTCGTAATTGTTGTCGTACTCCGATAGTGGTCAACATTGCTGTCCATAGTCGTATTTGTTGCGTTCAACTGTTGCACGCTGCGTTCATAGAGCAACAATAAGCTCAACAACTGCTGCGATGGATACGCATCAATGAACTTCTCCAGCATGCCCAGCACGACCTCCTTTTGTGTGTCTAGCTCAACATCTTCGACATTAGTCATGTCAGCGCCGCTTGGTGTAATCAGTGTTTGTGTCTCAGCTGACGTACTGTTGTGCCCCATAAAGAACAACTCATAACTTAGGGTTTTAAGTGCCAACAGTGCCACATCACGTATTGCAGCATTCGCAAGTAGATTATTTGTAATGCTGATGATTTTCGGAATCGTGATTAGTTTGCGATCACTTTTGTGTGTCAGCTGCATGAGGAACTTCAACATGGGCGGTATTATGATGGGCGCAGTTCTATATTTGAGTGAGAAAAGTTGTTAATAAAATGAAATGAATGAAAGGAGTACAGAAATAAGCAAACTAAAAATCTCATCAACTATAGATAGCACAAAGTCCGTACATAAATATTGGCTTCATTTCTGTAAAGCATTGACTATGCTCCTTGTACAACTCACTGCCATTGGTGATAGCTTGGTTGGTGGAAGCCGCCAACATTTTAGCACAAATGAAATTTTATTTGTTTGTCTGTCTCTCTGTCTATCTGGTTATCTGTAAATGTGTGTCTGTTCTATCATCAACAAAGGCAGCAACCGCCAAAGCCGGTAGCAATGGCAACAACAACAAAAATAACAACCGCTGCCGTTTTATGAAATGTAATTTTTGAAAATTAAATGGGAAAACATAAATTCCACAAAGTCGGGAAGACAAAGCGCTTGGGCAGGTAAAAAAGAGGCAGAACAGACGACAGTGCTGCAATAGTACAGCCAGTAAACTGAAAGAGTTGTCTGCCTTTTTTTTTTACCATGTTTTACAAAAATGGTGGACACCAATAACACCACTTCCCCTACATGCGCGCGATATCGCTTCCGTTTCCGCTTAGTTTACATCACGCTGTCGGACAACGAGAACGACTGTAATACTCTGCAATGCAAATGAAATACGCAGACACACAGACTCACAGACACCACACTCACCTGGCGATGCCGCTTTCAATTAAATCCAAATTGTTTAGAATTTGATCAAATATTACATTTTTCGAGTCGAGTATACTGTAAGTGACGTTGAGTTCCAGCAACTGTGAAAGCAGCTCCAGTATGGGCGCCTGCACTGTAGCATTTGATTTCATAAAGAGCTGACAAAGAGAAAAAGCAGACAAATAAAGATAAAAATATACAAATAACGATACTATAAAAAAGCTAGGATTTATTGAAAAACATGGCTTTGTAATAAATAAAATGTGAGCGATTTGAAACGCCGCGCATTTTTAATCAAACAAATTGCCGAAATCAATTAACGCTAAGTAAAAATGATGCCAATTCAAACTTACCGTCAAACAGTAGACGACCAGCGGCTCGAACAGCTTTATATGCTTAGCGCACTGAGCATCGACGGATGCATGACTCACATAGAAGTTTAAACCATGCACAAACAGCTCACCGCATGAAGCATTATAGTCCGGTATTGTGCCGCCGTAATTTGCATGCGTTTCAACTAGTTTGCTTTGACTTGGCGTCAACGGTGTTGTCGTTGCCTGTAATATTATTGGAGGGGTTATAGTCGAAGTAGTCTTTGTTGCCGACACACTTGGATTTATTGTTTGCAACATTGTTTGCTGCGCTGATGGCAACGATGACGTCGACATCCATATCGCTGCTGGCGACTGCGCTACTATAACGCTGTTGCGCTTTGCCACAAAGTACGGCCGTATGAACGTGGTATGGTAGTCCTCGTGCCGGTTTCCGTAATTCTGTGCAAATAAATATTTCAACAGTTGCCGCAGACATGCAACGCACTCGCCGGGCGCATAATTTATGAGCTTGGTCAAATAGTGTAGTATTTCTTCAATTAATTTTAGAACAGCGCTTGATGGAAAACTAGTTGCAGCATCACCCGCGCTCAATTGGGCTTGCGTCGATTGTGTTGTTGGCACATGGCTTCCAGCATTGTTGATGGTTGCCGCTGACGCTGGCACTGACGCTACAGTCGCCCCTGAACGCAGTTCAATGCAAAGGGAGAGCGTTTGTAAGCATGTTTTGAGTAGCGCAATTAATAAGCTTCCAGATTCTTGATTTATGGTTATCTGAAATAGTGAAAAAAAAAATAAAAATGTAATTTAATTAATAATTTATAATAATTCAACAAGAGCTGCGGGGTTCACTAAGCATTTAAGAGAATGACACTACGTTGCTTATACACACTCTATGTTGACATTAAGCCACGTACAATATTGCATAAAGTGCTCTTCGTGCTCCACAAAACTGCGCAAACTTTTTTTTACTGGCGTCATCAACGAAGGCGTCACCAAAGCCAAAAGTTAATGCAAGCAAAGCTATTAACAAAGTCAAGAGCCCAAACAACCGACACTTACACTGCAAGTCATTCAGTCAGTCAGTCTGTCTGTCTATCAGTCAAAGCATTTGTTTCATTTCATCTTTTGCGATTCATTGCCAAGCTTTGCTTTTACGCGCAGATTTACGCAGCATACGAAAAGTGTTGCATATAAAATGGGGGCAAGTACGTGGCTCTGAGCTGAGCTGAGCGTTCTAAAAGCTTGTACGCGTTTCCAACAGAAAACTAGCCATAAAAAAACCTTTGCGCGCACCACAAATGCACACATTATTCCAGTAGCTACATCAAGACAACCTCCCCCCCTCCCCAACACCATGGACTGAGCGTCTGAATTGCACGTTATGCTTCAAGTTTTGCCAACAAAAGTGCAGACGCCACGCCTTTGCTTGCACATTTTAATGCCATTGCACATGTACTCGTACACAATGGCTGGGATTTGATGTGGATTTGCACGCGCTCACTTACCTTGTAGCTGTCATTAGCACCTCTTAAAATGTTGTAAAGTTTCATGTAGACGTAATCGCTACCAAAGTAACCCAACGCTTGCAACAGCGCCGCCTCCCGTGCATTCGTAATCGTAAAAAGCTCTGTTTTTGGCGGCTTCGATGCATTCAGTTGCAGCGGTTTTTGCTGCGTAAAGATATGATAGTACACATTGAGCAGCTTAACACAGTGACCGAGCAAATACTCGACCGTCGATTGAAGTGCTGAACATGAATTTGCCGAACTGAGTGCAGCTCCTGCAAAAGAAATTCATAAAAACATAAATACAATAACCAAAGAAAAAAATAATAATAATAAAATAAACGACAATAACGGCAGCAATCAGCTGTCAATAAATAAACCATCATATTTGCAAATACTGTTGAGATGACAAACCAAAATTAAAAACATGTCAATAAAGAAAAAATAATAAAAATAAATCAGTGGAACCCCGTTATAACAAACTTCTAAATAAGAACACTGCTCAGATGTTGAAGAACTATCGAGTTTTAAATTAATAGCGCACAAAACAAATCCTAAGTCGAAATAAAATGATCTAGATGGATAACTTTATCAACAAAACAACATTTATTATATTTTTTTTTTTCTAAATCTCTTCAATTTTATTATATCGATGTATTACTGTATAAATTTACAAGCAAACAATTATGTTTAATGAATAGCAGAGAAATAAAAAATAATTTAAAAACGAAATTAAATAAACGAAAAAATAATGCACACATACACACCTTTTAAATATGACAAATGTAAAAAACGAGCTAGTGTACAAATAAATCAGTTTGTGAAATGTAAAATTATCCTATGACTTTTTTTTATTGGTGAAATGCAATATTCGAAACATTTCAATTTGTTTGTCAACAATTTTTAACGCACATTATTAAAAAAAAGAAGCGAGAAAGAATATTATTTGCAAATAAATTAAATTGTATGCACATAAATATTTATAAAAATTAAGTGTTGAGAGAGTAACGGACGCACAAAGGCACAAAGGGCTGCGACAGCACAATTCCATGCCACACGGTTTGTATTACATTCACTAATTAATTGAAAATCGCACATAATGAGACTCTCATTCGTGTCGCTAATTTATATTTATATTAATTATAATGCGCATTAAGCACAATCGCCTTAAAAACCTGATTGATGTTTATTATTTCACTTACATTTACGGACTTCCTTTTGGAAATCATCCGACAATGTCAACTACAATATTCAAGCAGTTACTTGCATTTAAAAATATCGTTTTGCATTGCCAAATAAATTAAATTGCACGAATATTTCAGCATTAATTGTCCATTTTTTATTTACATTGGAAATTTTTTGCGACTTTGGAATCTGTATTAAAATTGATTTTGGCAAATAAATTGCATATTTTTTGAGCACGTCAAAAATCATTTAAATATTGAATACACAAAAAATGTGTTGTTCAAATGTAGCTACAAAAAACAAAAACAGAGGTGAAAGTAATTTTTGTGCAATCACTGCCAGAAAAGCAGACTATTTGACACGCATGCATTTGCATAGCATACTTTTGGGCAGTACAGCTGCTGAAATGTATCGTTTGTTGCGTTATCAGTTTTAACAGAAGTCTCAATGATTATTTTAAATTGATACATGCCAACGGACAAAGGACACACCGATAAACAGAATTTATTTAAATATCCAACAATTTTGCAAAATTTCCATAGAATAGTTTTAGGTGCTAAAGTGCTTTTAGCGGAAATTATCTATTCTGCATATTACTTCACATAAATGAAATATTTTGTCATAGTTGTCACGTATGTATATGTACGTGTGTATCTTTATGTACATACATTTATGTATGGCTGTGTATATGTATGTGTAAAATTGTTTTGAACGAACAGAACCAAAAAAAATATATATAACATTTAATGGTTTATTAATAATTTAATTACTTTTTGATTATGGTAGATTACATTAGTGCAATACAGAATTCGCGGCCGGCATAATAAATAATCTGAAAAATGACAGCACTAATACATGAACATAGGCCACCAAATCGACTAACATCATACTATATTATTACATGCGTACACGTCTATGTGTCATGGGTGTGTTTGTATGTGTGTGTGTATGTACATGCACTAATGAAATAAAGTTGATGTTTGGTTTATATTGTGTAATTTTCCAAATTGAATTGAAATGTTTATTAGCATTTTTTTCGATCACTTTTTTCAGTTATTTTTTTTCGCCAATTTTAATAATGCTGTTGAAAATATTTATTTAATTAAAAAACACCAAAACATGTAAATGCACTAAAATTATTTACCTCTTTCAATAATTATTGAAATTATTACCGTCATTTTGTCATTTTTTATAATATATAAATAGTGACTAATATTTAGTTTTGTTATCGGCTTTTTTTTGTTCATTTTTTGTTTGGCACACTTTGTTAATTTCTGTGGCTTTTAAATGGATTTCTCACCAATCGAATTATGTACTTGCTGAAATAATTTACGACCGGGTTTTTCTCACTTGCAACCGCTACCCATGATTATTTTTTTTTTATTTTAATTTTATATTCATTTTTTCATTTGAGAATTTATGCTAATTTCTTGTTTGCATGATTAAAACGCAATTGAAAAAGACACAAGGAAAAAAATTATGGAAAATCTATTTAACAACAAACAATTAATTAAATTGATTTACGCGCAAAAATTATATTTGCTTTAATGAATATTTACGGGCAAAATGAGATGGGAAAAAAATTCAAATTTAACTTTAATTCATTTATTGTAAACAAAATTAGTGCGCTTTATAATTACAACATTACACAAATACAATTGAAATAAATTAAGTACAAAATGATTGTTAACTATAAGCTTTGGTATTTTTGAATGACTGTACTTTTAGTAAGAGAACCCATATAAGTATGCAACAATATTTTTTTTAATTTTACTATTGGTAAATATGAAAGGAAGAGTACTTATAATGCCTTTAGACAACTCTAAAACAACAACACACACTTCGCAATGTTCGCATTAAAACAAATCAGTTTTCTTGTTACAGTCCCGACAAATGTTACGACACTATATAATTTTGTATACAGTTGGCACAAGCTTAAGACGAATCAGCTCAGCTATGCAAGTTATATTAGTTTAGTTCTAAACAGCACAGCTGAATTCGACTTGTATCGAAAAACATTGGTTATTCACTCACCTGCCATTAATTTGCCCATAACATCAATCAAATCGTTCTGACAATTTAAGTCCGCAGCTGTTGCATTATTGTAATATGAGAATTTCATGCAAATTTCCATAAAATTATATTCGGACCAAGCGCGTTCGAACATGACGTAGTTGAAGTGACGCAGCAGCAGGCGCAACGCATAAATGATGCCAAACTGTAAGCAAACAAGAAGGGAACGAATGTAAGTAAAATCGAATGTAAGTAAACAAAGCAATTAAATTGTGGCATACTTTTTGGAAGCAACAACATTTTTGGTTTTCATTTTTTCTCTTTCTTTTTAACAAATAACTTTCAGGCAAATTAAATTGCGCGCAAGACGAATAAATTATTTATTTAACTACAACGAAAACATCGAAAATAAATAAACCAAAATTCAGCGGCACTTTTAAGTGACTAGTGCGTTCAGAAACAGGCATCGCAAAAATTGTGCAAAGTTTCGTAGTCTGCCGTAGGCGTAGGCGGCATATACACAAATAAAAGCTTTATACAACTTTTTTTTTTTGCCTTTTTTTATGTTTTAGTGCTCAGAAAACAAACTTCGGTCCGCCTTGCTGTGATGTTCATTGCTTGTTTTTGGTTGATTTTTTACCAATCGAATCGGTTAAAAGTAGCGACGCAAATATTTACCTGCAAATTTTTATCATTCAACGTCATCAATTTATTTGTCATTCGATACAAAACTTTCGCCAAAACTTTTTCCTCTTGCGCCATTTGACGTTGAAACGAAAAAACATTGCCGCCACAGGCGTCCACACAGTTACCAACACCACTGCCAAAGACGATGAACGCGTCCCACGTTGACAGCGAGTTGCTGTTGATGCTGTTACCATTGCTGTTCCCGCCCTCCTCGAGTATCGTCGACGACTCCAACTGTGCTGCATTTGCTCTGAATAAATTACGCAACGTCACGGACATACTGCCAAATATCCGATAGTCGAAAAAATCCCAAAGCAAATTGAAATTCGTTTGCTGGGTTTCCAACGGTGGCGGCAACGACGATGGCGACGGCGAGGCAGCGGCGTAGGCGTTGTTACTTGCATCACGTTGACTTGTTGTGTGCAGCGACGTGTTTTGTCGTTGCTGCTTCGATGTTTGTATTATAAATCGGCAGAGACATGCTGCTGCATGTTCACGTACGCGTGCATCATCATCGCCAACCAAATGTAAAAGTTCATCCAGAAATTTTGTCTACCAGAAAAAGAAAATAAAAAGTATTTACTTAGATCAAGAAAGTTGATATGGTAATGCTTAAAAGTTGTAAATCAAAATAGGTTTATCCACAAAGAGCCTGCAAGAAATAGGGCGGCTCGATACACTATATAAGTAAAATAAAGTTTGGCTAACAAACAAAAAAAAAGGCAAAACCAAAAATGAATCATGCACACAAAAAGCTGAAAATATTTGGAACTCTTCATAAACTATTTTTGAAATAAACTTATCAACTTATATTTTTTATATAAATAATACTCAATGTGGGATCAAACCCTTCTCCTTTAAGAACTAAATAAATTATAATGTTAATTTTTCAAGATCGTAATTGTAGTTTAAGGAAGAATATCTGCTATGTTTCTTTTCAGAATAAAACTGCGTCTCAACGAGATAGACACAATCACAGTCATTAATTCATAATACATATGTTCAAAGACTGCGTGATTTGCGGGGATTTGATTCTCGCTTCAATCTTCATCTTCATCCAAATGATGAAGATAATTTATCCCTTTTTTTTTACCAAATCATTTTCAACAAAAACTCAATGTCTTGTTAAAATAATGCCAAATAAAAAATTTAAAATGAACAAATTTTCAAACAAAAGCACTTGACTGCACAAAAGTTTAATAAAAGCTTCCAACATATCGGCTTCATATAATTTCCTACTGTCACTTAAGAAAAAAAATAAAAAAACAACTGCTAAACACGAAACACAATCAAAAGAAATACTTCCACTTGCTCACACCGATACACACAACTGTAGAGTACAAACAGCTCTTCAAGAATAAATACGCTTCAGTTGTGTAATAAGCGATTTAACTACTTACCTCATAAGTGCAGACAATGTCATCGTGCGCGGGCGCCGTCGATGCGGCAGAAGCGTACAAGTGCATGTCGTCAATACTGCCGCCGCCGCTGCCTCTTTTACCATTGCTGTTTCCATCGCCGTCATTGTCATTGTCGTACGAGTGGTTCATGTCAAAGTCACAGCCAGCAGTTTCATAGTACGTACGCAAAAGATCGTAATTTAAATTCGAAATAACTTCAGCGTATTTATTTTGGACCAACCAATATTTATTGTGATGGCAGAGGCGAAGTTTGCTTAAGAGCAATTTTGGTGATATAGCAGCAGGAAGAGAAGTTAAGGCTGAAGTAGATGCCGACGTCGGAGACGGAGCTGGCTCATTATTGTGCTTGCAATACGATTGCAATTGAAAATCATTCAAAAGAGCAACTACAAGCTCATCATTATCAGTGAATGGCGCCGTTCGAGTACATGTCCAACTTGCTGAAGTTGCTTTACATGCGTTGACAGTCGCAGCTGACGCCATCGCACTGCTGCCACTAATGCTGCTGCTTATGCGAACAGTTCCTGGCCCCAAGTCATATGCATGCATCATAGCATCGTTAGTGTGCCTTTGTTGCTGCTGCTGTTGCTGAGTGCTTAAGGCATTATCCTGCTGCTTTTCTTGTGCTGAAGTTTGTTTGCCAAATATTTGTCCTGCTGCTTCTACTGACGCTGTTGTTGTTGCCGCTGATGCAACTGCTGCCACTTCTTCGTCTTCTTTAGCTGTTGTTGCTCGCTTTTGTTGCTCATTTCGTTGTTTGCCCACTTTAGAACGGCATTGTTGTTGTTGCTGCTGCTGCTGATGAGCATGATAATGACATGGTGGTCCTGTCAAATATTTGGACACCACATGTGGAAATATCTTATCGAATGCATTCAATGCCTGTATGACCACTGTGTGAATCTCATCCTCCAAGCCCTGCACATGAATGAAACGAAAGAAAGAAAAATAAGAAAACTTAAATTTGAAGTAGTATGTAGTAAAATTGTGCAAAATAAGTATAAAACGCCTTTTTTCGGCAACTATTGTCGTTGTTGTAGTTTTCATTTCTAAGCGAATTTGTATTATATTGTTTGCTCTGCGTTTGCTTCTAACGAATCCTTAACAAGCTTTTCCTACACTGCTTTCCCTAGCACCATTGTGACTACAAAGAATTTTCTACAATAGTTTGTCTACTTTTCGCTCGCTCTAGCTTCAAGTGCCATTGAGATGGATTTCGAGCGCTATTATATGAAGCACTAATGTGATTTTCAGCTCATGTGCTTAGTGACAATCGGCTTGTATGTGTGTGTTTATACAAATATTGAATACTTGCCCACACACACACACACACATACACACGCGCGAACACATTCTTGTCAATAAAAGCAGTTTTTTTCAGATTAAAAAATAAGAACTTTAAACTTTCTATAATACAAGAAGGTGATAAAAGCGTTACCGTCTGAGAAATGCCACCAACACGAAACGTTTGCCACAGCGGAACGAGTGAACAACTCAATTTATTATAAAATTCTCACAATCAATGTCATTTCCGTTTAAAATTGCTATTTTCTGCTTTGGTAATGCTGAATTATTGAATTCAATACATGAAGTAGCAGTGCTAAAATAAAGCAGAAGAACAAAAAATAAATAAAGAACAAAAAAATAAACAAACAAAACCGATGTGCAAATGCTCAAACAGGCTCCGTCCCGAGACAGTAATCAATGTAAGAGTTATGCGCTGCTTTAACTGCTGCCACTGTTGCTACACTTTTCTCCGTTTTTAGCGTTCAAACACGCTGAGTTTTACTACAATTTTCTTATGGATTTTGTTTGGGACAAGAGCTTCCTGCTACTCAAACTGCTACACTGCTTCCTGCAAGCAAATGGCGTTGCTCGCTACCCTTTAGGGGCATTTGCAGTTGCAAAGCGATAAGAATTCTTTTATTTTCCGAATGCAATGCCAAGCGAATGCCTCGAGTCAGCAACGAGTAACACTATAGCTCTGACACAGACATAAGTACACACACACACACACATACACGTTCACAAACGCAGACATGTTATGCTATACTAAAATATGTACTAAAATAAGAGCATGCAAAAAAGAAATGGCGATGAGCTAACGCGCATAGGTGTATCTGCTAACGTACCAACAAATATGTGTGTGTATGGTTGTGTTTATGTTGGTGTATTATGTTTGCTTGTATGTGTTAAAATATGTTAGCTTGTTGGTTTAACACAAAAAACAGCAAAAAGGTGGAGGCGCATATTTATAGAAAAGATGACAAAAAAAAGTACAAGTAAACTAAAAGAGAATTTAAAAAAGAAAAAACCATATTAAACTATCACACACATGAAAAAAAATGAAGCGAATAAAAAGAGTGTACGAGTTTGTTTGTATAATGAACATTTGTGACTTTATGCTTTTGTTGAACAAGTTTAAACAAACGCTCACACACACATTATGTGTGTGTATGTGTGTGTATGTACACACTCATGCAAGTGTGACGTACTTTAATATGGGGCAAGGCACATTTCCATTGTAAAACTTTTGCAATGAACGCCTAAGGCTATGCTACACTTTTTCTTTTCATTTTTACTGACTGCTTGGCGGTTTGAGTTGACATTCAAGCTGAGAAATTATACATTACAGCAAAGCTGCCAAGTTGTTATTATGAGGTGAAGGTCACTTTTTACTTCGTCTTTATATGAAAAGGTGCACAGTTTAACTCATACGCACCTTCAACAAGATGGCCAACAAATGTTGGAGATTAAGGCGCGCAGGATGTAAGAGTCCAGCACCAGTACTCTGTATAAAATTTCCGACAATCATTTGCACGCCGCCACGTAAAATAGGATCAGCATGCGCATAGAAGTGTAACACATCTTGCAGTTGTTGTTGTGTTGGCACGGTGGCAGCATTCGGATCAGTTGGACTCAGTTGGGGCAAACATAGCGGCACAAATGATGCGACATTACTTTTGCGTATCGATTTAGTGCGCTTAGGCGGTCGCGGTGGCAGCATGCTTGGCGGTGTATCTGCCGTTTCCACAGTTACCGCATACGATGACTTCGTGTCGGCAAGCGCTGGCGTAACAATTTCGGACTTAGAGAGCAACTTGCTCGTTGGCTTCGCCACCAGTTGTTGTTGCAAGAGCACCGGATCAGCACTGCGACTCAGCTTTGGCTGATCGTGCAGCAAATGAGCACATGTGCTTTTGCCAAAGTGATCGTCTTTAATCTCGAGCATCAACAATTCATCAGCAAAGTCATCATTAAGGCCAACGACGCCAGCAGTTGGAAATAATGATTTGCGTGCCAGATCAATGCAATCTTTACCCTGCACTTGTTCATAGTCCGCCGACAACTGCGACCCGCTTGAATCGCTGCCACTGTGCTTCTGGCTGGGACTGCCGCTGGCGCTGCTTGACTTGGAGTTGCTCTGCGATGGTGTGATAAGCAATTGTAATTCTGCTGCGCTTATTTCCAATGTTAGCTGCAGTACATGTGGCATCAAACGGACACACTGTGCAAACACAACCAGCGATAGACTTTTGATGGACACACGAGTCACCGCATCCTCTTGCAGACCGCCCGGCTGACCAGTGAGCAGGAAACGCGCAGCAATCAAACGTGCCGTATAACAAATAATCGCCTGCTCATTAATGCTGCCTATCTTTGCTGTCAGCAGCGGCAGACCGACAATGTTTTGCCTCAGCGGCGAACTGTCTTCGAGAAATGGATTTGCTGTAATAGAAAGAGAAAGAAAACATAATAAATAGTTGCTAGCTATTTTAGTTATATTTAAGAACTTACCATTTAACCGCTTGTTTACCACAATGGCTGGCCCGATTTCCTCAGCACTGCTGCTACATTCGGCAGCCGTATTTCGCGTATTTGTATCAGCTAAGACCGCAGTCGATGCCGTTATCGATGCTGTAACCGAATACGAATCATCGAGCGGCGTGGCGGGCAACGAGAACGTCGCACGTTCCGGCTGTTCGCTACTCGCTAGCGATGTGGTTGACAGCGTATCGCCACCAAGCGAAAGCGAAGCGGTCGAGAGCGCATCAGACTTATCCGAATTGGGCGTTGGTCGCAATGGCAACGTCTTAGCGCCGCTTGATTGACGATTGAAGAGTTTGCTAACCGACTCAGTAGCTAAAACAGATAAAAATACCAAATACATACATTCGTCTTTTAAAGAATGTTTGAAAGTTGGTGGCAAGCTGAATATTCTTGCCGTATTGACACTAATTCCTTTCAATGTTTGACTGGTCAATTGTTGTGGCGCATGCAAGCCACATTACTATGCTCTATGTCTTAAAAAATTAAACAAACTACTTAAAATTACGTCCAAGCGGCCAACCGTCGATCTCTCTGTTTGCCTATGCCGTTCATGCCACAACCGCTTCCGGCGATTGTTTTTAGTTGCGAGTAAGCAACAACGCGAAACTTTGACAGACGTGCCATGTTAAAAACTTTTCAAACACGATAAGGCAATAAAAACGAAGGAATGAAAGGCAATACGAAAAGTAAAAAATAAAAAAAATATTAAAAAAAACAACAACAACAATACTTATAAAATACAATTTTAACTTTCGTTCTCTTGCTTTGGAAATTAATTTTAAACTTAAATTTTGCACAAGAGACGAGCAGCATTAAACTTGGCTGAATAAATTGTTGTTATTTGTTTCACATGCAAGCTGTTTAATGGATTTTCCGGCAACATGCAATGTTCTGGCCTTAATTTTTTAGTGTTTGGTTAGCTTAAGCATCAAAAATTTGATACCCGCAATCTCAAGCAGTACGAAGTATACAACTTTTTGTATGAACGTAAAACGTACATTTAAACAATAGCAACTTGCAACTTCATACAAATACGCTTTTAAATGGCTGCAAACGCACTTCCGCTTCATGCCTCAAACGCACATAACGAAGCAGCAGATACATACACCAGATATGAAGCACTTTTTTACATATGTATGTACGTATGTGTGTTTCGTGTTTGTATTTCTTGTCGTAGGTGCCAGCGAGAACTTTCATTGTTAGTTACGTGCCGCAACACAGGCGCGGCTCACCCCCTGCCCAACCGCTGCCAAGCGGGAGGAAACGGAAGTGGAAGCAGCAGCAATGGCGCACATTCAGGCAGTGTGTGTGTGTGTGTGTGTGTTTCTGCCAAAGTTAAATACAAGATAATGCTCCACGAACACAAACAAAGATTATGCAGTAAAAAAAATTTGGCTCACCGACACACACACACACCCACAAGTACACTTACTTATAAGGTTGCTTTTAGTTCATATATAATTACACCGAGTTTTTTATGGCTTAATAGTTTGTCTAACAAGTTGAAGAGCAACCAAAAAACGAAAACATTTTCCTCATGTTTTACTACAAAATCAAGTTAAAAACAAAAACAACAAAAACATACCACCCAAAAAATATTACAACATGTTAGGAGAGAAAAAGCTAAATAGAAAAAAACAAATCATACATTTTTTTTTTATCTTCCTTATGTAATTTCATGCAGAGACAATGCATATGCATTTTATGACAACAACAAGGATAACAACAACAGTATGCAAACAAAAAAAAAAAAAATGTGTGCTTAGCACGGTTATAGAAAACAGAACAAAAAATACAATGCAAGCGGAAGAAGAAGAAACAGCAGCAGCTGAATCCGTGAGAGAATAAAAAAAAAAAAATCGTGAGATAGCAAATAAATAAACATGAATAAACACACAGATACATAAACACACAAATAGGTATGTGCATATGTATGAGTCTAGATACATGCAATTTGAGTAACCGCATTTTATCACGTAACCCATTTGTCTTAACCACTTTGTTGCCAACTTGCAGTGAGATGCGCTATCCAAGCCAAGCGAAGAAACAGTCGCAGGAAAAAAAAAACGAAAGAAACAACAATAACAACTAACACGAATGCAATGTTTCAAGCTTAAGCCGCAAAAGTAGCGTGCACACTAACAGCAACATCAGTTACAAAAACAAAAACAAAGCATTGCATACAACTACAATGAGAACAAAGCGCGACAAGTACTTCTCATGACATAGAAACGCCGGATTTAAGGCAACATTTACGTCAAGTGACTCGTTAGGCGTTGCACATGTGAATTAAAAAGTGGTATTAGAACAGTCTAGTGGTGTACTACATACTCCCTCCTTACGTATAACTCACACACACACACACACATACATATACAATTGCACTTCTACACGCCCACAACTCACTCGTTTAATTAGTACTTCCGGCTTCGCTTTTTAGACTTCCTTTTGTTTATTCAGCTTGACAGATCTCGTTTTTCTGCACTTTCATTGTTTCTCTTTTGTAGCAAATGGCTGACTTTCTCTTACATTGTGTCCGTTTGTTAAAACAACCACACAGTCAGAGAATCTTTCACTTTGCTCTAACATTTTAAGCCTTACTTTGGTCAATTATTCTCATGTCAGTTACACGTGCTTAACAATCGTGCTCAGTGCTCTAATTTGTCACTGGCGTTTATGTGGGTAAAGAAATGTCAAGTCAATATCAATGACTGATCAGAACCATTACGTGGTTTACGAATTAAACATTCTTGCAACTTTTCTCTGGACTCATATGATTTTACACACAGTAAGACATTTTTAATATCTTAATATGCACACACATTGCACTCGAAACTAAATGCACAAGAGGATTAGTGATATTCATTGGTCTATCTATATATATCTGATATATGTATATACCATCTCTCTGTTTTAATGTAGGCGAACTCAAACTGTTTTTGGAAATTTCTAAGTTCCAAATGAAACTAGCAAGCTTTATACGTATAAAATTTAATACGCCCTTGCCACTGAAAATGTTCAGGGTACAAAATTGGGAACATATATTAAAACAACTTTGTGCATTTCATAGTCTATTTATCATGCAATTTGTAAACAATTTATCAATACAATGGCTCAATATGCAAAACTAAAACTATTTTATACAAAATGCACTGAAAATATCAGCCGCTCATCAGCACATCATGAACATGCACAACAAAATAACAACAAATGCGTTCATAGAGTTCACATATTGAGTGAAAATTCAATGAATACGCAAATAGAATTAAAAGCAAATGGCAAATATTGTATGCCTTCGACATTGTCGTCATCAACGTTGTCGACATCAGCGTCAGCGCCGGAGTCAACGTCGTCGTCGTAAATGTTGCTGCCACCTGCGCTCTTGTAAATATTATTGCAGCTAACACCAGTGTTGTTGTTATTTTTGCCCTTGTTCTAGTTGTTATTGTCTGTCATTGTTGTCGCTATGACAACAGACAATAAAGCAAGGGCTCGACGCTCGTAGAGCAATCAGAACAACAACTGCAAAGGCAGTTGACGAATAAAGGAGACGATGTTGCTGCTCGTTTCGCTGATGACATCACGTTGCCAACAATCTTCAGTAGAACTAATTCTATTTGAACTGAAATAATTTGACGGTAGCGTTCAAAAGTGCATGAACAAGAAATGTATCAAGAGTATGACTCGATTTAAATACGCACGCAATGGGCTTACTTTGCTTACGGTTCATTAAATCACAAATGCAATTGTCAAAATGGCGAAGTGGTAAAGGATTCTAGTCGTTTTGAATCGGAGTGGATGCTGCCCTTGTCATAGCAAATAATTGGCAATGAAACAAAATCATTTCTCTCACATTTCGCGTACAATTATCCAAATTATTTTATTGCAATACACAAAAATGTTAACTATGGAGCACAAAAGACTACAAATTGGAAAATCGTCAGTAAGCAAACCAAAAAATATTTATTAGCAATCTGTCGGTGGCGGTCGGTGGCAATGGTTCGCTATACGAAGGCAAAATCAATTAAATGCAATACAATTGAAATATGCGTTTTAGTAATTCAAATTGTTTCGAATCTAACATTGGAAACATAAAATAAGCATAGGAGTTTTGTGGAAGAGGAGTGTTATAAATGCAACATTATGTAACTAAAATGTTTGTGTGATGAAAACATTGAAACTTATTTCCATTAATGCCAACGGTAGCAAATATTTGCTATTTTTTTTTTTTTTTTTTGTTTATTAAGAACTAACTTTCCACTTGAAACGCTAATGTGACAAGCCGAACTGCAAAAATACATAAATATGCCAAAACAACAATTTTGCTACACAAAATTAAATTGAAAAGTTGCGTTTGACTTCACTCACCTGCATTTGAATGTGAAATCAAATTATTGAAGAACGAACCGATTGTATCGCTGCTACTCGCTTTGCTAGCTTCTGTTGCATCAGTTGCAGCGGCTGTTGTTGCTGGTTCTACGGCAGCAACGCCTGTGCCACCACTCTCATGCAAACCACCAATTGTAATTTCTGCATCGAAATCGATGCTATTGAAGGATTCATTGTCGATGTCACTCAAATGTTGTGATTTGTCATCACTCGCGGGTGCGTTGAGTACATTTTGCAATTGCAATTGCGGTACACCCAGCAGCGGCTGAGACGGCTGCTGCTCTGTTTGTGCGACATTTTCGTCTGCCATCATCATCGATGTCGTTTTCATCGTTGTTGTCATTGTCGGTAACGGGTTTGACTTGTCGTTGCCTGACTTAGCATCAATGGCAGCATCAATCAGATTATCGACATCGACTTTTGTTGTCAGCAATTCAGTTGAACGCTGATGTCGCCGCTGCTGCTGGTTTTGTGGTTCATTTATTTCAGAAAGCGTTGTAAAATCGTCATCCTCTTCGTCGTCCGCAGCAGTCTCAAATTCAACATGATCATTGTAGGCAGCGTCGGCATCAGCGTCGGCATCGTCATCGTCATCACCGACAACACATTCACTTATGCTACGCGCTGAATTGCGGTTGCCTTTGGAGCCTATTAAAACAAACATGCAAATAAAATAACTAAGCCTTAGTCAATTTTCTACACCTTTTCTATATTGCCTTAAAGTATGCCCTAATAATTTTGCACAATTGAAATCTAGCGCACACACACGAACAAATGCGACATTTTTATTTTATTTCATGCAAATTTGATATTTTTTTTTTTTTTGTTTTTTTATTTATTTAAACTCTTATTTGTTCTTAGTTCTTTTTGTCAGTCAATCAGTCAGTGAATCTGCCTTTGTTTATCTGGCTCTGACATTTCCACATGACTTGTACTTGCACACAAACAAGAGAAAGTAATAATACCATTGCCAACGCTTCCCTGCTACCCTAATACCACTTCGCTTACTATTCGCTAGATAAACTATTCTATTATTTATTTTACCTTCATCATCTCTGTTGACATCATCAGCAGTAGCAGCAACGACATTAATTCCCACGGTATGCCACGCTAGTTGTTGTTGCTCTTCTCGAGCTTCTTCTTTTTGAGGATGTTGTTGATGTCGTTGTTGTTGTTGTTGAGAAACCTGCTGCTTAAACAGCATTTTTGCATTTGAATTTTTTTGCATTCCTAATTTATATGCAACTTGGCCAACAGACGTCGACTCTGGATCTGCAGTTTGTGTTGGTGCTGTTGATGTCATCACCTCTGATGGCGCCAACGAGATCTTGTCGCTCGCTGACAACTCCAGGACGCTTGCTAGCAATGCTTGCTTTTGCTGCTGTTGCTGCTGTTGCTTTGCAACCATTTCGTAATTTTTCAATTGGAATATTTGATTTTTTAATGATTTCCTTCGCCGCAAATACTCATTGTGTTGCAATTGTTGATTGCATAAAAGTTCTCGCAAACTTTTTGCCATACCTGCTGCTGCCATCAACGAGGTTGAACTGCTGCTCGTGCTGTTGCCACTTACTTCAAGTGCCTGTAGTACAGCATTGATGACCTCGAGCGCTGCATTTATAACGCCATGATTCGTTGTGCTACTGACGCTCAGCAGGTGCAAACAATAATCATAAATTTCAACAATTTGTTGACATTCGCCTGTAATTGTTCCTCCAGTTGTCGTTGCTATTTTTCCCATTGTTGTTGTTCTTATTGGCACACTGTTTGTTTTATTATTCTTAAATGAGCCATCCTCGGTTTTGTGATGAGGCGCAATCGAATCACTGTCATCATTATAATCATCTGCAAAACCCCGTATGTTCAACGGCAAAAGCAGTCGCAAAAAACCGAGTGCCCCAAGTTGCGTAGACGGCTTCTGATCACTGAGAAGCAATTCTACAAATATTAAAAAAATTTAATTTTAAATCCATTTCAATTATTTCATTTGATTTCGCTTAAATCAACTATATTAAAGACACTTATCATAAAACTTTATCAATCGCCACCCTGACTAACTTCATTTCAATTTCCTCAAAACTTTTGCTCACAACGCATACACATACATACAAACAAATACAGATTAAACATATACTCACACTCACATTCAGAAGCACAACGCGCAGTTTCATATTCGAATAGAAATTTCTACGTTTCGCACTTCAAAGCTTTATATATTTTGTAACAAATTGCCGCCAATTAAATTTATCTCGTTGGCAACTTTTCATGTGTTCGTACGCATTTATAAACTCATGGCAAGTCGTTCTACTCCAGGCAACTATTGAAGGTTTACAAGTTGCATTGAGTACGTAACAGATTTGCTTAGCTGACTACGCTTATTTGATTGTACATGTGTTTTTTGGTAAAAAAAGATTTGAAATCAATACCTTTGGTTATCAAAAACGTTTCTTTACTTCTATATTTTAAGCATATTAATTTCAAATGATCAATAAAACCTCTATATTATGGAATAAAATAATATATAGACTGTATAAATAAAAATATTGTATATACGTAAATTTTATATGGAACCTCTGCGTTAAATCTTTTTGACCCTGACCGCAAAAAATTTTTTTATAACCTACAACACAAATTTCTACTAAAAAATACTCCCATAACAAAGTCGCTTTGAAAGTTTCTTACTCAATTAGTGATAATTTTCCCCAGAGGCGGAATCTTGTTGGCAGCTCAAGCATACTTTTTAAACATTTATAAAGAAAAACTTATTCAAACCAATGAAAATATGTTCGTAAAATGTTAAGCGAATTAATATATATGTTTTTATATATATAAATATTTTTTTTGGTCTCGACCAAATTATAAACTCAATCATACATACATATGTAAGAGTGCAAACATTTTTGTCCTTGGCTCGTGTTGGTGTTGACTTTCAACCAAGTAAACCAACAGAATTTTGCTAGCAACGAACCGCCATGACACGCCCACTCCTTACGATGCCTTTATAAACTTTGCCGTTTCATATGTATCAATTAATTGAAGAAGTAACCGCAAGAAGAACTTTTACACTTTGTTTGCGCTCTTTTAGTCATTTAGCAGTGGAAAACTTTCAAAGGCGGTTGGAGGCAAAACTTGTTTGTCGTCGCAAATAAAGTGGACGAGTATAAGTGTACATGTGTGAGTGAAAAGGCGACAAATTAAATGAAGTCTATTAGCAAAGCAGTTAAACGACGTATAAGAAATAAAACTTAACTGTGAAAAATAAAAAACAACAACGCTAGAGATAAGGTAAATCGTCTTCAAAGTAGCTTATGATATTTGGAACGTGTCACTATAAAATTTTTTTGTTTAGAGTTGCTGTATTTATGCTTGCTTAAGTGTTAAATGATGCGCTTTTTTTTTTTTTTGTTTTCCAATTAAAAAATTATTCGATAACTCGAAGATTCGTCAACTCGAATATACCACAAGGTGAAAAAAAGCATTAAAGATTCCAAATAAAAAATCTTAAGATACATATATGTCGATTATTCTTTGAATTTTTTGACAGACACGTAGCAAAGTAACATTTTTAACTTGCTTACATACACAGTCATACACTGCCAAACACATAGAAATGCACTAAAATGCACACATATATACATAGTATGTATGTATATGTATGTATATACTATATTTTTTTATTTCTTGCCTAGCGGCATAAAATGGCTGTGAACGAAAACGACGTCGACAACGACAACGACGAACGTTTTTATCAGTTGACTATGAAATATTCACAGAATGACAACTTGATTGACAGCATTGCAACGCCACCCTAGTCATTGCCGCTTGCTGCTATCGCTTATGATTGCAAGTTAAATGCATTTTAAAGGCTCTGCGCCAAAGCGCAAATAGCACAGCAGCAGAACAGAGACAAAGAAGAAGAGATATCAGACAGAAGGCAGGACACGAGGCAAGCAACTGACTTCGCTTTTATATGACAATCCTGACAACGTTGGAAAATATGTGTGTGGGAAAGAAAACGCTGCTTTTGATAGTAAAAAAAAATCAGTAAGTTGGATGGCATATATGTATGTAAGCATTACAAAAATACATATGTAGAGCAAAAATTAAATAAAATGCTTTGCGCTCTTCACGGAAATGTGAAATACACAATTCAACAAAGCTTTAACTCAGTTG
The DNA here is from genome assembly GCA_034638295.1 of Phortica okadai. Lineage (NCBI taxonomy): Eukaryota > Metazoa > Arthropoda > Insecta > Diptera > Drosophilidae > Phortica > Phortica okadai. The sequence continues at coordinate 10,586,542 of CM067849.1, read as the reverse complement.
AACTTTCACTTGAGCAGTTTAAATAAAATATACAACGTTGCGTTTCTTTATTTTCATTTTTTTTTTTTTGAATATTTTTTTCACTTTATTGTCTTAAAAAATAATGTTCACTTTTTGGGAGCTTCAATGGAGATGGCTTCGAGGGGACAAATGAGGTTAACGTTGGTTGTGTCCAGCGCTATTTGCTGTCAACATAAATTTTGCAATTTTTTTCATTTATTTTTTAAGAATTCTCTTCTCTCTGTGTCCCTTGCTATTTCACGATGACGAGTCATAAGCAACAATGAAGTAGTTGCAGCAGAAAGTGAACGCAATGTTACAGTCAGTTGAAGTGAGATCGTGGTAAAAAAAGGGGGGTTTTAGCGAGAAAAAAAAGCGTTTTACTCGTCATTGTCAGAATGCGCCTCTTCGTTGTCCTTTCGTTTTCGCGTTGTTGTCACAATTGTTTGCCGTCTTGATTATCCTTTTTAAAACTGTATGTAAAGAAGCATATCTGATTCAATTTCGCATGAATTATTATAGTGAAAAGTCGGACTGTATAAATTTTATTCAAGCAGACACTTTTCAGTTATTTTAAGTTATGACTTAGAAACTGTGAGGCAATTGGGAAAAAGGCTTGTTCCATAGCGGGGTCAATAAAAATGACGGCATACAAAGTCAGTCGAATGAAGAATTAACGAAGGAAAGGCTATTCAGAAAACTTTGTAAAAGTATATCAACTCAACAATAAAACGTTTTTAATTTTTATATTTCTTTATAAATAAACACATGCCTACATACATATGTAAATGTCAATTAAATTGACTTTGATTAAGTGTAAAAACAAAAATGTACTTCAAACAGATAAAATATTTTGTCAAGCTCGCAAAAAATACATTAACTCTTTACAATTTCATATCATGTTTCCGAGGTGTCTTTTTTTCATTTCAAACAAAATTTTTTATTTGTGTCCTATACGATACAAAAGAATATTACATTAATGCAAAAGAATGGAACATCTAAAAAAATAAGTGTTAGATTCTCAGATACAAAAACATTCAAAGCAAAAACATTTCATGGCAGGGTTACAGTACTTATAGGCATATCAAGTTTATAGATTTAAATATCTTTTAATTGGTAAGCTACCACTGTTGCAGCAATATTACCTATATTTATTTTTAAGGGCATACATTTTTTAGTCAAAAGTCTGTCGACTTGGTTAAAGGCACCTTTTGTTGATAAACTTAAAGTGTAACGTAGGGTATTTTGAAGTCGAGGGTAAGTTTTTTGTTAATTTTTCTTTTTTTTTTGTTTTATTTTTTTAACATTTTTCTAATATGTATGAGCGTTCATTCACCTATGCATGTTGCCAATAAAATTTTCATGAAAATTCAATAAAAAATGATTTGTATTGCAATTCGAAGTATTTTTGCGTGAAACTGCTTTTTGATTTTTATTTATATTTTATTTTTATATACATGTACATACATACATATATCTATGCATATCCATTTGCTTTTGTTTTGTTATTTTATTGTTGTTATTGCTGCAATTGCAATCAGTAAAGCCAACGACGACAACAACATCATTTTTGACGAAAATTGCAGTGGAAAATAAAATTTTGATAAAAAACTGGCACAACAATAATAAAAATATTTGATTCCTATTCAGGCAAAGCCAAAATATAATAACAAAAAAAAAAAAACAAATCTAATAAAAACAAAAACGCTAAACTCAGATTGCATTTGACGCGTTTGTTGTGGCTTCGGTTACGGTTGCGGCGCAGAGTTTTTGTGCCACATTTCACATACATTCCCCACATTGAAAACTTTAAATTCGAATTGATCGCACATAACGTAGTGAATACTGAAGTCGCAGAGGCTGCACGAAATTGTTTTATTTTTAATGTATTTGTGGCTTTTTAGATTATTAAAAGTATTCAAGAGACCTTTTATTGTGTAAACTCGGCAGTTGCTTTACACGCTCTTTAAACACTCTTTTATTTATTATAAAAAATTAAAATCATTCGCGTAAAAATGCATTTCCCTGTTACCGATTCACACCTCAACGCCTCAGCGCCTGGCTTAGTTAAGTTTCTTTAATATTCGACAACTAAAAATAATAAAATAAATATTTAGGTGGGATCCCCTCAACAAACTGTAGGCAAATGCGTAAGCCTACCCGAAGTAATTCGATGCGCATTACAAATTTATAGTATTTGTTTAAAACTTTGAAACGCGTGAACATTTATTTTAGTAAATCCTTATTGGTTTTCGAATCGTGTTTACTTATATCCATTAAATGCGCTCGCAGAGGCACAAACGAAAAATCAACATAGTGAAACAAACAAACGTCAAAATCTCGAAAAATTTCTTTTTTAGTTCATTCTTTTTTTTTTGTGTTTTTTCTTCTCTTTTCTAGGCTTTCTGCACTTACCAATCACTTTATTCAGCCCATGTTTAGCCATTAAACTCTTATTGCGCGCATTTTCAATGAAAGTGATGCAATTCTGGGCCGAGCAGCGACGCTTCACGGCACAATCGGCACTAATATTTGCCAGGAAAACCTGAAAAGAATTCAGAGAAGTAGTAGTAATGAGTGCCAAGAACTTAGAATGCTGGGGGAGGGGTTAAAGTGTATAAAGAAACGTAATAAAATAAAAAAAATTGATGACTGTTTGCCTTAATACTTTTTAACTCTAGTAGTGTTTGGCTTGCAGCATTTCGCTCAACATCAAAATGTGCTTTGGATTTTTAATGAAAAGCCTGTGATGTACTTGAGCTAGTTTTGTATCCTTGGAGAAATTTAGATAAAGAAATACATCAAAGATAACAAGTGACAATGCTCAAGTAGTTAACTTATTTTAAATAATGGTAAGAACTTACTAAAAAACTTGTAATACTGCAGCCTACAATTGACGACTTCGAAATAGCCTGTACCTTCAAATATTATCGGTTTAGGGCGTTTCACGCCGATTTTACAATGGAAACTGATTTAAATTTCAGTTAATAAATATTTTTGCTATTTTGCAAAATATGTGAGCTTAGAAACTAAAATTTTTCTATTCTATCTTGATAGACACAAAGTCAACAATTTTATGTTCTTAACTCAAAAGACAACCGAAGTTCGACTTTTGTAATTTTTGACCCGAGGTAACTCCGCAGTTATTTGGATTGTGTCATCGCCCCATAAATATAATTACTAACATAAACGAACATTTTTTTATCAGAGGAATGTTTTTAGAACATACTTTTTGTAGGGTTATATATCCAAAGGAACTCTAGTAACATGTTTTTACGAATGCTTCACTTTTTATATATCTTTATATGAATTTGGGAGTTATATGGGGATACTTAGACCCTGATGAGTATAGTTAATCTAAGAAATTTATATAAGGCCGAGCCTGTAGGACAGCGAATCAGATTTTTTTTTATTTTATGGGAAATAATTCAAGAATAATTCTACAAAAAGATGTAACAAAAAATGAACTTTTTTGACCATTGTCTTTCTTGAACAATAATTGAAATGAAAGGAAATTTATTAGAGCAAAAAAAAAAACTGTTTTTTAAAAAAAGAGTTTCATTATTTTTCAACAACTAGTTAGGCTTTCACTTAACCACCGGTTTGCCACGTTAGCATACTCACTTCGAATAATTTGTATGACTCGCTGTCAGTCAACCCTTGTTGCATATATTTCCCGAAAGTCTTGACAAACTCGCAAAGGGTCTCTTGTAGCAAAGTTTCTTTACGTTGAGAGATCGTCGACAGACATTGAAGTATTCGCACAGCGTACCATTTGACGTGTTTTTCCTTGATTTGTTGCGAATAGTAAGCGAATAAGTTTAAGCAAATACGAAGCGAGCTGTTGGTCATAACAAAGGAGTGTTAAAACACATCAAATTTTAATAACTCGTACGTAATTTACCGCTGATTGCCATTTCGTTTGATTTCACCATAGAGATCCATGAGTATACGACTGACACGCGTTTTCTCGAGTGCTCTAAAGATTTTGTTCAGATTCTCTTCAGCACTCATCCGTACTACTGAGTCAAGATCTTCACAGAAAAGCAGCAGGACATTAGTGGCAGTTCCACAGTGCGCAGCATAGTTTATGTGTGCTGCCATCGCCGGCGACATAATGCATTCAGCAATGTGCTGGAAGCACGCAATTTTTTCTTTTTGGCTGTAATTTGAAAATAATTAAAATATTGATAATACCTCGAATGAGTCATATGCCACCGGCTTCCAAAAGCCAATACATACGCTGCATTAAAAACCAATACACCCACCTGCATTCCGTATTGCGCAGTTGGTCCACATAACCGCTAAATTTTTCGTAGACACTAGATTTTTCCATGTTGTACTCGGTTTTTAACTTCTTTATCATTTATTTTACGCACATTCTGTTGGTTAATACTTTAAGCGTCTGAGTTTTAAACACTTAATTGCTTATGTTTATGTTTATATGCTATAGCTTCTAAGTGATGCGAACGGCATTTACACTGTTTTGCTTTCAATACTTTAACAGATAACGTCCAAAGGTGTCCCTGGTGTTCATTTGCTCCTGATAGTATGATGTATGATCGGCAACGGTGCGCAGAAACTTCTTGGAAAGCTATTATAGTTTTTCGATTTGTCGATGTTTATGAGTTCCACCAAAGCAAAACCCAAAAAAAAAAACGAAAACAAAACAGCTGATAACAACAAAGGCCGTGTCTTAACAGTGTTGCCAACTTTTCAGAACAAAACAAACCCGTTTCAAACGGAGTCTAACAGTGTCAGGAAAGAACCATTTGTGCGTCGAAGAGGCTCTTGCGCCAAAAAGTGGCGCGGTTGACGGAAGAATGGATTAGAAATAACTGAATATGTCTTAAAAGTGTTGGCTGGCTGACTGACGCTTCGAGTAGTACGGACAGTTGGGCTAGGTCAATGTGGGTGACTCCCCCAAAATCACGGGTAACAAACTGCCGGCAGCTGATTTCTGTTTACACATACTTGTAAAGCTGATTGCTGCAAAATGCAAACAGGTGTTTTCATTAAACTAAAAAGCATAGTGTGGTCAAATCAGCGTTTTCCCAATTTTTTTATTTTTTTTTGAGCTTCGATTGCTGATGTCATAAATAGTTATGCATCCTAGAATTTGGATTCGAAGATCCGGAAAGAAAGAAGACATGCTCGACCCTCTGCCCCACTAAATCGTCCGTAATTAGCTACTAAGCTCTTTTTAAAACAAAACAAAACAAAAACCGCGGTTAAAATTCGGTTTTTGTATGTATAAACTGTGGGAAAATTTGTAGATAATGTTTATTTTTTTACATTTACGTAAAACGTGGCATTTGCAAGGATGGACGAAATCCGTCAACATCCGTGCACAACCTTTTCCAGCCTCAGCTCGCTCAAATTAATTTGCTCCAAGTTTCGCCGCAAAAAGCCGGCACATGGGGCAGTACAATGTGGAGAGACTGGCCCCGCCAGCGAATCAGAAGCATTCATGCTTCGGTGGTGGAAAGTTGTGTTTGCGTATGAAGTTAGTCCGATGTCAGTAACTCGCCGATGAATAAAAAAAAACGAAGTAAATGAAAATCGAACGTTTGGTTTATTTTCTTAATTTTGAATTCAAACATTTATTTTTTTTTTTTTGTTTTATTTTAAATCTTAAAACCGATTTACAAGTAACTTCATCGTTGTTCATTTGTTAAACATGCCACGAATATTATGAAATCATACGCATTTAATTATTTTTCATATACAATATTCATGAATGATCAACATAAAACTAATTAAGCCTACAAAAAGTTTGTAGACTACTTATAAACAAAACCCCAAAAAGATATTGGTTTATCCCAATAATGATTTCGAAAAGTTATTTTAATGCATAATTAGCGTGCGTCATTAAAAACAAACAATCACAGTCCATTGAAAGAATATATAAAATTAATTACGTTCTTTGTTTTTTTTTTTTTTTTTAAGTTTTTGAATGAATTTGTTTTTTCAAATCGTTGTGAAAGTATTTTAGGTACAACAATTTTTTTACTTTTATGTTGATAAAGACGAAAATGGACGGATAACTACGCAACTTTTGAAACAAAAAAAAAAGATTTAGATACATTCATTTCTCACTTAAAGTTAGCACAATACGACAAAAAATATATTTACAGCAATTTGTGTACCTAAACCTTACGCATTAACCTATGAAATGTGCAAAACTTATGATTTGTCAAAGACACACGGTGTTGTGGACGCTGTGTGCCCATTGGGAACGATGTGTGCTTGTGTGTGTATGTTTAAATAATTAATGAATCAGAAATAAGAAGGAGGAAGAAATGAAAAGGATAATATAACAACGGCAAGGATAGGAAAATGAAAGGAAACATTATATTTTAGCAAAGAAAAAGGCAAAAGTAAAAAGGATCGAAGGTTGGAAATGTTGCTGCTAGGACCTTAGTCACCTTAACTAAAAACTAAAATGGAAGTACAGTTAACTCTCACGACTAAATTTGTCTTAATTTAATATGCAAAATAATTATTTCAAAGTGTTTCTTCATAACACGCTAGCACTTTTGGTTTTAGCCGCGCTTCGAACGCAACACTAGCAACGTCAGCACCAGGAAGCCAAAAATCCAGGCCAGCGTACTCAGAAAGCCGATATAGACGTCCTTCTCAATAATTTCCCAGCCTCGCGTCAATATAGAACGAAGAGATGAAGTGGCCAATGTTAGCGGCAGACAGAGCGAAATGTATCTATAGGTACAAAACTTAGATTATTAAATAAATTCGAATTATACTTTTCTTTAAAATGTACCTCAACACCACCGGCATGCCCTCAATTGGCCAAATAACTCCCGAGAGCAACAACGTTGGATAGAAGGAACCCAAGGCAAGTTGTATGGCATTTCGTTCCAGCTCACATATCGATGAGATGAGAAAACCAAAACACATGCCACACAAGCCCTGCAACAGCGTCAATACAATAACCCAGATGAGCTCGCCATTGTTCGTGACGCCAAATACGACCAACATAAAGATAAGCACGAGGGCCGTCTGGCCGCACATTACAATGAATTGAGTTATGACGTGTGAGAAGAGAATCTCGCCTGGTGAGACGCCTGCGACCCAAGAACGATCCAACAGACCCTGAAAAATACAATTTTATATTAATGTTTTGTAGACATAATCGATTATATCAGCAGCGTACGAGTCTCATATAAAATTTGAGTACTCATAACTTTAATTGTCTGCTTGTTTACCTCAGTACGTTCGATAATAAGAGCCGATGACGTCAAAGCCACAGCCAAAAAGAAGACGATACTGAACGTTCGCATAATAAACCAAGCGAGCATAAAACGAGAAAATAAAATAAATGTGTTGTTAATATAATATACAATAAAACTGCAATTGCGTGTATTTTGAGTGCGAGTTTGCGATGTTTGCTTACGTCAATATGACGCCAGGCGCTACAAAATCGGTAAATGATGGATTCATTGTGCCGTAAATGGGCTCTCTGAACTGTATCGGCACATCGCCCAGCTTCGGATTATTGCCGCACTGGCCCAGCAGATTCATGGCGAAGTCGCGATAAGCAAGTTGAATATCTCGATTAAGCAAGACGCCTATCTGCTGATTCGACATGTCCAGCCAGACTTTCACTTCAGATTGTTCAATAGTTTCATCATCGGAATCGCGACCTGTTTTGATGATAAAGAAGCGGTGTCACTAAAGAATTACAAATAAATGAGTTCGAGGCAAGTTTCGAAAGACTCACCTAAAGCGGCACGGGCTGTAAATGCATCCGTAAAGTTTTCCGTTATGTAGACCGCACCCCAAGCTCGACCGCCCCGTACTGCGTCTTTAGCGTCTTCTATGTCCGTGTAATATGTTTTAATAACGCTACTATTCAAATAATTCAGATAGCGACAGCCGAGATTAGTGAAATGACAGCCATCCTCCCAATAGCAAGTTTCCTATTGTAAATATATAAAATTATTTTCTTTACTTCGGAAAGGGCGTACTAAGCAGCGCTTACCGTATTATTCATTTCACCATTCACGATCGCCAAATTGAGACCCTGCGGATCACGGCCAATTGCCAAACAGAAGAGTATCACTTGCATGACGGGCAGCGCGAAAATAAACAGCATCACACCCACATTACGCCACATGCGCAACATGTTCTTCGTCAACAAAGCACGGATTTTACCCTTCGATGTTACCTAAGATCCAAGTGTGAGTTCTTATTGTTAACAATCCTTTTACAAAAGTAACTCTAGTACTTACTCTACACAAACTCGCATAACAATCCTGACAACTCTCCTCATCATTCGGGTTGTGACGTTTCGATGGTGGCGGACTATAAGGTTCCTGATTCAGCTGCGCACATGATTTTTGTTATCAATTTGTGAAAAGCAGAAAAGTCGTTAAAAAGTTTACAAAATACGAAAAGAACATTATGCTTAACAAACCGTATAGATTGATCCATTGCTGTCATTGATGAGCACCTCTTTGCTCTGATGGAAATTGAGTCCGACAACGCCGCCTTCCTGACTTGAACTGGGCTTGTCCATTTTACTGCCGAATGCCATGGCATGCAACGAGATATTGTTACTGTCAGTCGAAGTTACAGCAGTGACATAACCAAACCCATATACACACACATACACAGTGGTAAACCACGAACAACCAACAATGTTTTAAATAAGACCCGCCAACAAAATTTAGATGCATGAGTTTTGGTGCAAATATGCAATAATTTTATGAAAAAAATTACAAAAAAATAAACAAATCAAATTAGATTTATGAACTTGTTACTTTGGTTAGCGACTTGGGTTGGCATGCAATCGTGCGTTTACTCACCTAAAGTTAACATGCGTTACGTCACCCTTTTGGCTTTGTATGCGCGATAGCTTAAGGAAGACCTCCTCAAGACTGATGCATTTGTACATGGACAAAAGCACACTGGGTGATTCTTCGGCGAGCAAATGGCCAGAGCGCATCAATCCGATCTAATATTATCAGAAATTTAACAAATTCAAAACATGGTTTAACTTTAATGACTTCAATGGCCTAATTTGTTACTTACTGTGTGTGCTTGACGTGCCTCCTCGATATAATGTGTGGTTATGATCACCGTTTTCTGACCTGCCTTTGTAATGTGCACCAAATGATTCCAGATGCTCTGACGCAATAGCGGATCGACACCCACTGTCGGCTCATCAAGTATCAACAATTCAGGATCGTGCATTAGCGCAACAGCAAATGATACACGACGCTGTTGGCCACCGCTTAAATTTTTAACCAATCGTTTCTCGGAGGGCAAATCGAGAAAATTCAACAAGAATTGTAAACGTTCCATGATCTCTTTTGTTTCCATGCCAAATATCCAACCAAAATACATCATGGTTTCGCGTATAGAGAATTCAGCATAGAGAGCGATCTCCTGAGGCATATAACCGACACGTTTGCCAGGCACACCAGAACCGCGTGTGCCGGGCTTACCACCAAGCACGAAAATTTCACCAGAATCGAGACGACGACGGCCCACAATACAGGAGAGTAACGTAGTCTTGCCACATCCTGAGGCACCGAGCAGCCCGTAACTGAAAAATTTAAAAAACGATTTTTAATTTGGCAAATTGAAACACAGAAAATGTATATATTTAAATTGCTTAGACTGCGACTCAAAAAGTATCAAAGATTTCATTCTAAAATCTGAACTATTAAGGAATTCACTTTTGAATATTGTTAAAGGTACATTATTCTCTTGAGTTTAGTGTCTTGGAAATATTTAAAAATGTAATTTAAAAAAAAAACGTTTATTTTCAGCCGTCGAAGCCCAGGGTTACATGGGTTAAGCCTTTTTATACCTCAGTATATGAGAGATGAAATCATTTTTAGAATCACTTTCTCATTCTTAACGTTTAACATTTAATATGTACATAACATTTGTTTTACTACTTGAATGTTGTTTACTGATCATTAATTATTACCTTGTCTTTTAAATAGACGCGCGTCTGGCGTCAAGCCACGAAAATTTTCGTCATAAAAATTATCTCTCATATCAGCAGAATGAAGTCATAGACAAAGTCGAAGTCTATGTCAATGTTAATTTCAACAGTTCAAGTTGAATTATTTCGAAAACTTTACCTTGAATATGGTTATTATTTATTGTTGTTGTCGTTGTTGTGCACAAGTTTTCTAGTACCAGCTTTGAAAATAGTTATCAAAATACGTCTACGAGGGTTCGACTTTGGCAGTGTTGCACGTAGGTCGTTCATTTATTTGTTTGTATGTCCGACACAATACTCCGCGCTATTATTGTTATTGTATGTAAGTTGGTTGGAATTGTTGTTGTTTGTTAGTTGATATTTGCTATAAACACGAAGTTTTCAACTTTGAGTATTTAATTGTATTAAATTTAAAACGTTGACTTGAAATGACCTTTTAACTGTTCACACAAGAGATTATAACGTTTTTGTATTCAACACATATAGTGTAGCAGGGTATATTAAGTTTGCTTGAGATCAAACGTTTGTAACTCATAGCAGAAGGCGTTTAAATTTAAACTACAACAGACAGACAGACGGACATGGCTATATCAACTCGTCCCGTTTCTCTGATCAAAAATATATTTGCTTTACATGTTTTAAGATGACTTCCTCTGTATTTCACAAACTTCATGACAAAGTTAATAGACTCTTGCAAGAATATAATAAAGCTCACTAGGTCAAAGACATTTGTTTTTGGCCTATTAGGGAATAAAAACTGTTAAGATACAAAAAACTTCTTTACTTTATACAATTTTAACAAAAATCAATGCAAAAAAAAGTATTTGTTATATAATTTTGCGCAATTAATCAAAAACGAATTAAAAAAACACGGTGGAATAGAAATCAGTTATTTGCATACAAAGAGGGAAATCATTGCAATCAAATGGATAATTATTTGCATGTGTGAGCAATTGAAACAATATGAAATATTAATGTATTATTTAAATAAGAATAAATTGTTTCGAATATTGCTTTTATACCTAAAATTGTTAACAGTTAAACGAGTTTGTCTTTTAAATCTATAAAATTGCTTTGCGAACGATAACTGCGACAAACAATCGACAGTTACGTCGGAACTTTGTTGAAATCTTTGAATAAGTAATTAACTATTACGAGGTTTAAATAGTTTAATTTAATATAATGTAAAACTAAAACTCTATACAGAATTTGAAAAAAAAATGCTACTGTTATTACTATTTGCCATTGTACATGTAATATACAAGATTATAATGCAAAAATGTTGTTTTCTTCTTTAGCTTTTTTTCTAACAGACTGAGAAAATAAAACACGTTCTAAATAATTAAAATAATTAGAACAAGTGCTGACCTTTGATTGGGAACAAGTTTTGTTGAGAATTTTTTTTTTTTTTTGCTTTATAGTGTGGCTAACGAGCTCATATATATTTTTTTTAAATCTAAGCAAAGTGCCAAGTGCACGCTTTCTAAATAATAAATTTTGGTTTTTTTCTCATGTGAATATTTTCTATTTTATTTGCTTGTTAAATGAAGTTGTCAAGCCATCGCTGACTTGTGGAACAAACATTTCAATTCACATTGACTTACGACTATTTGTTGGCGATTATGAAATTTCACTAAACTAACTGTTTGTCTATTTATGCTTGACTTTGCTACTGCTTGTACAAAAAAAAAAATACACAAAATAACGGTTGTAGCTTTCCGATAAATGGTGAATTTTAAAATTCATAGAAAAAAAATGTACAACAAATATTTTTCCAATTGCTTAATTGTTACATAGACTTACATTGTGCCCTTTGGTACTGTCATGTTGAGGTTGTTCAAGACCTGATTGGCGGTCTTCTTCTTGCCGTAGGCTTTGAAAGCATGTCGCACGGAAACCGCTGCCTGTGAATTTCTCGCCCACTGGGTCTGTGTACCGCCATCATTATTTGTAGTCATGACTGGATCGCTAACGCTATGAATAAAGTGAAAAATAAACTTATATTAATCAAAGAGAAAACAAAAAAAAATGTTATGACTGCAAACTGCAGCAAGTTTGTTGCTTAAGTCTTTTGTTTATTCTTGATCGCAAGTTTAAATCGTTTTATGTTTAATCAAAATTGTACAAGCGCCTCATTTGCATAATATACAAATACATTAATGTAACATATGTACACATATGTAGATACAATCAACAGCACACACATACACAAATCCGATGACACCGTGATGAGTTCCACTACATAAAAGCAATAGCAAAAAAAAAAAAAAACTATGTCAGCAGCGCAATGCAATAAATAAAGCAAAATGGCAAAAGACGAAAACCACTCTCTTCTTTTGTAAAAACACTGGTTGTCTTTCATACACAAACAATTCGCGCATTAATACGTCATAGATACAACACAATGAAAAACAACTCAACTTAACCAACTTTACCTGATTTGGCTTAGCTTCTTTCCCAATTCCGCGCACAAAAAAAAGCGAAATAAAAATAAAATAAACAAAAAGATAAAACAAAAACTTCAACATACAAACACTTTGGCACTTGGTCAGCGCGGTTAACAATAATAACAACAACAATACTAAAAAGTTAGCAACAACAGTCAACGTCTCTTTTCTTGTTATTTTTGTTATTGTTTTTGTTGCTGTTGCTGTTGTTTCTTGTGATTTGCTCACAGTTACAAGTGAATGCACAGAAATACCAACTTGTGGCGCGAGTAACAAACACAGATACAAACTTTTGATTGCTTAATACTCGCATTTGCAGTTTATTTTTTTCTCATTACTTTTGCTTTGTACAAATTCGCAGAATTGCATAGTTTACAAAGTGAGAGAAAATGAAAACGACGCTCAGCAAACTCGACTCGATTAAGTCACTGGCCATTTCGGCCTCGTCTGGCCACAAACACACCCACTTGGCTTGCTTGGCAGCTTATTAGGCAAATTTGCTGCAAAAGTGTGCAAAACTTGTATGCAATTATGATGCAATTATGCAATGCTGAACTGTAGTTTTTTGGTTCATAATGTCAACAACACAATTATTTCCTTATTGTTATTAAGCAAAAAAAATTGCAAATTCGAATACTTATACCAAATGGGTCAAGGTTAGTGCCCTTATAACGATTGCCGAAGCAAAGGATTGAACAAAATCAATAAACAATCTTTAATTTATCACATACGCTAACCTAATTCGCACCTTTTTAACTTATTTGTGCGTCGATACATTTTATTACAAGCCAAAAAGCAAAATTTGAAAAAAAAATGTGATGGTTTGATTTTCAGAGCGCTTAATGAGACGAAAACGAAAAAGACACGAAGACAAATAACAAAAACCGATCAAAATCTATTAAAACTAGTTCAAGGTCAATAAATAATCGAGTTTTTTTGGCTGTTGCTGAGATGATGGCTTTGATCGAACATTTTAACAAGTTTCGTATCGCACGCTTCTCTCAAGTGTGTGTGTGTATGTATGTGCGTCCCATAATTATATGCATAAATAATGAAATTTCATATACGTTAAATGTATTTTTATGCACATTTTTGCTAATCCATTTCGTAAAGTGTATAATGGATAAATATTCATGACAAAGAGTGAAACATTTATTTATATTTGCATTTATTTCATTTCATTTCATTCATTACTTCATTCAAAATTACTTAAGTTTGTGCAAACATCCTCAACAGTATGTCAGAAATTTTGTGTCGGATCAAATATTTGCATAAAAATGCTTAACGCAATAAATGAACAACGCCTCACAAACAGACAATCACACTGATATCAACAGTAAACAGACAGACGGTCATGGGTGTGTTTGAGTTGAGCTATCAACAGTCGCATCAACAGAAACATTACCGCTGACAAACGCTGACAAACGACGTTGATGTCCGCGCCGCCAACGTGCTTTGCGAAGGCGCAAGTTTGTCACCCAAGTCTCTGGTTTAGTTATTTTGCTCACATTTCTGTGCCAATCACATCCTGTGCCTTAATTTTTTTATTAAAAAATAAATAAATAGTTTTCAAAAGAGAATAAATCTAAAGGCACATCAAGCTTCAGCCGACAAAAACTATTTCAAGTTCGTAGCTTGAGTCTTTTGATTTTCTTCGCATTAGTTGGCATTCAACGTGAGTAATTCAATGTAAAGATGTGCGTAGCAAATTGCGTAAATCGAATGTATCTGAGCGCGTGTTTTTTATTGTATTTGTGTGAGCACAGAGCTAACAATTAACAAGGTCAACATGTCTCTCTCTCTCTCTCTCTCTCTCTGTTTCCTTTTTTCTCTTGTTGATTTCACACTGTTTTTTGTTGTCATTTATCGTTCATTTTGTTGTAGGTTAACACACATGAATTTACATGTTCATTTAATGTTTATTGATAATTTAGCTCACCATTTATGCACAAAAATGTTAAGACGTCAATTTCCTACACAGATGAGTCGCTCTGGTCAATGGTTTTTTATTTCTTAAACGTTTTTCAAATGCATTTCATCATCGGCTACAATGCCCATTTTGTAGGCCATTGCTCATATGTATGTATGAATGTATTTATTGTCACCAATTTTTGTATACAATATTATTTTTAAAAAATTACACATTTTTCGTGTTGCCAAGTTCGTTTCAGCAGCGCATCAAGCACGCCGCTTGACCCCCAAAAATGACTTTTGTGTCGTTCGGTTCGTTCGCTTATAACTGTTTGAGTGTTTCAAATGCATTTTTATTTTCGCAATTTGTTGGAATTTTTATCTTAATTTTTGTTTTTCTACACTCGCACACTCAAAAAGTGTCAACAAAGCCGTACATCAATACTTAATTAATGAACTTTAGGCTTGTGGGCACTCAGTAATGTTTTGTAGTCATTATTATTCGAGTGCATTTGGATGATTTCACGTGAACGAGAGGCGTTACCATACTTTACGTCATTGTATACGTTTCAATATTTTACTGCTACTTTGCCGGGCAAACAAAATGTCACAGTTTTCCTTGTAGAATGTAGAGAACAGCAAAAAGTTGTTAGTTAATTTTATGGCTATTCTTATACAAGTCGTTTATCGAGCACTCTAATCATATATAATCAACTTAAAATTGCTTTCGCGTGCGTCATGCGCTTAGTGGGCGCGGTGATCATTTCATCTTGTAATTACAATAAATAAGACTTCATCTCAAGTGCGCACATTCAAGTTCTAAGTGAACATGCATCGCATTCGCAACTCGATGATGCGCAACGGCTTCACATGCTGTTTATATATGAAATACACAAAAACCCTAAATCGAAAAATATCTCATTATTCGTACGGCCATGAATCTTCTACGCATTGCATTTCATACATGCACGGTTGACTTATTAAATGAAAATTTCACTAATGTTTTCTTTTTTTCTTTTATTTAATTTTTCTGTAATTCATGGAATATTATTTGTCGGAAAATTACATAAAAGCTTCATAAAAGTCAAGTAGGAAACCACAAAAACGCTGACAACGTCAATTGTTGTGAAATCTATAAATCAATAAACAATTATGAGTGACGGCATTAAAAGAAAGTACGCAATGAGTAATCAATAATTTTTCTGATTAAAGTCAGCAAAATGATTGTCCCAAAACACCGCTTTTTCATATATTTTCATCCAATGTAATTATCTATTTTTTTTTATTTTCGCGGCATTTGACAGACAAGTAAACAAAATTGAAAAATTTTGAATATTGAGATAATTAACGACAAAAAAAATTGTCTTTAAATTAGTCGTTGAATAGTTTTCAGTTTTTTTTTAGAGAAAAGCGCGAAGCCGCCCAAGAAAAACAGAAATGAAGCAACCAGGGACATAAAATATTGTGTGTGTGAATGTTATGCAATGCTTTGTGAGCGACAACAATTAAATCGAGTACAAAAACACCGCGCTATATGCAAAACCGAAAAACAACAGGAAATTTCATAAAGCCGCATGAAATAACTCGACAACTCACACAATTTTACGCTGCACACCGCAGCATGGAATGTGTGCATTGACTCAATGTCTGACTGACCGACTGACTGAGTGGCTGACTGAGTGACTGACTGAGTGAGTAAGTGAGTGAGTGGTTCGAGAAAAGTGTGACTGAAAGGTTACACGCAGGCTGAGCGGCATCTTGTGTAAATTAAGGCTTCGATTGACGGCTTCAATGAAAGCACGCAGCGCAATTGCAAGTTGTGGCATGTTGAGGTGTGCTGCTGTGTCGTTTCGTCGCCTCACTCGATTTATTGCCGCTGGGATAACTTTCAGCCATATTCAACAAAAAGAGTGAAGTAGGTCAACATCAATGGGTCAAATATCGGCGTGCTTTATTCGTTTTGATTAAAACATTGTTGCTGAAATATTTGTTAATGATATTGTTTGCGATTTTGTGTTTGCGTTTACCTTTTCTCACTACTTACTTGGTTATCAGCATTTTTGTTGATTTGTTATGAACTTTTAATCGGTGGGTGTTTTATTTGTGTCTTACAATTAATTTAATTTACTTGACTTGACTTGTTATTATTTGTTTTTATATACACACGCAATAACATAAAATATTTGCTGAAATGTAAAGAAAATAATTCGTTACTTTTTATTTCGAATGTACTTTAATGATCTTTTGCCATTTTTCAGTTTGCGAATTAAACCAAAAATAAAAATCATAAATGCTTTGCACAAATCTTTTCCACTGAACTCCAAGTGCATTTTAAGCCTTGAACTCAGTCTGGAATTTGGGTTTGGTCGGAAACTGCTCGAAACATAACAAATAAACCAAAAAAATAAAATGAATGATTAAATATGAAAACATTAAAAACTTTTCAGCTTAAAACCAAAGCGAAGATTTCAAACCTATTTGCCACACCAAACCTTGTCAACGCAAACAAATCGGCTTAAATCTTAAAAAATAAAAAAAACAAGCAAATAAAAATGGCAACAATTGAGCTGAAAAACAAAACCCCCAAGACAAACAACAAGATCAGTAAAGAGCCAAGCACGTTGTTGACATTGATTTGCGCATGTGTGACTAAACCAGTACAATAACAAATCAACAAATAATAAAACAAAAATTGCTTATTTTTATTTTTCGACAAATTTCAACTTTCCGAGCACATTTCTTGAAATGCATTCGCTTTTGTAAAACTCAAATTCGCTATGGTTGTCAATTGACGTCACTTGCTGCAGTTTTCGTGACAAGGTCAAATTATGCCCACGTTTTGAAGTAGCAAACACACTGAGTACATTTTTAGTTTACGGTTTCCGTTTCTGTGCGATCTTCTTAACTGTCGTATTCAAAAGTCCGAATCGAATTAAAGTTACTTACGGACTTAAGTTCATTATTTTTTTTTTTTTTTTTTCAATATTATAGAAAAATAACAGCAGTCAGAACAATTTAATTTGACATAGCTTGCCGCTGCTGTAATGGAAATTTTTAAACCGCTCATTATATTTTTTTGTACTTGTTTATGATATGAATGGAATATTTTAGCAGAGTCACAACATTCTCAACGTCATCAACGGCTTGTCGTTTTTTATGATACATACATAATACTTTTTTGATGAATTTTTTACTAGTCTGTGAGCTCATGAAGTATTTATGGTAGAATGTTTGAGATTAAAACAACTTTATTACAATCAACCTTTGCAATGACTTTCAATGAACTTAGCGCAAATTCGATATCAGTTTTGTTCAACTCTGCTTATATTCATTTTACGCATAATATATGACCAGACTCGGGACCGAAATATATTCAGACGGAACAACATTTTAACTGAACAAAGAATATGACTGAACATCTTTACAAAAGTCCAAACGAAAGACAATAATACTTTAATAACCAGGAAATGGTTGAATGCAAATTCATAACTTTTGATATTTATTGCAACTCATTGAGAAGAAAAAAGAAACAATCAAGGATCTTGTAAAAGACATTGATACAAAAATGCAAAATCAGTATGATGTTGCATCAAGACAATGAAACGATGATTTCCCAAGAATCGAGAAAAAACGAACACATACATTATGATATACACAGTTACATACATATGTATTAGTGTATTGCTAAAATAAAAAAAAAAAAAAGAATTGGTTAATAAACGTTTACGAATGAGTTCATTGAATCAACTAACAAGAAGTTGTTCACCTTAAACAAAGAAACAACAAAACACGTTGGTTAAAAGCACTCATTCACATATACACACAAAGCACAGTGAAGAAAAATGAGTCCGACCATATGAACACATTCAGTGAGACATTATTCCGAATTGAAATCTTGGGAAATACCAAATAAATAACGCATGCGCTGACAATAATTTTGAGTTTTTCTTTATGCTTTACGAATAATAAAATTGTTTTTAACGAGAATCAATTTACATTTATTTGAACACAGCCAATCGCTTAGGCCTATTGCGTATTTTACATACAATTTAGAGGCATTGGCCAACTTAAACGCATCAATGAGCAGTTGAACAAGTATTGCAAACTTCAAAGAGTAATATTTTACAAATTATTAGTCGCTGGCACGAGCAGGAAACGGGCGCGAAGATTATTATGAAATTTATAATATATGTATATTTAAGTACGTACAATAGCAAAAGAAGAACCAAACGAATTACGTCAAATATTGAATTTGAAAAATGAATTTCATTATAAAAACCACAGAAAACAATTTAACAAGTAGCATAAATTATTCAAGACGTGTCCTCCTTATACCATTCTAAATCAGACATGTGGAATACGAGGAAATAGAAAAAATGTTCGTTTGAAGAACCTGGCCACTGGTAGCGACTAAATTTGCACTTTCGCTCTTTGCTAAGTGGCCAACGTAATCGACAACAACGACGCTACCAGCGAGGAAAATGAAATAAAAGAGTCACACGCATTTATTCGCACAGCGCAGCTGACGTTGAATTTTCCACACGTTTTTCATATTGATTTTCAGCCAGTTTCTTTTTTGCTGCTGTGCTTTGCCGTTGCGATGACATAATTTCATGGACTTTGTTTGGCTTTACTTTTTCTGTTTTTGCTTCAATGTAAAAAACAAAGAAAATAAAAATAAAATAAGAAAAAAAAAAGAAAAATTAAAGGCGACACAGTTTTTGTGACCAGAGTTGCCGACTACTTTGCGTGTTTTGAAGTAAGTGTTTTATTATTACAATTTTTTTTTAGGTTTTCGCATGCAACGCGTTGCAAACTGGTTAATCGTTTAATTCAGTCGACTCAACTGGTTCTGCGGCTTTGAGTAAGTCGCGCATGCGCCGACGATTTGGCTCTTTACTTGTGGCATACACATGCGTCTGCAAATCAGACTAAACACTGTTACAAAACGCAACACGGGAAAATTCGTTTTCGCTTTTAAGCAAATAACACTTCTGGCAGTGATTTTATGAGCAGTGTTAGTCATATTGTTAATGATATAACTTTATCACTTAAAATATAAAAATGCAATTAAACCAGTTGGCCACGATTAAACAACGGCGAACTCTTAAATAATGCCGACATGCTGTTGCAATTATCCAAAAATTTAATTACTTTTTAGGTCTTTTCTTTTGATTTATTTTCCGATATTTAGAGAGAAATACAGCAGAATGTTTTTTTAAGTTTTCAGATCTATATTTAAGTTTTAGTTGAACATTTATTTTAATTTCCAATACTTATATATATGTACTTCTTTTTAGTTGAAAAATTGCTTTTTGTTATAATTGTTTTTTTTACTTTCAACTCTCCAAGCGATTAGCAAAATTTTTTTCATATAATTTTAATTCGCTTTCAAATTGCATTTCTTGGATAATATTCACGCTGCTTGCTCGACTTTATAATCATAACTTTGGATTGCGTCAAGTACCGCAAGAAAAAAAAAACTATAAAATATTACTCAACAAGCTGAAAAACTTTCAGCATAATTTCAAGAAAAATGAAATAAATAAAATTTCATTATAAAATTATTTTTTTATCTTCAATTTTTAAGTTTTTTAATTTTTTTTTTTTTTTTTCGTTTTTGTATTTAATAAAATATTTGAGACTTTATAAACTTAACGTCTTTACTGTTGTTTATAATATCAATCGATACTTAATTGACTTTTGAGCCATTAGTTCAAGTGGCATGAGTGGAAACGACTGTCTCGCCTACTATGATTGGCTGGGAGAGTATTTGTGAGAGAGAAGGTGGGTCTGAGAACAACAGCATTTGTTTGAGTTCAATTGTGGTGAAGTTCATTAAATTTTTAAGCGTTTGGGGCGTACTAAAAAATGTTAAAAAGATTTTGTTTGGCATTTTTTATCGAAATTGACTTTTTGTCAGTTGTTGTTTCTAATGGGAGTTTAACATTAATTGGTTTGTCAATATTTGCAGTTTGTCAGTTCAATGACATTTCGTCTTGACGCTCAGTTCAAAGCGAAACGGCCGACCAAGGTTGTAACTCTTCAATGATATTCATCAATGGGTTGGTCGGTCAATCAGTCTGTCTGTCTGTTTGCAACGCCCCTTGTTATTTCATTGTATTTGCCCTCGCATCATGTAAACTTTGATCTCAATAATGCGAATTTCATATATTTTCGCTCTTAATTGAGTGCTTCAAGCATTACAGACTTATTAATTAAGGCCCTGACATCAAAATGTCGCAGCAATTATTAAAACACACGTGCATACTAATGCAACATTTTTTCTAAGTCTCGGAAATCACTTAATTACATACTTATAACAATGTTGCATTGTAATACGACTTTAAACTGTTATTGATTTAAAATGAATTAGTGCTTAGTGAACCCGACAGTAACTAAGAGTCTCAATAACAGGCAATGCAAAGATCAAACAGACACCAGACACATTAAAAAATCGTTTCTTTTTCATTTCTAACAAATGAGCTACAAAACAAGAATTGCTTTTATTGAGGCGGAAATATGCGAGAGTAAAATCAATAAAAAAATATGCATAAAATTAATAATTAATATTGGAAAAAAAATGCATCTCATTAAATATACAATGCCAGTGCCTTGAACTCGGCCCAAAGAGATTGCATACATTTTCATCCACAAATCAAAATAAAAGACAAAAGTAACGCAACCAGTTCAAGTTTAGCTTAAGTTCGGAAATGCAACGCCGACAAAAACCTTGACTGCAAAATGAGGGCTGTAGCCAAGCTGAAACGAAAACAGCAACCACAGCAACTACAACAACTACAACAACAACATCAATAACGACAACGACAACAACAATGACATCGGAGTAATCATCGTCAGGGTCTTCAGCTGCATTTGCTGACATTGAGTGCAGTTAAAGGTTTAATAATTTATTATCTTTTTTATTTTTTGTAGTAAAATTGTTGTTCGAGAACTAAACCAAAAGTATAAACGAATATTTTAAAAAATATATTACAAACTGATTACGATGAACTTTGCTTGTAAATTGCTGAGCAAGTCAGTGTAGAGAAGAGTAGCGACGCCAAGTCCCCAGCATGAAAAAATGTTGCTGACCTCTTGTCACTCAATTACCGCTCACTCAGTCATTCGCTTAACGTATTGTCGTTAATTAGAATGACTTGGTGAGTATTTATTAACGTTCATTTGTTGATATTGTTATTGCACTTTTGTCGCCAACTGAAATAAAGAGTTCCGCTGCCTGTGAATGATGTGATTTTTAGAAGTTAAGCTGCACTTGAAGGGCCCTCGTCATACTCGAACAGAATAACGTCTGTCGTTCTCGCAAATTGTGAAATTCGGTTTGCGCTTTGTTAAGCTATCAATAATAAAATCATTGACATTTATAGCAGCACTCAATTTATTAAGATTTTCAAAAAAAAAAAACTAAGTGAATCATTACATTATGAACAAAACTGAGGTACAACCGAGCTAAGACTAAATTTGAGTTAAAAATCTCTTAAGTATTTTGCATCCTCCTAAATTCAATTGGTATTTGTTACACACATCTGTGTTTATGACGGAATGAAAAGTTATTTGAGAATACACTTATTTAATACGCTTAATGGATAGTAAACAACTAACAACAACTACTGAAAATGTTCATACTCGAACACAAGCGACTAATACAGCCAATCGAAATATTGCAGTTCAACAAATTTAATGGGCCGAGCAAATTATATGCCTTAACATATTTGTCTTAATGATTGGTTTTCGACAGAATGCAAAATAAAAAAAGATCGAATGGCGTAAAAAATTATTATTTCATACGTAACGACAACAAACTGCGATAAATACCTGGAGATAATTCGTCACTGGCAAAAAAGAGCCAAAAAACATAGTGTGTGTATGTGTGATTGATTGTTTCGTATATATGTGAGCATACTTGTAGCTGACAATGTATGTGTCTGTTTAGATTCTAACGACATCGTAAGAAAACAATTTGTATGCGGTCAACGGCAGACACGTTCACGTTCTCTCAATGGTTGAGTTACGCAGAAGCAGCAGAAGCTGAGACTGTGCCTTAGCTGAGTTGAAGTAAATTGACGACGTTGATCGTTGATTGTTGTTGTTGTTGTTGTTATTGTTATTATTGTTGCCGCTGTCGTTGTTGATGATGATGATGATGATGAGACAATGCCAAACGTTAATTGCCGCTTGGCAAACAATTTAACTGAAAACCGACTTCGAATAATTCTATACATTTCTGGCAAAACAAAAACAACAACAACAAAGAAGAATGACAATTTATTATGCCGATTTTTATTTGTTTTTTTTACGAACACAAAATAGACAAATATGTAAGTGTTCAATGATTTGATTACGCAAAATTTGAATTGCAAATATTTAGTTGAATGGAAATTCCTTTCATATTTCCTGCGCTGCAAAGGGGCGTGTCAGGCGCATGTTGAAGTGCGCAAAGCATTCATATAATTTATTTTATTTTTCATTTAAAAATGAATTTCTTCTTTAATGGCAATGCAAACTTAAAAAGCAAATATTTAATCAGCAAATTTGCACTTACATTTCGTTGTTGTTCTTCTTATTTTATTAGCTTAGTTACCAAGTAGAATTTTCGCTTTATTTCAATATATACAAATGTATATTGTTAATATTTTTTCTGTGGTATTTTCGTTGTTGTCGCGTATAAAAATGTTTGCATAATAATTTAAAAAAATATTCCCAAATGCACGTAATGTAAAGTCACTTGTACTGCAGCTGCTGATGCTAATGTGTAAGCTGCGTAAACAAAAGACTTAAGGCACAAACTTGGTCAGCATTGAATTTATTACACAGAAGTTGGAAAACGTTTTTTTTCTTTTTCTTTAATATCACTTGCTTTATAAGACACTGTTTTTTTGTTGTGATATTTTTTTTATATCATATAATTCCTTTTTTTTATTTTTGGAAAATTATTTCTTTGTTTTCGTTGTGTGTTTTGCAAACGCGACACGTACTGAACCAATTGAGGATGCAGCTGCCGATTTGAGGAACTCGCGAATCTTGTGCACGTGCGTTGCGCTTAAACGTTCAAATGAAACTGATCTGTCTTGAAGCTCGCAAACAGCGTCGTCGAGTTAAGTACGCAAACGAATTGAGCTTAACGCTTTACTGCGAAATCGTATCGCTGTCGGCAGCGGCAGCGTTGTTGCTAGTTTTGCACTTTACACTTTGCACACACACACAAACACAGTCTCAGTTATTACATGTGTGGCTTATAAATTTTTGCATTCGCCAATATTTTTTGTTTTTGAGTTATTTTTGGTTTTCTTTAATGTCCGACACTGTCTTTCGCTCTCGTTGACAGCAAAAACTCAACTGAACTGTGCACCAACCAAACCAAGTTAAAATCAGACAAGGCAAAGCAACAAAGTCTTGGCAAAAACTGACCAAGTCACTAACACCTGTTTACGCGTTCGTTCCGTCGTTCGTTCGTTTATTTGCTCGTTCGCGCGTTTGCTCACTCACTCATTCATGTGTTCATTTGTGTGTTCGCTCACTCATTCGTGCGCTCAATTGTTCGCTGACAACGAGTCAAAGCGAATAGTAGTAGTAGTAGTTTTTCGACTTTAGAGTCTTCGCGTGGCTGTCAGTCGGTTTGAGTCGCTTTGAGTAGTTTCGAAGTCCGTCAGGCAAACGTCTATTGGCTTTTGTGCACAGGCAAACTAAGTCTTAACTGAGTGGCATTCAAAATCTATGAGTATATTACAGTCTTTAGCTCATATTCATTGAGTTTGCATAAAAAGGGTCTCTCAATATGTATGCCGTATGCTTACAGTGATTGTTGCAATATACAATTTCTCATTTCTGGTCTTAAACTCGTTTAGATTTCTGGTTTCTTAGAGCACGACTTCTTTGCGATCTTTATAGCGTTGCAACTTCTGGCATCGTTCATGGCGCCGACTTCGCTGCTTATGCAACAAGTGCGTTGACGTCGACAAACGACCTTGAAGTCATTTTAAATCAAGACGAAAAAGTTGTTGCTTTTGCTTCATGCTTGCCTTTTAGTTTTTACATACTATAAACATGCATTCATTTATTTATTTATTTTTTTTTTTCTTTTAATTTTTAATGCTACCAACATAAAAGCCACCAAACTGAGCGAAATCATAAAAAAAAAGAAGTTAACCTCGTTGCAACAAACTAAACAAAAAAAATTGCAAAAGGTTTTTTCCGGTACGCGACGGTTTTACACTTAATTGAGACAAAATTACATCAAGCTTGAAATGCACACTCCTATTCAACTAATGAATTACACTTTTACTTATACATAAATGCACACTGTCGCGTCATGTAAACGACGCTGTATCCAATTAGCGGACCGTGCAAAGTTCACAATATTAGCAATTCTTAGAACTTGTATTTAGTTGCTAAAGACTTCAATTAGCCCCGAACAAATAGAATATTCTATCGACTCAGAGCGGAGCATTCATTTTACACTTTGCATTTGGCATGTCATAACTAAACAGAAATAGAAACAGAAATATGTACAAAAACAAAATGAATATTTCATACTCAGTAACAATTGTAGTTGTAGTTTTTTTTTTTATTTTAGTTTTTAGTATAATGACAAACATGCGTGATCTCTGTGCCCGATTGCCGACTACAAAAACTAAAGCCAACAAACGCATAAAAATACTCATGCTTCAAACCGCCGAACCGAAGTCAAATCCAATGAAGCACACCCAACGCGCGTCTTTGAGGTCAAGGCAAATCACACAAATTAAAATAATAATTAAATTATTTGAATTTCATTTGAACGAAACGAAACCAAATTCGAGAATCAAAACGCAGAACTGTAAGCCGTGCCAACGAGCAAAGACTTTTTTTTAATCATGCTTTAAATGAAGCACAAAAATAATATAATAATAACAACGAAACTAACAAAAAGTATTGCACAAAAATTCGCGCCACAATTTCAATGTCAAACCAAATACAATTAACGTATCAATTTATTGATATATTTTTTTTCTTTTCATTTTCATTCGTTTTTTTTTTTTTTGTTTTTGGCTTTGCTTCTTCTATGGTCGGTGCCAAAGGGCCCGCTGCACACATCAATTAAGCACAGTCAAATGTCTGCAATATTGATATCATGGTGAGGGGAGAGGAAGCGATTGAAGCGCAGCGCGCCCAAAAGCAAATTCGATAAAAACCCAAACGAACGACATTTACGCAAGCGTGACATTGAAACTTGTAGCGTGTTTGTCGCTTTAAAACTCGGTTTTTTCTTCTTCTTCTCCTCTCTTCTTTTCTATCTTATTTGTGGTCTAATGTGTGTGTCTGTGTGTGTGTGCATTTGAACGCTTAAGTGGCATTTTGTCGTTGCTTGTCTGTCGTGGGTGTCTTCGGCTGTGTCAATTGGTCAGTTTTTTTTTTCCAATTTTTGAGCCAACAAAATGTGTTGTTAGCCAAAAGCGAAGCTGACATTCAAGATCAAACTGAATTGTGTAACTTTGCGCGTATGTAATTTTTTTCTTTTTGGCCAAATATGCAAATATTAAAATTTTTTGTTTTAATAATAAGACCATAATTTGCCCTACGAAATGTTGATGTTGTGTAGAATTTAAAAATTAATTTCACAAACTCTAAAAAAAGATGCTTTTTTCAAACTTTTGGTGACATATTTAACGTAAAAATATTATAATTTGAACACGTATTATCAAATGTGCTTATAAAACTAATTTAATTGATTGTAAATCTCTTCTTTTATTTACTTAATTTTTTTTCATACATAATATATTAATATTTTTTCACTGCTGTAACATTTACAGAAATAATAAAATTAACTCCACCTCTGTCAATAAGCCGACAACGTCATGGATCGAACTTGACACATTTTCATGCTGCAACATGCTAATGAGCTGTTAAATTTAAAATTTTTATTATAATTTTTTTTTTTTTCCACAATTTTTGATTTTAACGCATTTTTTTATTTTCGTGTATTTCTTTTTGTTTTTTGCTGAATAGTCAAAGACGAAAATTCGCACAGCTGCAAAATGACTTGAAAGATTCGCAATGAGAGTTCGTGACTCACTAAAGACAAATATGTATGCATGAGTAATGCGTAAAATGTTGCCAAATATTTGGAAATCTTAAATCAAGTTACTCACATTTTTTTCTTTTCTTGTTTTGCATTTGCGTTTCAACAATTTAAGTTTAAAGGCATAAATTATAAGGCAACTAGTTGTTGAGTGCTGAATGCATAAGAAAATGCAACGTCATGCCTTCAGTTTGCTCAGTTAAAAATGATAATGAGCTTTTGGTATAAACTAAATTCAACTTGAGCAAAAACCAGCTTGGTCTGATTCTGTGGGAAAACCACACAAAAGCGCTTTGAGCGACTTTAACATTGTTTGACTTGAAGCAAGTTGGAGTTGTGTGCAGGTGTGATCCATGTCAAAATAGTCTTTTTTTATTAGTAAATAACAGTTTAAAAAACAAAATCTTCAAAGCATAAGAAGTAAGTACGTTGAATAATAACAAGTAAAATTACAGATTTGAAGATTTCTCAAGTTTTCGGTGTTATAAAAGATGATGATGGTTGAATATTCATTCATTTATTTTCTCTCTACGTGTCCTTACAAGCCCAGACCTTTCACACCATGGAACATGAATCAAATACGTTGCAACACAACTATCAAAAGCAACAATGTACTTAGCAATGTATGCTAGTAATAGGTCACGCCCACTATTCAACAAATCCAAAATAGACAAAAATTCATTTAAATATACCACCAATTCAAATGAAATGAAGTAACAATTTCCATATTATTAATATTTTTTTTTACAACATGCAAATCGACAATTTTTGTATAGGAAGCAACAGCAGCTGTAACAACAACAATAGTTGTTTTAGATTGCTGAAAACTGCAGTTTTTCATTTTGCAAGTCATGCCACGTTAAGAAACAAAGCAAATAAAACAAGTTTAAATGAGCCGAGCTACGAGAAAAAATACAAGTGTCTGCAGCCGCTAAACTTAGTCAAAGGCAACTTTTTTTTCGCTTTTCTTTGAAAAGTGAATAGTATTTTAACTTTGGCATGAAGTTTGTAACACATAAAAGAAGTCATCTTCGACCATATGATATGTTAATTCTTGATCAAGACGACAACTGGATTTTTTGACATGGTCAGAAGAAAAATTTAAAGATTGAAAGTCGTTGATTAAAAAATTTTAGTGTTTTAAAAAAATAGAGGTCTGAAACTCAAAATTTAGTCTTTCTATATACTTAGAATATATGGTACATTACCAATGAAGTCTGACACCGAGAAACGGTACCTCTCATAGGATAATATTGAAATTCTTTAAATTTTGGTATAAAAAACTTTTTTGTTTCTTTAGTGACTTTAAAATTGACGCTAGTAAGCCCTGAAAATTACTTTGCAACCAAGTAATCCAATCAAGAAGGGCATGAGAAGAGTATAAAATCTTCGACCAAGACGTAGTTAGTTTCACTCTGTTTTGGTTTGATTTTGAGATGGCTTGTGTTTAAGAAGAAGTTCAGGCTGTGCGACATTTTGCCATGGCATCAATTTACATGACCAAATCTACCGCAGCAGCTGATGCGGCGACTGCGATTTCTGCAATTTCAGCATTTTATGTTTATGTCGGTTTTGTCAGTGTATTTCATACAACGTCTTTTGTTGTCTGTCTATCATTTTTATTAGTTTTGTTTTATTTTTATTATTTCTTTTTCATTTTGTTCATTCATTCATTACTGTTTTTTGGTTTTTTCTTCACTCAATCGTTAGTTTTTTGTTGTTGTGATAGTTGTTGCTTCTTTATTTCTTGCTTTGTTGGTGTGAAAAGTGGTACAAGGTCACAAATTATAACCACAGATGTAGTCAGATCTTGTAATACATGAGCAAAAAGAAACTCGACTAAAAGAGAGACAAAGTGTACAAAAGATTTTTACGGAAGAGTTACACTAAAGTATTGTTTTTGTTTAATTAATTCAAGCAAACGAGACAACATTAAAAATAAAATATTTAAAATCCAATTTGTTACGCCTTAATTCATGTTTTACTAACTAAGTTGCACTTTTCCCTTTCGTGCTGCACAAGAAGCCAAAAACCGGTTTCCAGTTTTGTTTTTTTGCTTGTGTCCTAATCCCCTATATAAATATTTTTTATTTCTGCATTCTCTTTGGAAGCACATATACTTACACACAACCAAGTACTATTTTCTTGCTATGTTTTAGCCAAAAGGCGGCATTCACTCGCATAAGCCGTCACACGCTCACTTATGCGTTCGACTCTCGCATGCGCGACGCAGCTGGTTTTCGATTTCAAACTTACTACAAGCTCAACTCAATCAAATGCGGTTATTTTTTTAGTTGCTGTTGTTGTTGTTATTGCTCTTGCTGTTGCTGTTGCTGCGAATGTCAGTTTTGTTTTAGTGCGAGTAACTGACTGAGTGTGTGTGTATTACTTAGTTGCTATTTGCCAAATATTATGCAATTCGGTTAACAACAACAACAATAACATAAAAAACAAAGTGTGTTTTTTAAGGCTGACACCAGCGTTGCCAGATGCCCCGATTTTAGCGGGACGTCCCGATATTTAAACACAGGACAGGCTCAGTCCCGCTTTTTTTAAATAGCTCCATAATAATTAATTCCACATGATCATGAAAACTCTATAATGGCTTTTGAGTTTCATTTTAGTTTTATGTTTTTCAAACCAGAACCACGAAATGCAATTGTGAACATGAATGAAAATTTTGCGCTCGCTTGTCGCTTGCAATGTCAACTGTGTCAGTGAACCACTATTGAATGTGGCGCACTTGCGCCTCGAAAAGGAAGAAATAGACGAGGCGAGTGAAAAGTGAAGTCATGTCAATATTCCTTAACATAAATTTTGGACTCTGTTTTCTCAAAACCAACTCAGCAGTAAAGCCGGGCTGTCAATTTAAGACATTGCTACCTAAAAACCAAAAATCGTTGATTTTCCTTTGGAAGTGTCTTCCATTTTTAATTCTCATAAAAAAAGGTCGGATGACACAAAAGAATGCTCTGTAAATTTAATAAAAGAAGAATTACTCATCCGGTTTAATTTACAGTTATTCTGTGAATAGTTCTTCACTCCTATTGAAGAGAAAAAGGAAACTTTAAAAGAAGTTAAGTTTTCTCAGAAATATTAAATGTAATATTAAAATACATTTTTCATGGGTTTTTTTGCTTTCTTTGGTCACAAAAATGTAATTTAAATTCAAATAAAAAGGTAAATATTTAAAAACTTCTGATTATATACGTTGTTTGATTATGTCCCGCTTTCGACGAAAAAGTCCCGCTTTTTTTACTCAAAAAGTTTCAAAATCCCGACTTGGTAAAAAAAATATATGGCAACGCTGGCTGACACGCACGCTTATATTTACTTCGATAGTCCGTCTGACCGCTTTGACTACTTTGCTCATTTAAAACAATTTTTCTGCAACTTTTGATGGTTTGAAAGAAATCTAAATTTCAAATTCAAAGCAAAACTAATTAATTACAATTACTCTTGTTCGGGCTGCGCAACACGCGGCGTATGAATAATTTTTTTTTTCTCATTTGTTTTTATGTTCGCTTTTGATTTAATTAATAACAAATGCAACATTAACAATCATTTTACTTAAACGACCGTAAATATTCAAATCAACACTCCAATAACTCTTTCTCATATTTCATGATTTTCTAGTTAACAAAAATAAAAAATAACTATACAAGAAGAAAAATCGCTTTTTTCGATTCACAAAGTTGGCAGTTTCTTTCTTTTGTCTCCGTTGTCGTCGTATTTTTTTTTTTTTTTTAATCAAATGTGTCAAGGTCTCTTGTAAAGAAAGACCAACACAATTCAACTGAGCTCAGCTCAACTCGCATAGAGTTAACTGCGCACTAGTAAGGGCTAATTATATTTATTATAATTGTTTTTTTGCTTTTTTCTTTTTATTTATTGCATGTCTGAAATTTTGCGAATTTTTATGTTTTTAATACCATGTACACTATGATACTAACGATAAAATAAATGTTTGTAACGCTACGAAGAAGTTTTTTTTCAGTTCCAGGGGTTCAATAAGGGCTGTTCCAGAAATAGATACGGCTTATCGGCTGTACTTGTTGAGATGAATTATGGATATACATAAATATTTTCATATTAAATGATCAGAAAGTCTTTCTTCTTTGCGGTATAAACTTCGTTTCAAAGTTATAAAAAGAATTAAAATATATAAAAAATATTTTAACAGAAATGAACGCATTAGAAACATATGTGAAAGATCAACTCAGATCAGAGACTTCAACTTAAATACATAAGTCAACAATTTAGATACAAATTGTTCTGAACGTAAACATACTCATACACGCAAATGTACTTGCACAAACAACATGCCGCTTAATTGTCGTAAACACTAACAAAATACTTCCTGCAGAACATTTTAGATCAGTGCAGTTAACTCAATAGAATTTAATCGTACTGAAGTAAACTTTGAAGGCAGACCTTTGTCATTAATGACAGTCGCGAATTAAGCATCAACTGAGCTGAGAATTGTGAGCGATTATAATGATTAAAATTAATTGTAATAACGACCTAAGAATCAGAGAAAAACTTAAAAGCAAAAAAAGGTATTGTTGAGTAGACCCGAACACACATATGTAAGAACACAAGTACATAAGCTAACACAAATCCATAACATCTCTTCAAATTTTGGCTGACAGATCGCTTAATATGTATACAAATCACCACTTCGGGCTATTTTTGAGATCGGAAGTTTGGTTTTTTTCAAGAATATAATCAGCTTTAAGTTACAATGGTTGAACCAAAAAATTATTATTATTACGACTCATCACTATTTGTGACTAGCTAGACTAGAGAATCGCTTAAAGCAACAAAATGGCATTTTTCAAAAACACATTGTGTGTAGGGTATATTTATGTGTGTACAAACTATCAAAGAAAATAAGACGCGTGAGTGCGTGAGACTTACTAATGCGAAAATATGTTGTTTTGTCGAAATTGCGCAATCATTAAAAACTAAATTACATTAGAATTAGATCTTTACCCTCACAATAACTTTACCACTTTTGTTTCTGATAAGTTCTTTATGTAAGCGAAATGTGATTTACAAAAGCATTTCCGCCTTTCATGTCAGCCATTATTTTATTATTTTTTTTTTTTTTTAAAAGACGTTATGAATGACGGCGTTGTAGCGTATTTTGTTTGTTGTTCGTTAATTCTGTAAAACAAACACGTATTCTGATGTCAGGCGCAGGAGGCATTCATTTTGTTCTTGCCGCAAATGTGACTCGATGTTGATGCATTTCATTTATTTGGGTTGCACTCACTTTTGCGAATAAACGTCAACCGATTTTCTTAAAAACTTTTTGTGTTGGATCATCTGATTTATTGAGTTGACATAATTTTTATCAGTCTAGAGCACGCCTACAGGTGGTTACAATTTATGGTTTTACACCTAAAGGATGTGTGAATAAAATATCGAACAAATAAAAAACAACGTTCTTTTATACTTGTATTTCGATGGAACAATTGTTCAACATCAAACAAGCCACAGCAAAGCCGAGGTTAGATTATTATCCATTTTGATTTTATTTTTAAATCAATCTGTTATTAGTCAATACAATTCGCAAATAAATAGTAAAATGAAAAGGCCTTTAGTTTTGATATCGCACCAGCATTTAATTTTTAATAATTATTACTACCGTTTAACTGAGCTTTTTTAAGTGCAAAAATGAGTCAGTAGTACGAGCAAATTTTAGACACACATTACACCTTATGGTGTCCGGTTAGATTTTCAAAGTTACATAATTTGTATATATAAAAAGTACATACGTCTTTATTCACGAATTTTACATACACAAGTATATTTATGCACCAGGATTACCAAAGCGTCCACCCGTAGTTAAACCTTGTATTCAAAACAGTTATATAAAATTCCAATTGAGTAAACTTTTTTAAACAAAGTGTCCAAAATCAAAATCGAACTTTTTTGAGATTTGCGGCACTTCAATGCGAAAAATTTCAATACAAATTGTGCTATATCAAAAGCTTAGCTTTTAGCCAATACTGCCATCAACTGGCTTAAAAGCTTTAGCAAAGTTTCAAACCACATCAACATCAAGACCGCCAACTTGTTAGAAATGCAATAATAATCCGACTGCCCCAAACTCTTGGGGGAGTCAACCCGGCCCCACAACATGTCAACTTTGATACTTCGAATACTTGAGTTAGATCTGATTTATGCAAAAAGTAGTCTGATTTATGCAAGAAGTCATTCTTGGCTCCCTACGTGAAATTCAGGTTACGCTCTTGCTTGCATGTTGCTTTTGCTATACAACAATGAAGCCACTCGAAATAATTAATCTAAATTCAATCAACTAAATGAGAACATTTATGTAACTTTGTTTTGAAATGAAGTTATTGACTATTAAATTACTCTATCACTTAAGCTGTCTTATTCACCGTTATAGACAGTTATAGTGATCCGCTAGAGCATAATTGTAAAACTTCCAATCGACATAAAAATAAATATCTGCAAAACAAAAGACTTAAGCAACAATCTTTTTTATCTTTGTCAGTCTTTTTATGCAGTTTCTTTCATAGCGTCCGCCACCAACAGAAGCAACAAAAAGATATCAATCTGTTTTATTATTTTTTTCTTAATTTATTTTTTGCATGCTGTTTTCGTTTCGATTTATTTTAAAACCATTTTTTCATCACAATAACATTTTTATTGGTTTATTTTATTTACTTATTTATTTACTTTTTTTTTTTCTTTTATTATGTCATCTAACCAAGCCAAACGCTACAAATGTTCAAAATAGCATAAATTAAAACTAATTTAACATTACTTAGTGTGTGAATGATTAAAAAATGTCGGAATTGTCTCATGTTTATTGATATTTCCATCCATTTATGTAAAATCGTTTTTACTTTTTCATTCATTTTTTTACAGTCATGGCATTGAATTATGGCTAAGCATTTTCGCACCTAACCAAATGCACAACAATTGTGTGCGAAAATTAAATAAATTATACACGAGTATATGAAAATGATGTACTCATCGCAGCAATTACCGGATGTTATAACACGCTCATTATTGCTAATACATAGCATGCTCAGACGTTAATTTGCAGCTGATTTTTCTGATTATCGCACATTTTATTTATTTTTTATTTCTAAAAGAGAAATTGTTTACTTTGCAATTAGCAACTTACGGAAAGTTTCTAACCATA
This sequence comes from Phortica okadai, assembly GCA_034638295.1. Lineage (NCBI taxonomy): Eukaryota > Metazoa > Arthropoda > Insecta > Diptera > Drosophilidae > Phortica > Phortica okadai. Next base: position 10,552,940 of record CM067849.1, on the reverse strand, counting down.
AAAAATATAAGCGAAAGAAATATTACCCTGCAGCAATATGTGTAGAAGATGTGTAGACCGCTATATCCAATCCAAAAACTATTAGTTCTCCCAACAATGCGATCGAATTCGATTCTCTTAAAACTCAGGAATAAAGTATTTACTGAGTGACAATAAAAACAAAATCTAGTTATTTTTAGAACTCGAAATGTGTTATATTTTTTGAGTTATTTGGAATTTTTTTTCTTGCTAACGATCTAACGGGTTTTCACTTTTTTAATTTTTTGTCAATGAAATACATATTAAGCGAAATGAATATTTATAGGAAAATATATCAAAACACAAACAGAATCACAAAAAATTATTAAGCAAAAGCAATAATAATTCGGTGACTTACATTTAAATGTTTATTATTTATATTTAAACGTGTTTTTCATTTTCTTACGTGAATTATTTGCGTTAAGCGAATTCTCGACGCACACTTACTGTGAACTCAGAGAAAGCAAACCGCTTAACCTAATAAAAAAGTCAAAAAAAAAGTTCAACTTCAAACATGTGTCAATGTGATTTTTAATCATTTAAAGTTTTTTCTTCATTTTGTTTAAATAATTTTTTAAAAATTTCAAAATTTGACCTTTTCAAATAATTTATTCAAAATTGTTAAACAATTAAAACAACACAACAAAAATTGTGGTTTCCGTTCGATTTGTACTTGAGCCATAAAGAACAAAAGACTTAAGAAACGAACTTAATAATTAGTAGAACGAGTCTACTTCGCATGAGTCGGCTTTTTTTAATTTGTTTTTCGTTTGTTGTTTTGATTTCGATTTTTATACAATCATCACGCGAATAGGTTTGTTTTGAAATCAAATAAAAAGCAAAATAAAAAAAAATAAATTTAATAAAATGACTCACATTGCACTTGGATCGGACCAACTAAAGTGACGCTTTATCCTTTCGAAGTCCATGGAGTTTTGTTGTGGCTGCTGTTGTTGTTGCTGATGTTGTCTTAAGGTTGACTCTTTCTTGGGTGCCATATTGGCTTTTGATGCTAATTTAAAACACTGGGTAAAATAAAGGTTGATTCGGCCGTAATACGCTGATGATCAGTGTGACTCTGCGAAACTTAGCTTCACTCTGAATTGCTTAACTTAGCTCTAGTTCGCTATAATATACTAAGCCTCAACGTTGGTGACACAACTGGTTTACTTTGTGTATTGAGATTTTGGCGTAAAAAATCTTGTTTGTACGCCAGGTGAATGTAAGATTGTATTTGTCTTTACGTTTTTATATTCATTTATATTTATATTTTTGTTTTCTTTTTTTTTGTTGATAGAAAATAAATTTTGAAAAAACACAAATGTTAAAGCTGTTTGCACCCGGAAAATTTTGCAAATCTTACAAAAACGTTTGGCAAATGATGGCAGACAGGCAGACACGTAGAGTTGATTGACAAAATAAATGAACGAACGTATAACAATTTTAGTTTTTCAAACAATTTTTTCATTCGTGTAAAGTTTTTTTTTTTTTTTTTTTTTTTATATATACACTTTTATTCGATGTTCGTTGCTACTACCGAAGCAGCTGATTAATAAAAAAAAGCTGTCAGCTAAATGTTAAAAAATCACGTAAATTTTTTTATAAGTATATTCGATTTGAGTGGCTTGCAAAGCATTCGAGCGAGCGAATATCCAAGCGTTCGATTTGAGTTGCTGCGTATCGCGGCGGAACCTAAAACGAAACTGAAAGCCCGCTCGGTCTGACACTCAACACCGACTGGCGCGCCAATGCAAGCTGCGGAGAGCAAAGCAAGGCTGAGCTTTTGTATATTTACAATTTGGCGCGAATTTGACCAACTTGCCACACAAGCAAAGAGCGAACGCTTGAAGGCTTATTGAAAAGGCCACAGTATGATTTGTCACTTAAGTTAAACGGAACTTCTTATAGCCATTACCTGTATTACCTGTAAGTAGGTGCAAAAAACTGAAATGTTCTTTGCGAAGTGGCAAAAGCTTAGTTATGCAATTAACGAAAGACTTAAGTAACAAACTTATGGTGCGCATCAATTTCTTCGCATTAACTGTAATTTAACGCTATTTGGGCAGCTAATTGAGTTATTACGATACTAAAATAAACAGGTCTTGCATGTCAACAACACATAATAGGTTTAAATCACACAACAAACACTTTATAAACAAACTTTTTCAAATTTATGTGGCTTATCAATCAATTTGTTGCGGTACAATGCCGAAACATGAGTATCAAACTGTTATTTTTGTTAAGAAAAATCAAAAAAGCTTTTCTTTTACGTTATAAAACAAACAACTTGAAAAGAGATTGTGTATTGCAAAAACCCGGCACAAAAAACGCGTGAACTTTTCAATACCCATAGTGCAGTTTCAGAAAATTTAATTTTGTTAAATTGACAGAATATATATCGCGTGCAAACGGCAGCAATGAAAACTATCAACTTGATTGGAGATTAAACAGCAAAACAGACAGTCAGATTGTCAGCCAAACTTTTTATCTTTGTTTTATATAACATGCAAACTAAGGCGCTTTTCATGTTCCCTTTGTTTTTGATTAAAATATTTATATTTCCATAACACATAATGCAGCGAATGTCGACATTCATGCAGCTGACATGTATCAAACTAAAATAAATCGCATAATAATTTGTCATTGTGGAGTAGTGAAAGCTTTTGGTGCATTTTTGGTCGTGGTTGCCTAAACAATATATTAAAATGCATAAACAGAATTGATGTGACATTGAGTGAAAACACTGCTTCAGTTAGATGAGCCTAATTAAATTAGCATGTTCACATAAAATTTTAAAATCAAATTGATTTTCACGCGTCGCAAACTGATAACTTTGGTTAGTTATTGGCTTGAATCTTGACATAATCCATTAGTGATGAAACAATACCACTTCATTTTCAAAATATGTAACTCAACGATATTTTTTTAATAAAAATATTTAAATATGAAAATTTTTACTTAAATGGTATAGAATGGTTTTCTTTAATAGATTTTTACAAGTATACATATTAATACTAATTTATAGCTGCAAATTAAAATTCTACATCCCTACAACTTTTACTGATATTCTGCTTCTTTTTCTGATTTTATTTAAGTTTATCTGATCTTTACCTCGAATCTATCCAACGGATTACTTTGTAATAACAATAAAAAAACTTCATCTTTTTAAGATGGCACAGCTAACAAAGTTTCGTTTATACTTGTAATTGAATGTTTCCAGTCATTAGCCGCACGATTGGCATTTAAATGCTACAAGAGAGAGAGAAAAAACCTAAACATTGAAAACATTTACAAAAACTTTTACAAAAACGATTACTTCTTCATTTTGCAATACATAATAACAACAAATACAATAAATGCATCGAAAAAAACTACGCTTATATGTATTTTTCACTCTCACTCTCATTTACCAAACAATCGTCAAAAGCTTCTTTACTCAATTGTGCACAGCGCAACTTTCTGCTTTCTTCTTTCTTTCTACATCACGCACATTTCCAATTATTACAGCACAGTGCAATGCCAGCGGCGTGCCGCTATCCAAGGCATGCTAAGCTGTGCCACCAACGCCAAGTTAGCGTTCACAGCTGTCAGCCAGATAGAGAGCCAGACAGACATACCGATGAACGGACAGGCTGACAACGCTTGACAATCGAATCATTGCAACAATTACATGGGTTGAAAAGCAGACAAACTCGTCGCTGAAAAGTTAAAAAGCTACGAAAGCCAATGAAGTAATAAAAGTCTGCGCAAAGCAACGAACTGATAAAAGTGGCAACGCAATAATGAAAGAAAGTTGAATATGCCGAATTTGACTTTTTTTTTTTTTATTTTTTGGTTTTCTTGTCTTTCTTTATTTCTTTACTTATTTCAAGCAGCAATCGAGCGTTTAATTTGAGCTTTAAAAGTCATGGACACACTTTGCAACGCGCATATGTATCATACATACATACAAAGTGCATATGAGAGTGTGTGTTAAAGCCACTATAAATGAAGCTAAGTAAGTATTAAGAAAAAGTCGCACGTTTTCGATTGAAATATGTACTTTTTTTCAAATATTTTACTCTTAAAGAGTGAATTCAAAACCATTAATTGCAAAATAGAATTATTTTCAAAACTTAAGCCAAATACATGAACATTTTTGACAAGAATTTGTGTCAACAACAAATTGCTTAACTTTTCAAATGAAAATACATACTTAAGTTACTAGAGACAAGTTTGCGACGAATAGAGACAGACAGACTCCCAGTCGATTGCCTAAGCGCAAAATCGTAACCACAAAAATCAACAAGTAAACACACACACAAACTCAAATAAAAATTTAATATATAAAACTGCAATTTGCAAAATTACGTAACATGAACACAACCACACAGCAAAAAAAAAAAAACAGCTTGTAACCAACAACAAGTGGTTTCTTGGTTGCACGTCTAAAAGCAAACAACTTGTCGGAAGTACATTAACGCCAAGAAACAACAAAACTACAAAAATTTGAAAAGCGTTTAGAGCTACGTTTGCTTTAAGCCAGACCAAAATCAAATTGTACATTTTTGCAGTTTGTATGTGGAGTAAGCCAATAAGTAATTTGGGCAAAACAGTGGTTGTCCAACGACACAATAGCAACTACAACGGCGTTGCTAGCAATATAGCCTAAGTAACAATCATGCGTGCCAATGCTCAAGTATGAGAAATGAAGCGAGAAAGCAGGAAGCGAGCTATGCAAAGGCATGCGATGACTAGGAGTTATTGACAAGTGGGGTGTCAAGAGTGCAGAAGGTGTGTGGCAACTTGTTGTTGCCAAGACACCCGACTTAACATTTATGTTGCTACTAAAAACAAACTGTTTGCCGGCAAAAATTGAATGCGTTTTGTCAATAGTTGGCCTTTTTAGCAAATACTCACTAAATTGCAAGTGAACGAAGCGGCAAGAAGTGAAGATGTCGAAGGCGTCCGGTTCCGAAGACGAGCCCCTTGTGCCGGATGATTTTGATGATGAATTCTATCGAGAGCTGGTTGAAAAAGTTCCAGAGGTAAATGCAAATTCAGCTTGTTTTAGTTTATTTGTTATTTAAATTTTTCAAAATTCACCAATAGGTTACAAAAGCTTTGCGTCAAAAGGACACACAAAATAATGCTGATAATGTGCAACGTTTACTCATATGTGGCACGCGCTATAAGAATGATCTGCGGCAGGCTCAATCACTGACTAATGAGCTTCATACGGAAATTTCCGCATTGGAGAATCGTTTGGAAACAGCGGCAAAGCTAACAAAACTTGATCATGCGACAATTGAGGAACTCAGGGGAGTCATAGGTAAGAAATTCGTTTGTGTAAAATGTTAAAACGGTAATTAACAAGCCTAATGAATTTGTTACAGAGAGTGCCTGGCGTCAAAAGGATGCGGCACAAATACGTGAACAGACGGCACAGGATGAAGTAATGAATGTACGTGAAAAATTGGACATGGCCGAGCAAATGATACAGCATTTGAATGAGAAGCGCCAAATGGCAGCCACCAAGCGTGACGACACTAAGGAACGCGAAAAATTGCACGCAGAGATCAAGGATTTAAATAAACGTCTACAGATACAGCGCCTCTATACGGCAGAAGTGGAGAACATGACACAGACGCTAGAAATGAAGAATAAAGAGTTATTTAAATTGCTTGATGTAAGTATAATGACAAATTCAGGAATTAATTGTTGTATGTAACGGCTGATGTTCGCTTAAACTGTAGGAAACATCCAGCGATGCATACAATTTGAAGCGTAAGAATGATGCTCTTCAGAAGGATCTGAGCACATTGAAAGCTGACGAGACCAAATACCAAGAGCAAATTGCACAAATGAAGAGCTCAAATGTACAATTGACCAAGATGAAAGTACGCCAGAATTTACAAATCTTGTCGTTGAAGACAAATCTGGAGCACCTGAATACACAACATAATGCAACATGCAACAAGTTAGCCAAGCTGACGGTAGATTTTGAGTATACTGTGCAGGAGCGAGACAAAAACAAACGAAGCCTTAACCAGCGTATGACTTTACTGAAACTACGCGAAGATGAAATCATCAAGCTGAAGCAGGACAATGCGAAATTGACCAAGGCACAGGAGCTAATTGCGCGAAAATATGCAACGCTCGACGAGACGAAACGTGCTGCTGAGGCAGAAAATTTGAGGCTAAAGACGCAGTTGAACACACAGGATAAAGAATTGGAATCAATGAGGCGAGTTGTCCATCACTTTGAGCAAAACAAAGATAATCTGACGAAAGAACGTGATGGCTTAAGGCGCGAACTGATGCAAGAGCAACACACTAGCGAAGAGACATCCAATATGTTCCAAGAGTCACAACATGAGGTGCGCGCACTGAAAGACACGATAAATACAATGGATATAAAACAAAAGAAGCTGCGAGAAGATATCGCAAAATTAAAAAAGGAGAGGACAAAAAAAGTGGACGAGATACAAAGCTGGATGGATAAGGCGGATACTTTGCAGAGTAAGTTTAGCTGAAAATGTTTTAATTGAATTGATTATTATTATTTTATATTTGTTTACTACTTTAGATGATATACACCTGAAAGAGAACTATGAAATCGAACTGAAAAGAACAATCAGCGATTTAGAATCAAAATGTGGCAAGTTTCAAGCTCAACATGAGACATTGACAAACGAACGAAACAATTTGCAACGAAGCTTGCAAGCCGCCGAAGACGAAAAGGTGAAGCTCAATAATCAAATCACAAATCTGCAGTCAGTCATTGAAACACTTAAAGGAAAGATTAGCTACCGCGACGGCGAGCTTAGCAAATTACAACTACAAATCGATCGCATGGAAAAGGAGCGACGAATGCTTCGAAACGATGTACGTAGCGCTCAGCTGGGACAACAGCATACTAAGGCAGAGTTGTTAGACAAACGCAAAGAAAACGATCGTTACTCCAAATCACTCCAAGATGATGAACAATATATTGCTCGACTGAAGAAGGAAGCAGACAATTTGATGAATGAAAAGAATACGATAAGCGCGGCACTAACCAAACGAAACGATGAATATGCGCGCTTGAAGGACGCATTAGACACACTGCAAACCTCATATGATCAAAATGAGCGACAGTCCGCGCAATGCAAGGATGACATGCGTCTTATGCGCATTGAAATAAAAAATTTAAGAACTGAACGCAACGTACTGCGAAAGGATCGAGAGAGCGCGGCTGATTTGCGTCAAGAGCTACTACAAATGCATCGCGTACTCAACCAAGAACGCATCAAAGCGCGTGCACTCCAAGATGAAATGTTGACACCAATGAACGTCCATCGTTGGCGAGCATTGCGTGGCAAGGATCCAGAAAGAATGGATCTCATTACTCGGATACAGACGCTTCGTAAGCATATACTCAGTCAGAACATAGTTGTCGTAGAGCAGGAACGTGCACTGCTCGAGTCACAGCAACTCTATGCAGCTCTAAAGGAATTCATGCATAAGCTACCAAGCTATAAAGTACGTGCCGAACTAAACTCGGTAAAGGCTTCACTCTCATCAAAAGACCGTAAGCTAAAGGTATTGCTAGCTGAGTTGACGGTCAAGGATGCTGATGAACAATCAAATGTGGCTAAGCTGGAAGAGTTGAAAAGTGATTTAGCGCAAACAAAATCACAATTGGTGGAAGAAAAACGTAAAAAACAGAAGTTGCTCGAGGAACGTCAACTGTTCGAGCAGATGCAGGCGCAGTGCTTCTCGGCTCCGGCCAGCGTGCAGCGTACACTAGGTGCGGGTTTTAAAATTATGACCGGCTTCTGACTACTATAAAAATATAACGCAATAAGATCTTATAAGAACACGTCGCTTTATTCATCTACGATTCTTTCCGACTCTTCACAGTGTGATTGATACTGATTCTTTATCTTCGCGCAGTCCGAGTCCGTTGAGCAATTGCCAAGCAAGCAATCTTCGTTGAGGCTACCAATGACCAAAGAAGGCTCATGGCACCTATAGGCATAGGAATCGGATGTATTATAAAACACATCGCTTGGCAGGCTGCCCAACTGTTTGGATTTTTTAAGCGTTTCTTGATAACTCTCTATAATACATTCACGAGCCTTCAAATCGATTTCGTTTATAGCCAATTCAGCCTTCATTGCTTTGATTTTGCGCACTTGCTTGCGATTGATTTCGCGCTGACAGTTTAAACGCTCCTTAATAGAAGGATCCGCTACGCCCCTTAGCTGCGCACATACCAAATCATATTTCTTTTGTAATCTCGTTATTTCAACCTCCATGTTGGTCTTTAGATTGCTTAATTTTAAATTTCGCCTGAAAATTAATTCAAAAACGATAAAAGATCGGTAAATATGTATAAAAGAAATTAATTTCGTTAACACACTTTAGCAACGTCTGCACTTTACTCAATAGTTCGTACTGATGTGGATCCTTAGATCTAACCACGCGCCAGTAATGAATACGACATGGCCGCTGAAGCTCCTCCGCATATGCAGCGACACGCAAGCGTTCACGATTCAACTCACGATCCAAACGCACAATTTCATTACGCATGTTTGCCGTGCTCACAGCAGCACGAGTCAGACAATCATTTGATAATCGCAAGTTAGTGATCTCTTGCTTAAGAAGACGTATATCATTGATGCGTTGATTGTATTGAGAGGTGCCATTGTCGATGGTTGCCTGCATTATTCGCAACCGATCCTTAAGCAACAACAATTCATCATTACGTCGAACCATCTGTACGCCTACCAAATGTTTCTCTTTACGCATTTCCTCAAATTCGACATGCATTTTTACTATTCGAGCCTCATCCTCACTAATTGTGTTCTGAGCCTGATCATTCTTATTCTTACATTCTTTCAACTCTTCGCGCGTGCTGCTCAGCAAACGCTCGATTGTTGTTATCTCTGTTTGCTTTAATTTGACTGTATTGTTGAGACGTTCGATACGGACCTTGAGTTGAATAATCTCCTTCTCGTTCATGCCGATTTCACAAGTCATTTGATTGACTTGGTGGCTCATTTTCTGTAAAATACCATTAAACTTATAAGATAAATGTTTTCATAGAATGTGCTACGAAAACTATTACCGTATTAATGTTTTGTAAATTTAAACGATCACGTGTGCTGAGATCTAACGATTTCTGCAGCATCACCTTTTCTGAGTGTATAGCCTCCATTTGTTTCTTGACACTCATATAAGCTTGATGCTTCAACTGAAGTTGTTCGTTAAGTGTCATGACACGTGCTGTCTTTTCTTCCATTTGTTCTATGATAAATTCCAAAAATTAGTTATCTATACAATCAACAAGCTGAAACAATCATAATATTACCCAAGAGATTCGAATTCTTCTCATGTAACTCGTTGACCTCAGAGAACATTTCATTTTTTTCTCTGGTCAGTTTATGTATCTGATTCTGTTTCTCGTCTATTATTTTATTGAACTTATCCAAGTTCCAACGCAGTTTTTGAATTTCATTACGCTGCAGCAATTCTGTATGCTTCATATTGGTAATCGTATCATTTAAATGGACAATATCTAAACGAGCTTTATCCCGACTTCGTGCAATATCATCCTTTAAGTGCGTCATATCCTCCAAATTGACCATAATAGTGTAGATTTTTTTAACAAGATTTGTTTCTTTGTTCTTTGCCGTAAGTATAATATCATTTAGTTCGCCAACCTTGCGACTTGCCTGATCAAGTTTTCGTTGAATCAGGTCCAATGTGTCCGATACCCTTTTATATTCACGTTCAACACTTTTACACTGCATCTTTAAATCTTCCTTTTCCCGTCTTGTCAATATGAGCGTTTCGTTTATTGTAGTTAAGTTCTGCTTTATCTCATTTCTTTCATTAGTGACAATGATAAAATTTTTTTTCAAAACATCGTAAGCACGTTGTAAACGTTCGTTGGCTTGTTGTTGCAACTCATTTTCTTTTATCTGTATTCCCAAATTCCGTTTACAAGTATCAAACTAAAAATATCATTTAGAAAAATTTTGTACTACTACCCTAATTTGGTTTGAATAATATTACTTCCTTTAATGCTGTCTGACACCCATTTAATTCTGTCATGCATGCACGCATATCGTCATCAAATGATTCCTGATTCAATCGTAGCGTGCGTTTTATCCTGTATTTTTCATTTTCGAGAGTTCTGATACATGCAAGTTGCTTGGACATTGTTTCTTTTTGTATGTCGATAATAGTCTCTAAAGAAGTTGCATAGAAACGATTTTCTTGCAAGCGTTTCTCATAATCAATTACTTCGCTGTTGAGGCGATCGCGTTCACGAAATATGGCAATGCGCAACTTTGCTGGACCGCTGCGTGGCGAACAAACAAAATCAATTTATTAGCAAATTACTGGCAACAAAAATTTTGTTGACCATGAGTATTACCCTAGCTCATCATCTTGTTTTGCACTTTTAACGCTCAAATTTCCAATATTATCTTTACTCACAACACGGGACTGTTGTTCAACTATCATTCCTTCGCGGTTTAAAGCTGCATCAGACACCCGCCATGCCTCAGCTATAAACAATGCAAATTGATTAATCGAATTTTACTATTAATTTACACATACCAAGTGACTCTCTCAAATTATTCATTACTTCTTCCGATGTTGCAGTCGTATCAAGTGCCAGTCGCAACTTTTCTTCAGCTCCTTCTATTTTGTCTCGCATTTTTTTATTTTGATCAACCTCATGTACAAATCTACCATGAAGACGGACGAGCAAATCCACATAGCACTTCAGCTTAGTTGCCACGAAAACTTGATTAGCCAAAACTAATTGTCTGATTAGCTGCCAGAATGTTTTTTAAATTGTCCACCTAATGAACACCAGGAAAATTTAATTTCTAACGACTTACCTCATTGGATGCTGAGAAGAAATTTTCATTGACATCGGTTATCAAATCAATTTGAGCAGGTTCAAAGTTGTAATCAAAATTTTCAGCCACTTCAGCGATTGTCAATACTTCGGAGACCGCATTCAACTGGACCTTCTTTTCCTTACGATTTTTTAATACCATACTGATCGTGTTTTACAAACATACAAGAGTGAAACAAAAACGTCTTAAAAAAACATTTTAAAAAATGCAACCGTAAAAAATATTAAAACATAAACAAATTTTATGAAAAAATAGTTAGACTGTTTCATAAAAAATAATATCTAAGTAACTGACAAATAAAGGTGTACATATAAAATATCTGATAAAGAAGTTAAGTTTCTATAGTCGAAATTACATAATTAATGAATGGCTCCAAAAAAACAAAAAAAAATTGTCATTAAGAATTTATAATTTTTTAGAACCCCTCTATAGGAGGTACCTCTTTTAGGAGTGGGACAATTGTGGTACTAGTATATATTAACCTATTAATTGAGATTTTGTACGGCTTCGGAACTGGTCTATAAACCGAAACACAAAATAATTATACTTAAATCTTTAATTTGCACAAAATCAATGAATAACATTAAAAAAATATCCTCAAATTTAGTCGTCTAGTACATTAATTTTATCTTTAAGAAGCAATTCTTCGCAAACCAGCGAAATACGTGATTCGGCACCGGAGAAATAAGGTTTCTCAATGTAAATATCCGGAGGCAATACATGATTGCTTTCTTCACTGGGAATCACATGCAATGTATTATTTGGTTTGATGTCTTTGTCACACGGATTCACAGTAATATCAATGCTCTCTTGATCGCCGACACAATGTTTTGCTATTTCTTTGACCTCCGCCAGTTTTGCCGCAAAGTTGTTAATAACACAATTACGAGCCTGCAGCTCTATTTCATCTAACGAACGCTCTGCTTTTAATGTCTTTAGCTTTTTCATCATTTGACGATTGATGCGCTGCTGCACGACCAACTTGTGTTTGACCTCAACGGTGGGCATGTGAGTCAGCATGCGCTTTAAAGTTTCGTTTGTTTTCGTTGACTCACTAAGTTTTAATTTCACGTTTGAATTCTCAATGGAGAGCTTCAGTATGCGCCTAAAGCAAAAAAACATATTTTTATGTAAATATTTATTACACTATTTTTATAGTCGTAAACGTACTTCTGAAGCACCTGTAGCTTTTCAAGCAGTTCAAACTTATTGGGATCTTCGCCACGCAATATACGCCAACGGTGAATGCCCGTCGGTGTTTTAGCATCCTCTGTTAAAGCGCGTATGCGTATACGCTCTTGATTCAGCGAGCGCTGAAGACGTACAATTTCCCGGCGCATATCAGCGGTACTCTTTATTGCACGCTTTAAGCACTCTCTCTCCGTGTGCAAGTTTGAAATCTCCTTCTTTAGCAGACGTATGTCTTCAACGCGTTGATTATACTGAGTCGTACCGTTGTCCAGAGCAGTCTGGGCAATCAGTAGTTTTTCCTTGATCAGTACAATCTCATCGTTGCGACGCACCATCTGCAAACCAACGAGATTACGTTCCTTGCGCATCTCCTCAAGCTCGTGTCCCATTTTTGTGAACTTTTGCTCATCAGTAGTAATCGTCTTTGAAAGTAGTTCGGTCTTCATTTTCAATTCTTTTAATTCCTTACGCAAGCTGGCAATTAAATTATCTTTATTCTTTAACTCAGATTGCATCTCTTTAATATTGTTGTTAAGATGTTCAATTTTCAGATTTAATTGATTAATCTTATTCTCATTAATGTTGATTTCATTTGAGAGTTGTTGAATTTGGTGAGAAGATTTCTGTACCAAGAGATGGAAGACTTGTTGAACCACACTTTTTAGCAAAATTTACTCATTACGAACTCACCGCTTGCAATCCACGGAAATTGTCACGTTCCTGTGTTGTGCTCTCTAAATTGCGCTGGAGAATCATCTTCTCTGAGTGTACGGACTCCAACTGCTTCTTGAGACTATGTACTTCGTGTTGCATCACAGTTAGCTTCTCGCTAAGATCAGTCACCTGATTAGTTTTCAATTGTACTTGTTCTGAAAAATAAATGTTTAAAATAATGTTCCAAAGAACGCAAAAACGTAATTAATGAAGACAAACCCTGATAATTTTCGATCCGATCATGTAGTGATTCCACCTCCTGTGCCATTTCATCGCGCTCTTTCTCTGCCTTCGATTTGCTAATGAATGACTCGTCTAGTTTGACATTTAGTTTGTTGATATCTAAATTAAGGCCGCTAATGATATTGTTCTTCAGCATTAAGTCATGTCTTGAATCGGCAATCTGATTGTTTAATTTAGTTATATCACTTCTTAAATTGTCACGTTCCCTTTGTATATTTTCTTTTAGACGACGTATGTCATCCATTCGACCGCTTGCATTCAGCAAATCCTTTTCCAATGAATTAATTTGATTTCTAAAAAATAAAAAAATAAAAATAATGCTGGAAGAATCTGCTCCATTGCAAGCAACATACTTTAGCCTTACAATGTCACTGTTGAGCAACACAACTTTTCGATTGAGTTTGTACAACTTGGACGACATTGAACTTTGTTCTTCAAGTGACTTCTTCAACTTTCCTTGCAATATATTTATCGAATTGATCTTTTCTTTCTCTACCAACCGCAAAGTCCTAATTAAATCTTCATTCTGCTTCTGTTGCTTATTTATATCATGAATTTCTTCTTCGTTTTTGTGTATCTGCTTATTCAATAAATTGTTTTCTCCACGATATTTGTCAACCAACAATTTTAATCGATCATGGTCGGCTGTCTTAATTGCCAACTTACGTTGACATTCCGCGAACTACAAATAAAAAAATAATAAGAGTAAATTTCCTGTGGATAAGGTTAAATTCAATATTCCTGACCTCTTTTCCTTGTACTTCAAATTTTTGCATTGTTTTGTTGTGAGCATCCTTTTGTTCGTCCATGGATTTCATCAATCCTCGCATCTTTGACTCCACAGTTAAACGTTCACTCTCGGCCGTTTTGGCACGCGCTGCGAGCTTATTAATGGCATCCTCATGGTTATGTACTATGTACTCCAAGTTTTCCGAATAGTAACGATTTGTAACCAAGCGTTTTTCCAATTCGGCAACCTCACCAGCCAATCGATCCCGTTCCCGCAAAATGATATTCTTATACTTAGCTAAATGACCAAATCTAAAATTTGTTGGTTTTTTTTTTATTATGTATCTTTCACAATTAAAAAAAAAACCATCCCGATAGTTTTTGAAGAAAAAATGAGCTAAAGACCTGAAGTCGACAATAAACTTTTGTGACCCTACAGTAGAGCATGCTCTTGGTAGGTAAGCAAAACAATTGACAGTCAAAGATTAAAAAATTCAATTTCAGGAACCAACAGAAACTCTATGCCACTAGAAAGACGTCAACCCCCCACACAGCAAGTAGTGTACAGATGAATTGAGCTAATAATTTTCCAAAATTTTTTATATTTTCTCCTTTACTTACTCCGCTGTGTCGTCTGCTTGCATTGAACCCTTTTCGTTCAACCCCGCACATTTAACCAGGATTTCCTGAAGCTTCTCCTGTACTAGCTGCTCCCGTAAAATAGAAGCATCTGATTCCTTCCACGCGTCTCCTAAAATTTTATTTAAACATTTATGTTTAGTGACTAACGTTCTCAAGCTTCAAAAAAAATAAATTCACCGAGAGATTCTTTCAGTTTTTGCATGGCGTCCTCCGAGGTAGCGGTCAGTTCTAAAGCAAGACGCAGTTTATTCTCAGCAGACTGAATTTGAGGCCGTAGTATATCATTTTCGTTAGCCTCTTCCGTATAGCGACGATGTAAATTGAATATAATATCAACATAACGTTTGATTCTTGAAGCTTCGAAGAATCGATTAGCCTCCATTAAAAATTGTATAATCTGCAAAAAGCAATTATTGCCCATGTTATTGTATGATATTTTGTATGATACTGGAGAGGATGTAATATCATAATATACTATGTAGCACTAACTGTGCTTGCAACCTGACTACTAATCGACATATTACGTATACGTCTGATAAGTTGTAAATATCATCTACATCTGCTCACAGACACCAATTTGGAAAAAAAGAAGATCATAACACGTTAACCTTGGAGTTGGAAGTAATTAGCAAAATTAGCAATGAATTTTACCTTGCTCGCTTCACTAAAGAAATCATCGTTAATATCAACCAATAAATTCAATTCTAAAACATCCACGTCGTTTAGGGTATCCTCGAACTTGAGCTCCGGTTCCGGAGGTGGTGGTGGCTCCTTGCCTTTTTTACCCTTCTTGCCCTTTTTTGGTGGCATTTTCGATATATTAAGTTCTTTGTTTTAAAACTTTTTTAAAAAAATATACACATATACACGTGAGGGTTAAACGCAAATAATTATTGTATTTTTAACAATATGTGACAATCGAAAAAAAGTGATGATGAATTTTTTCTTCTGTTTGACTTCTAAGACAATATACTTAACAACTGACAGAACAGTAAACAATATCAAGATAATAATAAACAACTTTTCTAAGTCAAAGAACTATACTAATCATCAGATAACGTAACTTGGAATAATGAACTGATATGTATTGCTAGTTCTTTCGAAATCATCTAATTTCTAATGTAAAGAAACACTGTTCACATTGTACTTTCTGAGAAATGACCGAGATCAACAATTTTCATTCAATTTCCAAAGCGAATGGGTCCAAACCAATAAAAAAAGTCTCCAAGTATTGAAACAGCACTTGCTTCTATAAATTGTGCCTTTGAATCGCATATAAAGCTCAACTAATATATATTCCATGGAGATTGCCTGGCTATTTCGATTGCTCTTATAATGCTGAATAAGAAATTACTGATATATTTTACTGCGTTTACTATCAAGAATAAAGGTAATACACGACAAGGCTTTAATGGGCGTTCTGTCAAACCACTAATATTACAGAATTTTTTTTTGTTTTACGTCAATAAAAAATAGCGTTTAAATGATTTTCATTTTATATTAAATTTTATATTTAATATTTACATAAAAGTAATCTTGTTTAATTATGTAAAAATAGGAAAATAAACAGGTTCATGAATATCTTTAAAAGTTGTTCATATCTGTCGTAAAAGTAAAAAAAAAAATTATTTCCATTTTGATGACCTTAACGTTTTTTTTTTAGAAATTAATAAATTTTTCTTATATACGAAAATGAATTAATTATGAAATTTTTTATATATTTAATGTTCCTCATTATTTGGAATAATTGTATGGACTCAGTTTCCAATTTTTTCGATGTCATCAGCATTATCAGTGTTTAAAAACTTAATATCTTTTTTAAAATGAGCTTCAATAGCACGACAAACAGTCATCGACTTTTCGCTGTCTATGAGATTTATAGCAATACCTTCTTTTCCTATAAACAAAAATAAATAAATAATAAATTTGAATAGTTTTTAAAGTATTATTTTATATGTTACCAAAACGGCCGGTTCGTCCAATACGATGCAAATATGTTTCACAATCCGCATTACCACGAAAATCGGTTGGAAGGTCAAAGTTGACAACAATTGTCACTTGTTCGACGTCAATTCCTAAATCGAACAAAGATAATTTATAATCAACAGTAATTCATTTCTAATGGACTTCCTGATTGTACAAAACATTAATAGCCATTCGAATAATTGACAATTTTACTTACCTCTCGACAACACATTTGTAGTAATAAGGACTTTTTCAAGGCCAGAACGAAATCTATCAAGAACTGCTAGTCTTTGTTCCACAGTTAAGTCTCCCGAAAGTACTGCCACGGAATGTCCATCAGCTGTCATTTTTGCTGCAAGCCATCCAGCAGTTTTTCTTGTCTAGTAACAAAACAAAAATAATAAGTAATAGTAAAAATAATAAATTGACTTATTACTTACATGACAAAATATTATTGCTTGACCAATGCTTATACTTCCATAGATGTTTTGGATAGCTGTGTATTTTCCTTCTTCATTTTTACATTTTACATAAAATTGTTTTATGTTTTCCAAAGATTCTTCTTCTCTCATAAGTCTAAATTAAAACAATTACAAAAAGAACCAAAATAGTTATAGTACCGAAGATCAAATTGTCTTCACGCACAAACATCAAATATTAGTGTTCTCTTTTGTTAAAAAAAAAGTATACGAGATATTTTCCTTGCTGTGCGTGAAGAAAACTAGTTTATTATTATACCGAATAACAGTAGGATCTGGTACAATCAGACGAGCAAAGTCCATCACCTCCTTGTCGTAAGTCGCAGAAAAGAAAAGCATTTGACATTTTGTACTCAACATTCTGAAAGTGAAGTTAAGAAAAACTTTAAAAACTAAACAAAAATTAACTTCGGTCTTTCCAAAGATTTCATTCTATTTACACCATTTCTGTCTCTCTATCTGTACATTACTATGTACAAGTTCATATATATATTTATTTATATATGAAACACTTACTTATGAATTCTTATGCATTGATCATGATGTCCTTGCGTGGCAATCATTACATCGGCTTCGTCCAAAACAAAAACAGTTATTTTTTTCATATCAAAAAGTTTATATTTAAGACCCCAATCCAACATTTTCCCTGGAGTTCCAATCAAAATATGATCGGTTATTTTGGCATTTCGATCAACTGAAATATAAAATAAAAGCATTACTTCTATTTATAAAAAAAAAAAAAAAAACAGATTTCTTCGGTCTTGCCGCAGAAAAAATACTCTTCACACTTTTTCTAGTACCACGCCCATTTTTTTCTTTGGAATCTCATTTTTCTTTATATTACACATACCAATTCTCATTTTTGTAGTACATTGGGTTCCGAATATATGAAAATTACTAAGGGCCGATGTCATGTTCATTTTTTTTCAAAATATTTCTCACTATGATCAGAAGTTTAGAGTTTCAAGATAATTGTTAAAGAAGCAACAAAAAACAACGCTGGAAGACGACCCTCCAAATTTATCTTCTGTCTTAATAAAGAAGAATGGTTTTCGTACAATGAATTTTATTTTGTTAATTTGTCTTATTATTTTTGTATTGTGCTACCAGATCTAGTGGACTGATCACAACAATTCCGTGTTGAAATCAAAAAATATGACAGGACATTGTATAGCCAGACAGACGGACTTATCTATATCAACTTTCAACCAATCAATAATCTTGGTAAGCTGATCAAGAATATATATACTTTGTATAGTTGAAAATGTCAGCAAACTTTAGCAAAAAGTTTAGTACTATAAACTGTGTGAAGGGTATAAAAAAAAATGTATGTATGTATATATCAAAAAACGTACTCTCTTCGCCTCGAACTGCATATCGAAGTTTAATATTCACGCAAAATTGAGCCATTCGTGCTGCAACTTCACCTGTTTGAATTGCCAATTCATAAGTTGGTGATAAACAAATTACCTAATACAATTTGTTGAAAAAATCGACATATTACTTTCTATATATAATTTATGAAAATGTATTTACCTGAGGATAGTTAAGAGCAGTATTTACACGGCTTAACATTGCCAAGACGAACGCTGCAGTTTTTCCAGTGCCAGACTGACTTTGAGCGATCATGTTTTGGGGAGGGTCCGCAAGTAAAGTCGGCAAAGCAGTCTCTTGTATTTTAGATGGCGTATTAAATCCCATTGCGTAAATGCCTTTGAGTAATTCCGGTTTCCTTATAACTTTAATATTAAAAAGTTTGTATAAAACAACATATCACTTACTTACAAATGAAGTGCTTCAAAAGTTTTCACTGAATGTAAAGGAGAATTCGGATTCTTCTGTTGCACATCTAGAGACAGTTTCGCATTCACTAATCCTTTTCCCAAAATTTTTATTAGGAGACTTGTCTCAGCTGGGCTAAATTAAATAAGGATTATTAATATACATCTGTAAATTGCCTAAGTTAGCTGCCGAACATTGATTTAAACTAATTTTAACTTTATTAAAAGTTTAGAAGTAAGATCGATAGTCTTGTGCATCACTAGTTAAATTTCCACATGTTTAAGCTACCATAGCTTGTTAAATGTCTCAAAAAAAATTAACATAAAAAAGTGGGTCTTTTAAAACATAAGTAAGATTGAAATGATTTTGATCGGAATACTACGGACTTTTTAATTGTTTTTTTAAAAGAAATTTTGTATTCAGATATGAACTAAGCCTAATTAGCTATTATGTATTTGGTATTTACTTCTCAATATCTGGACCTTCATCCTTGCTGACGGCAACTTTGTCAACTCCATTTGCACTCGAATTGTCGATGGTGAGTTTATCAACCTTAAAGCGTATGGAAATGAGCAAACAATCTTTAAAATAAGGAATAATCAATTGTTACCAATTTCTCAACCTCCTGATCTTCTGCTTTTTGAACCCAATTCGACATTTTCGCTAAAATACTTAATTTCTTTTATCGCCTCGCCGGTCAGAATTTCTGCGAAGGCAAACAAGAAAGTATCAGACCAGTGTTGGCAAATCGGATATTTTCAATAGTAGCGGTTAGTGAGAATTCAGGCAATTTTTAGGACTTCTATATTTTTTTTCCAATTATTTTATTGTCTCTGTTTGTTAAACAACTCCTTATAGATTGTCCATCCCACCGCATTTATTATTTTATTTGAAAAATATATCTATATCCATTAAAAAAAAAATCATATTAAAATTGATTCAATTCCAAGTCAGTCACTGATTTAGCATCCGATTGTTAAAGTTTCTTCATGGAGCGTTGAATTACAAACAGAATGGTACACAGATACCTTATAATAGGGCATATAAAAATGTTACGTTTCGACTTTCAAAAAGTAGACTAGCGGAACAAGAGGAAAAATGATATCGAATGGTTTGCCATTTTTCAAACGATAGTATACTGAACGAATGGTCGCACTTCTAAATACAGGTGAAGCAAATACGAGTGAAACGAGAACTAAATAACTTGTAATACGGGAACCACTCTAATGCATTTGTTTGTTTACTTGTAAGATAGTGTTTAATAATTTCTTCGTTTCTTATACTTTTGCAATAATATACATACATATGTATGTATGTACATATGTACTTTGTAAAAAGTACCAAGAGCGTATGTAGCTAACTTTTTACGAGGAGAGGCCAAGATCAACATTTTGCATAAATCAGATATGATTTCTAAATTTGGTTATTAATTTCGGCCATATTATGAAAAAAGTTAATCTATTTAAGCTGTTATCGAATTTAGTAGTCAATCAAGGAACTTAACAATGTAACATCATATTTATCCTCTTTTGATCCGCACACACTCGTCTTTGATATGAATAAGCTTCTCAAAACAACATCACTTGTTTACATATTCAGATATTATTGCTAATTCTTTTTATTAACCAAATATTTAGTTAAATAATTGTTCATATTGTTTAAATTTTGAGTTACAGTTTCAATCTCTAGGAATCCCCAATTCGGCATTAGTCCATTTTGATGGATTCGGAAAATCAAACTCGCCCTGAGAATTGGGAAGTAGATATTAGTTTGCACACTATGAGAAATATAGCTACCTACAGTTATATGATCAGGTTCATGCCACAAATGCCATAAGATCCACCACCACATTGCTCCACCAACAGCAACGGCAGTAATTCTTGTAGCTTTCGAATGAGGTGGTGGGGGTGCACGGTACGACACACTAATGTGGGTTAAAAAATTAAGTATAATTATGTAATAAATTTTAGTCGCTATTCAACTTACACATGACTGCCTCTTACAACTGATTGTTGTTTTACAACATAGCTCTGTCTAAGAAGATGTCGAGAGAAACTCTTGCAGATCAAATTGGGGATGCTCATTGTTTCCTAAGATAATTTAATTTCTTGACACCGCCAAATAATTGCTAAATGTCAATACAAACATTAGTAGAAGTGTTGCCACCTTAACCTTATTATTGCTAATGTAATTGAATCATGTGTGTTAAAAAATTTTTAAAAATGATAAAAACTTCTAATACCTTATGTATAAAAATACATAAAAACTAACGCTGCCATCAATAGTTTTACAAATAATACTTCTTTAAAAACAAAAACGTTAGAAATACTAAACATTTTTTCAGCACTACTCATTTAAATACACATAAAAAAATTTAAAGTTTACGAAGCGACATAAGGTATTAAACTTCACGCACGAAAAGAGTGCTTGTGTCTCACATGCATGTTGTTAAAAGGTGTTAAGCTCCGATTTTCGGCAATTTTTACCGATTTAATATAGACTTAATTTCCCATAATTGATTTGCTTTCATAACTTATTTTTTCACTATTCAATGTTGCAAATCAAAGAGGAATTAAATTTAATCAGTAAAATATAAAGATTTTGAAATGGTATAGCGGTATATGCGGTAATAGTAATCACAATTTGCTTTTATATTTCTATTTGTTTTTTTGTGCACACTTACTTTTTATTTTGAAAACTATTCGACAATGTTAAATTAATTTCAAATATTGGACTTTGACCATGAAAATCCTTGTCAATCAAATTTCACATTATATGATGCAAAAACATGCATTTTTGTTATAGAATTGTGTAGAAGAATTTATCTAAGTGTAAGCTGTGCTTAAATCGACCATGTTCTAAGTCAGTGTTGGTGATGATGTATGCACATGTTACACAGTGTCAGAAGCGAGTCAGCTAAATTGGTGACCCCCGGCTAAACGGCGTCATCAAAGAGCCACTTATACGTCGAAATGGCGCAGTTGTTTCTAAAAACGGGAAGAAGAAATAAAGGGCAAATTCGAAAGTGCTGGCTAGCTCAAAGTCGGCTTGAGTTCTACGGACAGTTGGGCTAGATCAATGTGGATGACAGCGATAAAATATAGTGGTATTGCATTTTGTTTAACTCATTTTCCAACTCTAGTAAAAAAAATTTCAATAGGTCACTGAGTAAGGGTTGAATTATCTAAAATTTTAAAGACAAATACATGGTTGTGTACATGATAAATCCATAATTTTTCTCTTCGACTAAAGACTTTCTTTGGGATACATTTTTTCAGATCTACAGAGCTGTTTTGTGAAAATATAAAACTGATTTTGCTGCAACCCTAATATAAACCAGTGATCAAAAGTGTGTCGTCAAAATGGCTTCTTCAGGTCGGTTTCCAGAAATATTTTCTAGTTTAATAATTGTTTAAAAAAACAATAGAAAAACGTGAATAAGTAGTTAAAACAAATTATTGTTTATAAATGCGAGCACATTATTTTCTACAACTTAATTTAAACAAATTTTCATCAATTGTTGTAAAGTGGCTAATGCCTCGTGGTTCATACACGTATGACACGTAATGACGTCTCGTTGATTTTAAAGATGTACAGGAAAAAATAATAACTTGCTGTTTTACTTTTTTTTTATTTATTTTTTTTTTTTCCTAAAAAACCTTGTCGAGAAAAAGATTCTAATTGTAATAGTCATGGAAAAGATGAATAATTTTTCAATTTTCGGTTTCCACCAATGCACTGGAAAGAAAGTCAATTTCTCAATTTTTGTGAGTTTTATCACTTTTATTAAAAGTTTGATATCAATTGTGAAAAAGCGCCAACTTCCCTTATGTGACATCGTGTGATATTGATCTGAATCCATTTTGTCAAATAATAAACGGATACCAGATAGCATAAAATTTAATTTAATATTTGATTTGGAATTTCAACACAAATAAAAAGATTAAGATAAAAGTTAGCCAATGACTTTTGGAATCGAGTCTGTCGCGGTGCCGTTAATTATGTTAATACAACTAAGAAAAAAAATGTTCGAATTTATATGGAATCTTCCAAAATATGAAGTTATAAATTTATTAATTTAATCAATTTAAAATCAAAATTATTGTACAAATTAAAAAACGATAACTCGGATTGTTTATTGATAAGTTAATTATGTTTCAGGCAAAAAAGGGAAAAAGAATAAGGGAACTGTTATATCTCTGCAGTCTTTTCTTTCCAACGGAGATGCTCCTGCTGGAACAACTCAGGTGTCAAAGAAAGTACGGAACTTAGATGGCGACGATAGCGATGATGGAAGCAATTCTCTTCCTCAAGTGTATCAGCTACCCACTGCTCCAAGAGCAAATAGGATTTTCGATGATGATTCCATTCCACACAAGGCTCCATTTATTGCTTACGTGAATAATCTACCTTTCGATGCCAATGAGGATGACATTTATGAATTCTTTGGTTCTATAAATTTGGTTTCGCTACGGTTACCTCGAGAAGATGGTGAAACTGGACGTTCGCGTGGTTTTGGTTACGTTGAGCTTGAAAGTCGCGATGATTTGATAAACGTTTTAAGCTTACCGGATCCCTCAATTAAAGGTCGAAGAATAAGAATAGAATTGTCTAATGAATATGAACAACAAAACAATAGACAGAGGAGCAACAGACGTTTTGAAGGCTTTGGAAATAGCAATGAAAATCGCGATTCTGGCAATTGGCGACGAGATAGTCAAAATAATGGTGGTTTCACCGGAAATTATGATCGTGGTTTTAACAGAGATCGTAAATCAACTGTGGAAGACAATGGTGGTTCATGGCGAACAAGCAATAGGCAAAATACAAGTGATGTTTCGCCAACAAGAAATAATTCTGGTAATGACAGATACCGAGAAAGTCGAAATAGAAACTATGATCGCAATGATCGTAATGATCGCAATGATCGAAATGATCGAATTGTTCATGAGGAGGAACAAGAGAGACCAAAGTTAAATCTTAAACCTCGCACACTGCCTCTTCCGGAAATAGTTGCTAAACCAGATCCAGAGCCACTTGCCGAAGATAATGAGCAGACTAGTGCATTTAAATCAAGCGGAGTAGCTGCTGAAAAAGTATTTGGTTCTGCAAAACCAGTCGACACCGCTGCACGTGAAATTGAAATTGAAGAACGTTTGGCTGAAGCCCGGCGACAGGATAAATTACGCCATGAACAAGAACAGGAACAGACAGTTAGTGAGCAGCTGTCGGAAATCCAAATTGATAAAACTGATAAAGAAAACGCAAATTCAGCTATGAATTGGAGACGTCGAACCGATGAAATTTCTAGTAAAAACGAATCAAAAAAATTTAATTCAGCAACATATGGTAAATATAATGAGTGGGAAATTCGATTTTTCCTATTTATGTTTTTTTTTTTTTTCTTTTGAATAGATGATCGAAAACGTGAAAAAAGAGATGGGGATCTAAATAAATTTAACAAACAAAGAGATATAAATGACAGGTAATAACAACATAACATAATTTTGTACAATTATTTTCTTTTCAAACGAAAAAACCCAGCCCCCGGTCCGTCCGTTTGAAGCGTTTGTTCTCGATATAAATGTTTGTCGATATGCTGCTTTTTTTATATTTTAACCAAAAAAAAGGCGTGGAAACCTTTTTATACCGAAATTATCTTTCGGCAACAAAATGTAGTAAACAATGAAAATTCTTATTTACAATGATTGAGAGGAATGAAACCCAATCGAAAAATGGGAGTAACACTAGAAAATGGCCGTAAAGAGTATCAAAGTTCCGGCAAAGCCGAATTTGGCTTCATACCGAGTTATCTTTTATGTGACTATGGATGGAATTTTTCATATATCTGATTATTGTATTTTTCTTGAAACATTTTCAACAGAAACAAGCATAACCAAAACAAAGATTCAAAACACAAGGAGGACTTGAAAGTTAAGCGTGAACCCCGCACTGAACGTCCACTGCCCAAAGTACAGCTTAACCAGCCTGAACCAGTAAGTGAATTGTAAAACTCTAACAATGTCAACATGTTCACAAAAATCAATGACAAACAATATTATGAAGAAATCAGGGAAACTACCAAAGATGCGTCCCAATTTAACTTATGGCCGTGTTGATTTTTTATTTTCGATTTACTCAGAAGAATTAAAAGTTAAAGGAAGTGTTTAATAGATGGTAACTCAATTTATAAAGTCTATCTATTCTAACCATTCCATCGCTCAAGAAAATTTGTATTATTTTTTAAGATTGTTTAAATTAAACTAAAGATTTTTCAGTAAAACTCGTTGTCTATGTACATTGTACATGCAACATTTGATGGACCTGCACAATTGGGCTGCTACAACAAATGTAAATGTGTCATATGTATGTTAATAATCATTATTTATCTTTTTAGGTTTTGCACTCCTCAAATAAATATTCTGGACTTGACGAAGAGGCTTCTGATTAAATTATCTGTATCTAAATTTATGGCTTACTACAGTAAACATATATCAAATTAACAATACAAACCTTTTTTGTTTGTCTTTTTCAATCCGATTTATTTTCAAAACAATAATTAATGTCTGGTTTATTGCAAATAAATAAATTTTATATGATTCAATCAAAAAAAAGTTAATTCAACTAAATTAAGGAAACTTTAAGATCCTCGATGTAACAGTCAGCCAATGTAATAAGCAAACGCAAGTATATCCAATTTATAAATAACATTTAAAATAATAAAATTGAAATCGAGAAAGACAAAATTATTGATGAGTTTCGTCGGCAGTGGGTTCTATTTTGGTTTTGTTAAAATTTTGCATTACCTTACAAATATTGCAACATAATGGAGCTGCTTTATGTGTGAATGTTGAAAATGCTGCGGGTTGTACCTCATCACCGCTGTGATTCTTTGCCTTATATTTGTCAAAAAATTGCATACTTTCGTTATCTTCACAACTTTGGGAGATCGTATTCCTATACACAGACAGACTGGCGGACATGATATAGACCATTTCGATTTGTCATGCTGATTAAGAATACATGCATACTTTTTGTGGTCGGAGATTTCTTCTTCTGGGTGTTACAAACTTCATGACTTCGGATCATTAGAAGTCGTCCATAAGTTACATGTTTTTTTGTTTCTTTTAAAATAAGAAGGTGGAAGAGAAATAGTTTCCCTGCCAGATTAAGTCACCTAAGTAGGCACTTTTGCATGCGACAGGCCCGTGTTCAACAACTTCCGTCAGCCCCGCTGCCAATAAGTAGTTTCACGTCGTAAAACTAGAAAAAGCAACTTTGGAGAAATAATTCCATATAAGTGACATTTACAAGGAAGCATAATGTCCGGTGTGAGTTTAAAGTACAGTAGACATTACTTAAGATATAAAATATTTGTTTTTAAATTTAAATAAATAGTCTTTTATTGAGTCTTGTGAAGAATTGGTGAATACAACACACAGTGAAATAACTTGAAAATAAGTTGAAAACAATTTGATACACCCTTTTTGAAACTTAAATTTACAATTCATCATGATCATTCTGTTCTGCATTCGCAGAGTCATCCTTATCATCATCATCCTCATCATCTTCTTCCTTATCGCTATCTTTCTTAGCTTCTTCCTCGTCCTTTTTCCTTTGAACCTCATCTTGTGCTTCCTTCACCTTCTTTTCACCACTCTGTGTTTCCTTGACATTACCAGCAACTTTACCAGCTAACTCAATGTCATCAGTTATGAGCACATTGTCGAAAATTGTGCCCGATTTAACTTGCCAAAGATCGAAACCGACTGTGCATATTTCGTTACGCAGATAAAGCTTATCGTCAGGAGTGTATTCAGGGTTCTCGATCTCAGGATGTTCCCAAGCACCTTTGTAGTTGGGATTGTCCAATTGTTTTGGTTGCCATTCGCCCTTGTATTCGGGATTGTCGACCATTGGTGGTTCCCATTCTCCATCCATTTCATCATCCCAATCTTCTGGTTTAGTAGCATCAGGGTCAGGAATATGCTCTGGCTTGTCCCAATCTTCTGGCTTCTTGTCATCTGGGTCTGGAATGGTAGGCTAAAAAAAAAGTTGAAATTAGAATCATTGAAAAATAATGTAAAAGAAAGATAATTTAGCTCTTTATCTTTTTACTTCAAAATCTAGAGTCACACAGTTCTTGTCACCAACCATCATTGATTTGTTACACATAATGTGTGCAAATGTAAAAGAAAAAGTAATTTAGTTCTTTTGTTTTTGAATACAATAAATAATAATAAATATGAAAAACGAATGAAAAAAAACCGAATTCCATTTGCCATTTGTTTCTGTAACCAACTTGATTAAGAGACATTTTTTTATGCAAATTTCAGATTGAGTTTTTGAAATACATATGTATTTAAAAAAAAAATTTCTTTCTTTTAGCTTTTAGATACATAGCTACACAATTAGCATACACTTCTGCTGATTGAATAATTTTCAGATATCTAGTTAAAAAAATTAGGATAGTTGCTGGTATACTTATTTAGACCGGATCTGACAGAATTAATAAGTTAAAACATGTTTACAATGAAAATTTCTTCAGAAATTCGTGTTTATCGAAATCACAAGTTTTCTTGCGTACGACCGTATCAGGTTACATACGATCATAAATAAATCTAACAGAATATGATGATGTTTATGATTGATTCGATTGTTTCCTATATTTCTCCCAAATTTACTTTTACTTATTTGTTTAATGAGTTATGTTTATACTACTATAATTATAATTTGTATAAAATTTTGCCAAATACTTGAAATTGCGAGTCTATAGAAATGTTTTACATACCTTATCATCCCAGTCTTCTGGTTTTTTGGCATTGGGATCTTTAATCTTTTTAGGTGGAAGGAAGTCCCAGTCATCTTCCAAATTTCCAGATTCAACTTTTTCGTTATCAATCAATACTTCATAGGTATTGTCCGGGTTTACAATTAGTGTGTAGAAATGAGTGTAGACATCATCCTTGCATCTAATATCCTTGTTAATAAGGTGATTTTTACCCTTGTAACTGAAGATGACGTGGACTTTTTTGGTACCTGGGCCGCAAATATCTGGACCAAACATTATTTCATATGGTGATTCGCCGTGCATATCTGTTTGATCCAGAGAGCAGTCAAACAACTTAAGATACCCGCCACCACAGTCAATATTCTGCTCATGTTTCACTGAAAATTGCACTACCAATGGCTTGCCCTTGTTTGAAAATGGTTCGAATTTCTTTGAGACGGCATAGAACCGGGCGTCCTGTGATGTCTGAATGCCTGAAAATGTTAAAGTTAAAATTAGTGAACCATCCAAACCAAAAAAAAAAGTAATTTTCGTTACCTTTGTCTTGTTCAGCATCATTGTAAAAACTTCCCGCCGACAAAACGAATTTTCCGAACTCTTTTCCAGGATGCTTGCTGTAAATCCACTCGTCCTCCCAAGTGTCTATATCGGAATTAAAAACACATATAAAACACAAACTTTTTTATTTAAAAATTAAGTTAACTTACCATCCTTAAAGTTTTCTTCCAGAAAGATTTCTGATTTTACTAAACAAAACAGCCCAAATAAGGCAAAAAATACTAAATTATGAGACACCATTGTATTTTTTCAAACTCAATTTGCGGTCTCCGTCCGAGAAGTCACAAACTTTATTCGAGGAGAATTTGAAAAGATCTGAATGCGTTTGACAGAAAAACGCCGGCACCGAAATGAAAAATTTTCTTTGTGTTTAGGCGAAAACGAGAAAAAATATCATTGAACCGGTGGAAGCATTTGATTGGCTGGAGTCAGCAAACATATTTAAAGCTACTATGCCAAGTTAAATTGTCTTAAGTCATCAGGGTTCAATATAGACATTGGGCAGACTATTTCTGTCTTTGATAACAGCACTGGTTCCAGTTCAGTGTTATACGCCCACAAAAACACTTTTATATCGAGAACACAAAACAAAGTTTTTTTTTATTTCAACATTGTAATACTCTATGTAATATGTGCTGATTAAGAAAACATACTGCCAAGCACGGAAGTCCAAAATTTCGATACAAATTTTAAAATCTCACTTTTTCTTTAAATTTGTTCATTTGATTTGTAGTTTTTGTTGTTTTTTTTTTTTAATTTGTGTAATGTTTCTGTTATATTTTTGCAACTCTCAGGCGAAAGCGAGAACAACATACAAAACATTCATTAAACTCGGTGGAATAAAATGATTGGGTGAAATATGGACCAATCACAAGCCACAACGTAGAACAAAAGAGTTGTCACTACGTTCGATTTTGAAGATATTTGAAGAGTTGACATGTTTTTTTTTTTTTTTTTTTTTGTAGGTGTTCACGGATGTATGTACGTATTTTAACAGAAACTATCGCAATATGTAAGTTAATTATAATATATTCATTTATGAGATCGTCCATTGGTCCATTTTAAAGTCTGCGCAAAGTCACTTCGTACAAATTTTAAATTTAATGAAAATGTATAACCATTGCATGCAGGGGCGTAGTCAAGGGGCGCTTTCAATACTTGAATATGTTACTAAACTAGATAAATCTAAATTAGGGACATCCATAAATTACGTGAGGTTTTTTTCTCTTAGTGAGATTTCGACCGAACCCTCCCTCTAAAACTCACTTGAGATTTTACTTAAAATTTTGAAAAAAAATTGTAAATTAAAGGACTCAAAAGTTCAAATGAGATGCCCGATGAACCCAACTCCACCTAGGTGAGATTTTGCTGAACCCCCCTGTCCTAATTTTTTCTCATATAATTTATTGACGTCTCCTTATCTAGTTCAGTAACATATTCAAGTATTCCATTTTTAAGATGGGCAAAAGTCATTAGGAACTAGTTTGTGTAGATAGTAGATAGCACATTTAAGTATTTGATCTATGTTAATATCATTTTATATCAAAAATCACGAATTTTCATTTCTGGAACCCAATGAGTTACATCAATAAATATTTGCATGTACATAGATGAAGATAAATAAGATTCCAACGAAGAAAATGGGCGCGGCACTGGAAGGACGTAAAGATTATTTGATCTTGAAGACAGCGTTCTTACTGGTTTTATTCTTATAAAATAACTTCAAGAACTGATTCGCACATTAGTAATGCCAAATTTCAAACATTGCTATATTGATTAACTTTTTTTATAACCATGACGTGTACTTTATTTACAATGCTTAATAAATATTTAATATAATATTTGTAAATTTGTTAAAGACGTCTCTTACTCATCAAATGGATTAGTATTTTCATCGTCAAAAGGGTTTTTCGACACTTTGATTTTATCCTTTTCAGTTTCTGAAATTTCAGTGTTAACTCTAGCCTTCCAGCTTGAACTGTTGCTCAAAGATGCATTTGAATTTTCCTCTTTCACTCCCATTGCATTCAAAGTCCAACTTTCCATTGGAAATGTAAATAGCCGCTTTAACAGAGGTGTTGATATATCTAAATTTTCCTCTTCAGGTTTACTGAGAATGATGGAGCTTCTATTTGGTAATGGCGGTCGTTCTAGATGTGTAGAGCAGACCATGCAAACGCCTCTCTTGTAATAGCTGGAACAGTCTTTATGGAAAGAATGCTGACAAAGAAAGAATGTTGATGGCAACTTAAGATCTTGCCTACATATATCACATACGCTGTTACGGAATTCAATTGGGTTTTTCTTAAAATTTAAAAGCAAATCCGTTAAAGTCTTCACTTTGTTAGTGAGAGCTTGAATTTCTTTCAGTTGAGATGTGATTGGTATGATATTTCGTAAATGCCCATCAGAGAAGAAACTTCTTATGTAACTCACAGAAGTATTTTTGTTGTTCGAAATATTATCCAAAGTTTGAAGAAGGTATTGTGGACTTTTTAACAACAGTGTACTTAACAAGGGTACATTATTTTCCGGTTTTTTTAATAAGTGCATACCTTCTTTATTAAAGTGTTGCATGCACTTATGCATACTTATGTTCTCGTTAATACTCATCCCACTTTTCAGATCTGACTTTAAAATTTCATGGATTCCAGACGTAAAGGAATAACTCCAGCATAGTATTAAAGCATGTTCAATATGTATATAATTTCTACAGTAATTCAATAACTTGAGAGTGTCTTCTTGGGACGCTAGATTAGCTTTCCAAAGTCGCAAAATGTGTTCTAACAAACACGTGTAGATTTTAATGTCATATTTCAAATCATCGGAGGCGATTTTTGTATTTTGCTTTTTATCCGAGTTTTTACTTATGTTACTTTCTATAAAAGTCTTTAAGTCGCGACTTAAGTCTTCGGAATTTTCTGAGAGGCACTTTTTGATAAATTCCATAAAAAAAACATTGAAGGAATTGTCATCTAGGGAATAGACAAGTTCCACAAAATTTATATCACCATTGTTAAAGATGGTTTCAGTCTCTTGACTTCCGCTTGACAATGAGCTCATTTCTGATATTTGCACATCGCATTGTTTTTTAATTTTTTTTGGGAGATCTAAACGTTCATTACATTTCTGAAGAAGGTTTCTATGGTCGTCAGATACGTAGTCGCTATGAACCAATGAAGTGAGGTACTGAATTAGAAACTTATTATTCCTGGAGTCAAGAAGATTCTCAATCACGTCAAAGGGCTTTACAACACCAATTGTTTTGCCATATCTGTTTACGGCTTCGAGAATCTTTTTCTTTTGGAACAAATAATCTCCATACTTTAAGTTAATGTAACCAAAATTAGTTACGTTGTTATCTTGGGCATCTTCAACAATTCGCAACGCTATGTCGTACATGTTTGCATTTACTAGTTGATGGATTTGGTCCTGGATATCAAGCTCTTGAAAAACGAACATTTGTTTGGATTTTTTGGTAACTATAATGCATGCATCGTTCTGTTCAAATATACATTCCACTTCCGTTTCCAAAGTTTGATTGAAAACTATAATTTTGTTTTTTATGTCAAAGACAATTACTGTTGATAGTGTGATGTCCCAAGTTGCTTGTTTTTTGATTACAACAAACATATAATTTTTCACCCAAGTTAAAAACTTCTTTTGGCCCTCGAGTGCATAACAAGGTCCTCTTCCATCGTGTGTGAAACAGTAAATGGCATCGTAACGTCCAAGAGCGAAATAGGCAGCTTCCGGATGCTTTGAATAGTACATCGCACAGCAATGAGTGTCGGGTTGCGAGCCTTTTAACGCATCCAAGTTGAATTTTGTTTCATAGTTTGAATTGTTGTCTCCGATTAAAAACCGAAAAATGTTATCTGTTGTGCTAACAAACATATAAAACGATCCTCCAGTCTTATTCATTATGTCATACTCAATTCCTGTAACTGCACGCATTCCTGTTGAAATGGTACGAAAGTTGGAAGAGAGGTCTCTGTAGATGGCTGCATGGTGTAGAAGAATTTCACCCTTTTCAAGTCCAATTGCAATTGCCATTAAGTTTTCATTGTGTTCTACTTTCAAGACTGTAGCCTTGCTGAATGCCTTCAAACGCGCTGAAGCTTGGCAAGGAGTTCCATTTTTTTTTGATAGTTTTTGAACATTATAAACCCTTAGTGTGATTTCATAATTGTTATTATTTTGAATTAATGTCACAAACGTACCGTCCCTTGTTATAGAGCATAAACTAACTGGTCCATTGTTAACTTGAAAAGAAAACCCATCCCAATTCTTGAAATATACGTGCACATTTCCAAGCGTATCGCAGAAAATTTTATCACTTCCATTGCAGCAATAAGCTGTTATGTCGGTGCGAATACTACTTAACTTATTGGGAATGTAGTTAACCAATTTTATTAAATTAACTTTTTGACACTCCAACACACTCATAATGAGTAACTCGGCTCCGGCTTTGCTATTTGAATTGTTGCAATTGCAACAACAACAGTTTATCAATTGCATAGAGTAACTATCTGATTGAGTGGAAAAAGAACTCATTTCAATAAAATACCAAAAAACCATGGCATTTTTAGCGAATTCTTATGTCTGCATACAACACCCAACAACATTCGACACATGCAATCTTGACGGTGTTGCCAATTCACTGTGATTCAGTTGTTCTTGTGGTCTGCATGAATACATTCTTTTTGAACTCCAAGTACTGCACTCAATTTTGGTATACTTTTCTGTCACTCAGTGACTAGTGAATGCTATGGTGTGCTGTCATTCTAAACTGTGTACACCAAAAAAAAAAAAAAACCAGTAAGGGAGCTATTTTCAGCTTTGCTGAAACTTATATACTCTTGCAAGCATTTTCTCAAGTATTCTTATTGGAAAATATGTTTTATAGTTTTTCCAATAAGAATCATATACTTTTATAAAGATATAGGGGCGTGGCCCCGCCCATATTCTAATTTTTTAACATATACATAGCAATCATTGTACACTTTATTTTGCGATCTTATATCTCGTCGGTTTACAGAGAAATCACATTTTTAACTTTTTCTCTATATGGGCGGCGCCACGCCCTTATGTCCGATTTGTACGAAATTTTGGAATATGGTCAAGGATGTATAAAAACGCGTAACTGCAAAGTTTTATCCGTTTATATTTAAGAACAAAAAAGTTTTTCTAACAAAAACCGAATTTTTGACCGATTGTTCCTATGGGAGCTATATCCTATATTTATCTGATCTCCACCAATTTTGGAGCGTGTTTTAATTTACGTCCAAGATGTTCTTGTGCAAAAAATTGAGGCGATAGCTTTAAAAACAAGGCGTTTATTGAGCAAAAACCTCATTTTTGACCGATCGTTCCTATGGCAGCTATATGCTATAGTTATCCGATCATGCTGGATTTTACATACAAACTGCCTGCAATTATAAGAAAATTTTCTGCGTTTAAATTTTTTCGATATCGTTTAAACTGAGCCCACAGTTGGTATTGAAACAGACAGACGGACAGACAGACGGACAGACGGACATGGCTATATGAACTCGTCTCGTCGTGCTGATCAAGAATATATATACTTTATATAGTCGGAGATGTCTCCTTCTCTGCGTTGCAAACTTCATGACAAAGTTAATATACTCTTGCAAGAGTATAAAAATATGAGTACTGTGAAAATGAAATGAGAGATTGAGTTCCCCCTATCAACGTACACTGAATTAAATCCCATATATCCAAATAAAGGCGTTAGGCAGATGCGAATTGTTTTCAAGTTATGATTTATTTAGTTTAATACATTTTATTTAATATGTTGACTAGATTTGCAGAGTCGAACTACTAATTATTTTAGTTTATTATTTCAATTTCCTTACTTGGTTGGAAAATCTGGCCAATAATTGATATAGTATCGATGAGTTGAACCTTCAAATAATCGATCAAGCCAGTTACTAAGACCATCTAATAAATTTTCCTCCAGAAGAATTGTTGGTTCCACGTCAGACTCATCTGAGTATTCAACTTCTAAAAATGTTCCCGATTCTGGATCACCCGTTTTTTTGAGTAATTGCCTTGTCATTTTAACCATTCGCTGAAAACAAATTATTTAAATAAAATAAGAAAAAAAAAGTACTTTTTAATTTTCAAAAATTTAATACCTTAGCTCCACGTGTACACTCTGGATGTTTAGCGTGATAAACACAGAAATACTTTCTGTGTCCATTAAGGGCTAAAACTGTTCCAACGCAATTTCTGGGGTTTATTTGAAGATTTTTGGTTTCGCACAAGGAAAGTCTCAAAAGATCTGAGTACCATGACAAGCCTTTTTCTATAAGCATATGTCCAAATATCAAAGTTTTTGTTTTTCTATAAGGCCAAACAGCTTTATGAAACGGAGGAATTAGTTTTGAGCGTGTTTGGAAATCTGTTAATAAAATTATTGTTCTGCATCCTGGCTTCAAAAGTCGAACCATGCCATTGTATTTCTCCGCTCTTAATTCGTACAATTTCAGTTCTGGTGTACTTCGGTTCTTTTTTTGCACTGAAAGTAAATTAAGTTACTTAGTTGACATTTCATTCAATAGTATTTAGTAGTTTCAAGTTACAATGGTCATTATTAATTTGTCCTTTCATCTTTAAATTTTCTTCTTCAGCACGAACAAAAAATATCATTAGGTAACCGACAGCAAACATAATGGCGATTGTTCCGAAAAGTGACAACACAGCCATTATATGCTCTTCTTCGACATTATCAAATATGTACTCAGCAAAGAAAAGTAATCGCGAAACCCATTTGCTTAAAAGTCCTTGTGCATGTTCGTCGAGAAGATTCTGAAATTATATTTAAACTATTAAGCTTATCAAACTCAATATATCATAAACAATTACCTGAACAAAAGCTTCGTAGCTCAAAGCTTCAGATGTTTTTAAAAGTCTTTGTATTGTATTATCAATTTTTTCTTTGGTATAGTTGACTACATGTTCCTTTGTTTCATGCCCACATGTTTCAAGATATAAACTAAGTTTTGTGTCGTCAACCCATTCATATTTAATATGTGTTGTGTCACGTCGCCAAATTATTACAATTCGTAATAAATTGTTGTCGGCCGATCCTTTTGAAATTGCTTTCATAAAATCAGCTTGTTTTTCCTGATTGTGAAAACAAATTGAAACAAATTTTACTAATACAAAATTAATATAAATGATATACTTACTTTAAACATATAGGCAAAACGAACTTTATCTAAACTATATTCACTTTGCACCGCTATATTTCGTAGAGCACCTCTTGCAAAATCGTGCTTATCGGAATTTTCTGTAATTAAAACCACACAAAGTCGTTTTCTTGGACGATTCCATTCAGCCGGACAGATTCCTAAACGACCACAAAATTTTAAAGGATTAACAAATGGCCATATTGTTCTTTAACATTACAACCTCATTTCAATGAAAATTTATTACCTTCTAGAATATCCTGCGACGACAACCGTGGAAGTGACAAATACTGATTCGATAATATTATATTATTTAATGTCACAGTGGGGATATCCGACATAGAAACACTTGCTACAGATCTTTTGGAATCCTCATTAAAAATTAATAGAGTATCCAAGTTGGGATGCACTTTAAATCGATCTTGTATTTTTTTACTGTGAGCACTGTTTAAATCCACAAATCTGAAAAAAAAGAAATGGTAAGACACTATCTTCGACCTTGCCGGAGATTATACTGCTCCCAACTAATAAATTGATAGTGCAAAAAGGAGACTCTTAAAATTTTAGATTGATAGATTCAAAACTGTGGGAGAAGATTGTATATAGACAGACTGATGGACATCCAATCGACTTGTCATAATGATCAAGCCAATTGTTGTTTTACAAACGTCAGGACAGAATTATAATATTAATCTCTACGTGAAGTGTATAAATATATGATAAAATTGATTTAATTTCGGTACAGTACAAAACTTATTAAAATAAGAAAATTGTTATTTTACATACAATAAACTATGGGATTATTTGTATTTACATACCCAAACGCAACTCGTTGTTGAAATGCAAAAGCACTTAATAAGTAACGTAATCTTGTTTGGTTTCTGGGTTCCAAAATAAGCGCCCGAACTTTGTTATCAATCCATCCACCAAGAAATGCATCAATATTGTCATCATGAATGTATTGTGTAATTTTGTAGGGCATTTTCTTTCGTATATATTCTACAAATATTTTTGTGTAAAAATATCCTGGTATATATTTGTTTGACTCAATTATTGCCTGATATGGATCTAAATACAGTCCATAGCCTTGAAAAGGTGATACTTCACTTACCTACTATTCTTTGTGGAGTGTATACAGAATCTCGATATATGTAGCTATGGCCATTAAGAACTAATATAAGTTTCGGAATTTCATGAGCTCCAGTTTTCCTAACGACCATGGGTTCATGTGCAGCATTGATTGTGCCAAATCGTATTCCTGGTATAAGGAAATTAATTTTTTTACAATAAATTTGTGTCCTCTGTAAAGACCCTACCTAGTGGTTCCAGTGTATCAATCAACTTCTTAAACGCATTTACAAGACGCGTACAGCGGAAACACCAATCATTGTAGAACATTAACAAATGCGGAACTGTTGTGCTTTTTGGTATAACATTTTGCTCAAAGTATTTTGTCGTGATTGATAATTTATGGTATATGCTTATGTCATGATCGAAAAAAAACTGTTTGCCAAAAAACTCCTCCATTGGATCAGCAGCAAATCGGTCGTATTGACTGTAGTCATGCTTCTGTCTGAAGTAATGAGAGTCTTCACTTGTAACTCCATGCTGATCATAGATTTTTCGCCGTTCCGAGTCACTAAGGAGCTCGTATGATTGTTTTATTGCAACGAATTTTTCTTCTGCGTCAGGATGATGGTTTTTATCGGGGTGCCTAGCGATGATATCAATTAGTTTTAATTAATTTAGTGCCAGCAATCACAATGCATTCAAAACGAACCATTCTTTCGCCAGTTGTTTATAAGCCCGTCTAACTTCCTGAATGGTTGCATATTTACTGACACCAAGAGTAGTATAGGGGTCTTTTATGTTGTGTGAAGCAAGGACAACGCCAAGAAAACTCAATCCAATGATTAAAGAATGGCAGTGTATCTTTACCATTCCGTTGTTTTGCAACTTTTTATTGCAATCAGGAAGATGTAATTTTTCTTTTAAAATGTAATTCTAATGACTAAGGAAAAGAATAGTGAAATTAATTATCGAAAAGAAAATATCCGAGTTTACCTAGCACTTTTCAGGAGTTTTTTCAGCTCGTCCAAGAAAAGGCGTCGATTATTATTTGGAGTTCAGTTTTCCATTTTCCGGACCGAGAAAAACACATGCGCTGTACACAGTACAGTAGAAACTCGATTGTTCTGACCTCCACCGCGGGTTTTATATGTTTAAATTGTATATTTTGGGCAAGTTTGTTGAAATTTTGTATCTTTTGTTGACAATTACGTAAAACGTGGCATTTGCATGGATGGACGAAATCCGTCAACATCCGTGCACAACCTTTTCCAGCCGCAGCTCGCGCTCGACTCAAATTTGAATTTCTCGTTTTTGGCAATTTTCAATAAATTCAAATTAATTTGCTCCAAGTTTTGCCGCTAAAAGACGGCACTTACGGCAGTACAACGTGGAGAGACTGGCCCCGCCCACTGAAATTTAAGCGAGAAACTCCAATTTAAGCGCTTAAAGTCGGCATTTTTGGTGGAGTTATTTTTTTATTTCCGCATTGAAATGCCCTATGTTTCCAGGCGATACATGAAAACATAGCCAGCAGAACAAAAGTTCGGGATTTTCGATTTTTTTGAAAAAAGTGAACTGAAAATGGGGAAGTGAGGGGAATTCAGCGCTGATCACGCTAGAGGGGTGCCCGGGGCATTTTTTCTTAATTTTTGTGGTTTTATTTGGAAAAGAGCATAAAATGCAGGAAGAGAGAGATTTAGATCAAAAAAGAGTGATTTCTTCTCTTTACGGCAATAAGGAATAGCGGGACCTCAACTCCAAAAGTGCTGCCATGTGAAGATCGAAATTTTGCCCAGGTTTTTTTGTATTTAATTTCGGCAGAAGCATAAATTAATTGAATTGAATTAAAAATAACAACGCAGAGAATAAATGGCAAAGTGTGAAAAAAGACATAATAACGAAGAAATTTGTGATTTAGGTGCAATGTGTTCGAGAAAGGACACAAATCTGACAAAACGAAATTGTGGTGCAGTACTGGCACGCTCACTAGAAATTTATGAACATAAAAGTGCCGTATGTGCTGTGTTGAGCTGCGTAATATAGGCGATCTTGTGCCGACCAATGAACGCATGGCAAAGGAATTCACCGTTTTGTGTAGGCTGCCCCAAACGTCGAAAATTTACTACAATTGCATGAAGATTTTTCATTCACTTCGCAAAATCGTCTGGACTCCCCGAATTGAGAATTCATATATTTTTGTCAGCACTACAGTATCGTATGTGCTGTGGGCAAGTGTCTAAACATATGGGATCTTAGCAATTAAAACGCTGTCCAATAACGAGCTGGTGGTGGTTTGTCGCACCACGATCACCGAGAAAAACACATGCGCTGTACATAGTACAGTAGAAACTCGATTGTTCTGACCTCACCGCGGGTTTTATATGAAAAAATCATTGATAATACAGTAAGGAAGTCGTAAAAAAAAGGGGTTACCTGGAAAGTTTTGCGGGAGTTTTGAAAATTGGCATCTATATGAATTTTGTTTGGGCTGCTCTTTCCGAATTTTCAAAAATCACTTTTTTCACCATATCTCCATTTTGGCTCATTTTACGGCAAAAACATCTCTATACTAAATTAAACTAGAGGAAATTTACTACAAATTATGTTCTAACCTTTTTTCGTGGTAGAAGGTAGAACTACTTCCTTACTGTATTATGAGTAATAATTACATAGAGTGGAAAATTAACTCTTCGCTTTTTTGCGTGTCATACACAGTTACGGTCGACACCAAGGTTTGAGTTCGATCGTTTTTCAGCGACTAAGAAGCGTAGCATATGTTGTTAGGAATTGTATGGACTCTATGTAATTATTACTTTATGACCGACCACAAGGATCGGAAGCTTTCGTAACTCGTCGACACGCTTTCAGTTTTCTTCCTTGCTTTGAATAAAAATATTGACTATGAAATCGAGTATCCCGATTTTTGATTATACGGAATACCCTTGGTTTTAATTGACCCGGATAATCGAGTTTCTACTGTACCAACATTCCGTATTTCTGTTCAACACACTGTGCGCACCAGCAAAGACTAGGGCGTCCGTATGAAAATGAGAAACCGTGTCAAAGACTGAATAGAGGAACAAGACAAATACCCAGGGAATGTACCGCAACATATGCTAAGTCAACTTAGCACTTGGGGTGTCATAACAGAGTCAATAGACCGAAGAAGAAGCTAACCAGAGATGGACTCACATCGATGCTAACACCAACTATTGATGAAATGATTAATCGGAAAATCAATTATTTCCATAACGATTCAATTAAATCAGTCAATTAATTGATTTTTCCCAAAATGGTCATTTGAACCCACCACTAAGTAAGCAACTAGCCGTGATGCTGATTTTGATTTATGGCCTCATCATTAGTCAGTGGTCCACAAAAGATACAAAAAGGATAGTGACAATATACTTCCTCATATTATACTTCCTCAAAAAATTGAGATATTTCTTAAATGCCTTAGTACTTTAAAGCGCAGGGTGGAGGCGCATGGGGTGAAATGAAGAAAAAAACTCTTGAACGATTGATTTCGTGCGAATAATTACAATTATTATATTCTTTGTCAAATTTATTTTTATTCATTTTTTTTTTGCCATCACTAGTGCTGTTGTGAAGTCGGAAATTATGACTTTGCCTATGTTCACTTGCAACAATACGCCTGAAGAGTTATTTCATTTTTCAATGAATCTTTAAAAATCAATAACTTGGGATGAATAAATATTTTTGTATTAATTTTTTTTGACAACCTATATATTTCGACAGCTTTGCTTACACGACAAAAATTGAACATACTACGCAACTGCTCACCAAAGTCAAGGAAGTCATAACCACAAATTTGGGGGAGTCACCTATATTGACCTAGCTCAATTACCCGTACTTTGTTCTTCCCGTTTTCATGGAAGCTGGCTGGAAACGGTTACACGACTATTACTGCAACGATGATGTTCATTTTAAATATACCATTTCTATGCATTCTTCAAATATGTTAAATAATTTTGTAAAAACTTAATTCATTAAATTGAAATTAACGGTTTCAAGCTTCATCCTGCAATCTTCTGATAAGGACGAATTAAGGGCAAAATAAATTTCCCGACCGGAGACTACGACCGGTACTACCTAATGTAAATAGAACTACACTACTACTCTTTGGTTTTGTGAACAATAAAATAATTACAATTAAATAAACAAACACTTTCTTTACCGGCTTTGGTTTTTACTCTCTACAATTTGATGGCAAGTTTTGATTTGAAAATTATTCGAAATTATTCAATTATAAATTGAATTAAATACAAGTACATATGTATTCGTAAAAATACAATCCATTCGATTTTCAATAAACTCGAATGGTTTAATTCGATAGTTCACTAATTCTTATTATTTACTAAATGGGATTAAACTAAGTTGGTAATTCAGTGTAAAGATCAAAATATATTATATCTTCTTGGTGTTTATGCAATAGCCCTAGTGAATCGGCCCGGAAAGGTAACGAATTGGTACTTTGTGGATTTTTATTCAGACTGTTTTAGTAATCTTAAACATTTTGTCGACCCCTTTGAAACTACATCCTTGTCTATCTCTTTTCAAGATTAAGAAAACAACCGCGTTCGTTAAATCGTGGGCTCGGGCCAGTATCATCGTGACTGTCCCGAAGAGAACAAACATCGAAAAGTGGTTGCGAGATTACGTGAAATATTAAATTCAATTTTATAAAAAACTAAACCAAATTTACTTCATTCTCACTGATAGAAATATAAAATAAAGCAAGTATTGTTTTAATTAAAGAAATTAATAGTTTTTCCTTCTATCGAACTTTCATTGTCATCAATGAAATAAATATGTATTCGTATGCGAACACCTTTGCATGTTCTGCAGCAACCAAATAATAAATTTTTAACAACTGCTTCCAATGACTTTAAAATTTAGCATAAATGTGAATCAAATTATTTAAATTTTAGAATATATTTTATTATTTATACTAGTTGGGAGTTTTGTTTTAACGTAGAATCGATTTTTTGCAAGAAAAATATTTCTGCGCAGAATCACACCCTTTCTGGTCACGTGGGTGAATTTAAAAAAAAATGTGTTAAAATATTTCTCAATTGATAACATTTTGTTAAACTATCAACATACAATTACTTTGATTAAATCTTAATAGTAAAAGAAGAAGGGATAAAAAACATTAGTTTATTTTAAATTTCTCACTAGTTTATAGGGTACCGCTATATACATACATATGTATGTAAATGCAACTGTATACAGATACATACTAAGACATATAAAAATGTACACATATCTACAAATATAGTTTAAAAAAAAAAAAAAAACATTGAAATAATCTCTTGAGTATTTATTTATTATTGAATATTTAATTCCAGAATGCCGTCTCAAGAACCTATTGAAGAGTCTGCTGGGCCTCAGGTGCCTAAAACTGAGTTGGAGGAGTTGCAAATTAAAGCACAAGGCGTTGCTGATGAGGTATAGTAATGCATTCTTATTTGGTATATCATATTTTTTCGTTTTTCACCAATTTTTTTTTTACACTCATTAACTCTTCTGTCTGATTTTTAGTATGCAAATATATTTTTACGTATACAAATTAATATCAGCGTGGCTAGAATCGAAGCGAGTATAAAGTATCATCTTCATTTCATATTAGGAACTTACAAAATTATACATTGGAACTGATATAACAATCCAAAAAAAATAATTCTAGGTTATAAGTTGTTTTGTTAATCTAAAAATAATGAAGAAAAGCCAATCGCTGAGTTCAGAATCGAATTCAATGCTCTTCTTTAGTCATTATTAATAATTAATTATATTCAGCTGTGCTTTTAAAATATATATGAAGACCACTTTTATAATCCCCATCACCATCAGAATTTATAAAGCATATTCGAATTATCGTTAGAAATATGAATATAAGCAGCAATATAAACTTAAATTGAAACTTTAAATTCAATTCAATATAAAACTATATCAACCAAAATAAGATAAAGAAAGGTGCAATGATTATTTTGAATATTTTTGGATGTTTAAAATATAGTTGTTACATTTAATATTCATTTAATCTAATCTATTTATTTGAATATAAAATTTTGTTAAAATGTATTTTCTTAAA
The DNA here is from genome assembly GCA_034638295.1 of Phortica okadai. Lineage (NCBI taxonomy): Eukaryota > Metazoa > Arthropoda > Insecta > Diptera > Drosophilidae > Phortica > Phortica okadai. The sequence goes on along the minus strand of CM067849.1, from coordinate 10,510,524 downwards.
TTTAATTTCAGTCCTTGGATAGCACCAGACGAATGTTGGCTCTCTGTGAAGAGGTTAGATAAAAGCTAAATTCTTAATTGTATTTATAATATATTCATATCAATTAAATTTGCCAGTTTCACTTACACATGTATAAACAGAATATCGAAAATTTAAACTTTACCCATAAAAAATACATTCATACATACAAAACGTGTTTTCAATGTTCTTTTTGTAGAATGGTAAACAAACTGCATTTGCAACAAGCGTGTAATTGTCGGGAGCACTTCTGTTTCTTGCCCAATAGCTGGAAATTTATCGAACATTTCTGTGTTTTGGCAAAGGTTCCATAATAGACTTGAAATAAAAGAGCTCCAAAGAAACTCGCGGAGTTTCAAGGTTTTTACATTTCAGGATTTCGTTAAATGGGCAGACGGTCGGACAGAAATACAAACGATGATGGCTGCATCGATTTCTTTTGTATGACTGGGAAATTTATTGGGTTCAACGACTTCAGAATTTAACACGAACACAAATACACTCTTATTACAAAGACCCACAGCACTTTTTGTTTCTTCTTACTATTTATCCATTCTTTATTGTAGGGACAAGCAAAATCTGATTGATCAAAAGCATTTAGAAAGCCTTTGCCTTTTTTTCAAAACTAATAATTGCAATGTTACAAATCTACAGTTTTCTATTTTCTAATAGTATTTTTTTTCTCTGAGTATTTTAACCTTCTTGGAACTTGACACCATTTATTTGCCTTTGAAACACTTTAACTTAAACCAATTGTTAATAATTCTAGAATTATTTAGTTTTATATTGCAGTGCAACCCCGCTCATTTTTTCAGTGAAATCAATTTCTTTCCGATTTTGAACTCTTAATCTCATAAGATTACAAGGAAAATTGGATGTCATTGGCCTTCAGATTTTATGCTGTGTTAACAGACCGACGAATGGACAGTGACTAACTGATAAACATAAATGGGTTTATATAGCCTTGTTTTTAGATGAAATCTTTAAATATTTTTTATGGGTATACCATGTTTACAAATCTAATATACCCAACCATCATAATTTCATTAATATGAAAATAGTATTTTTCGGGCAATTTTAATTGTACTATTCAGAATGAAACTGTTAAAACCTATTGATTTTGTAGAGGAAAGTGTATATCAAACTTATCTTTTTCTGTGTCAGTATTTTGTCATTTGTGGAAATCGTTTTAATAGTCATACCAAACAATCGAATTATTTAAATATCAAATTCGATCTGTAAAGGAATTTTGGCTATAATTTTCTATCTTTTTTATTCTCATCTTAGAAGACTGTTTTGAATTTGCGTTCCTTTATTACAAAGTTTTTATAACAGTTCATTGAACCGCGCAAAGGTCCCTATTGAAAAGTATATTCAAAAGATTAATTATATCTGAAGTTTGCTTTTAATAATGATTGCCTCAAGTAATGTTGTTTGATTAGGAATTAAAACCTTAATTTATTAACTGTTTTCTCGTTTATTTCTACATTATGGTTGTTATTTGGCTGAATAGCATTACAATGACCAGGAATAAAAAAAAAATGAAAAATGTATTCGCTAATGTCGACTTTAACAATTTCATTTACATAGGAATTAATTATACATATTACGTATTAAAAATATTTATACATTTTTTAACACTTACTTATACACTTTTACAATATTTTACTATTCATTTTGCTGCACACCAGAGCAAGGAAGCAGGAATACGAACACTTGTAGCTCTCGATGATCAGGGAGGTGAGTTCACTGTAAACACATAACAATAAGATCATAACAAAAAGAAATTTATCACATTTAATTTACATACAAATATAACCTTCTCGTTTTTATAACTCCAAGTTAATATTCAAACAACATTAACTGTACGATACGCGATTCATACAATTTATATGTCTGAATTAGGGTGATTCCGCTTTTTTCGCTTGGCCTCTTCAAAAATAACTTGATTGTACCAATGTATCTTTCCATCTACATTTCTCTGACAAAGAGTTCCATAGTTCGACTTCTGATTTGATTATTTTTTAACATTCAAAACAATATTTCATATCATATTGGCATCGTGATTTAATTAAGTAATGAGATATGTTAACGACTAAAATGTTGTTTTGTTTGTAGGTTGATTATACAGTACAAATATGTAAATATAACCAAACGATTAGATAAAGTCACCTTTACAGAAGAAATCGATGAAGCCATTTCCGACGGTTCATCTGTTATTCCTTTTGCTGGCAAGAAGAATGAACTGTTTTTGAATTTTATTTATTGGAAATCCGGCTGTATACTTAATTTAAGATACGAAACAACTTTGCGTCCACATCAATATACTTAACAATTTTCATAATCAGTACATTGAGAACATATTAGGCGTAATTGAAATTTTCAATGCTAAAATGGTATTTAATTCTAAAATATCAAAAGTGTTGTCAGAAAAAATTTATGCGAATTTGTTATATAAAGAAGCCATCTTCAAAATGGCGTTTTAGGCGTTAAAATTCAGAATGAGTTAAACTTGAAAAAACCTTTGCAAACTCTCGTATATTCCGAGTATTTAAACAGTGAAATTATGTAATGGATTAGAAAGCAGAATATGTGTATCACCTTTTTTTTACCTTTGCTGTAACTTAATACCAAGAGATAAAACTGTGATTGCATTTATACCGACGTTTTATTGGTTTGATTGTTGTTGTCTCGATAGGATAGTTTTGAATGCATATTTGATTTATGGTTATGCATCGACGCCACTGAAAATAGGATTTAATTTGGAAACTTTAACTTAACAGTCCACCTCAATAATGGTTTATCTTTTGGACTTATCTGTACTGGCCTTGAATTTTTAAAATTTGCTTGTGATAACCGCGCAAAGACACAGTTTACAACATAATACAACAGTAACTCCAACAAGAACAGAAAACTTACTGGCTGGCGTAAACATTGCATAATTTAAATGATAAAAACAAATCTTTAATGGTTGTCATCAAACCTATGTATTTTTATCTAGAGCGCGGAAGTGGGAATGAGGAGCATTGTAATGCTGGATGAGCAAGGAGGTAAGAAATATTAGGATAATAAACCGAAAAAAAATACAAAAACTGTATAAACTGTGTGCCAATGTAGAGTGCACCAATCACCTTCTAACTGATTAACGATTGAAATTAATGATAAACGCAGCTTTGCAACTGCCTGACTTTCAAGCTCTACGGCCCTTAGTGGACTGCTGAATGGCATAAACCCCTCATAAACTAAGGATCACAACTCAAATTTATTAAATTTCAACTTACGTAAGGATCTGTGATATATGTATGTATGGTAGCTATTGGCAAAGCATGGATCAATCATACCAATAATCCATGCTACAATAATTTAGGAAAGACTATTATTTAAAATTGTTAAAATATCATGCCAACGATTTTAAAGAGCATCGCTCGCAGTGTTTCGAAGAATATAGAACAAGAATAACACCATAACGATATCATAAAAAAATATCATACTGTAAGATACAGTTTGGTATCTCATCTACTTAATTCTCCGTGTTAGCACCTTTCTCTTATTTTGAAGAAATTTCTTTATGGACGATAAAAGACAACATTTAATGAATTTAATGTTTTTAGTAATCATTAAGGTTTATAATAATTATTGGTTGTATTCTTCTCTATGTGTATAAAACGTGAATAAGGTGATTGATTACGAATAACACTTGGCGATCTGAAGACCATCAGTGGAGATTAAAATTAAATTCAGCTGGATTTGCTCAAAGAAATTTCTGATGTTCGAATTTGCAGGAGCAACGATCATTAAAATGATGCCATATTAAAAAAAAAAAAAAAATTACAGCTAACTAAAATTTTCAGCTTGTCACTGCAAATGTTTTACAACCAATTATATAAATTATTATAAATTATATCTTTTGATTATTAATTGTAGAACAATTGGATAGAATCGAGGAGGGAATGGATCAAATTAATGCTGACATGAGGGAAGCTGAAAAAAATTTGAGCGGAATGGAAAAGTGTTGTGGAATCTGCGTGCTACCCTGCAATAAGTAAGTTCAATAAAGACAGCTAGAGAATGGGGGTTGATTCAAATTAACTTTGAATAAATCACTAAATAACTTAAATTTACAAATATTAATTACTTATGTGATTATTAATTGTTTTTTCTGTTATGGTTTTTTGTAGAAGTCAATCTTTTAAAGAAGACGATGGCACTTGGAAGGGAAATGACGACGGGAAAGTTGTGAACAATCAACCGCAAAGAGTAATGGATGACCGAAATGGTATGATGGCACAAGCTGGATACATTGGTCGGTAAGTGTCTTTCAGGTTCTGCATATTCCCTAAGGTAGATTTACATGTAGGAGGACTTTAAATACAATAAAGTATTGTAAATGTATGTATATAAATACGGTTATATGATTAGTTTTAAGAATGTGTGAATCTGTGTGTGGCATCGTAGCTCCCAAACGGATGGACCAATTTCAATAAATTTATCGAAAGTGTTCTTAGCTAAGACTCTCTGCAAAATTTCGGGTCGCTATGGTCATTTCGGATGTATATGTGTATGCTTTTTAGGTTCTAAAGTTAACCTTTTTTTATTTTTTTCTTTTTCATTTAAGTCAAATTTATAATCAATTAAAATAAAATCTTAACAATTTCAGAATAACAAATGATGCACGGGAAGATGAAATGGAAGAGAACATGGGCCAAGTGAACACCATGATTGGTAATCTTCGAAATATGGCATTGGACATGGGCTCAGAATTAGAAAATCAAAATCGTCAAATTGACAGAATTAATCGAAAGGTACCTCCATATCAAACAAAACTATTTTTATCTCATTACTTAATTATTTGTTATTTTTTTAATTTAATTTTATAGGGCGAATCCAATGAAGCACGAATAGCAGTTGCAAACCAAAGGGCTCATCAACTCTTAAAATAATTTGTTTGTAAAAAAATGAAGAATGTAAATATTTGCTGTTATGTGTGCATATCATATTTGTTAATGTGTTTGCCTAATTGCATGTAACTATTTTGGCGCATAAGCTAGTGTGATAAGCAGAGAAAATGTTGAAGGTATTTAAGAAAGCTCTTAAAGTTAAGCACTTTTTTGTTCTTCCGTTAACTAAACATCTTAGATAATTACTCTGAGGTGAATTAACAAATATAAGCACCGAACACATTATTTAACTAAAAGAAACAAAATGATATATGATAATAAAATAAAAAACGGAACAAAGAAAGTTAATATACATACACGATAGCTTACGAGATAATTGGAGCAGGATTTAAGAGCTTTCATGAGTGCTTATATTATATATAAAGGGTTGTGTGTAAACTCTTCTGCAATACAAAAAGCAATGTTCTACATAATACCGGCAAAAATATTTATATCGATTACATTTATAAAATTCCATTTAAAATTTTGGGAGGAACTTCCTAATAAGTAACTTAAAATTTTCACATAGCCAATTTTTATTTAATATTAGGGTTTACTTGCGATTTAAAAATAGACGTTCAATTTTTTTAATTCAATGTACAAAGTATTAGAAACTGCTAAATATTAAAAGTAAATACGAACAAGGTCTTTCCATTGAGTATGTACTTTGTGATCTAACACGTAACACATATAGTGATTTTGGGAAAACGATTGGGTCTGTAACAAGACAACACTCCAAAGAAAGAACTTTCAAATCTTAAAGCGTTGTTCGCAATGTTCCCCAATTTATATTAATTTAACAAAAACTGTTTGTAAAAAGTTTCTTTTTCTCAGTTTTACATTTATCAACTAAGTAAAAAGTGCGAAACGATAAATTTAAAAACTCAACATAGTTCTCCCACTTATTGTGTATCTGTGCAGTTCTGAAGTCTTTAATTTAATTCGAAATTTGCTTCACTCATTGCGGTATTAGTTTCTTTAACATTTGGCAGTTTGAAAATCTTCTGACCTCAACAAATTTACCATAGTTTTTCACATAGTTTTGGCAGTGATGACATATAACTTAATTTTTTAAGTAAAGGTCTTTGTGTATATTTCCCTAAAATTTTAGTTATATCATTAGGCCCAAGGCCTTCACAAAATTTTTATTGGATTTAGAATATTTAAATTTGTATTTATTTCTAAGTACTCATCCGATTCGAGAAAACAAAAAAAAAAAAAATGTATTATTTTATTGAACTTAAAATTTTCTCCTCGAACTAAAAATTTATCCGCTAGTTACCTTCTCAATGTACACAGATACAGAACTCATCTTGTAAAAACGAAAAGTAAATATGTGATTTCAATAACAGTTTTTGCTCACTTTAAAGTGTTATTGAAGTCATCACTTGCTAAGCAATTAAGATAGATTAAGTTGATTTTTATTAGATATATAAGGTTATAAACAATAAATTGCCGTTCCAAAATTTGGCTTTTCATTCAATTAAATCGATGTTTTTATATTTAGCGATGATTAGGTAAGAGTTTTCGCCAAAAGGCCAAATGTTTTAAAAGTAAAATATACTTATCATTGAATTTAATATATTATTCTTTCACTTTCTCTTCCAAGATTTCAATCTAGATCCGCTTCTGGCTATAAAGATGCTAGTGCTATATAAGAACTCGTTTAATCCGGTCGACAACACGTGTTTATGCATACCAACAAAATCGTTAGCCCCATCAGTGTGCCTAACACTATTTGGTCCTCAATATTAAAAAAAAAAATCAAAATTAGTTCTGTTCACTGAATTGTAATTCCAAATAAAAGTCATATAATTAGTTAATAATGAACAATATCGGATTTTTAAATTTTATTCAAATTTTTTTTTTTTGTTAACAACTAAGTAATTGATAAACAATACTTTTGAGCTTTTTAAATATTGTTTTATTGAGCTGAACTCAGCTTAACGAGCAACATTAATATTTTATTCACAGTACAATTATTTACAAAAGAAGCACATGGTATGCAATATAATTAATGTATGTGTATACACTCCAAAATATGATGATCGCTTCAATGAACCTACTATAAGAGAAACATTTGTTAAAAAAAAAAAAAAAAAAGTTTTACCAAGAGAGTCAATTTACCTGTTTTGAACTTGTTATCGATCCAGCTAAGGCAATAGCCGACGATGTATCAACACTACACGACTTTTTAATGCTGCTGCTGCAAGTAACAGCAGTTGTACTTTTTGAGAGAGACGTGTCCGTACCATCTATTTTGTGATTTTCAACACTGCCGGCTAAAGCAGTCGTAGACTCCCGACAAGAATGTTGATTGGCTCGAATGGCATAGTTATGTGTCATATCAATAATGCTTCCACTCACTGCGCTTACGCTAACGTCACCCAAACTGGTCTCTCCCAACTTTGATCCTGCTCCAATGCTTGCCGAGTCGCTGTTAAATGGATTGGCATTTCGATCAGCAATATTGTCATCGTATTTAAAATTTTCGTTATTAGCGTTTGCACAACCAGCGCGAAAAAGTGACACAGGCACAATCCCATACACATAGAACAGAAGTATTGGCACTCCAATGGCAATTGCTAGGCCCGCCAATATTGGAGAAATCAAAATCTAAAATAGTTATAAACAAAAATGTAGTGCACACTAAAACAAGAATATAATTTCAATGGATGATAATTGGAATGGAGTGGGAAAATAAAGGAAAACGGATGCACATATCCTATTCACTATGAAATCAAATATGGTAAATGTAAAATGTAAGTATACCGATGCTATAACTCCAAAGGCCACAGAGATGTTCCTCTTTTTCTTTGAAGTGGATTTGTACCGATTCAGCAACTTTCGTCCAGCCCACACTGGAATGCCTAAAAAGACAAAAATTAAAATTATACGATATGAGATTAAAATGATTTATTTAAAAATAGTTATGTGGAGAGTACGAAAACTTCGATATCACCATGATAAATATTAACTTTATTAAAAAATGAATGTAAAACTTACCAATAACAATCAAAGGTACTGCAATACCAGCTAGCAACGCTATTCCAACAGGAGCTCCAATAAGTGTTCCAATTTGCCACACAATTTTTTTCTTGCGAGACCAAGGCTTTTTCCCCCAAAATGTGCAACCGGAAGGACTAAAATAAAGCATTTATATAAATTATTGTCTTTGATTTAAGTCAATAACAATGTAAAGTTAATATACCTTAAATAATGAAGATCACTAACTTCTTTCATACACAACCAGCAGAATTCAGCGCCACATAATGAACATGACATGTGATTACATGAGCCATCATTCATTTTCACTATTAACACTTGACACCGTGGACAAGGTTTTATTTCATCACGCCGCGTTGGGTCTGAATTAAAACTGTTGGAAGGTACATGCTGTGACTTTTGACGGGAATTTCTAGCAGCGTCACAAGTCTGGTCTGGATGCCAAAGAGCCTTGCAATGATAACAAAAGCTTGTTCCACAGGCCTTTCGCTCACATTGAAGTTGAGGGCATGACGCACATCCAGTAGCGATAACAGCATAACTATTAAATAAATCCGTACATCTAGTTAAAGTATGGAGACACAAAAGGTTTTAAAACATTTCTCACCTGCAATCAGGTGCAGGACACCACCTAGAATCAGGATCTGTTACAAGATATCTTCTAATCATAAAGTCTTCATATTTCAATTTTATTTCAGGAAAGTCGTGTAACAAGCAGTCTATGTTGTTGGGATGAATAGCACTTGAACACTGTGGACAAGCTTAAAAAATATATGATAAATACTTAAATTAAATATTTAAATAATAATTATAAGTTCTACAATATTTACCAATATCGGTTCTTGATTCGCTGATTTCGTTTTTTAAGTATCTGTTTAGGCAGGTAATACAAAATTTGTGCTGACACAAATTCAATGTGAAAAATGGATTCTCTTGAGTCTCATTTAAGAAGCATATGTTACAAATGTTTTCGTCCAAAAATTGTGGATTTTCCACAGTAGATTTATCGCACAATGAGTTACTGTTGGCAGGACGAACACCACTTTTATTCTGGAAATCAATAAAAAAAATATGACTTGTTAATCACGATAATGCAATCGGTTTAGTTGAGGTAGACTGTGTGCTATATTTAAGACCCACGCTGTATATGACAACTGGAAAAGTGTTTACCCAGCGTCGGAAGCCAGGTGCAATAATAAAGAATGTTTTGAATTGATTTCTCTTTCTATAATACCCTGTTGCTAAGTGTTCATGTCAGGGTACAAGTCCTAGCCAGTATGCTATTTATTTTTTCACAACCTTAAATAGATTGACATATCTAACATTTATGACTAAAATAAAGATTTTTATAAGTACCCCCTTTCTGACTTTTCCACACCATCTAAACGGTCATCCCATTATTGTTATTTTTATATGTTTTTTGAACTATTTTTTGCATTAACAAATTCGGATTCCCTGAAGAAGACAGAATAAAGCCGAAAGTTTTTTTCTTTTGAACATTCAGTCCTTCTTTGATACTGATATTACGTGAATTTAAATGAAACCTTTCAATATAATTACCTTGTCATGATTTTCGAAACTGGTTTCACCACACTCTGCGTCGTTCAGGGTATTTCGATTTCCCTCATTAATTCCAACTGTTTGAAGTAGAATCCTTCGAAGGGAAAACCCTTGATTTCTCGTAGAATGTTTTGACATCTTACTGTAAAAAATGTTGAAAAAATATTTATAGAAAGCATATTAAATTAATTTTGTTTATGATGAATATACAATAACCCTTTGTTGATAATTTGAAATAAAGAACGATCCTAAGAAACTTTCGTTCAGAAATCAATTAATACATAAGCGAGTATATGTGGAAGTTATGTCTTAATTAAGGAAAACTTTTTGTGAAATTGGAGCTCAGTCTACTGCTGCTACTTGACTCACTTTCATTGATTAAATCATCTGGAAACTCTAATGAATCCGTCTATTAGTACATACATTTTTGTTTAAAAAGAATACTACAAACATTTCCAATTTGGCATAGCGTCGAAGAACCTTTTATTTCTGAAAATGCTGCATTTGGTATTTGCATTTATACTAAATAAACACATATACACGAGGACATGTACATATGAATGCATACATACATGCATATTTAATACGTATCTACAAAGTGCAAATTGGGGTTTTCAACATTTCCATCGCATACATATATATGCATGCATGTATGTACACACGTAAATACAAGATGCACCACGAACACCTATCACATTATACATAGTTTTCTTAATAAATATGATATGCATGTACGAAGTAACAATGCACGTTTATTAAATAAATTGCAATTTATATAGAACGCAACTAGTGTCAAGTTAGCTTCCTATTTTTATCACTTTTCACTGCATTGCAAAAAAATTAACACGCCTAAAACTCACGTTTAGATAGTTATTATCCCAGTCGAAAAGTCCAGGAACTTAGTATTATTATTTTATTTTTTTTTTTTCTCGTCCCTGTTCTAGATTTTAAAACATTTTTTAGCTTTTTGGTTTGGATTTTTCTTGTTTTGTTTTATTTTTATTTTTTTTCATGACATGCCAACTTTCTTAAGCAACATAAATTGTATGTGTTTTTATGCAACAAATTGACATGTGTTAATAACAGGAAATAAGGACAACCCCGCAAATTTAGAAATGTAAATAGTTGCAACAGTGCTCAATGAGGTCTGTGGAATATTATATAGTATTGTAATTACGCTAATTTACCTCGAAACACCCCGCGCCAAACCCCCCGCGAAAGTTGGGAATTAATACTTCATCTTTACAAATGACATGATTTTTATAACAGCCATTTCTACTCTGAAAAGTTGGCGACACCGCCAGACGCAGTCATTTTTGGCATTTGAATTGGCAACACTGTTTCTGAATATTTTTAACTAAAGCTGGGAAAACATCGATGGTTACCATATTCGATATTTTCGATGTTTTTCACCTAAATATTCGATAATATCGATATTATCTACAAAATATTACTAGAATATTATTTATTAAATATTGGCATAAAAATATAGTATTTAAAATCGAATACTATATTTTGCGGGTGAAGCAACCTCTACATACACGCCATGGCTGAGAACACTCTAGATGATATACGCCGTGTTGAACGCATTTGTCTAACACCCCAATGTGTGAACTGCAAGCAACAGTCTTTAAAACTGAAAATTTCAAACTTTTCGAAGCTTCTATGACTCGAGGAATAGGACCTTAAAAGATCCATCCGGGAGCCCTTCATTCTTTCACAGCCCAACCATGTTGTTTGGTATTGTGGGACATTTTGATGAAAATTAAGTTAATTGAATGTAAATTTAATAATTCGAAATTCAGAATGGCGCGAAATGAGTCGGATTTTGGAAAAACGCAAACGAGCCCACATTTACTCAAAAGCGACAAATTGCATCAAAAGCGTCGACGACCACAAGAGGAAGAAATCGTGATTTAAAACTTCCGCGAAATGGAGGGTAGGGAAATATCCCGATGTAGTGCACCGCGACATAGGCCAAACCAATGTATGTTATGCAGTTTCATAACAGAGTCATTTGGACCAGAAGAGGAAGCAGTTTGTTTACATTTTTGACGCAGCGTTGCATTCGAAAATTGTGCTTCCAAAACACCCTAAAATTTCCCTGTATAGTTTCTTTTACATTATTTTTTGGCATGATTTTACATTTAAAACATTAACCAACATTAACCAACCATTAATAATAATAGCCTGTTGATTTTTAACATTATTCATAAAGTTATATTGACGAATTCGTATATTTAGTACGTTTTGTTAGTACATTTAAAAAAACTAGTTAGCAAACACTTATAAAAGCGGAAACGATAGTGACCAAATACTATCGATAGAGGTAAATATTCGATACCTCGATAGTGCCATCGATAGTTTCTCAGCTCTATTTTGAACACGTTTCCGTTTGTCATATTTGACAGGTCTCTTTTTGTTTTAATCCGTTTTGTCGAAAGGTGTGTATTATATGTGAACGAAACAAAATCGAAGTAAATCTCATTTCTATTACTGCGAAAATGAAAGATTATACGAGATTTTTGCTGTGTAAATAATTATCCTGAATTTTTTCACAATATTTTTCAATTATTTTATTTTTGCAGGTCAAAATGGGTCGTCGACCGGCAAGATGGTAATTGTGCATCAATGTTAATGTCAATTTGTTTGTAATTTCTTTAACTTTAAAACCTTTATGTTTTCAGTTATCGGTATTGCAAAAACAAGCCTTACCCTAAATCTCGTTTCTGTCGTGGTGTACCCGATCCAAAAATCAGGATCTTTGATTTGGGCAGGAAGAAGGCCACCGTTGAAGATTTTCCTTTGTGTGTGCATTTAGTTTCCGATGAATATGAACAGTTGAGCAGCGAAGCTCTGGAAGCAGGTCGCATTTGCTGCAACAAGTATTTGGTAAAATACTGCGGCAAAGATCAATTCCACATTCGTATGCGTTTGCACCCATTTCATGTTATAAGAATAAACAAAATGTTGTCGTGCGCTGGAGCTGATAGGTACGTAGAATCTTGTTTATTATTAATACAGTTGCAATACGTGATGAAATCTGTAAAAAGAGCACTGGGATATGACTCATAATGATTACTTTTGACATTAAACCTGAATACATAAATGTGTTTTATATTTATAAGAATCTTTGTTTCGTATTAACACATTTTGTTTTTTTTTTTTTTAGGCTCCAAACTGGAATGCGTGGAGCTTTTGGAAAACCCCAAGGCACTGTAGCTCGAGTTCGTATTGGACAGCCCATTATGTCTGTCCGCTCTAGTGATCGCTACAAGGCTCAAGTTATTGAAGCTCTCCGTCGTGCAAAGTTCAAGTTCCCCGGTCGTCAAAAGGTAAACAATGCTGTTAACCAATATTTAGCTTTACTTATAATTTCGATTTTTGCTCAGATTTACATCTCAAAGAAATGGGGCTTCACCAAGTACGATCGTGAGCGTTACGAAGAACTTCGCGATGACAACCGTTTGGAACAAGATGGTTGCAATGTGAAGTACCGCCCAGAGCACGGACCTATTGCCGCTTGGGAGAAGACCCAACGCGAAATTTACGGTTAAATTTTAATAATGAATTTACCAATAAATTGAGTAATCTTACAATTGAATTAAAAGTTTGTCTTTCTAAGTGCGCATAAACAAATGGTTAGACACTTGAATTGCTTGCTTACTAATTTTTGGTAGGAATGGGAGGTCGTCTTGACTGTTTGAGTAAAACTTACAACAAAAAAGCGCAAAATGAACATTTGATTTCATTCCCATTAAATAAATTATGTACTATATATAAAAAATGGTGTCTATTGCAAAACATTTGGAATGCTCCGTGAATTTACAAAATTATGGACGTATTTTGAGCGTTAACATAAAAATATTACAAGTGGCGAAACATTCGAATCACTCGTTTATGAGGAAGCCTTAAAAAGCTTTAAATCAAAACGCATACATAAACCATTTAAAGGCTTTAACGTGATCGCATTTTAAAAGCGACTTTATTGAGTTAAACCGATTTGAAATGCTCGCTCAAGTCAACGTCAGCTGATACGGAACATGTAGAAGTGGGCAGTGTGACCATAAGGAAATATTCTGATTATTATAATGCCTTATTGAAGTGTTTTCCTTATTATTTAATTAATTAGGTATTGTTGATAGTAGAGACTCGCGCGAATGCATTTCGATCGCGTGTACTTCCAAGTTAACCGAAAAATCATTTGAATTCGAAAAATTCGTTTAAATGGAATGGTTGCCATTTGAAATATTACTATTTGGTGTACTTGGTCGAATACGAATGACAGAGTTTCACTTCCAAGTAACTTGGTCTTTCATGCCGTACGCACGTAAATTAATTGTAAACCTGCGTCCCTAGAGCTAACATGTTTTTATGCCAAATAAACTATTCACATCGCCTATGGAACTTAACACCCACCATTCGGCAATATCGACAATTTATTAAAATAGACGTCAGCCATAATTCGACTTTTTACGGGCTGTTGAGTCTGAAAAATAGCCAAAAACTCTTAGAAAATAACTGATTTGGCAATACTGCATATGTTGAATGTTTTTGTTTGTCTCCGTTTTGTCTGGGAGGGATATAATATAAATTATATTCGTTTAAATATTAGCAAACCGGCATTTTCAGTATTTAATCTAAAACTAATATGGGAAGAAGAAAGTCGAAAAGAAAACCTCCTCCAAAACGTAAAAACATTGAGCCACTTGATCAACAGTTTAACTGTCCATTTTGCAACCACGAAAAATCATGCGAAGTAAAAATGTAAGTTGTTAATAACTCTCTTCATATATTATAAATTGTGATCAGCGAAATTGTTTATTAATTAAAGGGACAAAGGACGGAACACTGCGAAAATCACCTGTCGAGTTTGCTTAGAGGATTACCAAACATCTATAAATTTTCTATCTGAACCTATTGATGTTTATAATGATTGGGTTGATGCTTGCGAATCAGCAAACTAATAACTGGATTTTATGTACTTAGACCTACACATATATATGAATATCATCATGAATCAAATTACAGAAATATATTCAGTTTTTTACAAATAATTAAATCTCAACGAAATGTAAACGCAGATTCTTAAAATGGTCTTATAGTAATGTTCTGTCCAATCATTCGAGGGATCTACGGTGTTTATGTGTATGAATTTACCTACATCTCCTTTCTAATTTACACACTGTAAAACGAAATTTTCTGTCCTTAATTCTTTGATCGGGAACAAGGATATATTTTACAGGATTTATTTTAGCGGTCACACAAATCAGAAGGTTAAAAATAAATGGAGAATTAAAAAGTGGTTGGGTCTTTCAACATTCTATAAAAAAGTGTATACAATACATACAGAAATTAAACCTCGTTTTAAAGTATACACGAAATTTATAAAACGACCCGATACACAGTAACTTTGTGACCACAACTGTATTCAATGGAAAGAAAATCAAACAAACCCGAATTTTGAATAATTGAATTTGCAGTTCACATTACATTGTAATGTTTTTTGTCATACACATACATACACACTTACATATGTGTGTTTATGAGCGGACCGAACTGATTAAACGAACAGTGCCTTCAAGTTCTAACGTAAACAGATAACGCCGAGAACATGCTTCTTGATTCAAGCAATCAGTTTCTTTAAACACGTCTTTGAGTCAAAACTTAAAATGAATGCTATCAAGACTGGATGGTTTAGCGAAGTCCAGGACGATTTATGGCCAGGACAATCTTTTTCATTAAAAACAACTAAATTGATTCATGAAGAAGACTCAACTTTTCAAAATATTAAAATAATTGAAACGTAAGTATCATTTAATTGTTTAAATATGATCAAATAATGTAAAATCAATTACTAAGTTGTAAGTTGAATCTTCTTATTTAGACGCAACTTTTATCGAAATAGACAAATTTAAAAATGACTTTATTCTTATGTCGAAGGCTTAATAAAGAAAAAAATATGTATGTACATTCATACATTATATATCTACAAACAGATACTCAGACAAAGTTGTATATATGTATGGACATACATGTATGTATATATATATAGTATATATATATAGTATATATGTACAGCAACAATTTTCTTTCACTTTTTTGGTGTTTCAATTTTCTATCAGTAAGTTTATCAATTTCAATTGACCTTTATTCAAAAAAAATTTGAGTTTTAATATATTTAAAAAAAAAATGTAATGTGTCGTCAAGACGTGTATTTGTTTCAGCAGATTAGAAACAACGAATGGCATTGATCTGTAGACGATTTAAATTTAGAATTAAAAACGATTCAAGTCTTTATACACTTGTAAGTGGGAATAAAGTAGTTTCTTCAATCACACTTTTTTAAAACTTTTCAATTTTATTTACTAAATCAAATATTGTTCTCTAAGTCAAAAAAAAAGCATTAAATGTTTTTTTAATAATTGAAGTGAAAATATGTTTTTGTTTGTTTAATGAATTCTTGTATTCACATGTTGGTGTGTTTAAGTGTTAAAATGAAAGTTATTTCTTTTTTTATAGTGAAACTTATGGGACAGCTCTCATTCTGGATGGAATTATACAATGCACGTCCAGAGACGAATTCTCTTATCAGGAGATGATATCATTCCTACCCTTATGTGCCCATCCACATCCGAAGAAGGTTTTAATAGTAGGCGGAGGTGATGGAGGAGTTGCGAGAGAAGTAGTAAAACATCCTTTGGTAGAGGAAGTTCATCAAGTTGAAATTGATGCACGTGTAGTGGAGCTTTCGAAAAAATATTTACCAAATATGGCTTGCGGTTTCGACAATCCAAAAGTAAAACTTACAATTGGGGATGGATTTGATTACATCAAAACCCATAAAAATGAATTTGATGTTATTATAACCGATAGTTCAGACCCCATAGGACCTGCAGTCAGCTTATTTCAAGAAAGTTACTATGAACTAATGAAAAATGCTCTGAAAAAAGGTGGCATTGTCTGCTCCCAAGGTGGAAGTTTTTGGCTTGATCATGAATATGTGAAAAAAACATTAATTGGTTGTAAACAACATTTTCCAAACGCTGCCTACGCCGTTACATCAATTCCATCTTATCCTTGCGGACATATTGGTTTTATAATTGGATGCCTCGATAGTGAACGAGATATAAAAACTCCATCTAAAGTGTTTGAAGCATCGAAAATTGATAGTCTCAATTTAAAATACTACACTAGCCAAATTCATTCCGCTTCGTTTGTTTTGCCTCGATGGGTTGAGAAACATTTTTATGACGATTTGTAACTCCAAGATAATAGAAGCAATAAATAATGTTCTGCATTTCTACATACATTCTTGTTTACATAAACTAGCAGATGCCGATTATTGATGTTAATACAATATAAATTCTGCCAATAAAGTTGATTTGTCAGAAAAAAAGTACCTGCAATCCACATTTTTATCACTATTATTTGGAGCACCTTAGCAATATGAATATTAATATGAAGTCTTCGGGACCGTTTGCCCTGATAATGGATAAATTATATAAAGTTCTAAATATTATGATGTTTATTAACCAATGCAAAAACGAAACAAAAAAAATTGTGTGTTTCATTGTATAATTAATTGTTTTAACATTTTACACTATGGCATTATTCCGTACATGTACGATTTTCTTGCTTTTTGTTAACAATAATTACACTGTTACTACTTAATTGTTTACTATCGCCCCTATTTTTGTCTTTTTTGGATTCAATATCTGAAAAATATGAATAAAATCTATAAAATGTTTGATTAAAATTTACGAAATATTTCATACCAGATTTTCCATTTTCAATATCTTCACTTGAATTTGCTATATCGATTTTTGATTTAACCTTTACTTTCGATATTGCAAATTCATTGTCCTGACTTTCGATGTCCGCGATGTTGTCCATTTGGTCTGCATCTGAGTCCAAATTGTTATCCAAATCATTAAGTTCTTTGTGAGTTTGTTCAC
Source organism: Phortica okadai (assembly GCA_034638295.1). Taxonomy (NCBI): domain Eukaryota; kingdom Metazoa; phylum Arthropoda; class Insecta; order Diptera; family Drosophilidae; genus Phortica; species Phortica okadai. Next base: position 10,493,045 of record CM067849.1, on the reverse strand, counting down.
GTTTTAGAACTATTAAATTATCAATATCCAATTTCGTCTTCGCTAAGAGCTGTTCAGTGCATTTTGACATTAAACGAGGCTTGAAATATATATGCGGCTTGGTTTTAGTGCGAAGATAGTTTTTGTTGTGCAACATTGTTTCTTCCCATGTTTTAAAATCGTTTAGACGTGTCATCTTAATTTCAAGAGTTTTTATTTCAAGTTGTTTTCGTTTTTTATCTAAAAGAAGAGACTCTCGTTTCTTTTTTAAAGATTCACGCTCTTCTAACTCCTGAAGTTCAAGTTTTTTCTCAATTTGGGCCTTTTTGTCTTCTTTTTCTTTTAGACGAGACTCTTCTTGGCAGAACTTTTGGAGTGTTCCTATTAAAGATCCAAAAATACGCCTATTACGTGCCCTTGACGCTGAGTCAATGCCTTGAGCTTCTACAATTTCTTCTTTGGTGGGTAACTCACGAATCACCCGAGATGTAACGCGGGGTCTGGACTCTTCGTTGCCACTCGAACGTTGTGTGGAAGCAGACAGTCTACTAAATACTGTTTTCGCATCATTGCTCCGTCGCTTAAACTTGTCAATTTTGTATAATTGACGGTCCCGGTCTACTTCCCTTTTCACTTCAAAAGAAGGTTTATCACTCCTGGAAATAATTTACCACCATAATTACAGTAAAAAAAGAAGAAGGCTCAAATTTTCAACTCACCAAAGTTCTTTGTTGCTATGTCCAGAAAACCGGCGTATATTTTCATTCAAAATAACAAGAGATTGCTTTGCACTATCAAGTCGTTGTTCCAAATCGACAACGTTACCAACATAATTAGCACACATTTTGCTGTTCGGTTAAGATGCCAATCAAAACAAGTACCAAAATGTTTCTTTTCTCCAGATCCCTCTCTGAGAGAGATATATTAAAGTTTGTGTTCTTGTCGACTGATTCGTGCAGGGAATGAGTCCGGAAAATCGAAGATCCGTATAATCGAGGTCCGGTTAATAGAGTTTCTAGTGTAGTTGTCTTTTTGTTGACTGATGGAAGGGTCGCCAGATGCCTTTTCAGTGTTACCAACTTTCAAAAATGTTTCCCCCTAAACACAAACAGAAAACACCTAAAAACAATACAATTTCTAGAAAATCCCCCTAAATAATTTTCATTATTATTAAAATAAATAATTAATTATCGTTAAAATTTCATAGTCAATTTTTATTCAAAGACATAATAGAAGAAAAGCAAAAAATTTAGTGACATCGAACTAACTTCATGCACAAACACAACTTACATACAAAAATACATGAATTCTTAAAGAGGGGGTCCCAAGATATTTTTGCGAAGTGAATGAAAAATGTATTGTGTAAATGTAGCAAATTTTTCAAATTTTGGGGCAGCCTACGCAAAATGGTGAATTGCGGTCAACAAAAAATAAACAATTTTATACATATAAAGACCGAGGCGAAAATTCGTGCAGGGAATGATAAGGATAATCGAGTTCCGGTTTCTAGTGTAGTTCTCATTTAATTGATGGAAGGGTCGCTCAGATGCCTTCTACGGAGGCAGATAGTGATGGCAAGATTAGCCGGTAGTGAGTGACTAACCGGTTATTTCCTTTCAAACACGATTTAATTTTACCAGAAAAATTTAACTAAACAACTAAAGAATGGCAACACTAGTAACTAAGACCTCACGGAATTTTTGTTTAAAATTTGTTTGTTTGTTTCTTTTGTTTTCAATTACCACTTATAATTACAAGATAAATACATTTAGCTATGACACTTTCATAACATTAATGCGAATTTAGCTATTCAAATTTCAATGTTTCTTTTATATATTTATTTTATAAAAAAAAGCCTATTATACGTAATTGGACAAAAACTTGGCTATCGGCTGTGAAACATTTTTATTGGTTGCCTAGTCGGAAAAATGGCCAAAAACAACCCAAAAAAAGGCCTATTTGGTAAAACTGCTGTATAGTGTCATGTCATATTGTAACATGTCGTATTTGTCGTATCGCTTCGATAAATGTCGTGACACGATGAGATCAAAATTAAGAATTTTTCAGGTTTGTACAAAAGAAAAAACATAAGAGGCAGCACTGTATCAACCCGAGGTTTGGTACGACCAACTTAACCATTTCCTTTTCTTTTTGGATCGTTCGCCATCAGTGGTAGGTTAAGAAGTTAATTGTTCCCTAGAATATATGTTCATCGTCTTTTTGTTGGCGTTGAATAAACATAAAATGTTTTTGTTAAAATTGCGTCTAATTGACTTTTATTTTCTTGCAGGTGCCAGAGGTAAGGATTATTTTAACAACTTGGTATTATTACACATGATGATACTTCCATGCACCACTCCGAAGCCTATGGCTTAATGTGGATTATGGATTTCTGATATATTAGTACTAAAACGTGAACAGACTGTTGCTTAATTACCGAAACATTTAATATGAAATTTGTTTATTAATTATTAGGATGTTATATTGTGTCATCGAACGTCTACTTGCTAAAATTGGCTTAGACCGATGATGTGACAGTTATTTAAAATGAATAACATGATTGCATTTGTTACTAGGTCTGAAGCTCAATATCTAGAAGATGGGAGCGTATCGTTATATGCAAGAACTTTACCGCAAGAAGCAGAGCGATGTCTTGCGTTACCTGCTTCGTATTCGCGTATGGCAGTATCGTCAACTGACAAAGTTGCACCGTTCTCCAAGGCCAACTCGACCTGACAAGGCCCGCCGGTTAGGCTACAAAGCCAAGCAAGGATACGTTATTTACCGTATTCGCGTCCGTCGCGGTGGTCGCAAGCGCCCTGTACCAAAAGGTTGCACTTATGGCAAGCCGAAAAGCCATGGTGTTAACCAACTTAAACCTTACCGTGGTCTTCAATCCATTGCTGAGGTAAGCTATTTTGCGGCATATGTATATCTAATTTAAGTAAGATGAGTTTCTGATGATATTTTTTTTTAAATGTTGAAAAACCGTGTTGCCATTTTAACTTCCTTAGATGTCTGAATTTTTTATATTGTTTCCCTATCTGATTTTTGAAAGAGTGTGTTTATATATATATATATGTATTAATCGTTTTAGGAACGTGTCGGTCGCAGACTTGGTGGCCTGAGGGTCCTCAACTCGTACTGGGTTGCTCAAGACGCATCGTACAAATATTTCGAGGTGATCTTGATTGATACTCATCACAACGCAATTCGTCGCGATCCAAAGATTAACTGGATTTGCAAGCATGTTCACAAACATCGTGAACTCCGTGGCCTTACATCTGCTGGAAAGAGCTCACGTGGTATCGGTAAGGGATACAGATACTCTCAAACGATTGGTGGATCAAGACGCGCTGCCTGGAAACGCAAGAATCGTGAGGAGATGCACAGGAAGCGTTAAGTTAATTAAAGTGGAATGTAAAACTCTTTTAAATAAATGGTCAACATTAAAGTTGCTTAACTGTATCCAAATCAATGATCAAATTATTTTTATTTTACTGGCATCTACAATGACTTCGAGTTAATACTATTATTGAGCGAATATTTCTATGCAAATTATTTAATGCGTATTTGACTAAAAGTAAATTCAAGAAAAATGTTTATTAAAATCGTGTCTTATAGAAGTAATTTTATAGAAGGCAGAAACCTGACCGTATTTGCCAACAAGCAAAAAATAAACGAAATAATTCTTTAGGGATCGAATAGATTGAACATACTAGTTTCAACACCTTGTTGGGTTTTTAAGTTGATATCATGGAAGTAAGAGAGTAATTTGTGGAAAATAGAAAACATAGTCTTCCTTAACCCTCCGCAGACATCCGTTACTAACGGACTCCAGTTTTAGTCTTTTCAAACTCAGGTGTCCTACTTAGATTGCTTAATTACGAAAAGAACTCAAAAATATTTCAATTAATGATGAAAAGTATTTCTTACATTATGATTCATATTGTGTATCCATGAAAATTGGAAGATTTCTTTTAATTGCAGCGTTTGCGAAAATCAAAAGCTTTAAAAATGTTTACTGCAAAAACTTCGTTTTTGTGTTAGGTCAATCTTTTATTAAAAAAGCAATAAATAAATATATTGCTGTTCAATATTTTTGCAATTATAAAATAGAAATTTATAACTAAGAAGAACAAAAATTAAAAGCTGTCTTTATTGGTAGGGTATTCACCGTTCATAAATGAATTCGGTTTGAGAAGTCCTTTTGAACGAAACTATTTAACCCCTGATGGTAGTAACTTCCCGCCAGGGTGAGTGTAGGGGACGATTTGTCGTCATAAGCTTGTGTTGGAATTTCGCCTAGTAGGTATACAGAGGTCACCCACTATTCCAGTGTTTACTTTCAAAACTTTCTCTCCTGCTAACGCTCTCAGCCTCTCTCTCTCTGCGCAGGAGCGCACATCAACGCATTTTCATTTGAGCTAGCAGGTGTAGCGCAAAGACTTTTATTAAAAGTTCATTAGTTTTTTTTTGAGACGTCAAGTGGAATATGTTCGGACAGAAGTGCATTTCGTTTAAGGTCAAACAAAATACTAAAACTATATTTAACAATATTTAATTGTTACCTATAAAGGTGTCGAAACAAAAACAAACACATTTATTGAAAATTTTTTGTGCGAATCTGTGTTTTTTTACATGAACAATTTCTGTAAATGTTGGTTGCTTTAAGGTCGGTGGTTGCTCGGATGCTGCTACACTATCAATGCAAAAGTATGTGTATTTGCGAAAAGATGAATTAATACGATTAAATAAATTTCGTATTTAAAAAGAAATATGCTGAAACCAACTTTTGGGGTTTCTACGTTTAAGTGAAATGTAATGATTCTCATATTTGTGCGTGTCCAAGTGTCTATGCGTATGAACATTTCCTAAATCGTTAATAAAACAAATATGGATACATCTTTACTATTGCTGCTGCTCTCAGTGTCTGTTACGGATATAACCTTTGGAAGCAAAGATGGTTTGTACATAAAATCTATACCAAACAAAATCTGTATTAAATTACTGAAAATCTTTTACGCTACCGGTCCCAAATTTGTCATAGAGTTAACTAAAATATACAGACTCATTTATTAAACACAACTTATTTTAAAAATAAGCTTCAGGATAATTCAAATTTGCAGGCAGTGTAGTTTGTGACACCTCGTCAATGTCTGTAAATTACACATTTTTCTATATATATATGTACTTGTACATACATGTACACACGTACATACATATGTACATATGAAGGAGACAAATTGCACGATAGGTTCGCAGGGCAAACAGAAAAAACTAATTTTTTTTATTGAAACACAGTACGCCTTCATCCTTTCATACTACTGAAAATGTAAATTTGTCAAAAAATGAGTAAAACAATTACATACTAAAGTAACGACGTATTAGATTTAGTTTTTGTTTAAACGAAAATTCAATATTTAAACAGAATTATATTTAAAAATCTTGAATCATGCTGTTCCGTGTGCAAGAAGCACACTCCAGGTTACAATTGCTTTATTTTTTTTACCAACTACAAGTCAAAAGAGATCAAAACTTTGGCGTATAAGCTTCAGTGATGCTCTCCTCGTGTTTGAGGGTGTAAGTTAAATTGGTAAGGCTTCATTTCGGTTGCTATCAGTCGAACAAATTGCAAATGTTTGCCTTAGTCTAAAGGTAAACTATGAAAAAAACGTATTTGGTAAAATAACAAATATGACAATTGGTCCAACATTCTCCATGCTCGATGGTCCTCTTCAAGCATTTAGTTTTTAAGTATTATATGAAAATTAAAATATATGTATGTATAAAGAGTAATTATTTCCTTCAACTTGAATGTTTATGCCGTTTTCACTAATAAGAAGGCCGTGCTTGATGATAGGTCACAAACTTGTAGTCGTTGTTAAAAATATTTATTTTAGAAGATTATAAAAAAATTAAATCGTATTGTGTTTCGAGTACTTTTTGCATAAAGTTAAATAGAAAACAAAAAGTTGTAAGGAAAATCGGTTATGCTCTAACTAAGAATACTGTTTTTGGTCAATGAAAGAGTGACGTTGTGCTGTTTTTCAAGAACATATAAATAAACAAACGAAAGTTTTTTTTTTTTTGCCAAATATCGTCTTTTGAACGCTTCATGAAGTCGGCATAATACTCGTCGTTAATTGTGTTTCCGTTTTGAAGATAGCCAATAAAGATAACGGTATGCTTATCCCAGAAAACTGGCGCCATGAATTTGTCTGCGGAATTCGTATTTTCCTCAGTTTTTTTGTCAATTACTTTTTATCCAAGGTATTATAATGTCGAATATGGTTGAGTAAGTCATTCTTAGTCGGCTATAATTTCTGTTGTAGTTATCAGATTTGCCGGTCTCTGCGATGTTCACATATACAGTTTTTACAGCCTTGTTTTAACTCAGCAAACAGAAACCCTTACTGTTTACATTAAATATTTAATGTACATATGTATGTATGTATGTTCTTACATGTGAGATATAGATACCCCCTAGGACCTTTAAGGCCTTCTAATTTGGTTCCGCATGCCTTATAAGTAAGCACAAAAGTGCTTTTTAAACCTTACGATTCAAATGGATTTTGCCATATGAGTGATCGCTTTTTCCATGATAGTTCCCTTACAGGCTCCTTTCAAAAAGAAGGCGAATGATATGATAGTTCCCTTACATACTCGCTGCAAAAAGCAGCGTGAAGCAAGGCTAGTCCCCTTACATACTCGCTGCAAAAAAAGCTGAACGGAAGGTCTTGTTGTAACACGAAGTATGTACGAACATTTTAGCTTTATCATACATGATGTACTGTTCTAAATCTGTACTGTTCTTTAATTAAAATTCTGTTAATATGTTAACAGCTTGCTTTTTATCAGCCAGACTTCGTGGGTTCGAATCCCACTCAAGGAAGAAAAAAAATATAAAAAAGTATTGTAAAGAACAAATTTATTCTGTGGTCAGCTGAGAACCAGCACAATCTTCATGAGTCATCTTCATTGCATATGCAACAGTAATATTAAGGCTATCCTATCTTCGTCTATCTCTTTGCTATTTTTCTATTAAATTTAAAACTACAAACTAATTTTATATGATACAACACGGCCTTTGTGGGATTCGATCCCAGAGTCTTTGGATTGAAAGCCGGCACTCAACCAACTCGACTAAAAATATCATTGAAATTTCGTAAATACTATATTATATAAGCTACAATTTAGCTAGAGAACAACATTTTAGTCTCCTACTAACTCAAGCCCAAAAACAAAGTTACTTTGTGTTTTACATCATCGGCTACTCCTTCCCATCTCGCTTCACAAGCCCTCCTAAATCAGGTTACCCTTCTCTTCTCGCTTCTAAATGAAGCATTATGGAATGATCTGGTTTGAAGTAATATATCCGAATACCGAGTCTAACTTCGCGTTTTTCAGTCATCGGCTACTCCTTCCCATCTCGCTTCTGAAACCTATCAAAATAAGGTGTCCCTTTCCTTCTAGCTTCTAAAAAAGCTGAAGGGAAGGTGCTTCAAGTTCGTTATAAAAATAGGAGTTTTAGAAGGGTTCGGTTCAAATTAAAATTGTTTGACTCAAACTTGATGACGTAAAAGCCCTTTCATGCTTGTTTCAAAACCCCTTACAATTTGAACGGTTCACACTAAGCCTTAAAACAAGGCGTTTTGAAGCGCTTTTTTGTCAGTATTTTTTTTCCCCCTGTTGGGAAGGTGATTTGGAAAGCCTTCTTCGTTAGGGTAAGGATAGTTTTCCTTCTGGGTACTTGTGTTGGACGGAATTTTTTTAAGCAAATTTAGTCAAATTAATTTTCTGTAATATTATATACATGTGCCACGCTCACTCCTTTCTGTATACAGACCCAGAAAATATGAATCTTTAAAACAGCATACCACAAAATACTGTATTATATTGTCAAGTATACACGACTACACAAATCTTACCTGTTTGTTTGTTCCTGCATTGTTTTTAATGGTTCGAAAATAAATTTAAATTTTACAAACTGTTGAGATATATTTTGTCCACAAATCACATACTTCCATACATCTTTTAGCTTACCAGATTATCGATTTCATTTACTATTTTATCAAAAAATGGTAGTAAGTAAAAGAGAAACGGGAGGTTCTCAAAGAATGATCGTCGCGGTTTTAATGTACTTAAAGAATAGCATCTTAAAGAAAGCATCTTATTCGTTTTAATTGTGTTTGTTATTTTTCAGTTCCGATTCATACAGTTGAAGCCCTTATGGGAGAAACGATTTATTTGCCCTGTAATGTGAGCACATATGAGGATGACGAAGCCGTATTAATCTTATGGTATCGTGATGGTAACAGCACGCCAGTCTACAGGTATGTTTCTTCCACTTATTGAAATATTGTAAGAGCACATGTGTTTACAAGTTCTTTGGAAAACTTATTTACATTTTGAAAACGACGAAATCGCTGCGCTCAAAGTTGTTGTAAAAGCAAAACTTGAAAAATGATATCCACAGAACAATAATTGCAAATACAAATGAGAAGATATGTATGTATTTTGCTTTAAATCAAGATATTGATATGAACATAAGGTATTCAGTTATTTCGCGTATATTTCTCTTGCATTCCAAGACTTGTGAGAGAAATATCAATCTTTTTATTAATCAGTCCGTCAAACTTTTTTAGAATTATTTAATCAATATTCATATTTTTAAAAGTACTGTGGGTGATTAAATGAAATGAAGGAGTGTAAAGTAGACAATAAAGAAACTATTGTAGTGAATAGATATGTGTTCACAATGAAGCGAAATTTTTAAGTTTTTATTAGTTAAAAGTCAGAAAACATCTCCTATCCCTAAATATTGAAAAAGGTATGTAGAGGAGATTTTCATTGGGTTGCAAAAGGTAATTACGATTGAAATGAAAACCAAATACAAATAAGAAACGGAAAATCGTATTATGATATTGAAACAATTTTGATTATTTTGAAATACATATTAAATAGTTATTTGATACAAAATTGCAGTGTCGATTTTCGGGGCGGCATGTTGAAATCCGCAAAAAGATGGTCAGACGAAAGTGTCTTTTCTGACAGGGCCTATTTTATATTCGACAAGGATCCTGGTAATTTATCTATTCAGAATACTCAGAACTCAGACTCAGGAACGTACAGATGCCGTGTGGATTTTCTAAAAGCTCAAACACGCAACAGTCGAATACGACTGTCCGTAATATGTAAGTTCACAAAACTATTTGTTTGAACGACTTTTCACTTCATAGTTGGAGTTGTTGTTATTTTAGCACCGCCTGAACAAGTTATTATTCGTGACGAAACAAATGTTGAGCGTTCGACAGTCGTGGGACCATACAGCGAGGGTGATATAGTCTCGTTAAAATGTGAAGTGATCGGAGGTAGTTGGCATCTTACAAATTAATTTATAAAGATAAAAAATATAAAATATAAAATATTAGGAAATCCAACTCCAAAAATAAGCTGGTTCAGGGATGGTATCCAATTGAGCTCAAAACCAAATCATGTTCCCGGAAAGCTGGTTCAAAGTGAAATAACAATAGGACCTCTTGGAAGAGAGGACCTTAATTCAAGACTGATATGCACTGCAACAAATCATCCAAGAGCATCCAACATCGAAGCCGTTGTACAAGTAGATATGAATTGTAAGTTGTAAATTATAATATTGTAAATTGTTTGTTTTTACCTTAAAATTAAAAATTTTTCTTTTTTTCATTTTTTTCACAGTTGCTCCTTTGAATATTCGGCTATTAGGCGCTCATCAGCCGTTGTCTGCTGGCAGAAGGTATGACCTTCTTTGCCAGAGTGCTGGATCACGCCCACCGGCAGTTATAACTTGGTGGCAAAACGGTATTCGCTTGGAAAAGACAACTGAAACTGTAAATATTAAAAAAAAAAAAGAGATATAAATGCAAAACCACTTATTTAGTAGCTTTCTATTTTACATAATATAAGCATATTTACAGTTGCTCTCAGCTTAAATGGAACACTTCAAGTTTTATGCTGAAATTAATGAATATTTTGAAAAATAAAAAAACTGTAACGGGAGTTTATCCGGGTATACGCGGCCATATAATACCTTGCACAAAAGGTTGGCGATTCTGGTCGATTAAATTACACTTTAATTTACAAATACCAAGTGATCCACTTAAAGTTGGGAGCCACTGTATCTGAAGTAAATATTAGATTTGCTTCTAATATCATTAACTATCCAAATGTACATATATATGTACATATACCTATCGTTTGTGTTTATAGACTTCGAGTGACGGTAATCAGACAACCAGTACTTTGTCTATAATTCTAAGTAAATCGGATTCCGGAAAGTATTTGTCGTGCAAAGCCTACAACCATGCTGTGCCATCGGAACCCCTCGAGGATGGATGGAAATTGGATATTCAATGTAAATAAAGATTTTTGATTTTATTTCTTAGAATTTCACTATCAGTTAATATCCTTTGAAAGATATACCAGAGGCTTATGTTCGCCTTGGCACATCGTTGGACTCAAATGCAATCCGAGAAGGAACTGATGTGTACTTTGATTGTTTAGTGGTTGCTCATCCCCAAGTTTTTCGAATAGAATGGCGCCACAATGTAAACACCAAATCTTTCGAAAAGAAAAACACTGAAAAATTTAAATTTGTTTTTTCATTCAAACAGGAGCGAATATTGCCGCATAATCTGTCGCAAGGAGTTATTATAAGTAATCATTCTTTGGTACTTCAAGGCGTGACCAGGTCAACAGCTGGGAATTATTCGTGCATTGGCTTTAATGCGGAAGGAGAAGGCATAAGTGCGCCATTTCCTTTAAATATACTTTGTAAGATTTTTAAACTTGAAATATTATAAATATTCTTCAGTTTACTTAAAAAAAATTTTTACAGATGCTCCAACGTGTGCTCCTAATCAGCCTCGCATTTACGGAGTTGCCAAACAGGAAGATGCCAAAATAAAGTGTTCAGTCGATGCGAATCCCCCTGAGGTCGATTTTAGTTGGACATTTAACAATTCAGCAGAAAGTATTGATGTGGCGACCAATCATATTGCTAGATCAGGTATTTTTAATTTATTTCTCTATTTAGCTCTACAAACTGAAGCCAATGAGTTACTGTTGAAGTTGTTTATTTATATTTCTTTATCCGACTTTGATTGTTCTTTTTTAGGCACATCTTCAACAGTAACATATACACCTATAACGGAACTGGATTACGGAACGCTTCTGTGTACAGCCTCGAACAAAATCGGCCGTCAACGAATACCATGTGTCTTTCACATTATTGCAGCAGGTATAAACAATGTACATAAGTACAACCCTCCATCGAAATATTAAATAAGCCTAAGATCAGGATTTCTATACTCAGAACACACACAGTATACTATCTTTTATTAAGTTTGTTTCAGACTACAAGAATGTAACATTTTCAAGAAGGGGACTATAACCCATAAGTAGGAACAATATCTTTGACAAGATAAAACGATTGAGACATGCCTGTCTCACCTCACCAATGGTTCTCGGAAACCATATAAGATCTAAATTAAATCCAGAGAGTAGACCACCAATGCCAGATGTTTTGTTTAATTTTAAGGCATGGCACTGCCCACCACATTTGGTGTATACTTGTTATTTACGGCATTGGTTTACACAAATTTTAAAAAAGTTTGAAATCTGTGTTTAGTTTAGTTTTTAATTAAGAACGTATGTTTTATCTAATTTGTTAGGTCGTCCCGACCAAGTTCATAATTGTACCCTCCTAAATATATCAATGACTTCACTGACCGTAACTTGTACTGATGGATTCAATGGAGGGCTGCCGCAACTGTTTATATTGGAACTTAAAGACTCCCAAACGAATGTAAGTTTAATATATTTTTCGTTTTATCCATTAATGTTTAGTATTATAGCTTTGTACAAACCAAAAATATGTACAGGAGATCGACATTAGCGATGATTTTCTTATTCTGCTTTCAAATCTAACATTAAAATACAAAAAACAATCATAGTGTTCTACAATGCAGTCAAGTGAATGTTTTCTTTTTACAGGAATTGAAAGCAAACATCACGTCGACAGTTCCCAGATTTACTGTTTCAGTTCTTACGCCCGGAAGCGTTTATCTTCTATCAATATATGCATTCAATTCAAAAGGAAGATCTGAACCGGCAACACTCACTGCTGCAATGCTTAGACTGCCGGAAAAACAACTGACATCAGAACAAAGTAAGTAAGCTGAAAACTTCCCTTTTGATAATCAAGTTTTGAATATTTTTTTTAACATTAGCCAACAATCCTCGTGCCAATTTACTATATTCTCCGGTTGTGTCATTAAGTATTGGACTCACATTGGCTTTATTGGTCGCAGTACTTGCCATTATTTTGGCCTTACGCGTTCCATGCACCAATTCAAGAAGACCTCGCAAAGAGATTTCAAATGACAATCCCTCAAGGGATGTATCACCTGGTCCAAGCGAAAAAAGTTCAGCCATGGAAGGAAACGAAAGCGATGAAAAAAATCCCGATGTGGTACCTGAGATGATTGAATCTGATGACCAGGTAACGCAAACATTTTTAATAATTTATTCGATCATTGGCTGATTTTATCCAATGATCCACGAATCTTTTCTAATCATATACATTTTTAGTTATTGGTAAATCAGTCGATGGACTTGTTTTTTCAATTCTCGTAATACAAAATATTTATTAAATGAATTTATAAAGTCCACTCATAACCCAATGCACTTGCACCTTTCATTAATATGCCAAGTTGGATTTTTACTTCTCCATATGATTCGAAGAAAAGTCCTAAAATTAGAAAACATTCGACATTTATATGTATTACAATAATGAATCAACAACCTCTTTGTTGCGTGGCGTCCACCAACATTTTGGGATTCTTTAGCTCTGGTTGACGGCTTGTTATCCAGTTTTCTATTTCCAGCACCATGTTAGTGGTTTTGGGCCTGAGAATCGGTACTACAATTGCCGAGTCTTCGCGAAGCTGCCCTCCAAAAACTGGAAGGAGTCCACGGCAATATCCGAGCAGAGTATCTCTTTTCATCCGGTTTTTTCCAAAAATGCTTATAACTATTTGTGGCCCTAAAGAAGAACATACAATTATTTGTCTTAAACACTGTTTATCGAATTTGCTTTGTACTTACACCCAAATGGAGACCTGCTCTTGTATGTGACTTCAATCGGCATGTTGAAAACAATTTTTCGGTTATAATATTTATTTCTGTCGGTTGCTATTTGAGTTATTCCACCATTTGATCCAGAAATAAGTTGCCAGTCGGGGCCGGCAACTAATTCATAGCGACAAAACAAGTCTGTGGCGTCCGATTCCAGGGAAAATTCGGCTGATTCGATGTGACCATTTATAAAAATGTAAAAACTACTTGCTGTATCTTCTGAGGTCATTTTATGATTAGATACAAATTTTGAAATGTTTTGTTTGTTTAATGTCGTTGTCTTGACAACGGCGTCTTCTTCATAATCAAATGTAAACAGCTGTGATAGAAATCGACAGCTCAAATACAATACGTTTTAAACAAAAACACTTCTTAACATAAAAAAAAAAAAAAACTAAAAACGGTCTTTATTTATAATTTTGTAGATGGAAGTCATAGGCGGCAGGCAGCACGTTGCGACAATAGGTTCTAGTTGTAGCCCGAACAGAGGGCCTGGATCACGTTCGAACGTTTCGATGGTGCCACAATATAATTCGGCTGGAATGACTTTACATGCGTCGCATAGCATTGGTTACTGCACCCTTCGAAATGGTGTACAGCCCCAAAATTCAGTCGGAACTCTGCCAATTGTAAGTTAAGTACGTTTTATTACTTTCAGAAATTTAGTAGTTTTTATATTATTCCGGAGATGTATATTGCATACATAAAATTTTGATGATATGAACTGATCATTTTTTAGTAAACAATGATTGCTATCAACTTTCGATTTTCTGTGGCAGATAATATTTTTACAATACTCCAATCGAAACTTTAATCAGAATACAGTCATCAATATACGGAGATGAGTTTGTGTATTTCTGACTTCTGCATTTTGACAAAATGTTATCTTAAACCCAATTGTAAAAATTGTTATAGTTGGTTTTTGTTCTTATTTCAGCTGTATTTAAATATGTACATATGTATGTAAAAGTACATATTCATTAAAAAAGAAACAATTCTTTTATGTACATACATATGTGAGAGTACATTAATAAAAAAAAGGTTTGGAATATCAACTAAAAACTAATTATTATGTCTTACAGAATGTCACCCCACATATTTACTCAAATTCTATTGCTCAATGCACACTTCCACGTCATACTAACCAAAACATGTGGCCAAACTACAGCGTCGGCGTAACAGGTGTTCGTCATATGCAGCCTGTAACTGCATTCCATCAACTTTCTTTGCCAATTACAAAGCATCCGGTTCAACATCCAAGTCCACAGAATCCTGAAATTTCATTGCCCTCACCGGCCCCAATCAGTTCAATTGCAACAGCGGGTCCTTCTTTGGGACGTACTATAGCATTGCAACACATTAGCCAAAGCCATAGGAGTAAAATATGCACTGGAAGTGGTAACAATATCGAACCCAACTGCTTATCCGATGACGAAGCAACCGTCCAAACTCCGCTAATGATAAAACGGGACAGCACCGTATGACTATAGAACAATCACGGGGTAGGCGACACGGCCCTGTGAAAAAAAAAAAAAAAAATAATTAAAATAGTAAATCCCGAATTGGTATTAAAAGAACTGCAATTATGGGCTACAGCTACATGTTTTTATAATCTAAAATAAACTGAAGAATATTGAGTGTACATGTTCTTGAAGAATATGAGAATCTGTTTCAACTACGAATGTAAAGGATGTGCGCCAATATTATTAGAATAAATACAATTTAGTACATACAGTCCTACTTAACTATTTCTGTCTTATTCATTTTATTATCGTTTCAGATTAAGGGATATTCATAAATTATGTGCTGTTTTTTTTTATATTATATCTAGACCCTATTCTACACTCTTGGTAAGATTTTGATAAACCCCCTCAACTCTATATCAAGTGGTCATAATTATAATTTAAAATTCAATTATTATTATTAGTAGTATTATGAGATTTTCAACGAAATCCACCGAAAACATTGTCAGAGCAATTAAGATTCTATGCTTAACTGCACCTTTGACCTACTGGTTCAAAAGTTATTTGAGGCCAAAGTTGAAATCTCCATAAATTTGACAGTTTTTTGTATATGTATATATTTTTTTTATCATATATACATACATATCTAGTCGAACTGCAGATGACTTCTGGTTCATACCCAGGACTTCAGACTGTCCTTGTAGTTGGAGTTACACTAAGTTGTAGTTCCACTGAACTCTTGAGGGTCGTCAAAAAATGACACGTATCAACACATTTAAATGGTTTTCTTTGCTGAAAATGACAGCATAAATTAAAATAAACAAAGGGTGGAGTTAAAAATTGATTTGGCTGCGTTGTCTTGGCATCATGTGCTTCCAGGTATAGCAGAGAGATTGCTCTGAATTCAGTCGCCAATGAGTCCTCATGTTACGCTCCATTGTAGATCATGCTTGCCCAGGACCGACGCCCCGCTCACCAAGTTTGGTGTTTACTAATGGATTGGGAAGTAGCGTCTAGCTAAGTGGTGATCTACGAATCAGTTACACCCTTTGTGCTGTCATAACTATTTATGCCTTCATTTGAAAGCGTCTTATTAGAAAGATTGTACAGCAACAGATCACTCCCCAATTTCAGTATTGTGCTTTTATCTTCACTTGCCTATGCGTTACTGTTGTTGTTGCCCCGAACTAGGCAAGAATAAGAATCATTTGGCAAACATAGGTGCTGTCTAATCGGAGCTCTCTATATCAATGACATATTACCTTACATCTTAAGTCGATAGCTTCAACTATACGAGGAGATATATTTTTCGTATTTGAAAACAAGATTTTTTGTTACAAAGTTTGAAAGATTGTATTTAATGATGTAATTCTTCAATAAATTTTAATAATTGTTAATTAACAAATAAACGTATACTGAAACGTGTTCATTCTAACGTTTCTTGCATCTACCTTATTTGTATACATGTAATAATACCTAATTAGGGCGAAATAAACCATCTCGGTTTTAAAGATATATCAAAAGACCAAAAATAAACTTTCAACAAAGATATAGTTTATATTTCTTGCTCTGTTTAACTATTACTTATAATAAACGATTAATAACTTAACGAAAAGGTCAATTGAAACCAATATTGACGATCAATTTAATATGTATATCGGCATGCACACTGAGGTCATTTTGGATTAATTCTGAATAGATTTTTCCAGAAACGAGTTGCATGACATGACAAATATTGTTGATGGCACTGCCTTCATGTTCAGTATTCATATGTATTTGTAAAAAAAATATATCTTTTTTTTTTACTTTTTGCTAGGTCCTACTGATCTTCTGTTTGTGTTGTGCTGTTGTGCTACAGCTATTTTTGGTTTAACACAATGTACACTTGTGCCATTTAAGCCATCAAAGAGTTTTGTTTTAGCAAGAACCATACCAGCGTTCTGGGTTAAAAGACGTGCAATCGAATCGCGACCATTTGTGTCTTCGCCGTTGGGAGTTGAAGACAATAATCGTCTGTCCAAGGCAATTCTTGCTTTTATAGTTGATAATTTATGTTCGTTTGTTTTAACAGACGACTTCGGCGTAAAAAATAGTGTGTTTTCAAAATTATGAGTCGTCCTAAAAGGAGTAAAGGGTGTAGAATTATACTCGCAGAAATAAGGAGTAGCAAATAAATTTACTGACTTCTCTTCCATATCTAGGTGTTGAAAATTTCTGTTTGGAAAGAAATTTTCAGCCGGTAACCATTGCTCACCACTATTGCAATCGTCTTGTTTATGTGGCCTTTTCTTAATGTCTGGTGTTGTCATTTTCGATTGCGTTGTTCTTGTTTGAGCAGAATTAACATTGCTTTTCAAGTAAATTGTGTTAAGGTTTGTTTCCGCTTGACCAACTGTGGCAGATGATTTCAACTTGGAACTAACATGCCAAGATGGGTTTCTAGATAGACGAACATTCTTTTCTCGTGATTTTCTGCGAATTCTCCCAATTCTGCGAGCACTAGGCGATCGTATTATTCTTCGATCTGTGCTTCGACATATATTTAAATCTCGATTTAACCGTTTATCTAGCTCATTGATGACTGGAGTTGATGAAGCTTCCGAATCCATAATAAACTTCTGAAATTTGCATTGAACATTTTCAGCTAATTCTGTCTCAATAGAAGGCAACTTTTTAGGTGACCAGACATTCACATCCAAAGTTGAGCAAACGGTTCGAAATTCTTTAGGTTCTTTAAATTTGTCACCGGAAATTAGTGTGTCAATAGATGGATACTCATTTTTTGAATTGCAAATACTTTTGTACATAGGAGGATCATGAGTGTCTTCTACAATCGACAATTCTGATTTTTGTAACGTTGACTGCTCCACATTTTCCTTGATTGTTCCAGAAACAGGGTTTGAGAGTTCATTAGGTTTTCGAGAATTAGTTTTCGCACACATTGTTTCCCGATTTTTGTGCTTTGACCAACCGCTACTTACGAGACTCCATCGCCGTTCCACAGTAGTAACCAGTGAATTAACTCCGCTATTTTTGGTATTTTGGTTTCCACCCAGGCTAATACGTGATTTGCTCTCTCTGAAAGTGAGAAAAACTAATGAATATATGTCAAAAAGCATACTAGTTACGCAAGTTGATCTGTTTTTCTCCAAGGCTTTTTTGTGTTTACTTATGCAATTAGTTATACATTTTTTTTTTACCTTTTCTTTGTGATTAGTTGATTTGTACGATTATCAAACTTGTTTTTCTTTGATGACATTGTAATAAAAGGCTTGGTAGACTGTCCTTGTGGTTGCCTTACTTGCGATTCAGATGATTCTTTGTTTCTACTGTATAGAACTTCTGATTCCTTGTTCAAAATTTCTGAACTTCCTATAGCAGAACCAACTATCTTTTTTAATCCCCCAAACATCTCTGGAAAGAAAAATTAAATATACTCCATGAAATTTTCAAATTAAACTTTACAAAGTGCAAATATCGTACCACTCCGTCTTTTCTTCTTTTTTTCCGCCTGATCATAATTACACGTCGTTTGAGGTATTCCATCCGATCGCCCATCATGTGTGGATACACCGAATTCTTGTAATCGTATGCTTATGTGTGTTGGTATGATACCAATATCGTTGGCATTTTCAATTAAAATCTTAACGATGGCAATGTGTTTTTTAAAACGGGGACTGTTAATATCAAGGTAGGGCATGATGCCAGGAGCAAGTACTATTGCTAAATTATCAGCATTCATCTTGTTAGTTTCGGAATACAGAGTCACCGTAAACAAAAACTGCATAAAATATGCTATTGTATTCACGGTTAGAGGTGGAAGTAAAAGACAAGTTAATAATAATGCATTAACGCTATTTTCTTTTAACTCTACACTTTCAAGTAGTGTATCGTGTATATGAGAAGGTATCAATGGATCCGGTAATTCACGAAAAAAATAACTCAAAATATTAGTAACATCTATTACTCGGTAAGATTTTCCTAATGAAAAACCGGCTTCAAGACTTTTCTGTAAAATATAAATATAGTAAACTCATTGTATAAATAAATTAAATGTGACTTACTCGGATGTCCTTCTGTTTTGCAGCCGAGCCGGCTTTACGAAAGAGCCCTTCTATTTCAACATGGTTTAAAATAAAGCTACACGCCTCTACTATAAATTTTGGTATTTGAACTACTTTTCCATTTGCAAGAAATGCATCTGTTAATTGCAAACAATTAAGAGGACATCTAAAAAGTCGCTGACTGCATGAAGTACTCTGTTTGTATTTAATTAAGATTAGTATTGCAATACAACATTCAATTACCATTTCACAGTATAACATACCCTTAAAACTTTGATTTTCCTCTTTTTATATTTAACGCCAAACATCTTTAATTCACTAATGACAAGAGACGACAAGTCGTGCAGATTATTCACTTCATTCACTTGCATTATTTGCAGTTGCAGCTGTACTTAATTTAATTTTAAAGAGTCTTTAGCGGTACGCCAGACTGCACCATTAAAAGAAGCTATAAAAGTTTTTTATTTGGCTCACAAAGTCGCTGAGTTGTTCAATCTGGTGCAATTATTAGTTAACTTTTTCGGCAAGCTGCTTTACAAACAAAATGATGTACGGGCGAAATGACAAAAACGCGTTTAAACAGAACGCGCGAATAGATTGAACGAATATATTTGAATGGCAATTTTAACAGAGTGTTAATAACAGAAAAGACAACGACAAGTTTATTGAAAATGAGACAAAACATATCAAAATGCGGTATGCAAAGTACTATTTCGTTATAATATTTAATTATAAAAATAAAACATTCTCATAAAATTCGCGTGTCCCAAGATAATTTGAATTTTCAAACGGCGAAAAACAGATTTGACAGTGGAAGAAGTGGCAAATCGACGTTAAAGTCGTCAAGTAAGAAGAAGAAGAAATCCGTCCTAATTGCTCTTATAATGGGAGTCTAGAGAGAATAGACCGCAACATAGCCGAAAATAGCAATGAAATCATAGCTACCGGCATGTTAATGGATAACAGGAAACTGCCACTCGTTTAGTGTATTGATGAAGCTTGCTTGTCTGAATGATGAACGCCTATGTTACATAGTGCCAGAAGCGTCTCGCTTAATTTCAGAAAATAGATGCAATATTTTTTTAAATTTACAAAAAAGGCATAATTTACGGCAATATCGATAAATCACTAAAATATATAACAGCATTTGAAAATGGACAAAATTTTGGCTGTCGAGTTTGATAAATGACCATAAATAGCCACAAAATGGCCGATTTGGCCACACTGACTATCTTATTAACTAACTGTCAACGACCTACAATCAGGTGTAGAAGGCGTTTATTATTTATTCGATTTATAATCCGTCGATGATTAAACATTTTTGATATCGCTTATCTTCTTTTTGAATGCTTATATAAAGCTTAACATCCGTAAAACTTTTGTTAAACAGTTTATAACTGCTAAATAAAATTTAGTAACTATGAAAGACACCACTCAAATTTTAAGTAAACTCAGGGAAGTGATTCGGTTGCAGAGCATTCCAAAAGTAGAAAGATTGTCTGCATACATAGTTCCATCTGATGATGCACATCAGAGTGAATATCAATCTCGACATGACGAAAGGCGTGCATTTATTTCTGGTTTTGATGGGTCAGCGGGAACAGTTGTTGTAACTAATGACAATGCACTTCTTTGGACTGATGGACGGTACTACCAACAAGCTAGCAAACAACTGGATAAGAACTGGACCTTAATGAAGGACGGATTGACGAATACACCATCAATTGGGTCGTGGCTGGCTACCAATTTGTCTAAAGGCAGTGCTGTTGGCGTTGACCCTAAACTCTTTTCATATCGTTTATGGAAAACAATTCAAAAGGAATTAAATTCTGCAGGTAATCTAAACAGAAACTTATAAAAATATACCTTTTGTAATTATTTTGTTGTTATTAGAATGCTCTTTGGTTGCTGTCGAAAATAATTTGGTTGACGAAGTTTGGGGTGAAGACCAACCTCCCCAGTCGTCAAAACCGATACTGTCGTTAAATTTGCAGTTTTCGGGTGCAACAGTTGCACAAAAATGGGAAAATGTACGGAAGCAAATGAAAACAAAAAATGCAAATGTTCTTGTAGTTAGCGCGCTTGATGAAATTGCATGTAGGTTTCCCATGAAATATTTATCAATCATTAACATTTAGTTATTTCTTGATTTTTATGATTCTTATTCTTAATAGGGTTTTTAAATTTGCGTGGGTCGGATATTGACTACAATCCCGTATTTTTTGCTTACTTAATTGTCACTGTTGAGAAGCTACTTCTTTACGTTGACGAAAAAAAACTGCCTGCTAATTTTGCTTCTCATCAGTCACAAAATAATGTAAAAATAGAAGTTCATCCATATGAAGACATTGGTCGGGAACTGTATGCAATTGTTGAGGTAGTTTTATTGGTTTGACGCCTTAAATTCAAGGCTTATCTTATGTTTAACTTTTTTAGAATCTGGCCGAAAACGACAAAGTATGGATTTCTCCTAATTCTAGTTTCTACCTAACTGCCTTGATACCCAAGCAAAAGAGACACCAAGAAGTAATACATGAAACTTACAGCAACTCATAAACTTAAATTTTAATTTAAATTATTTAATAGATAACCCCCATCGCTTTAAATAAAGCTGTAAAAAACTCGGTGGAGGTGGAAGGATTCATCAATAGCCATATAAGGGATGGAGTTGCTCTATGTCAGTATTTTGCATGGCTTGAAAACGCCATTCAGAAAGATGAGGTTGATGAAATAAGTGGGGCTGACAAATTGGAACAATTTCGAGCGTAGGTTTACTTTTAATGTTTGTTTATCGGTTTTAATATTCGTTTTAAAACGATTTCAGTTCAAAAGATCATTTTATTGGCCTTAGCTTTCCTACAATTAATGCATCTGGCCCAAATGGCTCTGTCATTCACTATCAAGCATCAAATGAAACAAAAAGACAAATAAATACAAAAGAAGTTTATTTGTGTGACTCAGGTGCTCAGTACTTGTAAGTGGTTTTTCTTATTTAATGATTTTAGTTAACTTAATAGTAAATCCATTAATTAGTTTTATTGGATTTTGAGAAGCTATAATTATGAAATGAAAACTTTTTCATTTCTTTAATTGTAATTCGATTTAAAGTTGACATTCTGCCTGTCTCTAGGGACGGTACAACAGACGTCACAAGAACATTCCATTTTGGAGAACCTACAGATTTTCAAAAAGAAGCCTACACTCGCGTCTTGAAAGGTCAATTAACACTCGGCTCTACAGTATTTCCATCAAAAGTTAAGGTATTTAATTAATTGAATTAAAATAATTTTGTTTTAAAATTGATTATAAATATTAAAAAAAGGGACAAGTATTGGACACTATTGCCCGAAAGGCGTTGTGGGATGTTGGTTTGGATTATGGACACGGTACTGGTCATGGCGTTGGCCACTTTTTAAATGTTCATGAAGGTCCAATGGGTATTGGATTTCGTCCAATGCCCGATGATCCCGGTTTACAAGAAAATATGATGCTTTCTAATGGTAATTAGATATTTTATAAAACAAACCTTATGCACGTGTTAAAATTATATGTTGTAGAGCCCGGATATTATCAGGATGGAGAATTTGGTATCCGAATTGAGGATATTGTTCAAATAGTGCCATCGAATTCTACTTTTAATTTTTCAAACCGTGGTGCACTCACGTTCAAAACTATAACAATGTGCCCAAAACAGACCAAAATGATTAATAAGGAGTTATTAAATGATAAAGAGGTATAACTGTGAGCACTAAATTTATTAATACCCCTTTAAATAAAACACCAATTACAGATAAAATTGTTAAATGACTACCACTTACAAGTTTGGGAAACTCTTTCACCGATTTTAAAAAAGGAAGGTGATAAGTTTACTTTGTCGTGGCTTCAGAAGGAAACTCGGCCAATATAAAAAAAAAAAATATTCATTATTGAATTTATACTTTTTTATTGCATACTTTTTTATATTACGTCATATAATATTAATAATATTCTTGTTTATACCTTGTATGTATTTTATTGCAAACATAACCAGTTTTTTTTTTTAATGAAACGGATATTTAACAACTACCAATCAAGGTGGGTATGTGCTTCCGAAAACGTTTTACTATTCGGCGTAAAAAACTGCCCAAACCAATTACGAAACAGTTTCACCGGTGCATCTTCCTTTACAAGTTTTGGATTGCCTCGAAAGACTTTGTGATTCCACATTTTCATGTCACGCTCAAACTGTGCAGTCAAAAAAATATTGTATAAAAATTAAACAAATGCTGTTAAATGATTGTTAGCGACATACCATAATGCTTTCACCAAAAATTGCAAATTTCATCATTGGCGCCAGTATTCGGCGTGCGTAGAAGCGATGCACGACTTTTTGAACTAAGGGTTCTATCGGTGTAATAGTTTGCAATATTACTATTTGGCCCATTGAAATCGAGTTTAAATGAAGTTGAACATATGCCGGACCAATCTATTGAATTTGAAACATTAGAAAGCATTTAAATGTAAATAAACATTCGTACTATACTTAAACTCACTTGATGTCCAGTTATATCCATAGGAAAACATTGGAATTTTGAAGTCAATTGAATACAATGTTTAATATATACTGAAGCTCTATGCTTATCATCTGAAGATGGATTCCAGCTAAATAAGATTTATGTATATTTAGCATAAAAAGAATAATATATATATATAAACTTACGTAGCTTGCCAAAGATGATTTCCGGCGTTTGATAAGAGATTTTTACTTGGGTTTACACTGCCTCCAAATATACTATCTTTGTGAATAGCATTAAAGTGAGCTATATCAGCACCATTTTCCGGAATCTCTTGAATATGACAGTTGACATAAAACTCATTTCTTCCGTGGAACACAAATTCATTGCTGTCAATTTCATTTATTGAAGGCAATTGCCAAGGTTCCTCATTTTCAACGTGATACCAAACGAAAATGAAACCATTTACTTCTCGAGAAATCCACTTTCGAAGGCTGGTACCTTGTGGAACTACATATATTTTTTAAATGAAAAAAATGAAATGTATTATGCATTTCATCCATAAAAACCTTTTGGTGGCATCAATTACAAATACATAAATGAAAGTATTTGGATTATTAAAAATTATTTCAATCCATTCATTGGTATTAAAATATTTAATTTGTTCCCTCTAAATTAAAGGCTATCTTACCACAAGTACTATAGGGTATGTTTGTGCACTTTCCATCCACTCCACTGAAACTCCATTGGTGAAAGGGACACTCAATATTATTACCAATGACCTTACCACCAACGCCTAAGTTTGCACCCAGGTGGGGACAATATGCATCCAAAATAAACACTTTATTCTCAAGTGTTCTATACACGACGAATTGTTCTCCCAAACAAGCCACACTTGTCGCCTCACCAGCAGATAGTTTTGCTGACTCTAAAATACCATACCATCCGTTTGGATATGGTGGTGGCAACTCATTTGAACCTTTATTTCTGGTTCTTCTAAGTCTGTTGATTGCGTCCTTTTTTCGAGACGAGTTCAACTTTCCCTCCGTACGGAGTGCTAAGGAGTAGCTGACGTCATCTAACCCCTTTTAAATTTTGTGAAAATTTCCAATATACATATAAATATGAATAAGTAACCATATAATTTCATTAGTAAATATTATTTACCTTTGACCAATTAAAAGGTACATAAAATACCACGTAGATTAACGCCACAGTTAGAAATATACCCAATATATATACAAGAACACTTTTTGTTAGTAATTTTGTCAGAAATGAATTTTCAGTTAAAGCTTCAATTGTGAGTATATAAAACGTATTAAATTTATCTAAAACCATTTTGAAAGTTAAATAATTTCATTAAATATGGTAGTAGTTCTTAGGCGAAAGCCGCAATGTTACTGTCTCCGATCGAAATATGTTTTACAGCTGTAGATTAGGTTAAAATAAACTGATAAAGAAAAACACAAACAAATTGTTGTGTTAGGTTTTGACTAACAGAATGATTCTTTGGAACCAGCTATCAATTTATTATCAATATCTTTTTTTTTGTATTTTAACGAGAACGACCGAAAAAGTAGTTTTTAGGAATGGTACAAAAGTCATCACCAGAACGTTTTACTGAACATTTTAAAAATAAAATTATGCTCGGAATTTAAGCTCTATGTTATTCCCAAATAAAACTGATTTTTAAAAGGTACCAACGTTTATTTTTATTTACTAACTAAATTTAAGTATTTATTGTTTTATGGTAATTAGATATTTTTAAATTACGTCATATACTTATCATATTCATATACTACGTACATAAATGTAAAATATTATTTACAAGAGGTATATTTATATCTACCAATCAAAATTATTGTATGCTTCTGATAAAGTTTTACTGTTTGCAGTATAAAACTGCCCAAACCAATTGCGAAACAGCTTCAAAGGTGCATCCTCTTTTACAAGTTTTGGATTACTATAAAATCTTTTGTGATTCCACATGGTCATGTCACGCTCAAACTGCGAAAGGGAAAACAACTTAATTGGTTAGGCTCTAAATAAGAGATCAAACGTTGATTTAAAGTTTACCATAATGCTTTCACCAAACATGACAAATTTCATAATCGGTGCCAGAAACCGACGAGCATAGAAGCGATGCACGACTTTTTGAACTAACGGTTCTATTGGCGTAATGGTTTGCAAGACAACTATTTGACCCATTGAAGGTGAGTTCATATGAAGTTGCACATACGCTGGTCCAATCTATTTCATTTTATAATATACATACATACATATCCATGTTTTAAAAGATTGACTTTACTTCATGATAACTTACTTGCTGTCCAATGACATTTATATGAAAACATTTGAATTTTGGAGTGATTTGGATACAATGTTTTAAGAATACTGATGCTCTATACTTCTTGTCGCCTGTTTCTGGTTTCCAGCTAAATATGAAACAAAATCAGTGTAGTTTGGTATAAGTCTTCAATAAAAGAGTTAGTTGGTAGTGTCACGATCCAAAATAATTGTAAACCATTTATGGCCAATTCAAACAGATATGTATGTATTTGTTTGCATGACAAATAATACTTCATAGCTAATTAATAATATATTACACTATATTACTATATATTACTATATATATATTATACTACATTTGTGTACAATTTTTACACAATGTGTGGGTGTAAAGAGTGATAACAACTTACGTAGCTTGCCAATGATGATTTCCGGCGTTTGATAAGACATTTTTACTTGGGCTTACACTGCCTCCAAATATACTATCTTTGTGAATAGCAGTGAAGTGAGCTAAATCAGCACCATTTTCCGGAATCTCTTGAATATGACAGTTGACGTAAAACTCATTTCTTCCGTGAAACACAAATTCATTGCTGTCAATTTCATTTATTGAAGGCAATTGCCAAGGTTCCTCATTTTCAACGTGATACCAAACGAAAATGAAATCATTTACTTCTCGCGAAATCCACTTTCGAACGCTTGTACCTTGTGGAACTAAAATTTTTAAAAGAAATGTATGATATAACAATACCTGTTGCATTTTATCTATAAACATCTTTTAGTGGCATTCGCTTTTTTTATAGCTACAAATACATAAAGTATTTAGGAACATTTGAATTCTTTCATTAGTATTGAATTATATAATATGTTGCCTTTTATTTAAAAGCTATCTTACCACAAGTACTATAGGGTATGTTTGTGCATTTTCCATTCACTCCACTGAAACTCCATTGGTGAAAGGGACACTCAATATTATTACCAATGACCTTACCACCAACGCCTAAGTTTGCACCCAGGTGGGGACAATATGCATCCAAAATAAACACCTTATTCTCAAGTGTTCTATACACGACGAATTGTTCTCCCAAACAAGCCACACTTGTCGCCTCACCAGCAGATAGTTTTGCTGACTCTAAAATTCCATACCATCCGTTTGGATATGGTGGTGGCAACTCATTTGAACCTTTATTTCTGGTTCTTCTAAGTCTGTTGATTGCGTCCTTTTTTCGAGACGAGTTCAACTTTCCCTCCGTACGGAGTGCTAAGGAGTAGCTGACGTCATCTAACCCCTTTTAAATTTTGTGAAATTTTTCAATATACATATATGTAAATATAAATAAGTACCCTAAAAGTTATTTAGTAAATGTTATTTACCTTTGACCAATTAAAAGGTACATAAAATACCACGTAGATTAACGCCAGAATCAAAACTATACAAAATATGTATACAAGAACACCACATTTTGTTGTTAAGCTTGTTAAAAATTCAAATATCAGTGTCAAAAAGGACGAATTTAGATTCTCCATTGCTATATCTAAAGAAAAACTGCTATCATATGTATATTACAATGAGTTATCATGAATACTTTTACTTTCTTCTTAATTAGTTTATTTTTATCAAACAATTAGCGAACTAATTTGAAAAGGTTATTCTCAACTTAGAGTTAAAGGCAAACCGACAAACAACTCAAATATAGAACACATAAAAATAGTCTAGAATTCATTCTGCGCTTTTTATTTTATACGAAAACAAACAGCTTTGATTGTAACGGTGCCCATTAGCTCGATATAAAGTTGTCAAATTTGAAAGTACAATGGAAATTATTCAAATAAATTAAATTGCAAAGTGTAAATGTTAAGGGAAAGGAGACACGTTACGCATAAGCAAAACATATGTATAAATGATTCACTTAAATCAACTACATATGTATGTACATATATTAAATTGAAATTCGATGGAAATTGCGTTAAACGCTCATCCGGTGCCTCCGCTGATCATTATTATTCGGTGAGTGTAAATGGTGCAGTCTCTGGTGTCTTATGTGTATTTGTTTTCCATAAGGGGGCATGAATGCGGCAATTGGTCTCGTTCTAACTGCTGCCGGTGTAGCTGAAATAAAGTCTTGCAGAAATTCGTCGTTAACTGAAACTGATAAATTAAAATATTAACGGAATACGCTTCCCGTCTGTTCAAAAGTGACGGTTACGTATTTCTAAAACGTTAACCATTTACATAAACACTCTCGTCGATAATGCTTATTCTATAGCAGAAACAAATCACTGTTGAACAAGTTAAGTCAAAGCCTTGATTATGCAATGGTGAATTGTGCGAGTGTGTGATGCTACAAGGTAAATAAAGTTAATTTATAACAATTTGCTGTCTTCCTTCTCGTGCTGAATCGTTAAGGGCCAAAAAATTTGCATTTTTTGATTTGTTTATTTGTAACACATCTTTTACTTGTTTACCTTCATTTCTTTCTATATGCTGGTTTCTCGTCTTTTAGAAATGACACTTAGTCAAATTTCGTACGCGAATGTATGCAATGTCGAGAAGAAAGTATTCGACGCTTAACCATGTGATCCATACACGAGCGACATGCGTGGTAACTCGCTTACTCTTGCCCGAAACTGTTGTGCAAGAGCTTTGTACTCTATAAGTTCGCCATCTTTGCGATGATAACAATGAATTCTTCATACCATCATTTTGGTAAACAATAGTTGCCCCAGATTTCGCTTTTTAAGATTAAAAAATGTTGTTTTGATGTATTCGTAAATAGATTCAGATTCAAAGTGTTTAAAATAAAAGTGCTAAATGGATATTCTTTAGCACCAAAAACTTCTTACTCGATGTTATTCTAATCATACATGTACAATTTTCAGTTTTGAATAAGTTTTTTTCTGGAAAAGTAAAAATTTCCAAGAGCCTTCCTTTTCATTTTAATGTAACTTTAGATATTTCAATTTTACTTACCTATCTTTGTACAATATAAGAAAACCTTTAAAAGCAATCTTGTCGGGAATACTCTATTATGTAATTCCCTGTAGACATGGTGTGGGGGGTGTATGCAATTTTTGAGAGCTATGTCGCTCCGTTTTCATGTATCTATCCCTTCCGGCTGGAGGGAAAATGTAGACGTGGTAAAAATCAATAAAACTTTATCTGTTGCCGAAGCTCACGAGACTACCATCCACAATTCTAGTCTCATCACCGTTATCTTGCTTAAAAGAAAGAAAGAAATGTATGTGTTCGACATAGTACTAGTGACTAATCTTAGATCGGGTGATTTATTTAGACTTTGTTGATATTGGTTTTGATCCTTAACATTCTGGGTTGCATCTTGTTCTACATCAAAGTTAGTATTTTTTCGAGATTCAATTCTTCAATTACGTCTATGTGATAATACGAATAATTAAAACAATTTTAATTTTAGATTAAAAAAAAATATTTATACAAACACACATTTATAAAACAGTTGTGTTTGTTTTGAATTATTTATTCTTTACGCAAATAATGGCCACGATCTTTTTAAAACCGCCCCAACAAACGAATGGATGCAGATTAAGATTTAAATAAGTGATATCTTATATCCTTGGCATGTTTATGATCGCCTAGTCATATAATCAAATTCATTTTTACTAGTTTCGCATTTTCCATCATTTGGTATTGTTTGGGGTGAATTTATAAATAACAATTTTTTGTGTAATATGCAAATCGCATATTTTTACATTTGTGTCAAGAACCGAATCCTACATATATGATGCGACACACATTTAACCAGGCCGATCGATCAGAGTGGAGTAACAAGCTTAGAAAGTCGGGGTTAAAATATTTACTGCAAGGCAATACGGAAGGCAAAAAAAAAAAATGGAGCAACATACGTTGTTTTACATAAATCAGTATAGATTTAAATTTATCACATCGACCTGCATAGCGAACTATAACTATACGGACCACTTTGGGCACGTGAATACTTATTCTAAAGTTAGTCGTCAGGTATTTAAATGTCGTATTGCAGGTAACTCAAAGGTATTTACTTGTTGCGAGTAATATCGTGTTCTTGTCATTGTCGTTTAATTTCTCGGCTTTGCCTGGCGTCGGCAGACACCTGCGTCATCTGCATTAAGATGAGGTTGTCACTTAAAGCAGTCCGACCTCCGTTATGTCGTTTCTGATGTCATGTGAATAGTGTTAACATCACAGCATTTAATTCAATGTACATATTCTTAAAAAACAAGTACTTGTTATTGCGGCGAAGAAATAAGGCAATGGTAACGGAAGAAGGGGCACGAATACAATCGTCAATTGACGATCAATCAGAACCAAAGCGAGTTAATTCTGTTACACACGAAACAGAAACAATCGGCAATCCAACGGAGTAAGCACACATATAAAAGCCATGTAGAGAATTTAAATCGCTCAGTTAAGAAGTTTAACAAACGGAGAAAACGCTAAAGCTTAAAAACGTCGAACCAACAATTGATTTTCAACAATCAGAACATTTTTTGTGCATTTATCTCAAACACCTGAAAAAAAAATTTATTTATTATTTTTTTGTAGTTTTGATTTTTGAAATGTTCTCAGTGTTTGTATATTTGAGTTCCGCAATATTTATTTTGGCCACCGTATCCTACGTACGTATGACACGCGAAAGATTTCGGAAAGCTATTGTAGCCACACGATCAGCATCAATAACATCAAATAAAGTAATAATGAAGTATCGACAAGCGCCGGGGCCGCAACCGTGGCCGATTATTGGCAATCTCAACGTACTCGCTAAATATGAGAGTAACCCATTTGCGGCGTTTACCGCTTTAGCAAAGCAATACGGAGATATTTATACCCTTACGCTTGGAAGCACACGATGCTTAGTTGTAAATAATTTGGAGCTCATAAGAGAGGTTTTGAACCAGAACGGAAAATTTTTTGGAGGACGGCCGAATTTGCTGAGATATCATAAACTTTTTGGTGGCGATCGCAATAATTGTAAGTCTAATAAATTTAATTCTGTAAAATGTAATTATTGAAGCACTTACTGACTTCAAACTTTAAATTATTCAGCCCTTGCATTGTGTGACTGGTCACAGCTTCAACAGAAACGTAGAAATTTGGCTCGACGTCATTGCTCGCCTCGCGAATCGTCATCCTACTTTACAAAGATGTCAAATGTTGGAACATTGGAGTCAAGCGAGTTACTTGATAAATTAGAAGCGACTTTAGTGCCTGGGGTACCATTTGACGTGAAGCCTTTGATTCAACAGACTTGTGCCAACATGTTCAGTCAGTATATGTGTTCAACTCGATTTTTATATGAAGACAAAGATTTCCAACAAATAGTACACTTTTTTGATGAAATCTTCTGGGAAATCAATCAAGGATACCCGCTTGATTTTCTACCTTGGTTAGCTCCGTTTTACAAAAATCATACTGACAAAATCGTGCACTGGTCAACAACTATTCGCAAATTTATACTTAATCGAATAGTTAACGACAGGGAGCTTAATATTGACTTAGATGAACCAGACAGAGATTTTACGGATGCCTTGTTAAAAAGCCTAAAGGAAGATAAAAACGTTACACGTAATACAATAATTTTCATGCTCGAGGATTTTATTGGAGG
Source organism: Phortica okadai (assembly GCA_034638295.1). Classification (NCBI taxonomy): domain Eukaryota; kingdom Metazoa; phylum Arthropoda; class Insecta; order Diptera; family Drosophilidae; genus Phortica; species Phortica okadai. The sequence continues at coordinate 10,461,960 of CM067849.1, read as the reverse complement.
ACATTCGGCAGTTGGCAACTTGGTAATGTTAGCATTGACTTATGTTGCAAAAAACCCCAATATAGGCAATCGAATTCAGTCAGAAATAGATGAAGTTTTGAGTAATGACAAACGAAACATAACATTGTATGACATGGACGCAATGCCTTACACAATGGCGACTATTTTCGAAGTTCTACGCTACTCATCTTCTCCAATTGTGCCACATGTAGCAACTGAGGATTCAGTAATAGATGGTTACGGAGTCACGACTGGCACAATAGTTTTTATTAATAATTACATCCTCAATATGAGCCCAAAATATTGGGTTCTGCCTGAAAACTTTGATCCTTCAAGATTTCTCGAAACAATTACAAATCGCCCATTAGGAAAAACAGATAATAAAAGGAGAAACTCGGAAGGCTCTGACTCAGGCATTGAATTTGAAAAGGAATCGCCAGGTTACATACCTGACTTAAAAAATAACATTTCAAATGGTAAAAAACCTAATGAAACTTTCAATGAAGTTCAAACAGTCAAACCAAAATACAGTTTGAAAAAGAATATACCGCACTTTCTCCCCTTTAGCATTGGAAAGAGAACTTGTATTGGACAAAACTTGGTTCGTGGTTTCGGTTTTATTCTGTTGGCGACGATACTTCAAAAGTACAATGTTGACATCAAGGACCCGACCTCAATTAAAATCAGACCTGCCTGTGTTGCCCTTCCACCAAAAACATTCCCATTAGTATTCACTCCCCGTTTGCAAACAGAAAATAACACAGTAACACTATAAAAAAAAAAAAAATTGACTTCAGGGTTTCTCCTACATACTATTGTTTTGGAATCGCTTAATAGATAGACGGCATTTGGACTTACTTTTCGCTCACTCTCATGGCAATGTCTTATGCGAATTAAATACAATGCAATACCATTGATATGACCTAAGCATATGTATTTACTAGAGGCACATACGGTCTTTTATAATGGCATCTGTTAATTGCATATTTAAAAATAAACTCCGCCTACCAGAAACGCAATAAGCCAATCAATACAACAAACATAAACATTTCAAAGAGCCTTGATCGTTATACATTTTGATTTCTCTTATCGAATTTCTTTTACGATAATTGAAAAATACAAATACAATAACGGAATGGATAAACTATAATGTTTGACTGTAACAGAAAATTCTTAAAATAGTATTTTGACCTATTTTGTTCTTGGTTAAATTCTGCTATCAGCCTAAATCAGCTTCGAAAAGATCCAATATTGTAAAAGACTGAAAATCATTAATTTATTAATAATTCTTATATTTATTAAATTGTTTATAAAATAAATGTGTAATAAAGATATTGTTATTCTAACTGAATTGACTTTTAATAAGGAAAATAGCAAGTAAGACCTCAAAAACTATACGTAGAAATGAATAGGTAAAATCTTGAAGATCTAGGAAAAAATATTCTTTTATTTCAATTCATCTATTTAATTTATTTCAAACATACCACACCTCCAAGAATTCAAACTACACTATTCAAAACAATAAAGGGAATAAAAAAAAAAAAAAACGGAAACATATTGACAAACTTTAAAAAACGATTTGTTTTGAGTAGTTTGTTAATAAGTAGCAAATAAATTAGAATCTTCACGAATTCATATTTTATACGTAATTACAAAAAAAGGAATTTCATATTGTATTATTTGTCTTCATATTTCTGCATTTTTTGACTTATCCAAATTTGCACAAAAACTTTGGAATGGACTACACAAACTACCCTTACTACAGTGAGCTGTAAAACTACCAAAATCTTGCGTTACGTCAGTTGCAATCCAAGTATATCTTGCTTCTGTGAACTCCGTTCTTTCGATAGAAAATCCAAATTACAGCCTAAATTCAAATCAAAAGTCCAAGAACTTTATTATAAACCAAGCCGGATTTTTACCGACATTAAGTTTTTTTTTTTTATCTTTTAAGTTTATATTTATTTTAATAATTTGTATACCTTTTTGAGAAATTAACCTTACAAGCTTATCAGATTTAAACTAAAAACAAAAATGAGAAAAAAACGGCGGTGTTTGTTCTTAGTTGAACTTTACAATTACATTGATTACATTGAGATATTGAAAAGGTTAAATATATTTAAAACTCACCGAAATATTGAAATATATTTCAGAGAAGAAAACCAAGAAGTGAGTATGTGAACGCACTAAATACACACTTAGTTATTTCTCTTTAATTAAGCGTGCAGATATACATAAATTCGCTGTCACCAATTGATACTTCTTTGTGCTTCATAATACTTATAAATAATTTGTATGACATGTAATAGCTTTTAAATTATATAAAAGGAAGAATAAAGGTGGCAAAATTAATGAATGTAAACAGAACAGTATGAAAAATAACCAATTAGGGGTTCCAGTAGTTCTAGTATTTGTAACCAATAACGTAAATTGTAGCAATCGAAAATGACAATTTGCAAAAACCAAGACTTGAAGAAAAATTTAACAAAGCTATGTTTATAAATATCAAAGCACTTGATGATGAACTTTTATTTGTACTTAAAACATTACAAATCGTCTTCCATGTTCATTCAACTTTAATTATACGTATGTCAAACTATTCAAAAAAATATGGGAGTCCCTTCATGAAAGTGGAAAATCCTACAGATTCTCGAAAGATAACAACGCTGTGTTAATATTGCTGAACAAAACTGGCATTTTCATCGCGTTGTTTTTATATTTTTTGTGTAGAATGAAATGAGTAGACATAACCATGAATACACACTGATAAAAATACTACAATGATGATTTATCGTTAGAGTAGAACATATGAAACACCTTTAATGTTTAATTGTATTTTATTTTGAATTATATTGATGAGACACAAAATAATTTGTAAAGCGTAGAACTACTGAATACCCCAAAATATTGTTTTTTGTGTAACCTTTTTGAATACTTTCAGCTACTTTTTTACCATAAAAAATATTCGGTTTTAGATATTCGATTTCAATACTAACATTGTTAAAAACTACAAATTTTAACTTTATGTCATATTTTACTTTGAATTATTCATATAAGATATATGTCTAGAACCAGAGACAGATTAAACTGCATCGGCTGGACTCTGAAACTCAGACAATGCATGTATAGGGTTTTGAATCTTCTTTTGAGATCCTTTCCGTACTTTGGCCCGAACTTCTTCCGGCTTTTCCGGACGAACTAAAGGTTTCTTTTCTGGTGCTTTCATCTTCCACACAACAATTGGTGACTGAAAATGCAAAAAATATATTAATTAAAAACCCATAGCCACGAGATCATCAGTGTATGCTCGAAATTTAATTGTCTCTTATTGAGGCTTTCACTTACTGCCACTGTTCCCTGACGAGTGTATTTTGTTGAAGCGACATATGAATATTTAACGGTAAGCACAACTGCGTTCATAAGATTTTTAGCAGCCTGAATAAGAGACGTTGCGCTGTCCAACTAAAATAAAAAAAAAGTTTAAGATCAACCGTTGATTTTTCATATAAAACTCTTTACCCCTGAAACAATCAATTCTCCACTTATATTTTGAACATCAGCTTTAACTTTTGATGTTATTTGGATCTGATGACAATAGAGTGCAATACGTTGCAAATAAGCTAACAAATCCTTCTTCGTGCTACTCTCCGGGCATTGTTCGGCAATTTCACGAGTGAGCTTGTCGAGTTTAGTTCCGGCTTCAGATATTTTTTTAGCAGCATTAATAACGTCCATTGTTGTCTTAAGTGGCCCGCGTCCACTTTAATAATACATAATTATAAAAATATAAATGTTAATTTAAGACATATGTTTAACTATTTATATTACGGAAAATTATTGGTTGGAATATATGAAGAAGTCTATAAACTTGTTTATATTGATACTGATAAATTTAATGTTATAAAAGAAATAAATTACCGAGTAAAATCTGTCATTTCCATCATAATCATGCACATATGCTTGGCTAGGAAAATTATGTCATTGCCAGTATCATCCCATTTAGCCACTTCAGAGTCAAAAGTAAGTTTTTCTCGACGAAAGAGTTCCACTTGCTGTGCAATTTTTTGTTTGTCCTCCTCTGTCATTTTCCGCATTGCTTCCTAAAAAATATTATTTGAAATTATATAATGTTTGTTTATTCTTTCATTTACTTACCCTAGCAGTGCAAATTCCGCTTATATCCGGATACTCATCCACAGTTTGATCTCCAGTTTGTGCACTCGCTATATTAAAATATTTTTTTTTATGAAAAATAAAAAAATAAAATAAAAATCGATGATTCATTAATACTTACATCTACTACGTGTTTCCAAAGTCATGTCTTCAACTGGTTCGAACTCAGTGTCGGTATCCAAATCTTCGGAACTCTAAAATTACGGAAACGTGTTCGTGTACACAAAATACTAAAAATTAGTATAAAATTCAACAAGAATAATGAGGAATAATCTTCGTATTTCTAAAAACTTTTTGTTATAGGGACATGATACACATTTGTTTAACCTGCAGATATGCCCCGATTCACAGATGCTATAAACATAGAATTACATACTCTATTCATTAATACTGCTCTACGTATTTCTCGGACTCCATCATAAACCAAACGAGAAGCGTCAATAAAATCGTTTTCATCAACATCCTTGTTAGTATTTTCTGATAGTGCTTCAACAGCTGCATCAACACGTTGATCAAACTTTGTCATTACTGAAAGAAGATGTTAATTGATAACATATCTCATTTGGAATATTTTGCAACAATTATAAACCTTGATCTCGAAGCACCTTAACTGCCTCTAGTACTCGTTTAGTGTATATACAAGGTTCATAGTTGTCCATTTCAGCTTCGACAACATTGCACACACGTGCAGAACGTCCTTGAATAGCTCCGGCAGTTGTGCGTAAGTCAGACGCATCTCCAACTTGTAGAGCCATAACACATTTATTAACATCTTCAAGAATATGATTTTCAGAAACTGCCAAAAAGTCATCAATTGTGGTGATATCATCAACAGCTTCGGTTAAAATTCGTACTTGAACTTCCCAAGCTTGACGATAAGCCGACATATTTTCCTGTGCCACTTTCGAGTTGGGACGTACAGTAAGAATTGAAGCCGCATTTATTACTTGTGGGCAAAGACTTTCAATTTGAGCGGCTGCATAACGAACCATTTTTACACCGTCTTCATTATTTGACATGCTGCATACGAGGTTTGCAACTTCAACTAATTTTTCAGCATGTTTGGTGAATATGTCGGCCTTTTCACGCACTTTCTTTTCATTTCCAGTTTTTGCTGCCTCAATTAGATCAATAAGTGGTGTGGTCGTTTCCAAGAAGGAATCAGATACGTGGTCAACAACGGCCTTGCGAAGTTGTCGGCGTAAATCACGTGTTTTGCGACACATTTGATCAATAGCGCGATCAAGACTAGGAGTATTATCTTTTTGACCCATCTATAGAAATATATTATTAATAATAATATAATTTAATAATCGTTAACTTTTTTAATACTTACATTCGACATATATTCAGACAGTAAATCTTGTAAGGCTTGACGAACAGCATTGCACTCAGCGACGATTCTTTCCCGACGTTCATCTCGTGTACAATCGGCATCTGCCATCAATGCAGCAGCACTAATAATACTTTCCAAACGCTCCTCCAAAAGCTGCCGTGAACGTTTATCACTGTAAGTTGTTGGATCCATGACTATTCCCTCCTTAAACAAATAGGTATTAAATCTTTTGTTAATTTTGTATAGTTCCAAATATGTTTAAATTAATATTGGTGAACATAAAAATTTTGTCATCCATCTTTTCAAAAGATTAAATTTAAAGCAAAAGTAAAAAATAATTGGTGATTTAGTATTTACATCAAAGTCATCGAGAGCAGCAGCCAGTTCGCCTGCCCCGCTGTAGACATCCGTCGGTTGTGATGATTTTCCTTGTGCAACATCACTGATAGTATTAACCGCATCGCAGACTTGTTTAAGAATGAAATCCCGATTGACTTTAGCAAGGTCAAGTTCTGGATGGCGAACGTACACTTTAGAAGCTGTTAACAACATAGTTGAATGTTTTTTCAGCATTGCTCGTGCCGCTGCCAAATCATCCCTTAATTGAGGATCTTTTAATTCCTGCTGTCGTTTGGCAGCTTGTTTTATTAACTCTCCAGCATTACGGCCAAATTGCTATAATTTTAACGTAATAAAATATTACAAAATTTATATTCGTTTATTTATAAACTTTTTAGTTTCCACACTAAACCAATAATGGATCTTACCCTCATGTTGTTCATTAGTTCATCCTGGCTAGAGGCATTCTTTAGTTTGTTTAAATCATCCTCGACAATATGTAAAGATTTAAGCAACAGATGTACATCCACCATATCTGCTAATATAAGCAACCGCGTAACGGCGGATAAAAGATTTCGAGCAGCCCGTACCATGTTGCCACGTTTAAGAGAACTACAAGGATCTTCCGAAAATTCACGAGCAGCTATACTCATTGTTTCTCCCGTTTTGCGTACCTCCTCAACGGCAGTTAACATTTCTTGAGTGATGTCCGGATTTTCATAAGCAATTTGTTCTCCCTTTTGTATAAAGTTTTCAGTCGCTTTTTCGACAGCTGCAACAAGGGCACTTGCGCGTTTTGATTTACCTAATATAAAAATGATTGAGAGAAAGCTTAGCAAAATATAATGTCAGAGGTTTAATGTTGCATTATTATACGCTGACCGAAATTTATTTCAAAATCGATATACATATATGTACGTAAGATCCGATTTATTGCAATTTTTTAACATTTACAAGTATGATAATTTTCTCATCAAGTCGTCCAATCTAATGTGTTAGGAATTGTTATATTGCAATTTTTCATAAATTTTCAGGCCTAATTGAATTACGATTAATCAATATATTGTATAAGCCAAGCTTAATTTTTAAAACATTTAAATAAACATTGGTGTTAATAAGCTGACACATTTTATAGCACATACGGTATATTGCAGTGATTAAATATACATAACTTAGTAAACTTAAATTTCACTTTTACTACCTTTTTATAAAGATACATTGCTATGTATATACATATGTATGTATGTACATGTAAGTAACAAAAGGTTTAGACAAAGAATATTTGATTCAATTAAAGAAAAGTTGGTATATCAACACACATATACTGTACATGCATATGTGTGTATATTTACACACAATTTTTGTTGCAAATGCAGTTAAACACTAATATATACAAAAGCGAAAATAATATTAACTATTCACTTGAAAAATTATTACTTCAGGAAGCATATTCTGATTCAATTTTATTTACGAACCCTTTTTTTTCTTGCTGGGTCCCTTCGTATTATTAACGAGAGTCGTCACTTGAAGCACCAACGGCTCCAAAGTCTTCTCCACAGACATAGTTCTTATTTCCAAGTTCTTCGGGTCCCATTTCAATGCTATTTGACCAAAATCGGATAAAGTACCCATTTTGTATTAAAACGTTTGTTAAAACTCGGTCGCGATTTTAATCGGCTGCAGCTAGCTTAAAATCTTGACGACGCCCGGAGAATCGATGACATTGATGCAGCGTTACCAACTTTCAGAAATTTTGGCCCCTAAACGCTAACCCAATTGTCTGTGCAACTCGAAACGACATTGAACCAGCTAGTACTTAATTCTTTCCGATTTTAGAAGCAATTGCGTCACTTTTCGACCAGCAAGTGGCTTTCATTGACACCATTTAGATGGGCAACAACAATTTAGCTGACTCGAGTCAATTGATTGTTGTATGTTACTTGTGACACTATGTTACATAGGCGTATATCATGCAGACCATAAAATGTAGAATTAGGGTGGCATAAACGGACAGTTTCTTTCATATTCAGTGCTGCCAATTTTAAAGAAGCAGAAATAACTGTCTTTAGTAGATCATTTTTTTTTTAAATTTAGACCCCTCTTGATTAGATTTTGAAGAACCACACCTCTGTAAATCACGTGAGGCTTTGCTTAAATTTTTGGAAAGAAGCCCTTCCCGCTGCTGAGATTTTGCTGAAGTCCCCACCTCTAATCATATCCTTTTGCGGGATTCCTGTATTTTGAAGGTCGGTGGGTGTAGTAACGACTTTAGCTTCAGCGATTTACTGCTTGTTGGTATGCTTGTATCGTATTTAACACCAAATAAGATTTATAATTTAAATAAAATTCAGTAAGCCAAACAATTATATTACCACGAAGTAACACAATAAAAACGTAAAATGGGGTGGTTTGATAAGTCATTGACTCTTTGAATTTCCCACGCAATAATAATTTGCCCCAGTCAGTAGTTACATTTTAATAAACTGTTTTTAATACTACTTTTTAAAACAAAAAAACATTATAATAAAAACCAACTCATAAATAGTTGATAATAGTTTTGAACAGTAAGTTGGCTTTAGAAGCACACTTGTTATTTAATTTTCAAAAACAAAAAATCAACATGTTCGACTTAAAAATTAACAGCAGTCCACCTGCTGGCTAAATAATAAACCAGTTGCTGTTCGATATCAGCATAAAATATATATATATATATATACATATATATATGTTTTCAGAGTTACTAATACTAATTTACATATCTGCATATGTATATGTGACTGTGTTTAACTAATAAAGCACTAATTGATAAATACGAAAATCGGACAATCAGTAATATTTGCTCCTTATTCTACAAATTGAATAGCCACCATTTAAATATTTACAATTTTGTAATGACAACGAGATGTTTCGAAATTTTGTTAACAACTTAATTTAGAATTGTTGGGGTTTAGTTTAAGCTTCGAAAAGAACCGTCATCAGTGCCATTAACCCAATGCCAAAGATCAGTGCAACTAGTTGTTTGACTGATTCCTTTCGATCTTCCTCTTTAAGAAGATCGGGTAATACTGTGACAAGTGCAATATGTAAAAAACCACCGGCAGTAAATGGCATGATCCAAGATGTGCGGGCCTCTGAAAATGATTTATTTATAAAATTTATAAATACATTTTTGATCTACTTAAATTTCTTGTTTTTTACACCTACCCATGGCCGAAGTGACACCCGAACCTCCAATGGCCACCAAAGCGCCTAGTAATCCGGCACTGGCAGTTAGAAGCTGCGCACGCGCTGCATCCCAGCGACTGAAGCCAGAACGGAGCAATATTGCAAAATCGCCAACTTCGTGTGGAATTTCGTGTACTAGAAGTGATCGAAAAAATTTCATTTCTTAACTTACTATTTATAACTGAAAATTACATACAAAGTATGGCAAATGTCGCCAGAATGCCATGTCGAAACGATACTAAAAACGAGCCGGCAACAGCGAGACCATGTGTAAAGTTATCAATTGAGTTAGCCAATAGATTCAAATAGCCAGCTACTTTCCTAGGTTGCTCCTTTGATTTTTGTTCACGTTCACGCAAAAAGCAGACTTTGCCAACGTCTTCAATATCACAAGTACCGCCGCAGCTCTCAGAAGTCTGCCCGTCTAAAATTTTCCCACCCGTGCGGCGCAGCAAGCAATTCGCAATTTCAACACACTTTGGCTGTGGATTTTCCTCATCGGCGTTTGTATAACCAGAGAATATTTTCTCCACAATAGTAAAGATAAGTATGCCGGATAGTACCCAAAGACCAGATCGAAGGGATGGATGACCCGAGGAATCTGTGATACATAAAAGACAATATCATAAACCATTTAATAAATGTATACTCTATAATGTAGTTTACCAGTGCTTTTATCACCTTCCCATGCTTCTGGAAGTAAATGCAAGAAAACGTCACCCAACAGTCCACCTACTGCAAAACTAAGCAGTATCCGCAAAGATTTAGACTCCCCAGCTAGAGTTAACAAAAAATGGGTATAATTATCGATTTTACAGCGAAGTCAAATTAATTATAAGTGGAAACTTACGGTCTTTAAGGCCCTTCTTTTCCATATTTTCTTGTGTTGGTATGACAATTAGTGGAAGAATTCCAGCCAAGCCAATAATCATCGAACCAAGCAGCGAGAATAACCATGGTCTATATACTAAAGTCTTGAAATATTCTGGAATGTATTCCTCAACTACATGTGCATATAACTTGTTGAAGTGCTCGTCGAAGAAACTTGTACTGGCGTTCATTGTGTTGATTTTTGTTCAAATAGTATGTATCTACTGACGTACGGAGTATGACCTAAAGGTACTTTCCAATGTAAGTTTTCAAACTGATAATATCACAATTATTGTCTTATGCTTTCGTCATGTCCCGAAAACGCACTCGACAACTTTTTAATTCCTTTATCACTGCTGTTCGCTGATTTTATCTGCAATTAAAAAAAAACAATATCAAAGAGATTTGGAAAATGTCAAACAAGTTTAATGCTGTCAATTAATAAATTAAGTTACTTAAGTATTTGGAAATTTTCTAAATTGAAACATATTTTCTTTAGGGTCAGAGTGGGCTTTCAGATTACTCAACAATTGGTTTAAAAGATCACCAAGGAGTTTAAATACTGAAGATAAGCGCAGCATGTCTCATGCTTATTTCTCAAAGAAATAAACGTGCTTATATCTGTAATTTGTATAAATTTCAAGCTAAGGCTTTTGGAATACTAATATTTTCATCTCATTCAGTTAATAGAAAATAGTAAAAATGTGTTAGAGCTCATTGACTCTCTATACATTTACAACGTGGGTGTAATTCAAAGAAAATGAAACAACAACAAATAATGTATAACTGACTATTAGAATGCAATATTAAACCTTACCCAATTGTAATCAAATTTCAGCTTGAACAGTAGGCTTTTTCCGCAATGGTTAAATGTGGCTGAGTTGGCATGTAAATTACGACTGACTTTCGATGGACGCTGCCCAAAACAGAAGACACGAACCTATCGTACACCACAATGAAGCTTAAACTGTTCTTCACGATAAGATATGTACATATGTACATACATATATAAAAAAAAATAATAATAATCGCAAAATACAAAACGCGAACCGTGAAATTTTTTGTTTAAAAGTGACAAAGTACATCAACTAAAACTTCAGCTTAGATATGTCATAAATGAGAACTAAATAAATTGTGTTTGGACTTAGTGTCGCTTGGTTATTAGTAACTTCCAAATAAAAACGTGAGGGTTTGGCATGACTTTTGACGTATAAAAATTTAGATGTTATCGAAAATTCATTTTTGATTTTTGTGTAAAATTCAATTTGGAGTCAAAGTTAATTATACAAACACATTTATTGATAAGCACAAGTTAATCGACTTTAAACATCCAAAGAAACTACAATAAACTCGCTTGGTTGGTGATAAAAACATTTAAATAAAGTAAGTACTCTGTACCAGTTTTGTTATCATGGTTTTGCATACATTTATCTACAATTCTACCTATCACAAAAGGAATATTCAAGAGTCAACTAAAAGTTGAGTAACCTTTCATTTCATTAGAGACTACCAGTTCAAGTTAATTCTAGACTAATTCATTAGATAAAAATCAACAACCAAAAATCAAGCCAAGAAATACTAACGTAGTAATTAACAGATACACTTGTACAAATATTAAAAAGGTGTTTTTATGTGAGAACATCAAATCAGGTTATTTGGTCTTATGTTGATGAGAGCGAACGGCTCTTTTCAATAAGTTGAACCTAGCGTTCGAACTTTAAGATAATTTTGATGGTAAAATTCCAATGTACATTGTTTTTTTAAGTTACAATACGAAATAAAAAGGCGAAGCGGACTGTTTTAGTCGAGTACACTTAACATTATACCCTGCAACACATCAAATATGTATTCCGCTGTCACATAGTGTTTGGCGGTCATTATTACACATGAAAGTCTTTTTCTTTGCTGATTTATTTTCATCACTATATATTTCCAGCCACCGCAGGGCAGAAATATTGACGTCATCACAAATTATTTCCTACTTCTTAAATAGCCAACAATTGATCACGTTTGTGAAAAATAAAAAATATTTATTTATTTATTTTGCGATTACTTTTTTAATATAATATTTGTCCATTCAACAATAAAATGTCGGTGTTGTCGGTGCTTCGCACTTAATTCAGTCACTTGCCTTTTTATACATCTGTTCTTTTCTCAATAAGTGTATAACTATACAAATTAAATAGAATAAGATAAAATATTCACACGAAATTGTTTAACGGAAGACGATATTAAAACTTGTTCATAAGCCGTTGCCTTGATGCCGTTTGACAAGTGTGCGCCAATGGTGAGTGCTTATACCTATTAAAAGTTGTTTTGAAAAAGCAAGACGTTCTGGTTCATGAGACAATGAAATAAGAATCCTTATAATCTTAAATTTTAATAAAATCACCCTGGATTCATTATTGTGGTTAATTGCCACTGATTATATGGCTGTATACTGAGTAGCAAAACCATTGGTTATCAAACATAAATGATTCAACTTCGTCCAATATGTCGGTGTGGTGCCGCGCCGAGTTAAAATGTCAATGCATACTTGAGTTAATAATGCGACAATATGGCATGTAGGCTGCCATGATGTTTAATAATTGTAGTTGTTATTTTTTTTTTTGCACGCTGCACTACAGTGATTATAAGTACATATGTAGTTGAGTGTTATCTTAGTAAAACGTGCTTCACACTGTAATGCTCCAACAGAGAATAGTAATTGAGTGATAAGTCAATGTCAGCTGATTTGAAAAGAGACTGAGTATATGACAGAATGTTCACAAAAGAGCGAAAAAATTATCGTTGATCTTTGTGGGAGGATTGGCATGCAGCGCTTTGTGTCGGACATTTTGATATTGTATTGTTTGTATTCTATACTCAGCAGACATTTAAACACAACAAAAATATATATGTATATGTATTTATAAGGAAACAAAGAATTGAGAAATTGCTTTCTTATACACAGTTCACAGTTTGTTTAATTACGTTTATTGTATTTTTGCGTATTTTGGTTTTTTTTTTAGAAGAAGTAACCGCAAGCATGAGGAAAATTAAATTATATATTTGTTTACTAGAGATTCTCTACACATTCACATAAATATACAAATGTCTTTATCAGCACGACAAGTCGAACTATGTCCGTCTGTATATAAACAATCCTTTTCCTGACTTCCAAACTAATGTCAGTGGTATCGGATAAACACTTGTCTGAGCTGCTGTAATTGGATAACTATAAATATAAATAAGTTTTCATCTAAAACTTTCCTTTTTTACATTTATGCCAAACTACTAGAAGGTAATGGAAGAGAAAAAATCGGATGCTATCGCAGTATTCCTATGAAATTGTAATTTTAACTTTTGTTTAAGACGACCATATAAATATCCATTAAGACTCTAAATTATGATAAGATTCGAGTTGTAAATTAAGAAACAGTGGGAATATTATCAGTTTGACTTATTGTACCATAAAAATTCAAATCTTGGATCAAACTGTCAAAATATTTTCAATATGGTATTTGCTCAATATGTTAGCAACCACAGTAATTATTCACAGTGTGACCAAGGTAATATCAGGTTTACTGAACTAAACAATTAAAACCAAGCGCGCGACGACCGCAAGTACTTCAATACATTTCAAATCTGCGGTAAAAACAAACTTTTGTAGTATCGTTTCTAGGAAAATGTTTGATGGACTCTAATTGTTTCTTATTTATTGGATAGGATAAACATTGTTAGCAACAAAAATAAATAAATATATATATTTATATACACAGCTAGAAGGTTAGCTTTACAAAATTACTTTCATCTTCCTTACTGATGGGTGGTGTATGTACATACATACATATGTACATGCATTCGTAATATGTTGCTTACCTTGTCGTTTGAGGCAAACTTTCTACACACCGTTCGTTTGCCGTTTCTGATTCCGTTGGCAATAATACGAAATTAAAGATGTCCCAATTGAACAAATAGGCGTTAGGAAACTTATTTACACATTCGTATACGAACTAAATACATATGTATTTTTATATATTAGAATTGTTAAATGCGCAGTTATGTTTATTGCTCTTATGATGCGTGCCACTAATCTACGCTGAGACTGAGTTGCTCGACACCGAGTTCATTAAACTTTTACACTTTAAATCGCTTTAAAAAATATTTTTCATAACAAATATGCTTACTATTACTTTTTTTTCTTATTTCTTTAATCTTTATCGGTCTTGACTTAAAAAGTTCACAGCTTTTTTTGTGTTGTTCCTAATGCATATACTTGAAAATTTTGATTATTGCTACGAGTATTTTAAACCGAATTGGATTTAAAGGATGTTGTCTGAATATGAATTTTATCGCAATGAAAACATATGAGTTTAGTTTTGCTTTATATTGGCAATAAATGGTTGTTTACTTGATAACGAAGTTGCCAGACAATACAATGTTTTAAACAACAATCTGTCTTCTGGATCACATTTATTTTAAGAAATAGTTCCTTTTCCTGACTTAAAAATATATTAAATAAAACAAACTGTTGTTTCAATTGTATTGCTTTGCAAACTGTCAATTAAAAATTTTGAATTTGCGATTTACTAACTTAAAACTTAATAAATCTTCTGGCAGCATAATGAGAATAATAGTGTAGAGCCGTGCGAAAAAACATGGCTTTTAGCTAGTACTGCCAAATCAGCCTTTTTGCTGGTGTTTCTAACTTTTTTCAGCCTGGTGGCATTAGCGCAGATGACAAAGTTCCTCAATAACGATGAATCATTAAAAAAAATCATTGAATAACAGAAGCGCTAAACAAGTCAAAACAATTCTAAAATAAGCCGGTACACATCTATTCCCTCAATCAAGTCTGACGAAATGCCAGAAACAGCAGGGAAAATAACTGACATGGCAACACTGAAACAGCTGTTTACTGCTAGTTGTTTACGTTTTCGGATTAAAAAACTAACTGTGTTTCGAGAAAATCTTATCAGTGCCAAATAATGAGTTCTAATGATTTGATAGTGCGTCAGGAGAATGAAGAGTCGGGCGTGGTATCAAATTCGTCGAGTATTTCGTCCTTGGATCGCCTCCGTGGCACGTTTAGACGTTCGGAAAGTATTTCGTCTCAAATATTAAATCAAATAACTGCTCAAATATCGCACGCTGCCGCTGCGGCATCTGGTGTTGTGCAAGGCACCAGTTTGCATGGCGAAGTCTCTGAGGGATTGTCAGCATCGCCAACAACCTCACATGTTGGAACACCCAAACGCAAAGTTCCCGGTGAGTTTAGTAAAGCTTTGTCATTTTGAATATTTCGAAAATAAATATATACATAAATATAAATGATATATGATTATATGAGCATAATGATTATTATGCGCTAGAGTTTTATTAGAATTTTGTTTTCCTTATTCAAAACAATAGTAAAAACTACCCTTCCCTACGCAAACCTGAAGAAAGCTGCCAGAAATACAAACAAATGACCGTAACTGTTGCTTTAACTATTATAAAAAAAAAACAAGTCAATTGTGTTGAATATTTTTTATATTTTCAACGCCTTGAATAATATTATAATTTTAATCAATAAATAATTATTCTGATCAGACAAGACGGGTCGATTAAGGAATGTCAGTGTGATAAACTGGGTATATATATATCTATCACAGACTGACTGATTCATAAGTGATATAGACTATGAACGGGTATCATATGTGTAACATGTATGTATATAAACTCGTCTCTTAGGTTAAAAGTGAGAGAGGAACACTAATATACATATGTATCTAAACTGAAAAATTAAAGGATATACAAAAATTTTATTATTTTGAAGTGATTTTTGACAATAATGGAATAATGGCCGAATAAAAACAGGAATTGTAGCTCTGAATCTCAATGTAGTTTCTGATTTTTAGCAGGTTTTTTCTTATGATGAGTGGCTTAAGAGCAATCGTAAGAATTGCAAACATTTTTTTTTAACATTATTTCTACAGTTATGGCATCATGGTGTTTGTACCACCATAAGGATCTTGTAAGAAACTTCATTACCTTTAATTCGAGTTACTGTTGAGCTCTGTAGCATACTTTTTATAATATAAATAAAGGAACCAGACTATAACTTTTTGACCTTAAGGTACATTAAAAACAACCTGTTCATTAAGGTCATAAAAGATAGAAAACACTTTGCCTGAAAAAAATCTTTGTGTCAAAAAGAAATAGCTTTATAATAAAGCTTAGCATTAGACAGTTCACTATTTAGCTTTTCAGTCTTACACATGCGCACTGCGTACAACTCTATTTGAAAAGATATTACCCACCTCTATATTTGTAAAAATCAATAAATTAATCCACAACACAAACCAATTTGCAGCAAACAGAAGTAAAAAGTTACAGAAAACGAAAATAATAATAAAAAAAATTATTTAAAAACTAAGAAAAATTGATTGTAAATAAAGTGATAGCTATATAAAATATCTAACAAAAGTGTTTAGCCAAAAGAGGAATGCAATAAAACGCTGTACGATATAGCAAAGCACGTTGGATTCTTCGTCAACCAGCTGGAACTTCGATTTTTTGCCAATGGTCACCAAAAAAAAACCAAAACAGCAAGGTCCACTATTAATCTCAGAAAAAAAAGTTTTGATCTAAAAAGTCAATATATTTTTTAATAAAGCCGTGCAAAAAGTTAAGACAATACAAAAGACCAAAAAGAAAAAACACGAACGAAGGAAATTTTTGCACAGATACATAACATGCGTGCACTAACTGAGGACACAAAAAAGTTGTCACTGACTAATAACAACAATAACACTCGTAGTTTGACTAGTTCGAAGGAGACTAAAATAGTGATAACAAAAACAGCAGCTACGAAATCAAAACCATCTTCAGTGGCCAAATTAGCTTCTGTAGTCACGCAAAAAAATTCTCAAGCTCAGATAAATGCTACTAAAATAAATAAGACAAAAAACATGCAACAACAAGTGAACAGCAGTAAAATGTCAACAACAAAATCAGTATCACATTCGTCATCGACATCTACAGGCGCTTCGTCAAAACCACAAAAGCCACTCATCACTCTCCAACAACAACAGCAGCAGGGTCTGCAGCCCACGCAACAACAACAACTAAAATATAACAACAATTCGCATACGATTTCTTTACCAAAAGCTTCGCATGCAAACACAAGCGAAGAAATAGCTGGAGGTGTACAGGACACAATTTATTTGTGCAATTTTCGCGTATCAGTCGATGGTGAATGGCTTTGCCTCAAAGAACTCCAGGACGTTGATGTTGGACAGCAAACAGCTAGTACCAGTGGCATTAATACTGGTGGTACACGTAGCCAACATGGCTATGGCACCGGTCATAACGGTGTTTCTACCAGTCGTCAACAATTTAATCAAAAGAACAAACGATTTTCGGGTCTCTCGACGCACGGAATCGAGGATAATGGTATATTGGCAATTGAAAATCTTATCGGGCGTCGTCTGTACGATGGCGGCTCGAACGCACTTGCACAAAATAATGTTGGCTTATTTGCTGGTTCTGGTGATTGGTCAAACCTCTGTAGGTTGCTTATTTTCGGATAATTTGCTAAAATTTTTGTTATTACTTTTGAGTCATGAATACCATTTTTAGTTTTGATTTCAAATTTTGATTATAATAACATTCATATCATCTTCAATTATCTTAAAGAAACGTATGGAGCATGGCACAATATTCAATGAATTATTGTTTACATGAATAATGCCAACCTTTAATATTGACTAAGTTCCCATTTTTACGTGTTCATTTTTATGCGCCTTAACTAAACTTCATGTCTAGTTTTTGTAGCGTCTTAGTTGGTTAAGATGCGATTTATATATATCAAGTATTAAAATATACTCCATCAAAAAAGGTAACAAGTTTCAGACAAAATTAAACACAACATAACAATTTTTGAAAAGTAATAAATTAACCTGAAGTAAAAGTGGTTTCCCAACTGTCAGTATTCTGATCATTCTGAAATTGCCAAACTTTTACTAATACACTTTATTATATTATATATATTAATATACCTGGACATCTTCGCCACCTTTTTGCCTGCACCGTTTTTCTCTCTCGGATGACGAATGATAATAAGAAATAGTCGAAAGTGATCGTGTCGGTAAGGCGCTTCCGACTGTTTTTGGTAAGGCTTTCTTTAACCGGGTCCATGTAGATCGTTGTCTTGGTACTGTTTCTATGGCATCCTATTGAACGTTTATTAAAACATTACCATATATTTAACATATAACAGATTTTTTACCAATTTGGCTTCGCGTTTGTTCTTTTTCTGTTCATTCAAACGTGTAGCTGAACTTAGACCTTTCGCAACTGATTGATTTTTTAGCTTGAGCATATTTTTTTCATCAACTCTTACAAAATTGGCTTTCATACCAATAACTTTATTTCCATAGTGGCTTGTTCTTCCCGTTGATAGATTTGTAACGTTCTTAGCTGACGATGAATTTTCCGAAGTTTGTTTACTCGATGTTGGAATTGGCAAGGGCAGTAACTTTTTTTTTGAGTGAAATCTAAGCGACGATGTTGAAGTCAACGATATGTCATCATCATCATCAGTAGTATTCGTTTGTTGAGTTCTTGTTGATTCGTCAAAACTCATCGGACCAGGCTGAACTCCCTTATACTGTGTTTGCATCTTCTCCCTAGATTTTTTCCTACTGCGAAAAAGACCGCAGAATGGAGCCTTTGTCGTTTGGATTCGTTCATCATCTGATTTTTCCAAGGGATCGGTTCGGTCATAAACCTTGGGGTCCTGGTTTGAGTAGTTAATCCTCTTACTTGGCTTAGGCCTGCGGTTACATAAACATGAACATAGTATGCAAAGTAGCAACAACGACATCAGAGACAAAAATATTTTTATGAAGGTAATAAAATCGCGTTTGTAGTTATCAAGATTTAAAGTTTTCTCATGTGGTCTATGAGTTGGCGCAGCCTTAGTCGTTGTATCTGTATCTTCTTCTTCGTCGTCATCATTTTCAAATTCTTTATCACAAGGTGAACACACGTTTTCCATATTCGGGTATTCATGTGTAGTGGTATTTGTATTACTTGTTCCATTAATGTTGACAGCCTGGTTAATCCAATTCACTGATCTACTACGTTTTTCAGTAGATATAAGGCGGTTTGCTGGGAAATATTCTACATCTTCATCTGGACTGTCTCTGTAATCGTGTTGCTGATTTTCGCAACCAATTTCCGAATCTTCGTCATCATCTATGCCACCTTTGTTACGCCTAAGTGTTTCATAGAGTCGTAAAACACCACCTAGTCCAGGATAGAACTTTTTATCATCAAAATGCTTTCCTAAGTTTACTAAGATCCAATTTTCCAGTTGTTTATTGTAGTTGTCTTGAGGCATGCACTGAAATTGGTAGCAATGCGTTACAACTCTGTAAAATTTCAAAAAAATACATGCACATTTTGGCCTTAAGAGATTGAAAATACGTCGTGTTTTAAATGGCAAACAAATGTTGCTGAGAAAGCCGTCGTGACCTGGTGGCTCCAGCTTTGGGAGTGCAACAATCATATGATCTTTAAGCGCTTCTTTGCTGGTTGAGTGTAAATCGAGCAAAGCGCAACTGGTAACCGACACACTACTTTTACAGGATTCAACTACTAGAGGTTTTAGGTCAATGTTCTTCATTTGTTGAAGCATGGTTATCTTTGGATTTCTCCAACCATTTCCATTCGTGTTCAGCGAATTTCTGCATTCCTCGTACATATTAATGATTCTATCAACGGTCTCTATCTTTAAATTGTCGGCATAAAAAGAAAGTTTCGCCATTGGCACCAGATAATTATGTAAAAAACCACCTAAAACATCATAGAAAGCCTGTTGCACTATTAGTTGGCTGTTTTCATCCGTAATAGCTTCATTCATTTTGTTGATTTGGTTGAAGTAACGCATAAATATGCTTACGTTTTCTTGGCTAAGCAATTCAAACGTGCTCATCTTCGGTACAAGAATCTTCAATAGTAATTTATTAATTACGTTATATAACAGTGAAAATAAGTCACTCACCTCAAAATCTAAACGAGTCATGAGCAAAATAATATCTTCTTGCAAGAAACATTTCCTTTTGTGCCCACCGAACAGGTTTGTGCCTAAGAAGTTAGCTGGACTTAAGAGTTCAACTGATTCGCACAACTCATTATCTGCTTCAACTTCGCTACCTTCTTTATTGGTATTCTTAGGTGTGTTTACCGTTGTTACAGTGCACACTGTTGTAGTTTCCATTTGGGTCACATTTCCATTATTATCTTGGCTTGAATTATATTTTGGGCTGATATTACTTTCAATGACTGCCAAATCATTAAAGTTGGGCGGTATGTTTTCCGAATATTCATATTTTGGTATAGTCAACCCAACCATACGAAGGTCAGGTTCGGCTGCTTTGAATTTATTGTTTAATTTTTCTCTGTATTCATTAATTTCTGAGTTGATTGCAGTTTGCGTTTTGAGAGCATTTAAAAAGTCATAACCTACGTTGACTTGCGGCAGATGCAGATCGTAGCTGATAGAAATTTTAAAGGACAGACATGTGACTAGCAGTATAGCGATATTTATTGGTACCATTTTTTTATTTTTTATAAACAATTGTTGAGCTTCAGATAATCGTACACAGTTTTGATTGTAACAATTGATTTATTTAATACAGCCTTCTGTTGTTATTTTTTTTTATTTAATGTGTTGCGTAGTTTTTTTTATTAATCGCCGTAGTTTTTTATCCATTTGTAACCTTAATTCTTGTCTGCAAAATTTTTATAATAGTAATTTTTTAGCACGCGACACGGCTGAAATTGAGAGGAGTAACTTGGTGAACATATGTAAATTGGTAGTAAAAGAATTACTGGAACAATCATTGCGCTATGGTCGTATGTTGGACTCGGATCATTTGCCTCTGCAGCATTTTTTTATTGTGATCGAGCATGTGTTGGGCCATGGCCTACGTCCGAAGAAGGTGTGTGTGTAAAGGCATGATAGATCCATATGCCTCAATTGTGGTTTAGTAAAAATAATATGGTGTTCTTACTTTAACCAGGGACTTTTGGGTCCGCGTAAGGAACTTTGGGACCTGTTACAGAGTGTAGAAAATTACTGTTCTGAGTCACAGGATATTACTGCAAGTGTGCGCGACTTGCCCACTGTACGTACGCACATTGGACGCGCACGTGCTTGGTTACGTATTGCGCTGATGCAAAAGAAACTTGCCGATTATCTACAGGCACTGATCGAACATCGCGAGGATGCACTCTACGACTACTATGAGCCGCATGCGCTGATGTTAAGTGATGAGGTCTACTTAAATAAATGAATCGTCCAAACATGTCTGAAAACTAACATCACTTAAAAAATTTTACAGATTGTTGTTATAATGGGTATTTTAGTCGGCCTTAACGTAATTGATTGTAATCTTTGTGTCAAGGAAGAGGATTTAGATTCACAGCAAGGTGTTATTGATTTTTCACTATACCTTCGTTCGAGTTCAAGTAATAACGAAACAAATGAGGAATCAAATCAAGTTTTGGATGCTACTGGACAAGGAAACATGATTGCCGTATTGGATCAGAAAAACTATATTGAGGAACTGAATCGGCATTTGAAGTACTTGTTACATCAACCCAGACTTTAATTTATTTATTAATGTTTTACCTTAAACATTTAGTGCCACTGTTGCTAATATGCAGGCCAAAGTTGAATCTCTGACTACAACAAATGCGCTGATGAAGGAGGACTTAGCCATCGCTCGAAATAGTTTACTCGCTCTGCAAGCTGAAAATCAGGCAATGCGTCAGAATACGGACAGTCAATGTATGTAAAACTCCCTCGGACTTGAGTATTTCTCTAGGAAATCTTTATATAGCTTTCCAGTCACAAAACGCGACACAAAGCGACACCAGCTCCACCTCAGGCACTGACAAGGAATGCCTAGAAAGTTTAGCTGCTGAATTGGCTAAAGAGCGCAAACGAAATGACGAGCTAGACAAGGAGCTAAAACTGCAAATTTCTTTGAAAGCGGAATCTGATATGGCGATGAAGCTGCTCGAGAAAGACATTCACGAGAAACAGGATACGATTGTTTCACTACGGCGCCAGTTGGATGACATCAAGCAGATCAATTTGGAAATGTATCGCAAATTGCAGGTGGGTATTTCAAACACACTAAACTTATATAACACAACAACTTTTTCATCTGGTCACATTCGTCTGAGTCCTTGGGATAGCAATTTATAATTTTACAATGTTCAAATTAAAATAACAATTAGTTTTATTTTTTTATTTTTATTTATTTTATTCTATAGCAAAATATTTTTAATGAAAATCTGTAATTATTATTTTACCTGATATTGGTGAATTTTAAACCTTCATATAAATTGATTCAAATTAGGAATGTGAAGATGAACTCACACAAAAGGGCGAAATGGTATCTCGTTTGCAAACGAAAGCCTCACAAATTGGTAACATCTTACAATCGTTAGAAAAAAAATACGAGTCTAAACTTGTCGAACAACATCCAAACTCATGTGCGACTAGTGGAGAAATGAGATCGCCGAGCACACGGCGTCAACAAAATCTGCAAAAGTTTGAAGCGCTAACGAAGAAGCATAAGCAAGACGTCGGACCACCCATAAAGCGTTTACACCTGAAAGTCGATGGCATACCGCCATTCAATCCGAATAATAGCAGAAAATCACCATCAAATGCCTATTCCAGCAATGTCGGCATCATTGGCATCAACGTGGATGATGAAGCCCCAAAATTGGAGACCAGTAAAACTCCAACATCTGCCAAGTCATTAAATGAGGAATTGGCAGAAGCAACGCTTGACTATAAGCCCGGTGTTGATGCTTCCAAGAGTGATTATTTACTATCGAGCGATATCGCCCCGAATTTATAAATTCTATGTTATTTAAGTGTATTTACAAAATACATGCATATAATTAACATGCTATAATAATAATGGCAACACTAACAAAAGGTGAACTGAAAACTTGAAAAATGTTCCTGCGGCTTTTACAACATAGACTCATCTATACATGTACACATACTCAATTCAAATCTATATGTTTATTATATAAAGCAGTTCATTTTACTGATATCCAATGGTCTTTGTTTGTTAAGTTATTCGGGAATAAATATTATACTCAAATACAACAGATGTATCCACAATAGCGACTCAATTATTTGTATACTATTGAAGTACGTACGCGTTTTATATCTTGTAGCACTACTATTCATTGTATATTCAATAATGTTATAAATGGATTATCTATACATACAACATAAAAATGTTAAAAGTTGGAAATTTTAAAGTATCTGAAAGTTTTAAAATCGTAGCTTAGGCTTAAATGCTTTAAATGTAACCAGCATTCAATATGCACATGCATAACAAATATATTAACAATTCTGTAATTTATCTGTAATCGAAATAAATAAATTCTATAGACTACTCGATATTTCTTTTTATTTTGCTACAGGATTGCGAAGCCTCCCTTAAGCACAAAACTGAGCTGCTTACAAAATTAGAAAGCCAAAAGGAAGACATGGCCCGAACAATAGCGCTGCTAGAAATGAAGTAAGCATCCAAAATGTCAAATTCTTATTTTATTTTATTGGGTATGATGTTGTTTCAAGGTTATAATTACCGGCGCTTTCAAATATGTTTATCAGTTGTTTGAAAAGAATGAACTTTGTTATAAAACAGATGATTTTTTCACTTCACAATAAAATCCTTAAAATAAATCCTTTTAAAGAATCTAGATTCTGTACGTTTCAAAAATTAAAATTATTTATTTAATTACCACTGTTTTCATCTTCTTTCACTTCTTGGCAAAACTTTAAACTAATAAAATATAGACAACTACATTTATTTTTCAAATGGTATTTTCCATATTCAAAGCGCTTAGCTTCACAACTTTCAAGCACACAAAATGTTGAAATTCCTTTAATCTAATAATGTTTCTATTTCCAATTTAAGATGGAGTAATGATAAAAGCAATTTGGGGGAAATACTTAAAAACACCTCGCAGACTCTTTCTACACAAGTGAACGTCTCTGAAGAACGCGCAGCAAGAGCTGAAGCTGAGTCGCGCATAGAACGTGAATGGCGAATTTCGTTGCAGGAGAAGGAATCAAAACTTAAGGAGAAAATCACAACACTACAAAATTGTGTCAAAAACTTTAATGATGAGAAACAGCAGAATGAGAAACTCAAATACGAACTCGAAAAGGTTCGAACTCAATGGTCAGAGGCGCAGTCAACACTCGAAGAATTGGGTATACAGTTGAGTGTCAGCAAACTAAAGATTGCTGAGCTCCAAGAGAATGAGAAACGACATAAAAAAATACAATCGGTTTCAACTTTGTCACTACAAGGGACAGATAGTGCATTAAGTACTCCAGGAATCTGGACTCCCGATTCTATCGCTATAAACTGCACCTCATGCCGACGTGAGTTTAATTTGACACGTCGAAAGCACCATTGCCGCAGCTGTGGGGAGATCTTCTGTAACAGTTGTTCTGAACACACTATCTCACTTCTCAATGAACAAGGGCAGCAAGGAAAGCCGGTACGTGTTTGTAACGGGTGCTTCGAAAATAGAATCAAATGACAGTGAGCACTGATACCTCCTGGAAACTGATTTTATCTTCTCTGTTTTCTTTTTTAAATGTTTCATATTTATATTTTGTATATGTACATTCCTAGCTTCTATTTGGTTTTGCAATCAAAAACATAAAATTTTGAGCGAGTATCTAAATTGTTTACTGTTATGCTTTATACATTGTTTTACCATAGATAATAATATAAATATATATTTATAAACGCTGAAATAATCCTATTTTTTAAATCCGGGAACGTTACTTATTAAAACAGTAGCAGCACGCACTTCCCACACAATTTTGTGTTTGAAATTTGAATAGCATTATGCATAGCAATATTTCAAGTTAACAAAAACCAGTTCAATATTTGCTAGCTTTGTTTACTTAATGGCTTCACACAGATTCGTCTCATTAAGGGTTTTCCAGTGGATCTATTTAGGAATTAAAACATGAAAATCCAACAGCAATATTCGTTGGCGCTATTGACAAATCATTAAAATACACGTCAGGCATTTTTCAAATAAGAAAAGGTTTATAACATTCTTAAACAGGCCATTTTTTATTGGCTGCCGTGTCTGAAAAAAATACCAAAAACTGCAAAAATTTCCCAATTTGGCAACACTGGTCATATCAAAACTTTTCAGTCTTTTTACCTGGATTCGATTTAAAATTGAAATGTAAATGATTTAAAAATGCAAGAAGAATAATATAAGGATCAGAATCTCATATTAGAGTTAACCAGCGTTAGTGGCATTTTGTTTCGAAAGCTAATATGTTAACAATAGCAACAAAAAACAATAGTGCAGTAGTCAATCATCGATTTTTTAATCTTCAAGTAACTTGAGCCAAATAATTTTTAAATATAGAAGATAAGTTAGTTTAATAATGGAAAAGAGTGATCATATTGCTTTGACTTTGCCATCAGCAATTGTTGGCATCCCAGGTGGTGGTGATGAAGGTTTACCACTGACGACGAGCTCAACAAGAAAAAGTTTGCGACGAGTATGTAAAACATTTTACCATAAACTCTAAATACATAAGTAAATTAAATTTTAGGCATGGAATCAACTGCCTCGTTGCCAGCGTAATCTTATTATTCTTGCTCTGATGGCTTTTACGGTTTTATTGCTGCTATATCTGCCAGGGGACGAAATAGTAACGGAGACTAAGACACATAAATCTGAAAAATCAGTAAACAACATTGGAGGGCCATTGCCACTTCATATGAAAAGAGAAAATCAGATGCATGAAATACGCCGAAAACTAGAAGAGCGAGTGCCATTAGATCAAGCACCTTCTGACGCCCTTATCTCTCAAGCGGAATCGGTGAAAGGTGTTATTGATATTGGCAATGAAAAGGTACGAGTGTAAACAAAAGTTTCCAAGTGTAAACTCTGGAACCGCAACAAAATGACATTAAGGGAATTATACTTCTGTTATTTTTGTCTAGACTTCTTTCTTATTTGAACTTTTCATTTAGGTAAACTTCCCAGTAATGAATCATTTCCCAATTATGAATCAGTACATAGAACAATAACAATTTTCATATTTTTTCACAAAACGGGATATGAATTAATTGAAATTTGTTTATTAAACGGATAATAACTAATATAGTTGGATGTGTATCTCTTTCTTAAAAGACTAAATGTCCAAATAAAAAAAAAACAAACATTTTGAATGTATGTTTTTTCATGTTAAATTTTTGATTAGCTGAACATTTTTATTAAATATTTCAAAGTGATTACAAAATCGAAGAAATGAATGTTCTGAGTGTTGCGGTTACTAAGTTGTTACTATATGTTCAAGTAGGTTATTAAAATCGCTGAACTGTGGTTTATCTTTACTTTTTAGTATGTTAATATCAATTGATTCTAATAGTTTATCCTATGATAAACTTATTTATGATCGTTACGTTCTTAATTTAGAAGGTGTATCAGGACAATTTCGATTCTAATGGCGTTGAAAATGTTGTGAAAGAACCGCAGACTCCCAAAATTGGAGACAATGTTGATGGCATGGACCATGTTAAAGTTGACCAGTTAGAACCTATTATACGTCAAGATCTCGAAAACAATATCGAAGAACCAGCACCACCTTTACCACTTGTTAATGTTCCAATTCACGAAGTCACACTAGATGATGCAATACGTGAGCCTAAAAAACTGGGAGGCGTAGGCATTCCCGAATATATCAGTAGAATGCAAATTCCTATACCACAAAAACAACATTTTCATGGCGCTACAAATCATCGTCAGGCGGGCGTTGTGGACGCTTTCAAACATTCATGGAGTGGCTATAAGAAGTATGCATGGGGCCATGACAATCTTAAGCCAATTTCACAGACCTCGCATGATTGGTTTGGCTTGGGATTGACTATCGTCGACTCGCTTGACACCATGTATATTATGGGCTTAGAAGAAGGTGAAGTTAATTTGAAAACATTTTCCTAAGTAAAAAATTTTACTCTCTAATATAATCGATATATACCGTTCTAATTTTTAGAGTTTAATGAAGCTCGCGACTGGGTTGATAATTCATTACGATTTGATATTAGCCGCGATGTAAACTTATTTGAAGTGACTATACGAGTTTTAGGTGGTCTGCTGGCTGCTTACCATTTAAGTGGAGATAAAATGTTCTTAATAAAGTCAATTGAACTTGGTAACCGTTTATTGCCTAGCTTTCAATCGCCTTCTGGAATTCCATACTCTGATGTGAATCTCGGTGATTTATCAGCGCATGCACCAAAATGGTCGCCTGACAGTTCTACCAGTGAGGTCACCACAATTCAACTGGAATTTCGTGATTTAAGTAGATGCACTAATGTTCCTATTTATGAACTTGTGAGTATCTTATCAATTTATTTGGGAAATTCCCGAAAACGCATTACTAATTTCTAATAATTAAATATATTTAAAGGCTGCAAATGCAGTAAATGAGAAGGTACATTCATTAGAGAAGAATCATGGGCTGGTGCCAATTTTTATTAATGCGAACACAGGCACTTTTCGCAATTACGCAACAATATCGTTGGGTGCACGTGGCGATTCTTACTATGAATACTTGCTAAAACAATGGTTGCAAACAGGCCGTAAAGACAACGACTTGTAAGTTATACATTGTTCATTAAACATTTTCCTTTAACTTCTAAACTTGCACTTTTCAAGTTTAATACTAGATTACATGCATGCAATTGACGGTGTACTTACGCAACTAATGCGCCGCACACCTAAAGAACACCATGTATACATTGGAGAGTTGATAAACGGCAAGGATTTTAAACCAAAAATGGATCATCTAACATGTTATTTGCCTGGCACACTTCTGTTGGGCCACATGAATGGCATGCCGGACTCGCATAATGTCCTCGCGCATGATTTGCTTGAGACTTGTTTTCAGACGTATATGAGACAAGCAACCAAATTAGCACCTGAAATATCGTATTTTGCTGTTAATGAAAGTGAGGAACAAGACATTTATGTCAAGCCGAACGATTCACATAATTTGCTACGACCAGAGTTTATTGAAACTCTATATTATTTTTACGCTCTAACTGGCGATAGAAAGTACCAGGATATGGGTTGGATGATATTTGAGGCTTTTGAGAAGCATACAAAAGTGTCTGTTGGCTACTCGTCAATCGGAAATGTTAAGAACATATTGAATACCCGCCTTCGAGATATGATGGAAAGTTTCTGGATGAGTGAAACACTGAAGTATTTTTATTTGCTCTTCAGTGACAATCGCAAAGAAATCGATTTGGAGAAATGGGTTTTCAATTCTGAAGGTCATCCATTGCCTACCAGACAGAAATAATTGTAAATAGCAAAATTTCGATTATGTACTAATATGCTGAGCATGTCACATGTGCAAAGATCGTGTGTACTTCTCTTTGTAAAATTAAGAGCAATATGTGAATGCCAACAAGAAAATATAATTGTGAAGAAATGGCACATGTCAGGGACTAAAATTACACAACCAGCAATCGTCTAATGATACTGATCTTCTTGTATTGAAAGTTCTGATAACATAACTGAACAATATCGTTTTAAGTTTATTTATTTCGAATATTTTAAATTTGTTACTTTATATACAAATGAACAATGTAAACAACAATTGAAATCAATTTTTTTGGTTCTGAACTATCTAATTAACTTCACTCATTTTTATTTTTTTTTACCAACGTTTTTTACGTAAATATTAAATACTCTATACTTGATAATATAATACCCTTCACAAAGAAAAATAGGAGTGCTGCAAAATATATACACAGGCCGATAAATCTTGAAGATCTTCGAAAACACGGACAAAAAGGGTAAAGACGAATTCTTTTCAGTTTCATACATTTAGCATTTGCACAAACTGTACATTGTGTAAAAACGTGTGCGCTTGTTTAGCGATCATGATGTTTAATACGGAGCAATACATAAAAATTTGTTATTTAAAAATAAACAGTTGGAGAGCCCATGATGCTGAAATCTGAGTTACTCATGCTTTGTTGGAATTATTTCATTTCATAGATAACATGATAAAAAAACAGTAAGGACGATATCTTCAGCAAGGCTGAAGTTTATATACTTTTCACGCACATTCTTGTGCCACGCCCATTTTTTTGACTGAATCTGTTTTCTATTCATCTTAAGATGTGTTAAGTTTGAAGTCAATTGATTAAGAAACAAAAAAATTTACAAAAAAAAGAACATGAATCTTGCTTCTCTTCCTCTTTTTCATTTTGTATGACAGGTACCAGATCCAGTTGTCATACGATTCAAATTTGTTTTTCTTCTTCATTTCGTATGGGCCGGATCCGACGAATGATTCATCGTAAAAAATTTTAAGACTCTGCAAAATTTCAGCTCGATAGCTTCAAAACTGAAGGACTAGCTTGCATACTACAGACAGACGGACGCATATGGCTAAAACAACTCGCCTTGTCATCCTGATCAAGAATATATACATATACCTTATGTAGTCGGAAATTAATATTTCGATCTGTTACAAACAACGTGACAAAGTTATAATACTATTCACATTCGTGAAGAGTATAAAAATCTGAATGGTCAGAATGGACAGATCATCCAATTTTTATGATTCTATTGCTTTTGGTGTTCGACCTATGGCCATCTAAAAAAGTCTGATATAGTGGGCGGGTGGTAAGGAGTTGGTATGCCAAAAATTAGTGAACCATTGTTGAGGACGGGCGGACAGACATGTGTCAATCGATTTCTCCTGCCCTGATTATTCCTATGTATACTTTATGGGTAAGTATATCTGACAGTTTTGTATTTATGAACAAGCTGTTTTCATAATAACTCACTCATCGTTGTATTAAATTCACAAAAAAAAAAAATTTCTTGCAAGTTCGTGACACTCCGACTTTATTTTGTTTTGATTTAAACTTATTGAAATGGCGACTTACTGAATGTAATTAACACATAACATGCACATACATACATAAATATATTCTCTACCGTGCACAAGTAATTCAAACAGGCAGAAATACAATGCTTAGAGACTTGATATCGGATGCTGATCAATGTACATATGCACTTGCCAACGCTTTGTTCTGGCTATTACTTAAAGTCTCACCAATCTAACATACCTTCCTTTTATATACATCATATTAAGTATATAGTTGTATGGGCTTAGATATTTAAACATGGAGTCACCTAAAAATTAGAAAAAATATCAACATATGCTATATTAATATAATATAAGAAAAAAAACTTTTTTAAAATGTTTAAATTTGCTTTATTTTAAGAAATATTTTTTCTTTTATTCAATACACCACAGTATCACTTTTTTAAAAGTGTGTGCGTATGAGGGATATCAATTTAAGAACTTGTTTTTTTATAAGTCTGAAGGTGTAGCGAAGGTTCGTTTGGATCTAAAAAGCATCATTATCGATTCAAGATGCTTTTGTTTCACCAAATCATTTTAATGAACTCTTAATGTTACTTCATATGTCAATGTCATTATATAAAAATTCACGTTGCTTTAAAAATTTTGTTCAAATTTCATTACTTTAACACACACACATTTATGTATACTTTTTTTTTTTAAACTGACAATATGTACTATACTTTGAAATTTGGGCATATAATGAATGTTTATGCATCGGTTTTAATTAATTTAATTACCTTATGTGCTAATATCAATAATATATTAAACTTAACTCCTAGTGAGTTTGATAAGTTCAGTTTAATTCTGCATTTCCGCTAACTTAATTTAGGCTATAAGTTAATTTAATAAATTTCTTTTATTTAATTATTTGTCTTTGAATAACCACTAGAAGGAAGTTATAAGCATGTCCAACAGGTTAAAAAATCAAATAAATTTCAGGAAGAGAAGTGGGCGGGTTGATTTTGTGGGGACGATAAGGAAAATATATTTAAATTACTTAAGAACTATGACATTAATTATTAATTGGTATGCAATAATACGCCTTTGAATCTTACAGTTACATTTGGATTGAGTGTTTTACTTATTTCGTTTCATGTATTTTGCCGTTAAATTAAATTTATTTAATTACTAATCAGACATCGACATTTAAAAGAGTTGTACAAGTCGGCTACAACTGTCGTAGAGTGCAAAATTACGGTATCGACTTTAATTCGTCAAAGATTTTTAAACCGTATTTTTTTTTTGGTACCGACTTGATCGCATTGAAAGCGACATTTTGAGCACAACAGCAAATCTTGCATAAAAATATTTCAGAAGTACCATAAACATTTAATAACATCAATACAAATTCAATAATTTACTTAAAAAACATTGCTTCTTATTGATTTTCCTTTTGTTCAACTATGCATTTACTTTACCGGACTTTAATTGAAAATCGAATTCATGTACGCATTGTCGTTGTCTACAATGGTAAAACGATGTAAATTGCTTATAGTAATTTTATACAAATTCTCCTCTAAGCGTAAATTGGATTCAAAATTGTATTCTTAATTTTTGTTTACACTGTCGAATTAATGCTATATACAAATGCTTAATTTTACGTACATATGTAAATGATTAAAATTTAACAGAATTGGCAACGTTGTGACATACATACATACATATATTTTAAATTAAAGATTTACAATTTTCGATTTTGCTTCGTAAAAAATACAAAAGTCACATAAATTCGACTTTATTCCTTCCTCTTTATTGTTGTTTAGTTTAAGCTTAATTGCGTATTTTTACAACCAATTCGTTATCAATTTCATTGTTAATTGTTCTGGTTTGCTTTTTATGATTTAAAATTTTTCTGCATTATGGTACATGTAACTTCGCTAAGAAGCATTTTATGCTATTTAAAGACTTCGCCAGTGTTTATTGCTTTGCATCAGATACTAATTTCTTCAGCTCAAACTCTTCAATTTATGACATTATATGATTTAAATTATGTATTCGTTTTTGTTACTTTGTTGCGTTTAGCAAGGGGAAATATGTGGTAAAAATTATGCATAAAAACAAATTGAACTAACAAACAATTTATACTAATTTGAACTTAATCTAGTATCGTGCCCGGAAATAAATATAAAAACAAATTGAAGGAATAAAAACTGAAAAATGAATTGGTTTAATCATTTGTAATGATATGAATAGTTGAATCCGTTAGTTTGTTCTATTGCACGATTAGAGTTGGGTGGCAGAGTGCACTAACAGTAACATCTCATAATGTCGTCGCATTGAACTCCAGAATTAAACTGTTACCACCAGCGGACTCAGGTACAGCATGCGACAATTGGTGTAAGTTTGTATGAGCCAGCGTCTGTCCCTGCTGGTTTCTGGTTTCTCCAACAGAGCTTGCAAGTTGTCAAGAGGTCATGATTGACTTTACCGCATCGTCGATACCCGCGGTTACACAGTTAAACTCATTTAGTTGTGGCGGCTGTGATTGCTGATGATGGTGATGCAGTTGCAACTGGTGATTGTTTTGGTGTTGTTGTTCATGTTGCTGGTGCTGTTGATTTAAATTGTGATGCGTATTTTGGTGATGCGTATGTGTACTGTGATTTACTATGAGTGGGTTGTGATGGTGATGTAACTGCTGTTGATGTTCATTATGTGTTTCAAGCATCATGCCCCCAGTGTTGTTATCAGTCACCGTTCCCGTTGCACCACCGCTGATCAAACAATCTCCTAGCTCTTCAACCAGCTGGCGACGTCTGTTGTTTTCTTGCTGACAGCTAGGTAGTGTCGCTGCCTGTTGTCGGTGGTCGTCGAGAATGCTTTCGCCCAAAAAGGACCCCAAGGAAAATGTTAATGAATCAGACTCACTATTTTGTAGATTTAGTATGCTGTCAATAGCATTTTGAACGTGACGGCTTATATCATCATCGAATTCACCAGCGCTGACCGCATTCCCACCACTCGGAACATTGTGCATTTGTTGTATGTCTTGTGGTTGTTGGTGCATATTGTGTTGAAAATGTGCCTGCTGCGTTGTTGCCATATTGGCAACGTTGCTATGCGCATCTAACATATTTCCAAATGTTTGATGGTTGCCGAAAGTGTGTTGCTGTTGTTGTTGCTGTAGCATCATTTGAGGGAATCCAGCGGTACTGCTATTTGCATTGTTATTGGTGACTGTTGATTCTACGGCCATTGTATCGTCAAGCGATAGCATATCGTTGTCTATTAGGCTATGCTGATGATTCACGTGTGGTGGTGAAAGTGGTGACGATGATGACGAAGAATCTGTGCATCGTCGTTTGCTGCTATTTTCGTCATCGAGATCACTGCTGGAGGCCATTATCCGCCCGTTCCAATGTCGTTTGCGAATTTCGCCATTTGACAAACGTTGTGGTTCACCATTGGTAGTCGTATTTGTCCCAATGAAGTCGCTAAAATGCGTAATGTTTTCGATCCAACCTTGGTTTTCGTTGCAGTTCAGCTGCATATGATTTTGTTGGTTATTTGAAAACGTTTGATGTGGTTCGTTATCGAAGCTCATATTGTCACCAGTGCGCATAAAGCTGTTTCCCGTTATATCCTGATCCCACATATTGTTTTTGGTTTTATTACTCTCACTTGATGATTTAGAATCACCAAAAATCTCATCTAAATTTGATTCGATGTCCTCGGAATCATTACCACTTTTAACATCCAAGGGAACAGGAGATTCACCGAACATTGCTTCAAGGCGAGTCTCAACAGATTTTTGTACATCGGAGTTTGTGCTGAAGAACTCACTGATTGCTGGATGTTGATTTGAAGCCTCTTGTTGCAATACTACTGGTTGTTGACGTTGCTGACTACAACTTGAGTTGTTGATGGTGGAGTTGCTGCTGCTACTGCTGTTATGTCCTTGGCTTTTGTCAATACAACCGTTCGGGAACAAATCGACCAAAGGATGATCGTTATTTATTACAGCATTCGAGTTGCTACTGTTGAAAATATCCATTGGTTTCATTTGGTGGAGCTGCTGTTGCTGAGTCTGAAGAGTCCCATTGTTGTGCTTGTTGTTGTAATGATGCTGCTGTTGCACCAAAGAATTTTGATGTTGCTCGACGCTGTTCATCAAACTGAGATCTTTTTGGAAGTTGTACCAGTCATCATTTTGCACTTCTGGTTGCTGCTGTGTATTTTGGGTCTTGGCATTGTAATTGATTCGAATTGCTTGTTGTTTTGAATGTGTTTGTTGTGTTGGGGTATTCTCATAATGATCCAAGCAGGCTTCAAAGTTTTTTGCTGTTGGAGGTCTATTCGTTTGAATGGTGGATTGATATACCTGTTCTCTATGTTCGACCTTTTTCATAATGAAACTGGGTGTAAGCTCCGATTCTATATCGAAGTTTTCATATTCCTTTTTTACAAATTTTTCTTCTTTGTCAGCGGCGTTGAGTCCTGTATCCTTTTTGACGGCCCCATTGAAATGTGATTTGCTACTTGCAGTATTACCCAAGTAGCTAATGGAGTTCAAGGCATTACTGTTGTTACCAACTTTTTGATGGCAATTCGAGTTTGAATTAGGCCAGTTATTTTTTCCTCTCTTTTGGGAATCTGTCGTTTCGATTGACGGATCTCGTTTGTGTTCTTGTTGACTTTCTAGTAAAGGTTGTTGTTTGCTGGTCGCTTTATTTAAATCAATACTATTTTTTAGCAAATCAAATCTATCGACTGCAGCCAAATTAGAATTAGCTTGATCATATGGTTCCGTTTTTATTTCTTCCTTTACAATATCAGATGTTGATTGCTGCTGTTCCTGGGTCTCATTGCTTTGAACAGCGTCTGCCGTAGCGTTGCTATTTGTCAACTCCATTTCTATCTTTACAGGCTTGCATTCATTCTCCGTTAGCAAAGTCAATGGCTTGTTATATTCTTCTTTCTCTCGGATTTCTTGCTCTTTATTGCGAAGATTGTCTATTTCTAATTTAAGATCGTCAATCATTAGATGCTGCATTTGGAGTGATTCTGAAGTGCGATGTGGTAACTGCAAAAATTTTTTTTTTATAAAAAATTTGAGTTTATTTTAAGTTAAATTGTCTACCGTCGACTCTTGCAGTAGGATATGCTGAAATTTCCCGGATAACTGTCGAAATTGCTCTTGGAATTTTATTGCAGTCTCCTCGAATTCAAGCTCTTCTTCAGATGGTATTTCCTCATCATTTTCATGCATGCAATGATATCTTCCAAATAAGATCACATTAACTTCAATTGTTAATTGTTAAAACTCCATTTAACTACATACCTGATTAAACGCTTTACAGCTTCTTCTTTAGTTTTAAAGGGCTTGACATAGTCAGGTTTTAAGCAGCTCTCCTGATCCACTTCAAGTTGGCGTACAAACCTAATAAGATAAAAAAGTAAGAAATTTTTGAACAAGGATCAAAAACTATCATTTATCTAGATAGTTTTTTTCATGGCATTTTTCAACCAACTACTCACAAGGAGAGACGTGCAATTTTCGGTTTTGGTGATGGAATCTCTTCAGTCTTGGAAAGCGCTGCGACCACGGTTGACGGCAGACCAGCACACCCAATATAAGCCGACAAAGTTGGCAGCACAGGTTTCGGTGGTGTTGTTGCAACCACTGCTGGCGTCATTGCAAGGCTATTGCTTATTGGCAGCTGTGCTTGCTGCGGCTGACTCTGCAGTTGCGTCAGGGTTGTGCTGTTGTTAGATGTGATCGAGGGATTTGCATTGGAGGCGCTTCCAGTTCCGACCACAAGGTGAGAAGAATTTGGAAATAAGAGTGGTGGAGGGCCATTAGAAGTGTTACAATTCGGCTGTTGAACTTGTGTTCGGCACTTCTGAATTTGATGTTGAAGCTGTTGTTGTTGCTGCTGTGGCTGTTGTTGTTGTAGCTGAGGCAAAGATAACTGAGAAGAAACCGTGTGCAATGCCTTATTGCCAACGCTGGAGTTCACATGGGGTTTCTGCTGTTGAGCCAATGCCGGTGGGTGAGGCGATTGCTGTTGTTGTTCATGTGTTTGTTGTTGAGGGGTGGATATGTTTTTGATTTTACCGGGTATTTCTTTTGCTTTAATTTTTATTTGTTGTTGACTTGAAGGTTGTTGACTGCATGAAGCAGAATTTGATGAACCCTGTAAAAGTTGTTGCTGTTGTTGGTTTTGTTGTAATTGATTATGTTTTGGCGTTGGTTGATGGTTTTGTTGTTGTTGCTGTTGCTGTTGCTTTTGTTTGTTTTGTTGCACATTTTGGTGATGTTGCATTGGATATATATGAATACGTTGTGCAACATTTTGTTGCTGCTGCGCTGTTGGTTGTTGCTGTTGTAAATTTACTGCAGTCACCGACATCGAATGATTATTTGGCTGCACCACATTGGCTGGAATACTTCCACTAGCAAGGGTTTTTGGTGGTTCTGTAATACCACTTTGCGGCTGTGTCATTAGCGTAAATCCACCATTACCATTTGGTGTTGGTAAAAGTGCTTCGGGAGTTGGAATTTCCTTGCCTGAGGCAAGAATTCGCTGCTGTTCCATAAAAAGTCGTTGTAAGGCTATATTGACTTCTGCATCTGTCATGGGTTTGTTAAAGGCAGCGATGGCTGTGGAATCAAAGTCTGGCGGCAACGAAATCGGCAAAGTGGCTATTTTATGCTGTAGCTTAATGGTAAGGTAATGTATCTGCATTTGCACCTGTTTAAAGGCTTGCTGTTGTTGTGGTGTCAATTGTATTGTTTGCACACGTGAAACCGTGTGTTGTTGAGGTTGCTGCGGCTGTTGTGGTTGCTGTTGCTGTGATTGCTGTTGTTGCTGCTGCTGTTGTGTTTGTTGTCCGTTACTTGTAATCGCACTGGGTTGAACTACTGGTGATTGAATTGGCTGAGTGGTCACTGTTGTTGTCAGTACCTGTTGTTGCTGTTGATTACTGGATGAACTGGATACATTCATTGGCGCCGAAACCGTGATTTGGTGGCCAAAGCTGCTGTTGTTGTTGCTGTTGCTGCTACTGCTACTACTACTACTAACACTGATGTTGTTGCTAGGCAAAACATTACACGGCAAATTGCTGTTGTTAAGACTTTCAGCTAACGCACTATTGAAATTACTTCGCTGCTGATTGTTTACCAAGCTGATAGCTGGTGGTTGTTGTGGCGGTTGCTGTTGCATTGGCGCCGTAATGCCCACTAATTTTGTGCCGCTGCTGGTTTGTTGAAATGGTTGGATGCTGTTGCTCATAGTTGTGGTTGTGGTCGTCGTTGTTTGGCTATTGCTAGAAGACGACACAACAATTTGTTTGCCGCTTGCAACATTTGGTTGTACGATTTGCACAGGATTGTTGTTGGGTTTCTGAGAGAGTGGATCCAGTTTAGGCATTGGTTTCACAACGCTTGCGTTTTTCATATTGGCTACATCGGCTGCGGTGGTCGTAGCTTTCGGCTTTCGCACTGGCTTCCTTTTAGGGGCAGTTGTTGCTGCTGCTTTTGATGGTTCGAGTTTGGCTTTGCTTTGATCTATGATTGGGGCAACATTTGCTACTTGCTTTGTAATGGTTGTTGTAGTAGTTGTAGTGCTTGTTGTTGTTGTTGCTACTGTTGAATTTAACGCACTCATAGCCTGCACGGGATGCACAATTTGTTGCTGCGGTGGTTGTAATCGTGTCTGTTGATTGGACATAATGCCAGATTGATTCGGTGCAGCCAATGCACCACCTCCGTTTGTTTGTTGCTGGGACATTGCCGCAGTTGATGGCAACGGATTAACGTCATTAAAGTGTATTTGCCCTTGCTGTAGACAGTGCGCCAGCTGCTGAGCGTTGATGCCAGCAGGCGCGATCAGCAAACGTTCGGTGGGGCTGATGGAAGCCGCGGTCTGACCAGGACTTATTGCTGTAATTTGATTATTGATGGTGTTTAAGCAGAATAATTGTTGCGTGCTGGGATCAATTTTCGGTAATGCTACATAGCGTTGTTGGCCAGCTGCAGCAGGATTGGTCGAAGGTGCCGTCGTTGTGTTCTGCAAAGTTGTAGAGGTGGTGTTCGATGTAGGAATGCTTATTTGCGGTAACTGTGGCAAGCTTTGTGTTGGCTCGTAGGACTTTGTTAGTTGCTGCTGCTGCTGCTGTTTCACTTGAGGCAATGTGCTTGTTGCTGCAACATTACTGCTAACCGGCACTGTTGATGGTGTTGGCGCTTTTGTTATATTTTTGCTAATGGCACCTGGTGACAGTTAAATAAAAGTGAGCATGTATTTAAAGAAGATTTGCGGTTGATTTAAAGATTAAACACTGTACCCCCGAGAGGGAAATAATAAAATACATGAAATTGAAATGACCAAGGTAACGAATTCAAATTCATTTTTGTTTGTTTTAATCAAGTGCCATAAACTTTGATTTTGATTCTCTTTTGAAGGGTACAGGTACATCTTATTTCACAGTCGAGCACTGCCAACTATCGAAATTCTTACTCATTATTTTTTACTTACCTTTATCAATTTTTGTCGTTGGTGCAACAACTGTCTTGCTCACGTTAAGCACTTGTTGTGGCTGCAGTTGCGGGGGACACTGTTTGTTAGCGTCAACTTTGGTTGGTTCGTTAATTATTGTTAGATTGGGCAATGCACCTTTTAATAGCGCCTGTAATATGAGCTGCGACTGTTGATCTTGCGGCTGATTTGGATCATGACGTAGAATTAAACGTTCACAATGCTCAGATACCGCCAAGGTGAGACTGCCGGTAAGCTGCGGTATGAGTGCTGCAGCAGATGCGGGCGATCCAACAGAGATGGAAACATTACCAGGCATGCCTGTCAGCTGCGGTGGTAGGATTGTTGCGCCACCAGTTATGCTGCTGCTTGTTATTTGCGGTGGCAAAGATTGTGCATTGGTAGTTGCTGTTATCACAGGTTGGATTGCTGCCGGCAACGATGTTGATGTATTTGCTTGTGGTATAGCTACTAATTGCATTTGACGTCCGTCACTCGATAGCTTGATGGTCGTGCTCTCCTGCGATTGTTGTATATTTGTGGTGGGTGGTGGCTGAAAAACCAATTGTTGGTTCTGTGTCTGATGTTGCTGAATGTGTTGTAGTTGTGTAGTGGTAATACCACCAACCATATTATTTTGCAAACGGGAACTGTCAATTATTGGCATTATTTGTATCTTATTCTCAACAGCGTTGCTAATGGTTGTGGGCAATGTTTGGTGGTTTTGCACTTGGGATATCTGTATATTGCCAATTTGACTTGGTACAGTCGTCGTATTGGTGACATGACTGGGCATCATAAGAGATGTTGTTGTAACAATCGGTGTCGATATTGTTGTTGTGATCTGCGTTGTCGTTGTATTGACAGCAGAAGTGCTTGTGGGTGGTGCAGGGGAGGCTATGCTTTCCTGTTTCTTAGTATTACGACGCACAGCTGGTTTCCGGCGGGGTTTCACTGTTGCAGTGGTGGTTGCAGCCGTAGATGTTATTGTATTTGTCGTTGCGCTCACAGGTGCTGATATGGGAACAGAGCTGACAAGTGCTGGCGCAGTTGTTGTCACGGCTGGCGTCGCTGCAATTGCCACGCTGGGTATGGATTGTTGTTGTGATGTCAGTGGTTGTTGCGCTTGTTGTTGCATTGGCGGTAATCTAAAGCTGATCGTTGGTGCCGTTGAAGCGCTAGCGTTTTTAACAGCTGCTGCTGCCGCCGCTGCTGCTGCTGCCTGTTGTGCAAGGTGTTGCTGTGCTTGTTTTTGTATTTCTTCTGCAGTAGGCAGACGTGGTATTGATATTGTGTACGGTGGAACTGTTGATGTGGCTGACTGTGAGGCATCACTTTGATCAATTTTTATTAAAATATTTGGTGTCTCGGTGGCTTCGTTTGTTGCTAATGTTGGCGGTGGTGGCGCAGGTATTGTCAGTGTGAATGGCAATCCATCACTGCCATTTTGGTTCGGTATAGAGATCATAATGTCGTTAGAGTTGTTTGTTAAAGTCGTTGTTGTAGATGTTGTTGGCGTGTTCGTTGTGTGGTCCTCTATAGCTGGAGCCACAGTGTTGGTGCCGCCAGTGTTGGACATTGTATCAATGTCGTAGACTTCGTCATCATCGTCGTCTTCTGTGATGCCACAAAGTTTCATTACATTACCGAGATCAAGTTTGCCATTGCTGGCACGTTGGTTGTGTGGTGCGGGGGAGGGAGTTTTGGCACGCGGTGGTGGCAGAGATAGTGTTGTTGGAGCACTTGACTCAGATATATTGGCTTGTTGCAATGCAACTGCAGCGTTTTTGGTTGAAGATGGGCTGGGGGCGATGGTATTTATAACTTTGGTGCTTAAAACTTGGCTTTGCGTTGTTGTTGTTGTCGTCGTCGTCAATGCTGGCGCCGTAGGTGCCATCGTTGGAGCTTTCTTCTTGCGTGGACGTGGTTTTTTCTTGGGTTCTGAAGGTTGTTGTTGCTGTTGCATTTGTTGTTGCTGTTGAGCTTGGTGAACTTGGGACTGGGTTTGTTGCAGCTGTTGTTGAAGTTGTTGTATTTGCGCCTGCTGCTGTTGTTGTTGCTGCTGCTGTAAATGAATTGTCGCTGCCGCACTGCTTGCAGTCATGATTGGTTGTTGTTGCTGCTGTTGCTGATGTAGAACCGCTGTGGCCTGCCGCAGTGGTTCCGATGAAACTGCGACTGGTACTTGTCCAGACGACGATTGATTGTAAATGTCGGTCGCCGAACCTTGGTTATTTGCAGAACCTGACGCAGCCGCTTGAGGTGTTTGGAAGGCAGTAGCAATTTGTTGAAGACTTGCGCCATTCAACTGATTAAGATTAATTGTAGCACCATTTAGACTCTGTTGTAGATGTGCCGGCAATTGCGAGATCACGGCTCCAGTACTCAATCCATTTGGCATTTGGATTTGGGTTATGCTATTACCATTAGCAGCCGCTGCCGCAGCCAACTGAAGATTTTGCAGTTGCGCTGCCATGCTTTGGCCCAAAAGTTGCGTGTTAATGGTTGCCGTCGTTGTAAACGGCTGAGATCGTGGAGTTTGCGCGGCGAGTGCTGCATGTAAGCCGCTGAGCTGGGTGATGGGGTTAGTTTGA
This sequence comes from Phortica okadai, assembly GCA_034638295.1. Classification (NCBI taxonomy): domain Eukaryota; kingdom Metazoa; phylum Arthropoda; class Insecta; order Diptera; family Drosophilidae; genus Phortica; species Phortica okadai. The sequence goes on along the minus strand of CM067849.1, from coordinate 10,420,923 downwards.
GCACTGGACTTGATCGCAGTTTGTAACTGATTTTGCATGAGGTTTGCCTGCGATGACACTATGAAAGTCGGCGTGGCGGCTGTTAATTGCATGGTTGCACCATTTGTACCGACTATCCGTAGCAACTGCTGCTGGGGCTGTTGTTGATGTAGTTGTGGTTGGCCCCTTGAATTTTGTATGACAAGGGATGGCGTTGCGGTCAATTGAGGTGTGGGCGGTCGTAATATCAGCTGGACTCCTTGGGGTGTGTTTTGCTGAACGAGTACGGGCATTTGATTCAGTAGCAAGGGTTGAGGCTGAGGTGCAGCTGTAAGACTCGCTGTTGCACTCGCAGGTAAAATGATTTGTTGTTGCTGTGGAGTGTTAGGCGTGGTATTAGTGACACTTAGTTGGGCCTGTTGTGGCTGTGGTGATTGTGATATTTGCGGCATCTGTGGCATGTTGCTAGCTGTCCCAGTAACTGAGTTGTTGGTGTTGTGGTTATTGTTTATTCTGGTTTTGGTTTGATGTTGCTGCTGCGTTTGTTGTTGCTGGCTTTCGTGCTGTTGCTGCGGCTTAGGTAATATTTGTTTGGTTGATTTTGTTACGACATTTACACCTGTTGTTGATGGTACGGTTATCGTTGTAGAATTGGCTATACGTTGGGGTTGTTGTTGTTGTGGCTGAATTGCTAATTGATGATGCGGCTGTGCCGCTGCTATTATTTGGCCCTGTGGACCTTGAATAAATTGATAAACCTGTTGCTGTGGCTGTTGTTGCTGCTGCGAACCAGCAGTTTGATTCTGTGCCGGCGCATGGCCGGTGATTGTGAATTGTTGCTGTAACATTTGCACCGGTTGTGGCGTTGGTGGTTTTATAGCCGCTGCAGTGATCGTGCTACTTGGGCTGGGTATGGGACTGTCCGCTATTAAGGGACTACTGCTTTGAAATTGCTGTTGGAACTGTTGTTGACTCAGTACGGTTGCTGGTGGTGTGCTATTACTAATGCCGATATGATTTGCGACTTTTTTCGCTTGACTTTTTGGGATACTAGCCACATTTGCTGACGCAAACGAAGTGGGCGTGTTGATTGCTGTTGTTGCATTTGATTGCCCATAGCCACCGGCCAATGATATCGAATTAGGAGCTGCACCGTTTGTGCTAAATATTTGGTGTGATAGTTGGTGTTGTTGTTGATGCTGTAGATGCTGTTGCTGCGATTGTTGTTGTTGTAGTTGTTGATGCTGCGTTAAGCGTTTGTTTCCTTTCTGCAACACAAAAACATATACATATCAAGGATTGAAAATAAACTTCACACGGTTAGAGGTGCGATGGTTACCTTGTTCAGTTGTATGTTATTTGAGCCAACAAGAGTTGTATTCAATTCATTTCCTGTTGAATGTAGTATCGCGCCGCCAGCGGTTACAAGACCTCCTGCTGTCACGCCAATGACAGTAGTTGCTGCCGCTGGCGATTGCGAAGGACTCGGCTGAAAGACGACGGTGCCAGCGTTTGGACTGCCATTTGTGAATTGATGTATAGATTGTCGCCTGCCAGGCGTCGCCGCCTTGCGTTCCTATACAAATCGAAAAGTTCATACTCAGTGAATTATGAAAAAAATTGTCAACTTACGTTATCTTGAGTGGTGTTGGTGATCGTATTTCCACTGGCTACTAAAAGAACATCCTGCGAAAACGGCGACAATGATGGTGATGGTTGCAAACGTGGACTAGCTGAAACCGATGGTGATGGACTGGGCGTCAGAAACGGACCCGGAGGAGATAATATTCCTTTAAGAAATACAAACACAATTTATTTATTGAATAGTTAATAGACATTTCTGCAAAGACTTAATTCTGGAAAGCAATAAGTACAGTTTACATTTGTTAAAAGTGATTAGTACGACATAAGAAATTGATTGACTGTCTGCACCAGCATAAAAATACCAAATTTCTTACAGAACTACGAAGAAGAAGAAATTTTAAAAATTATTTTTCCTATCGATTCTGTACTGAATCAAAATTAACTAACGAGGTGTTCACTAGTGAATGAAATTCCTTTATTGTCACAATCTCCTCGACTCACTTCATCTAAATTGTTCGCTCTTTGCCGATGTCACAATTGCTCCGTATCTTATTATTTAATAATGGCACCATTTCTTCACTGGTAAAACAGGATAAGTGGGTGGTAGTCAAACAATTTTTTTTTTACCCACTTGCAATTTTGCAGCTTTTGTCTTATGTGTTCAGTGAAATTATAGACTTCTGTCAATATGTGGCGTAATAAAAAAATCTGGTAAGGAATTGCAGTGGAGAGTGCCCGACTTCACAAGTTCGAAAAGTGTCAATATTGTTTTATCAAATACAATTTGCGAATAAGAAGTTATTTATATAGAACTCCCTATGTGACAAAAGCGTACACTAGATTGTCTTATACTTGAGTCATGAAACATATCGTATAAGGTGAGAAATAACCAATAAAGTAATCTTCTCACACCAATAATTCTCGAAGACGGAGAGCTTCAAGTTTGTTAGGGTATTTGCTCTTCCTCCAATAAATTACCTCTAACTACTTACAATCTTACCTATTTGTATGTGGGTCACATGCATGCAAGCACGTTTTAATGATTACACATTGCCGCAATTGAATAAGTATAAAAGACACGTTAATGACAAAACGGATTTTTTTTGAGAATATTTCTCTATTTATTCTGGTGACAATCAGAGATGTTATCTCTCGCCTCGAATATGTCAACAATGCGAGTAGCAGTTTGAGTTCACTTAACAATCGCAGAGCGAATTCCACTTTTGATGACGATTCAATTGTAAGTGTTTGATTGACTTGACTGACAGACTGATATAGTGACCATGTTTATGCCTTTATCGATCCAATTTCAAGCAAATGTGGGCAAATGCGAATCGGCAATCAAATTAATTTAGTTATACAAACATGTAGCTTGTTTTCTTTTTTTTTATCTTGTCAATAAATATATTGTTTTATTTATAAATGTAAGTCAAACATTAAAAATGCTTGTGATGGGCGGTGAGTTAGTTTTTAGCTAATGTAAATCTTTAAGTGCGCTCAAAAAAAAAAAAGAGAAAAATAAAATTAGTGAAATATTACCAATGGGCGATTCCGTTGGAGCCAATTTTCAGCGTCAATTGTTGACATTATTCTTTGTTTTTAATATAAAGAAAAATAGCTACATTTAATAGTCCAATTATTTGTATACGATATTTGTTCATACATAAATTAGACTTATTAGAAATATTGCCTTTATCATGTTTAGTTCAAATTTTATCATCCCTTGCTGTGTTTGGAAATAATCGACAATAAAAAAAATAATCAACTTCAAGAGTTCTGCAACAAAGCTCACTCATGTTCACGCTTTTTTATCATAATTGGTAAGCTGTGCTATATTGCAATGTGAGATGTCAAATATTTTCTTTTTTAATAAGATGTGTTATCGCACACCATGTGTGCTTGGTGATATATTGTAGAGTATACTTGACTGACTTTCGAAGTAAGGAGACATACATACATATGTAGTTCTCAATTTCTATTATGATCTGATAAGGTCAGGCTGATTTTGTTGCAGTCCCGATAGCACGTCAAACCCGCCTCCTGGCTTTTTTTATTATTTAAATTCTTTAAAAAAATCCGAGAAAACTAATCGAACATAAGCCTATATGTATGTATGAATATTCATACATAGATACATACGTAAGGCATAAAGAAAATAACGTCTTAATCAATGTAGACCAAAGTCTTCCTTCTACACAAATTTTATTAAATAAATGTCAAAAGGATTGTGTTTGTTCCATTAGCAATGTCAGTCAACAAGTTTTGAACTTTTTGCGCACGAGTTAATCTACTTAATAGAGAACTTAATCAAAGATGTGTCTCCGTTATTTTAGTTATTATAATTTTATTGTTGTTGTTCATGATGGTGGTTTTTATTTTGGGCGATATATGTATGTACATCTACGACTGTTCGCCCTCGTCTTTACTCTTGTTAAAGTTACTCAAAGCCATTCGTTGGCATTTGCCACCGTTATTGCTGTGCAGAAGCTTATCGCAACCAAACTAAAGACGTTCGTGCTAAACACAACACTTTTTTGTGCGCTCTTTCCGATGTCACTCATACTCACAGTTGACGCTCTCACATTTGAATTCATATTCACTCTCACCCCGCACTTTATTCTTTCTTTGCTTGTTTTTTTTTTTTTTTTTTTTTTTTGTAGGTAACCGTGAGATACTCACTAAATATTTGTGGATAAATGGTGAAAATTTTGATTTCCCTCCTTGAATAAAACTAGAAGAAAATTTTTGGGTTTGCAATTTTGTATGGGAGCACGCACTGTCTCATTTCATTTCTTTAGTTAACACGCTTTGTGTCCAAAATTTCTGCTTTGGTGAAATTGCTTTTGATTTATGCAAATATGCCATTAACTCTTATTATATTTTCGCGATTAACTCTGAGCGAACAAAAAAAGCAAAAATACACGCGCTCTAAGATTAAGCAAAATCGCAAGAAAACGCGAGACAATTAGATGTTTACAGCCATTCATTGCTCCCTGGCACGTAATACTATTTGGATGAATCGAACAAAAAAGTTTATATCCCGTAGACGTCGTTGGTTCGTCATTGAAACGCTGCTGTTACGCGCGCTCATACGCTCGCTTATTTGCTGCTGTTTGTCGCTCACTTACTCGCGCATCAACAATAAAAAAAATAATAATAAGAATACAACCATACCAGCAGCAACAGCAAAACGCTAAGAATGAGAACAACAGAGTCGGCACAGAACGGAACAAAAACGTCCAAACCAAAAAAATGGGGAAAAAAATAATATACATACACACTTACTCATTTAATCGTACACTCGCTCTGGAAGAAGTATGATGGAACGGTGGTAAAATGAAATACGAAAAAAGTACAAAAAAATCAAAACGAAACAACGATGGCGACGAAAGACGAAACTAAACGAAGGAAATGTCGACCTGCGGTTGCACCAGACACGAAAAATCACTTAGTCCCAGAAGAGAGAAAAAAAAAAAAAACAATAAATGGCGGTAGCCCGCGTAGACAGTAAGTGTTGCCAGATTGAACATACTTAGGTATTAAAATAAACTCATTGTCTTCTATGAACTCCGCATTTAAAAGGTGGCAATCGCGATAGAGGAACGTACCCATACTACGTGACCAGTTTAGGAGGGGCTCATCAAACAAACTTTGAATTATAGTTTCCATCACATTAAATATCCCAAAATGTTTATGACATATCTGTTTAGCTCAAAATAGAATTCTGGCAACATCTTTTGCATATAACATATGAGATGTGAAAAGTATCTGGAATTGCTAAGTGAGAACAACGAGATTGGTGGAAGCACAACATTTAGCACCGCTGTGATAGACATTCAATACAAGAAATATACTCTTTCGTCTCACCATAACTGCGAGTAATGACGAGACAATTTTTTTTGTTTTATCATTTTCCATTATATGAGACAGCGGAGTTTGAAAAAACACCTCTCACATATTCATGGCTAGGTTCTAGGCATTTTTTGGTCTTTAATGTGGTCATATTCTGGTAATTACTCTCATTTAGGGCAAACAACTTTGGCGCACTTTTTGACATGAACTAACACAGCCACACATAGTCATGTAGTCAAACAACAAAAACACTTGTACATACATAAATTTTCAAAGGTTAATAGCAAAACATTCATGGTGAAAGATTGATAAAAACTCGGAGTAAAGCAGAGCATAAGGTTATTACCGAGAATGTGAGAGAGCGTACCGTAATAATGGTGAGAGCGACGAGTGTGAGTCCCGCACTAAGTTACAGGACAAAGCCACCTTGGAGAGTAAGCGTACTTGTGAAATAAATGAGATTGAATACAGGATAATACAAAAGAATAACACTCGCAAATGAATAAAACGTAGAAAAACAACCCCTAAGAAAAGTATTCTACACAGAATGCGTGCTCAACATTTCGTAAATAAATTAAATGAATAAAAAAAAGAGACAAACAAAAACATAAATGCTTCGGCTATGCTGACGAATTGACACTCTGCATTTGCCAAATTTAAAATATGCTGTTGAGAAAGCTACAATTCTAATCTTATAAACTATCTAAATTATTTATGTAAGTTTTTACATCGATAATTAAAATTGGAAATTAAAAGTTTTAAAATCGATGCCCCATTTATCAGAAAAACAGAACATCAAAAATCGATGTTCCGATATTCAAATAAACATATGTGTGTAAATACAAGCGAGAATGCAGTTTGCACGTGTAGAGTGCAGAAGTTTGCCAAAATTAATCACGTGAAGCAACCCAAATTTACATTATTGTACGAATTGACAAAATTTCGTAAATCTCATATTTGATAAAAGAAATGTATGTTCATTTTGTAATAATTTAACATCAATTAAAACTAACAATATGTTTAAATTACTTTTTTTTATCAAAATTTTACATAAGTTTCGCTTTAAAAATTATAGCAAGAAAACAAATAATTTGTCAGGATTGTATGATGGACTATTCGATTAGTTTTGTGGAACTGATTAAGCTTCTTAAGATTATTAAATGTTGTGAAACATCAATGAGAAGCAATTGCATGCGTAAATCTAGCCCCATTTTATAACCGATAAAATACATTGCAGTCAATCATTTAACTGAAAACCTCAATTCATTGTATAAAAGTGTGAAAAATTATATAGTAGACAAAAAACAAAACAAAAAAAAAAAGACAGCAAAAACCTGTTCTTATGTAAAACAAAAAAGAGGTACATACACACAATACATACCAATGATAATAAACGAAATTAATTTTTTTGTAAATTCGTGTTTTGAAAATAAATAATTTAACTCAGTTTAATCAAGTCAAAATTAACACACTATTCGAATAAAACTAACAATAACATATTAAAAATAATCTGGGAATGTATCTTGGCTACACAAACCAGCAAACGAAATAAACCAAAAACGAAAATCGGTTTAAATACGAAGTTGTTTCGTGTCCAAGCAACGAAGACACATACAAGTTGACGGTGAAGTTCGTATTTGTTAGCGGTCGATCGGACAGCAAGTGTCAATGTTAGGCATAAACATGAACAAACATCTCAAGAGACATCTCAGGTACGAAAACTGAGTGAACCTAATAACAACAAACGTACATATGTATATAAACTCATACATTTATTGTTCTCGTTGGGTTTAAGAATTGTACTGCACCAGCTAGCGAATAATAATTGTAAAGCGCTCATGTCACGCAGCTCTGCGAATGTGGTGCTTTAAAAAGGTGAGAGCATGTTTATGGGAATCGTCGGATAACGTATAACGCTTTGATGGGAAGACAAAAAACTACACGACGTAAGCAGGTGGATGATTATTTCTGAGATTCAAATAGAGGGCGATGATGACGATGTATGTATGTATCGTTATTAGTAGCAAAAAAAAAAAAAAAATTGGCATTTCGTATTAAAAAATATATGCATACTTATATGTATGAAGATGCATCTCTAGTCAACATGCAGACAGAATCAACTGACAAGTACGGCTACGAAAAATGTATCTCTCTACTATGCTCTCATGAGAAAACCACATGCTCAAAAGGCCAAAAATTGACGAATAATACTTTTTCGACTATTCTCGACAATATAATATCGTGTACACATGTACAAATCTAAAAAAAATGTATATTTTCAATGTTACTAAAAAGTATCGATGCTCAAAAATATTGCGGCATTAATTGTTAAATACCGGTCGGTTAAATATGTTCTGTTTTATGGAGAGTGTGAATACAACACTAATAATACATAATATGCTCTTGTATTTTAACCCTTTATAAAAAAAATAAAAATATTTACATGGGTAGATAGCCAGCTGAAAAGTTTTTGGCTTACATTTTTTTTTATATCTCAAATAGTTACGTGCAAATACATGCTTGGTTTTTTTTATTTATTGAGATTTACCATAAACAATGACAATTTTTGGATCTTTTATCATATTTTCTGTGTTATAATACAATTTACATTGGCAATGTGAAACAAAAACTGCGTTAATAAGAAATACTATTTCGAAGAGTTTGTAAATAAAAATGTCCAACATTTCAGTTAAATCGATAGATAGAATATGGATATACTTAATGTCCCCAAAGCTTTAAATATCTTGTACTATTCACATTTTATTGTAATGAGTACAACAACCGAAGCGAATGACAACTAATGCTGTTAGCAATTATACGAGAAAATGGCTTTGAAAAACCTTAAACAAGTTCAAGTAGCAAGCGGAATCAAGTACAACAGCGGGAATTGAGTACATAACGAAAGACTAAGAGCAATTACAAAATAAAGTTTTTCGTTTCGAGCCACTTGAGTCTTGCAGACATCGACAGTAACAACAATGTAAAACCGGAAATGTACATGCTCTGGAATATATACACATATAAATGTATGTACGTCTATTTATATGTTGAACGTATGCAGGCAAAAATACCGTAGATGAAACGAACTTGAGTTGAAAGTTGTTATTGCCAATGCTATGTTCTTTTGGTCGGGGAGCACTACTCAACAATTTTAATAAATTGTGAAAGATGTAATATGGCGAAATAGCAAAAAAAATAATATATGTATATATTTACAATATATCTATAATAATAGTAACTATGATTATAATAGATATTAATAATTTCGGCAACTGAGCACATTGCATTCACTTTACTAAAGAAACGCATTGTCACAGTATAATAGGTGTTGACATTTGGTTCATTTCATCCATCACTATACAAGAGTACATATAATATATGACTATTTTTTTTTTTTATGCATATGTGTTTTTACAAGGGTACACGATCGACAAAATTGACCTTATAAAAAATTTATTTTTAATTTGTAATTAACGTTTGAATTTAAATTGAAATAATCGGTAAAAAATATTAATATAACGCATAACCGTTACATCTCCGGCTTAAAATTTGTGAAAAAAAAGTAGCTAGAATGGTAGTTAAATACTTTGAATAGCTATGTTTCTCCAATTTGATTTAAAATAATCGAGCGTTGTTTCAAGAAAATGTTACATATTAATTGTAATTCCCAATATTAATGTTCATCGGAAAATTGTTCTAGCTTACTTAATTGCACTTATAATTTGTATATTGTGATTTCTATTATTAGATGGAATCTTCCGACATCGGCTCTTGAAATTTGCCTTTGTCTGATGTTGACTGCGCGGTTTTTTGTTTTTCACGATCACGGTGTTTCTCTTCTCGCCTTGTCGGTTTGGGTTTTTCAAGGGTACCATACTGACATTTGCACAGCGCAGCGTAGAATGCCAATTTTGTCTCCAGAATTGCTTCGATATAAAAACTTTGGAGACTGATGGAATTAATTGCTTGCTCCCCGAAAGCATAGAAAAGAACTTTGTGTGTTTCAAAGTGATAAGTCACCATAACAGGATAATACGGCGGCAAATACCGTGGTACGGTAACAACAAAGTTAACTTTGACCACTGCTAAAGGATTTGGACAGTCCGGTGTTGGTTTTGAAAAGTGCGCAACAACGTAGCAACGCATGCCGCGTTCATCGACACTCTCCAATAAATTATTACTCAAGACAATGCATTTTGTGTTTGGAAGCAAATTCCAAGAAGCGATATAATCTCGAATGTTACAGATTATTCGATCGATAGTAAAGTTGCCAATAGTAGCCCAGGATTGTGGCGTTATTTTGTCGCCCGGCATCAACAAAATGGAGGGCAAGAGCGATAGTTTTGGATCATTATTCGGCAGCTGTTTTGGGAATTTATAGAAAAAAAACCCTCTCGGATCAGAATTAATCAAATGTTGGGCTTTACACAGTACTAAGTCAATCATATTTTTAACATCTTGTGGAGAGACATCGTCAACAGGTGATGACGAATGGTTTACACAGCTCGGAATTTGCCTTAAGCGACTTTCAATTGAGGTTCGAACAGAGAAATACGATGCCCGAGCTTCCAGCACATACTTTTTTGACAATTTGCGTTTTTCCGTGCTGTTACTCCAAGTAGATGACGAGTCAGTATTGCCGTTTATTTGAACCACTATGTCGGAAGAACGAAATCGAAAACTATCTACGGAAATGTCATCTTTAGGATCCATTTTAAAAACCTGTGCCAAATAATGTAAAATTTAAATTAACTAGCGATTGTAAAACAAATTATGTTCTATTTATAAACGATAAACAAAATATAAGTTTTTATATATAAATTTTAGTTTTGATTATTTTATCAAAGAAACTTTTAAAATTTCGAATTGCCTGCTTTTAAAATATCAAAAGTATTTGCCTTCTGGAGTCTAAGTGGTACATTTTTTTGATCTAAATGAACTAACATACCCAGAATTATTTTACCTGCATGGAATAACGTGAAATAGTAATAATAGAAATCTAAGTGGACTTCTTTCCTAGAATTTAAAATTTTGAGTATATGTTCAATTCAATTTGTTCAAACTAAGTTTGAATGAATGAAGTTGCTCATTCATTCCAAATTCTATTTATTCACATTCATTTGAATGAGCGGCCCAAATCACTCAACCATTTCCAAAATGAATGACACATTTGCCAATTTGAAAACATTCATGCACATCTCTAATACATAGTTACAACTTTTTAAGCCATATTAATAACACGATAATGTAAAATTCACTAAAGTCATTGACTGGGTACTACAATTGGCAATTGGCTTTGACAAATTATAATAAGACAAAAGTGGGTCTTTTCAAATTCATTGGAAAAATTTTATCAAAAATCGTCCATGACCAAATGCAACCATTCAAAATGCACTTCTTGTAAACTCCTTGTAACTATAATAAGTACAAGCTTTACATTTTCATTTGATTGGAAAATGAAAATGAACTTTGTTTTTGGAACCAACCACACACAAGAAGAAACAATCATATTAGAATTATTATAACAGCGTTAAATGTCAATGGCAACTATAAGGCAGTGTCCATTTTCCGCTTTAATATATCCTTTTGTATTTGTTTTTGGCTTGTGATAATCTTTCGCTATCGGCATTAATTTATCCATAGAGAGAGAAGGAAACAGAGAGCAACAAAAATCAAAAAAAGAAGAGCCCCAGCAATGCGAATTTCGAACTTACATCTAGCAATAACAATGTCAACGATGCCGTCATATGCGATGCGTGTGCGCCGTGTGCCAATGGCTGACTTTTTATCTCAATTTCCTTTTAATAGATAGATACACAAATGTGCGTTCCTTCTTTGAACGATTAACCCCCAAAAAACAAAAATATTATACAAGATAGCATTCTCGTGTTAATAAAAGAGACAAACGAAAGAACCCCTGCTATGGACAACACACAAACACATTGTGCTTGTATCACAGTTGTCTTTCAATTCGTCTGCGAATCCTATGAATGTTATGCACTTTTATTACCTGTAAAAAACAAAACAAATAAATTGTTATAGTTAATTCATTGGGTTCCTGGCCAATTTTCATAATAAATCTAATCCTTTTATTGGAGGTACCCTTTCTAGGGGTCAACGTTTGTGGCACTAATATATATTCTGTTCAAGAATTATATTCCCTTTTGAATTATAGACTTTTATAATTAAAAAAAAATGTCAGTGTTTTATGCGACCTTTTAAATATAAACTATATAGATATATTCTTGGTCAGCTTGACGAGATGAGCTAATATAGCAAATGTCAGCTAAATTCAGTTTGGATATCTGATGAGAAAAAACGAAAAAACAACATTTTTGTAAGTTTTTAACCGAGCACCAAATTTTTTCTCATAAGCACCAAAATAAAAGGAGAATCAGTGAATAAACCTAATCTGAGTTGGAAATTCAAGATCCGAAGGAATTTTTATTTTGCTCTTATTGGTTAGTTTCCGAGATCGACTTTAAAAACATACAAGTATGTATATTGATTTGCAACACCTCGGTTTGGGAGTTAAATTCATTTTAGTTTCTCCAAAAGATTACAATAAAACCCTTAAAATCAAGAAGAAGATCTAAGCTATTATTTTTAGATAATTACTCATGTTCCACTCCTACTGCTGTAGGAAATAACATTATTTTTTTTAAAGTTTTGTTGTTGCACCATTATAATTACTCGATAATCGTTCATTCTAAAAAAATTGAATTACAAATCTGAAAACTGAATGCGAAGATTTTTTTATACAGTCCTAATACTACAATTGACCACCTAATTACAGTTTGTCAAAAATCAATAAACATTTTTTCGATATTTATTTTTTTTGTTTAGTGTATATACAAAGTATATACATATATTGAGTTTGTTAAAAAATTAAATGTAGCAACAACGTAACTTCACCGGCGGTGAAAATGGCGAATGTGAGCAATCAAAAATGTTGTTATGTATCCCATTTTAATTGGAATGTGTGTGTATAACACATGCATTTTTTTTGGGCTGTTGACACACGTTTGCATACGAAGAGTCAAGTGAGAAAACCAAGAGAGCCAGCACGATTCAATTGAAAACGGGCCACACATTAAGCCGGCTTGTTTCAAATGGTTCAATTACAAAACATGAGTCCAAAGTATAATCTTACGATGATTGACAGAGGAGAGAAAAATAATAGCGAGAAAGAGTAGCACAAATTTTAAATATATAGCCAGTAATTATCGCAATAAAAATTTTGTTGAACGTAGATTAAACTTAGTATTGCAAATGCTGCTTAAAAACAGTACACCAAATTGATCGCATTAACTAAAACAAATTTCACTTTATTAACATTCCTTTTCCTAAGTCTCTGATTTGCATGAGCTGCCGAAATACGATAACGAACGAAGTGTTATCAGCTCAAAACTCTTACTTTTTGTTTTAAGTTACATACGTATACATATAGCACGTAACACTTTCTCCTTTTAAAAATTGAATTGAAAATTGTTTTTTGATCGATTTTTTGTTCGATTTGGATCTTCAATGTTTTATTTTAAATAATATTAAAGCAAAAACACAGACGATTTCGCAAAATCAGCAATACTTTCAAAAGGTATTAAGTAAAATACTAAATAACAAACAAAAAATAATTCCATTCTCCCAGTTTTGTTTACTACTGATCCAACGCACAACTCCAAGCGCATTAACAAAATGTAGCATTAGCGAAAAGAAAAGCAACGAAATTCATTCGCCTCGTAATCGCTGTTTTGCTTTCGAATGAACCTTCGTTGTTTACTACAACTGGCAGCTGCGCAGAGTGTGAAAATACAAAGCAAACATACGAAAGAGAGCAAGCGCAAGAAAGAAAAAGACTGAGAGATACAGATAGGTAGAGCGTTCATTTATTTTTAGGCATTGAGAGAGAGTTGCGCTTTAGATTTTTTTTTATTTTAATAACTAAAAAAGTAAAAAAATTTGTTCCAATCTAACCTGGTCGATCCAATGACTGTCTGCGACTCATTGGCAAAAGTTTTTTCGCCTGTTTTATTCAGTTGATAATGATACAAGGCAGCTTCAGCCGGGGGAGAAAAGGTTTACAAAATTAGTTGCTTCATTTGGATGTCAAAATTTTGTACCCCTGTGCTTTTCGACACACTAACTTTTTTGTTTATTCTTAATAAACCAACTCTTTCAGACACGAATTTTCTATGATTTTTTGCTTTGTTGCATTTTTTCACACATTTTCTTTGACTCTTTGTTGTAAAGCGTGGAAATTTGGCGCGCAAGATTTTCTTGCACTTCTCGTTTTTTGCAAACAGCAACTAAAAATAAAAACACGCGCACACTTTTTTATTCTTTATTTGGCCTTTGTGTCCACATAATAAAGCGATAAGCGTGGGTGGAGGACACAAATTAAATTACATATTTCGCCTTTAGAGCATATTTTCTTCGATTTTCTTAACGTTGATTTACCGAACTTGTTACACACTTGATTTCACTTTTTCACAATCTTTTTTTTTTTATGTTTTTTGTAATATATTTTGATGTAATTTATCAAACATGCATCCCACTGTAAGCCCTGCAGCGGCCATTAAGAAACAAAGAAAAAGTTTAATATTTTTATGTAGTATACTTGACTATATTATTTTGTTTAAACAATTAACACACGTATACACTCCGACTCTCGCCGCGACCGACCGACATAAGGTAAACGTCAATCCGACAAAACGTTTTAACACTGATAAAAGTGTTGCCACAACCCTATTTGCAGGCCTTTTCAACACTGATAAATCGTATTACCAACACTCAAAATGTTGTGGATGCACACACTCCTTCAGAATCAGAATACTTTAATACGATTTTTTTCTACATTCAGTTTCATTCACCAATAACGAGAATTTTTGTCACAGATTTGCACATATTCCATTCTTGTTTACACTGACACATTTATGCAGGTTTTAAATGTTGTACACGACGCGAATTCCAGTTGAAATCACGAGCATCGCGTACTCCTCGCCGAGGTGGAAAAATAAATAAAACACTCAGTGTTACCAACTCTCAAAACTGGTTCTCCCTAAACTCCGACCAGAAACCCCTAAATAAATATTATTGTAAACAGACAGAAGAGATGACAAGAAGCTCATAAAAATTCAAAAATACGCGTCAAAAACCGTAAAAAATACGTAAAACAATGCAAAATTTACGCTGAACGGTGATTTGACAGCTCTGCGTCGTGAGAGCAGAGAGAGAGTTCTTCATCTCCCGTGTCATTATTTTGTGTCACGTCATTGGAGTATTGATTAAGCGCATGTTGCGCTACCTCCGCTGTTGATTTTAGCCATACCTTCGATCCGAGGTTGTTTCTTCTTCCATTTCTGCCGACACTTTTGTGTCAATTTGGCACGTTTGCGTTTCTCGCCCTATGTTAAAGTTATGTTAATTTAAATTATCAATTGCGAGCCTTAACGTACGATTTCATGCATTTTATTTATCAAGTCGACGAAAGTAACCCTAAGAAATCCCATTCGACTCTTGAAACCACTACATTTAGGGGGAAATCCCCTAAGTTGGAAACCGTGTTTGAGGAGCTTGGAAAAATGAATAAAACACTCAAAAATATTCATCTGCATTCAGCATATTAGTAACATTCAGTTAAACTGTTGTTAGCAGAGGCGTGAAAGAGACGTGGCCAATGGCAAGTGAATATGTTGGTTTCACTCACACTGTTTGCTAATAAGCAGTGTTGCCAAAATCGCTATTACACCTGATAACATACGAAATTTAATTTAGTTAAAGATGCCACGCGTCAAAACCCCTCATGTTAATTGTGTATGTAACTAGTAAGGGGCCATTCATTAATTACGAAGGATGATTAATTTCTTCTTACATAGGGGGGAGGGAGTCTTAATACTTCTTACGTAAGAACACAAAAAATTGACATTCGAAGCGAACACATATCCCTAAAGTTTGAATCAAATACATTAACCCAAAATCATGCTACTTTTTATTTAAAACCGACTTATAGCATCCTAAACTTCAAGCGAACATACGACACTTTAACATTTAAAAATTAAAACCATTATTTAAACAGCGCTGTAACTGCACTGTAACACGACTCGTGAGATCACCTGTTGCTAACGCTCTGTACGTGTATGTTAACTCTATTTTTAGAACAAAATGTTAAATTGAACTGATTTTGAATCCGATTACCAATAGGTGGCGCTTTCCAATGTTAAAATTACTTTCTTAACTGTAGGAACTTTTATGACATAATTTGACTATAAAATCGATTATCCGGATTTTCGATTATATTGAATACTCCTGGTATTATTAGATCCGGATAATCGAGTTTCTACTGTATTTAGCTGCAACTGTCGGTGAGCTGTCAAATTACCAGTTGGTCATCAGTTCGTACTGGTTACATGTACCTGTACAAGCGCCTCTTTTGGCAAAACAGAACTAGCTTAAGCTGCCAGCTAGCGGCTGCCGGGCAAACTTAATGAAACAATTTCAACAAATTTTCCCACAATTTCGTGCCGTCCTTTTCGCGAATTGAAATATTTATAAAATTTAATAAAAGCGTTAAATTTTTTATTTGTTAGACATGAACTTCATAATGAATGAATGCTTCTGATCCTTGTGCGAAAAACCACCACCACCACGATATTGGACGGCGTTTTAATTGCTAAGATCGCATATGTTAGACACTTGCCCGCGCACATACGACACTTTAGTGCTGATTAAAATATATGCATTCTCAATCCGGGTGTCCCTAGATGTTTTTGCGAAGCGAATGAAAAATTTATTGTGTAAATGTAGCAAATTTTCAAAATTTTGGGGCAGCCTACGCAAAACGGTGAATTCCTGTGCGTTGCGTTCATTGGTCGACGCAAGATCGCCTATTTTACGCAGCTCGACACAGCACATAAGACAGTTTAATGTTCATAACTTTCTAGTGAGCGTGCCAGTACTGCACCACAATTTCGTTTTAGTCAGATTGTGTCCTTTTCCGAACACATTGCACCTAAACTACAAATTTCTTCGTTATTATGTCTTTTTTCACACTTTGCCATTTATTTTCTGCTTTGTTATTTTTAATTTAACTCAATTAATTTATGCTTCTGCCGAAATTAAATACAAAAAAACCTGGGCAAAATTTCGATCGTCACATGGCAGCACTTTTGGAGTTGAGGTCCCGTTTATCCTATTTCTGTAAAGAGAAGAAAATTTAAAATTTAAATAATTCTTCTCTTTTGTCTCTTTTTTTATCTTTTCTTGTCTCTTTTTGCCTTTTATGCTCTTTTCCAAATAAAACCACACAAATCAAGAAAAATGCCCCGGGCACCCCTCTAGCGTGATCAGCGCTGAATTCCCCTCACTTCGCCATTTTCAGTTCACTTTTTTTCAAAAAAAACGAAAATCGCGAACTTTTGTTCTGCTGGCTATGTTTTCATGTATCGCCTGGAAACATAGGGTACTTCAATGCGGAAATAAAAAAATAACTCCACCAAAATTGCCGAATTTAAGCGCTTAAATTGGAGTTTGTCGCTTAAATTTCAGTGGGCGGGGCCACGCTCTCCACATTGTACTGCCGCATGTGCCGGCTTCCAGCGGCAAAACTTGGAGCAAATAAATTTCAATTTATCGAAAATTACGAAAAACGCCAAATTTCAATTTGAGTCGAGTGAGCTGCGGCTGGAAAAGGTTGTGCACGGATGTTGACGGATTTCGTCCATCCGTCGTCCACCACGTTTTACGTAATTGTCAACAAAAAATAAACAATTTCTACGAATTTTCCCACAATTTCGTGCCTGCCTTTTCGCGAAATTGAAATATTTATAAAATTTAATAAAAGCGTTAAATTTTTTATTTGTTAGACATGAACTTCATAATGAAAAAACTATAGTTATTCAAAATGTATTTTCGAAAGTAAAAATTCACAGCTTAAATTGAAGTAGAAATCCTTTAAAATATGAAAACATAAATTATAGGATCTTTTTTTCTTTTCTCTTTACAATTGTTGTTGAAGTTGAACAATTGTAGTACAAAAAACCAATATTTAAACTTAACTCAAAGCATCATGTAAATTCCAGTTTTTCTATTCTGAGTTTATTATTTTTTAATAATTATTTGGTTCGTTCAATTAATTATGCGTCTACAGAAAGAGGTGTAATTACTGTTGACCAGCGTCGGGTGTATTTATGATGGCATGAACTGCGTGGTATAATTAATACTTATATAATTACCTTTTTTATGATACATATAAAGGTTTTTAGGGTTATATGTCAATTTTTGTTTCAATTCCAAAGTTTAAATATGGATATGTACATTATAGTCCGAAAAGTAATTTGAAATTAAAAAATCGAAATTTAAGGCACAAAATGTCTAGGGCTGTACGCTTGTATCGTTTAAACAAGGCTAAAACGGCATTTTTTTTGTGCGACATCCAAGAGAAATTCCGACCAGCGATACCGCTTTTTAATGGACTTGTACAAAATGTCGCGAAATTAGTGGGGAAACACCAGACTTTAAATTCAATATTCAAGTCAATTCATCTTCATTATTTTTAGCTCAGTGCGGCAAAAATTGTTGGCCTTCCGGTCTTTGTCACCGAACAGTATCCTGAAAAATTAGGCAAGACAGTCAAGGAGTTGAGCACGGAAGATGTTTGTCTGGTCCAATCAAAAACTATGTTCACTATGATGGGCGAAGAAGTCAAGCAAAAGTTAATTGAAGTTTTTGGCGGTAAACCTGAGACCGTGGTACTGTTTGGAATTGAAGTAAGTTGTTGTGGGTTTAGAGAATATCTAAACATGTTTATTGCCATGTAGGCACATATATGCATTGAGCAAACTGCAATGGATCTGATTAATAACGACATAGATGTGTGGCTAGCGGCAGACTGTGTTGCTTCCCGTCTGAACCAAGATCGAGATCTGGCGCTGGAACGATTACGCGATATTGGTTGCCTTATCACCACCTCCGAGAGCATTATATTTAATCTATTATGCAGTAAAGATAGCTTATTGTTCAAAAACTTATCAGAGTTAGTAAAGCAGACTTCAGCGGACATGCAAATATGGCGATAATAAATTCCAAAGTAAGCCCTGTTAAAAAATAGTGTATATCTTTGATTTAAATAAAATTTATATAGTTCTATTTTTATGAAATCGTATGGTCTTAATCTATGTTAATAATAATTCGAAGGATTTTATTTCTTATTAAATAACTAATAATAAAGTAGTATGTTGGAAAATATTAAGAGGGGCCCTTATCTCCAATTTTGGTGTATTACATGGTTATGTTATGTTATGTTATGTGCTCCCCTCCATTTATGCGTACATGCTTTTGGTCACCAAAACATTTAATGTATTCTGACGCACTATGTGTGTCTATGGAAGGTATAAATAAACATAGTTGGCTTGGACACAAAAAAACTAATGCTCAAAACTTTAACAAGTCTTACAAAATTCAAAAATAAGGACTCAATAACTTTACGAATTAAATGCATAAATAATTTTGTGAATTTCACGAAATGGAGGAAGGCAATGATGTAATTAAAAATAATTTCCCTATTTGTTTTTATTTTTGTTGTAGAAGGTTTTTCTATTTTTAGGTTTTGGAACTTACTCTGTTAAAAAAGAAGAAGAAGAAAAAGAAAACTTTCGACTTCGACGTCGTGTTGGGATTGGCTAATAAAGACAAAATGACGGATTGCATACCAGGTACCGATGAAAAGGGAGATACAATAGTGGAGGAGGACGAGCTAGATTTGGAATATTTCGGTAAAAAGAAAAAGAAGAAGAAAAAACCCATAAATTTGGATGAAATCGACGCGGAATTACCATGTACTAGTAAATCAGCATTGCAAAAGAGATCACAGGAGGATGATAAAAGGCATTCAGACTCGACAAAGGACTCAGTCGAGAATGAAATAAATATCGACATTGATTTCTCAATGGGGAAGAAAAAAAAGAAGAGCAAGAAGAAGGACTTAATTGAGCTATGCTCTCGCGAGTTGCTCGACGTGATTTTACCCGAAAAAAATGATGGTTTGTATTGCAAAGTGTGTTTTAATTGTCTTTTATTTTATATGCTATTAGTAGATCATCCCAACGCCAACTGGGTTGCGTCTGATCGGGATTACACCTACGACGAGCTGCTTAAACGTGTCTTTAAAATTATGCTGGAAAAGAATCCCGACTTGGCTGCTGGCCGTAAGCCCAAATTCGTCATGCGTCCACCTCAAGTATTACGCGTGGGCTCAAAGAAAACATCGTTCGCCAATTTTATGGACATTGCAAAGACACTGCACCGCTTGCCAAAGCATTTACTTGATTTTCTGCTAGCCGAGCTTGGCACAAGTGGTTCGATGGACGGCAATAAACAGTTGATTATAAAAGGTCGCTTTCAGGCAAAACAAATTGAGAACGTCTTACGGCGTTATATCAAGGAATATGTGACATGTCATACATGTCGCTCCCCGGAGACCATTCTTCAGAAGGATACTCGACTTTTTTTCTTGCAGTGCGAATCATGCGGTTCACGGTGCTCGGTGGCAAGTATCAAGAGTGGTTTTCAGGCGGTTACCGGCAAACGAGCAGCCATACGTGCCAAAATCTCATAGACTTGGCCAAAAGTGTGTATTAACAAAGTTATGGAAATAATTCAATATGAAACACTCAATATTAGTATTAAGAACATTAAATTTCGCAATTAGCATTAAAAAATCGAAAAAAAAAACTTGTGTTCGTTGTCTTTTTTTGTTGTTATTGTTCGTTGCTTTTGCATGTCACGTTCAATTTAAGCGATGCTCACGAAGCGTTGCTTCCAGTTTAAGCATTTTGACTTGAATTTAACTGGACATATTTGGTAGCAGTGCTTCTAAGTTGTGCTTGCTAAAATTTTGGTCGAAAAGGTAAAGCCAAAAAATTCAAACAGCCAAAATAATAGCAAGAACAACGACAACAACAACAACAACAACCACAACATCATCAGAGCCACCAAAAGAACAACATGATGCAGTCACGATTTCAGCCAGCAACATAATCAGATTGTTGGATTAGTTTTGACTTAGTTATTTGGCTCATTTACGCTAATTAGGTGACACAATTCTCACCTAATGTGTTTTGATAGCAAAGCCGAATGACGAAACAAAGCACAGCTCAACTAAATCAAATGAACGAACTGTTTTGTTATTAGTCGCTAATATCAATATGTTAAAAAAAAAAAAACACTGATGTAATAAAAAAAGCAAATCGGTATTTTATAAAAATTTTGCTAGAAATTTACATTCACATAAATTTGTATGTGCATATCGAGAAAGAAGTAGACGCGTTTTAATAATAATGACCAAGTTCAAAGATGGTCAAAACATAGTCGCGCGCTAAAGATACTAACCAAATTGCATAGCGATAGCCTTAAGTACATAAGTGTCAGTGGCGGTGGCAGTGGCAGTGGCAGTGTCAGTGGCATGGCCAATGTCAGTAACAGCCAAGTGCTGCTCAGTATGACCAAGTACACAACTTTACCTGAAATGGTAACTGTTCGAGCCATAATTTGTTATCGCATTAGTTTTGTGTATTGGCTGGTTGTGTCCAATCTCAGGCAATGACCGCATGCCAGATTACATACACACAACACAGTCAGCAAAATACAAATACAATGTGTTTGACTTCTGCTAACTTCTGGCCCAAAACTCTAGAAACTGGCAGCGCCATTTGCAGTTATGAAATTTATGGCAACTTCAATCTGATTCGTAAGCGTTGCAAATTTATTTGGTTTACCTAACGCTATCGTGGGTAAAGAATTGAAAAAAAAGTGAGTTTGCTCGTTAGCATTATTATTTATCTGGCTTTGGTCAATGGACAGAATTGGCCCTGTTGTTTGTCTGTTGGTCGTGATGATGACGATGAGGGTGATGCTCCGACGTTAACACAAAGGAGTGCGCAAGGAGTTTTGGTCCAGTTATTGTTTTTCACTATTACAATTTACTAGTAGTTATTGGGAATGTTTTTTATACGACATGCGCTTGCGCCTTACAACAAAACCAGAAGCTGTCGGCTGTTATGTAATTGCGCTAGTTGCATTGTAAAAAATTGCAAGAGTGCTGCATATAGAAATATTTCTGTTATAAATAAAATAAATTGTATAATACAACTACACATGAAGTTTGATAAAAATAAGAAAGACGTTACCTTTGGCCTTGCCTAGTTTTGGTACTTTTTTCAGACAGTTTCCAGTGCCTCGCCTATATTTTTGATAGTGTCTAATTTTACTCTACGATGCGAATTTCACATCAGTTACACAACTCGAAAGATTGTATATGTAAAATTTCGTGTGGCAGGGTATATCAAGTTTATTTCAGGTCAAATGTATGTAACATTTAAGTAAGACTCTACAGTGTATACATATATACACTTGTTCAGGATAACAAAAGAAATTGATTTAGCCATGTTCGTCCCTGTAGTCCTCACCAATAGTTCTCGGCAACTGATATAGCTAGAGATTTAAAATTTTGGAAGACAGTTTCATGTGATCATGCGCTACTTCGAATTCCAGATGAGATTTAATCTTAAATGGTAGATGCAGTTAACACGGCACTCGACTATACCTATTTTTACATAATAAAATAATATTGTAATATAAAATAATCAACTGCAAGAGCACTGCATCAGTACTCTAAATATTGATACGGCTTACGTATCTCACCGAAGATTTTGAACAATATTTAATTTAGCATTTTACATAAATTGTACAATATTTTTTACATTCGGAAAATGAATAGGCCTACCATGTGTGCAGGGTATTATATTGTCAAGTACACTCTACTTTTTTAACGGTTCTGAGTCGTTCTTAATGAAGTCATTAAATATAAAATCCATGCAGGTGCTTTGGCCTGGTGCAAATTGATTCGCTATACTTAAAGCAATGAAATTTGTATTGTTAATTTTCTACTAACAAAATTACTTTACATCTTTAAAGTTTTATAGTTTATATCCGTAGACTGTTGTGGCGCTAATGAGACTTTGCGTTCTTTTTGCCAATCTGAAGACATTTATAATTGATTTAAGTAGATTCTAGCTGTTACCAATTTGATTCAATACATAATAATTCATGTTTAATTTTAAGCAAGTAAGAACGGCAATACAATACCCTGAACACACTAAAAATGTCCCTTCACTTAGAACGAATATGGTTAAAAATTCATCTAGCTCCTACAGCTTTCTATTATTTATTTTTAACTGTGTAAAACGATTATTGATTGATCGTGGCCTTTCCATGAGTTTTTGAGTTTTTGCCACCTCCCATTAATTGATCAACCTCATAAGTGTAGAGTATTTAATTGTCAAGCATACATCGTTTACTTATTTTAATGCTTCATAAAATTGATATACATATATATGTATGTAAACATGAAACGTTAAAGCCTAATTTAAAATTAACCTGCCGGCAATGTCTTCGTCTTAAAGAACACGTGTCTTCTCTGTTCTCAACGCCGAGTGCAGTTTTTATGGCTTCCGCTGACTGTGCTACCATGGGGTTATCATGTTAAATATCTTATCCACATAATACGGAAACCTTTACTCAACTTAATGTTTGCATCAACCTGGTGTATTTGGCTGTTGTTGATAATAAATCTGTTTTTGGTTTAGTTTCAAAGCGTATTCAGAGAGTGCGAAAACATGATGGAAGGAGGGAGTGTAAGATTTGGACTGGGAAAAAAAAATTAAAAGAAATCATTTAGTAGTATGAGAAAAAATAGACTCACACATACATACATATGAATGTATGTAAATGCACTTGCTTAACGTGATATTTTAATCATGTAGTCGTTGCCGGCAAAGTTGAGCAAACAACTTGCATAACAGCATCTGAGCGAGCGTCATAAGTTCAGAGTGGCACGTTCTAAAAGTTGTTAAAGTTGGCTTTTCATTATATGTTCTTGTTTAAAGCTGTTGTAGATTTGTATTCGGTGATTTTCATAGCATTCTTACTGCTTCTTTAATAACAACAACAGCAACAACCCACAATGATATGACTTCCTTCCCAATTGTCAGTATTATCGCCGCCTTTTAATAGTTGCATTTTATTGAAATTTACACTTTGTATCAAAAATGTATTGATGTTGTTATAAAGAGTGCTTATTAGAAGGAGGCTGGGCAACTTCTTATAACGTGTATATATTCATGAAAAGCGTCGAAGAAGAAACTGATTTATTCCAATTTTTTACTGGCTGCAAGTCCCCACATCAATACTATTTTACACACCATACTACAACTTATTATATTAGAAGTTTTTTTATTTATTTGTGACACATAAAAAATATATCCGATCTTATCCGTCAGACGCCGAAGGATTTATTATCTTCTCATTCAGTTTTTAAAAAGACACTAGAAATACTTTAGAGAATCTTTTTTATTATGCATGACCATTGGAACTGGGAGACCCCATAGAAAAAGAAGAAGAAGAAACCGGACAGTCGGATAGGGCTATATCAACTCGTCTTTCTCCGCGTTGCAAACTTCATGACAAAGTTAATATACTCTTCCAAGGGTATAAGAACGGCATTAAGGCTGTTAAGATAAAGAGTGATGAGACTTCACAGAAAAATGGGTGATACCCTACAAAAAGACCCCGAAGCGCATCCAGTCTTCAGCAAGGCCGAAGATAATTTATTTGTTTTTTGTCTGCCTTATATATTTTACCGCAAACATCTGACGACAATGTGGACAACATCAACTGTAGTAGAACTATGCAAATTTTCAATGTTTTATTTTGCCTCGGTCACGAATTCCCACGCAGATGCCGCTATAGGTGGTGAACATAAGTAGGATGTTTCACCAAAGCGGTGTAGAAACGTAGCTGCACACTGACCAAACATAACCCAGCAAGTTGCATAGAAACTCGCTTGGTCGACAATATTATAACTATCGGCAGGTACTCAATGTCAGATTTGATTACGTAGTCGTCGCGCATGCAGTTAAAAAGGCTTGGACTCAGGTTCAACCTCCTAGCACAGAGGCTTGCTTGACAACAGGCCGCTTCATCGTGATGATCAAAGGCAGAAGCGTAGCGTTACCAACGGGTGACTTGACGTTTGACTAACTGTCTGACTGACTAGTATGAGACATTGACGAGCGACGAAGCTATGGCAGTGGTTGGAGGATGAAATGAGTGGATTAAGGAACTGATTCGTTTTAGTTTTTTTAGTTCAGTAGGTCAAACATTTGAGTCTTCGTATAAGCAAATAATATGTAGAATTCCAGTTTCAATTTGTTTTTATTTTGTGGACTTAATGCTCGTCTCAAATGGTTGAGTGCAAATTGTTGTTGGTGTTTAGTTTGTTGCTACAATCTTCTTATGACACAAAGCCATCATTAGTTTCAATGTCGTTTTCTACTATGGCCGAGTGTTTGTAAGTTGACGTTGCCGACCGATTAAATTACATTTTTATTGATATGTCAAAGTTTCTTACAAGCTAATATTTGTACCAGATGCCTGATGTCGGTCTGTCCGTTTAAAGGAATAGATGGGCCTTCTTAACTGTAAGAATTTAAAAAATGAAATATTTTATTCCATAGACAGTTAATTTTGCATAGTTTTCTTGAGGCACTGAATTGTACAACTTAAGGTGGAAGTGGGGTATCATTTTAGATTTAAAAAACATTTTGGTGACCATATTAAATATAGCATGAATACAATAAAAATAGAAAGAAATAAACTCCACCAGTGAGCGATATTAGCCTTAGATTACTTTGCCCCAGATTTTATTAAGTATTAAGTTTAAGAACAATAACACCGATAAGGAGCCCTTTTAGGGTTTTTTTTTTTTTGTATTTCTCATATGCCCCTGGATAAAATGTATAGGTTGGCTTATTAGCCACACCATTTTTACATATTTTAATGTACAGGGCATTTTAAAATCGAACACTTTCGGTTGCAGCATTTTTACTGAATTGCACTGGCTCATGTAACCAAGAAGAAAAGTCAGTAGGTCAGTTGGTAAACATAGCTTGATCAGAACATGACATACGCTCACTACTGATGAGCTTGACAAAGCACTACACGACTTTCAACAACTAATGGTAATTTAGTGTTTATCTCTTTTGCTGATTTGTTAGTTGGCTGCAAAATTGCCATCAAACAAGTTAAATTGCATTCATAGAGATACGAAGGCGTATGTTTTTGAAAAGCTGCACATTTGCCATTATCTCTTGCATCATCAACTTTATCCCTGTAATTGTCATGCTGTGACAATTATCAAGATGCGAACTACTCGTATTTTTAAAACTAACTCAATAGCGTATCTGTTTTTGTCACAATAGCCACTTATCGCTACCAATGTCTACACGTCCACACCCATGCGCTGTTGTGTTGAGCGAGCCCTGTGTGGACTTAACTTGTGACTATTTTGAAGACCAATTTGAAATGCTTGCAGTGATTGTTTCCCTTGCCAGACATTTTCGCTTTTTGTCTTTGACATGCCAATTAAATTGACTAAAAATTTCGCCCAGTACCGTGAAGCTGGAATCAAGATGTGTTTATCGATTATGTTGAGCAAATATTTTTACATGCATATTTATAGAGCTAAATTGGTGTGTGCTTTTCTAAATTGGAGAGGGGTTTTTTTAATAGGGTGGAACATTTTATGCTGTCTTCGAATCGTTGATCTGGTAAAAAATTTGGCAATTTGGATGAGTGTAGAGTCAATCGTGGTAGCAACTTCTATGGAAATTTGTTTCGTAGTGTTCTGTGGAGACAGCGAGGTCGCTGTGTAGCGCCAGGATCTTTACGTTAATCTGATTAAAAATATATATCCTTTGTGTGGTCGGCCACACCTCCTTGTGGGTTTCGAAACTACATTCTCACAAAATTTTAAACTTACTGCATGAATAGTAAACAGATAGCTAAATATTGTATTGTATAAGAGTTGATACAAATTTTCAGATGAAGAATGTACTGCTCAAGGAAATTTCCGACGCCAAGAATTGGTGTGTGCTTTATTACAAGAGCAATGTGTATTAGTGTAGAAATCAGTAAGTTAAGTCTCTGTTCTAAAACTAACTTACAAACATTCAATAGAAGACGCCGGGGAATAAGAAAATATGTCGTCGATGTCGTTAATGATACAACAACACTAAATTCTGTACAAGAAACACGAACAAACTAGAAGACTTACATTACTAAATGACAGAGTGAGTGACAAGTGGCTACAAAAGAAAAAAAAAGCGGATTTCTATGCTTGACCATTTAGACAGACACTAACATTAAAGATGTTTTTGCCGATGTTAACGGAATTATATAAAATGAAGTTGATACTTTTTTGGATTCAATTACATATTCCAAACTAAAACACTTATTTTGTAATGTTATTGAATTTAGTATCAAAACAGAAGACAATTAACAATTAATCATTTCGATTCTGTTAATCATTACATAGATCAAGTTTATTCAGTTATTCCTTAACATGAGTTATATTTGGAAAGATTTTTTGATTCAATAAAAAACTGTTAATATGTAATGATCATTTTTCAGTTGTAAAAATAATAATCTAAACTCTGGCTTTGAATAAAAAAATAAATAAACATTAGAGTAGTAAGAGTAGCTTTCACTCATGGCATTCGTGTGATTAAAACCTTTTCAAAGGGAATTTTATGTATTTGGAATTTGTATTCATTAGATCAAAGATTTAATAAAACATTTTTTTACATTGTCCTTTTCACTTGAAAGTTTACCTTGGCGCTTGTCTTTGAAGCGACAGCAAGTTTGTTGTTTAAGTCTTTCGTTTGTGGGTCACCACTGGTATTTTGTGTGTCAACTTGTGGCTGTTTGAGTGTTGTCTGGCTATTTTCCATTTTTTAACGATTTCGTTTTTGCGTTAAACTCGATGCAACGTTTTTTTAATTTACTGATATGTTGACGACGGTAATACATGTGCTAGCAAATTTTACTGCTATTGTAGTTTTCTCTGTTGACCAACAAATATTAAAATATGAGCTGCGTTTGTTTTTGCAAATCTCTTATGAAAGGTAATGACAATGCTGTTAACATGCACGGTTAATGCACAAGAATCGTCAATCAATTTATTTGTTTCTTATTTTGGTTATCTTTCAAAGAATTACCCAGTTAATGTTTGTCTTATCTGATTATGGACAGTATCGTTAAGGACTGAGTCAAAGTCAAATAAAAATAAATAGAATTGTACTCACGTCATTAAGTCTTAAAAGTTTTTAAATCGATCATTTTTGATCGATCATTCAAGCCGATTTTTACAAACAAACTGCCTGAAAGGATAAGATAATTTTCTGTGCTTCATTTTTTGATATCGTTAAAACTGAACGAGTAGTTCAACAAATAGATGGAGATGGCTACATCAACTCGTCATGTCATACAGATCAAGAATAAATATACCTTATATAGTCGGAGAAACGATTACATACGATGACTCTTATATCGTTTCATATATGTATCATAGATGCGTATATATGTAATTCCATCTGCCTCCCGTTTACAAACAAAAGCTGACAATACAGGTTGAAATATTGGTTTTAGCCTGCTACCATTAGGAACTTGGTATAAAAAGTTCAAACCTAAACATATCAATTATATGATCGATTGATTGGTTGTCAGCAAATGTCGATTTAGTTTTACCTTTTGTAAACTAATAATGGAATCTGAATTTCTTGTTCATTGAGATTTTTGTTTGGGACTGTTGAGCTTTGTCTTTGGTGTATAAATTGTTTATTATAATTTATTTATCTTATGGAAATGAGGCAAACGGCAAGCCACTGTAGCCGGTAGCCTTTGACGTTGTTCCGCTTGATTTAACTTAACCAAAACTTAATGTGCTGAATTTATTGTTTATAGTCTTTGACCATTAATAATGTGCTTATAAAAAATAAAAGTAGTCTGGAACCAAAAGCATGAAGAAGCGTATTAAATTTTGTTGTAAACATAAAAAAAACTTAAGCACTTGATATGCGTAAAAAAACAACAATTTCTCTTTCTTGTGCTTTATTGTTAGACGAGGTCAATCTGAAATAAAAAAGAACTTAATGAAACTATTCATTTTCATTTCAAGGTTGTTTGGTGTGCTGACAAATTGCCCATTGACATGTTGTGACACTTTCATTTAGAACAAGTAAATTGAGCGGCATTAGTAAAAGCGAACAGACCACTACGTTTGCTACTTATTTACAGTTGGAACTAGATATACTTAAGCGATGCAACATAAATTCAACTCACGATGCGTTAAACACATGCTTATTCATGTACTCTCGTGTCACATTGGCACACCATCGTCAATATGGGCGTAGAACGAGTTATGCAATCAGCGATCGTATCCAATCTAGTCTTGTCATTAATGATGTTATTAGCACGTTGTCAACAACGATCATGTTTGATTTACACCGCGCCTAATGAGCTTGCAAGATATAGATAAATGCTTGCAGACTTGTTGCTATTTAAGCTATACAACTGGATAAGATGCGTAACTCTTTTCCAGTGCCCATGTCGTGGTCGCAAGTGCCACAGCTGATGTGAAGGCATGCGCCATTGAACGCTTTGGGCGTTTGTCGGTTGCTATTTGATACAAATATGTCTGTTTTTAAATGCATAATACACATCTATTTTGGGAAAAACTTATACCTAAAGGAAACCTGTTCTAAAATTTTTGCAGTGAAATCATAGCGATACATTTTTTTTTTTACCAACCATCTCGTGAGAATTTTATTCGGGTCGACTCTTAATTGATTGCAAATCGAATCAGTCAGTTCTAAGAATTACTTCTCTATTTATGTGTAGCAGCTTGTTATAAGTAATAAAAACAAAGCTTAATTGAGTAAATTAATTGTCGCTGTAACTTGTTTAACAGTAAAATACGTACATTAAAGGCAGGTGGATAATACACAATAAAAAGTTGATTAGGCAATCATTAACGAGCATGGAGTAGTAAAGAGTGACAGATGAGACTCATTTTACATAAGGGGCCGCGGTTGAGGGTGCTGCATTAAAAAAAAGAATACACATATACATTCTAGACCAAAAATATAACACTTTAAAGTAAATACTAATATTTTTAAAAGACAATTATACTTATAACTAAATAATTGAAACTTTTGGGTTTTTGGTTAACTCATTCCAGACTTTTTCGATGAAATCATGTTTGAAGCTCGCTAATAAGAATAGACAATTGTCAACTTCAATGATTAGCAACCGAAAACAGTTTAACAATCAAGTAATATTTATGACTTAAAGCCTTTACATATCGCACATGTTTAACTAAACTGTCACAACTCAAAAAACATGAATTTTCAGGAAACGCAAAAAACTGCTTTAGTGCCAATGACAACCTTATGGAAATGCAATATTGAAAAGAGGCATAACTCTGTTTCTAAGTCAGATAATTACACCACCTCTTTTGTGGTGATAGATATGCATACGATAAACAGTTTTTACATGAAAACTCGAAAAAGACAAATTTTGAGTTGTGACAGTTTAGTTAAACATGTGCGATATGTTCATATTATCAAAATCAAACAATTCAGCTCAAGTTTGGTTACTTTTATTTAGGTCTTCAATAGCAGACGAAATTCAAATGGTGACAGTAACAGTGTGATATTCTTAAGCGATTTTATTCTTAGCTCTTTAGTTCTCTGGGTCAATACGCACACCTTAACTAATTTGGTTGTGTTGTCAATGAACTAAATGAAAGTTGCTAGCAAATAAAGAGCGTATTCGACATTGAAAACAGTTTTGAGCGCAGCATTTTTGTACCTGAACACCTAAAAAAAGTATGAATATTTGTCATGAAGTTCGTAACACTCAAAAGATGGCGTGGCTGACCACACAATGTGTATATATGTATTCTTCATAAGACGAGTTAGTTTTGCCATGTCCATATTACAAACTTCACCACAAAGTTATAATACTATTCTCGCCTGAAGCGGACAATAAGCTTAACGCACGTTTTTGTGTACTTAACCGATGTCGGCGCAGTATCAAGTAAAAAAATGTATGTTGCTTTTTTTATGCTCAAATAGGATTATACTTTTTTCATACGTAACAAAGCGAATGAATGAAAAAAGGAAACAGAGTTTATATTGAATACGAATTTTGAAGTATTTTCTTTGAATAAATATGAAATTACTATTAGAAAAATATTTTTTATCAATTTAATTTTTTAATTCATGTTTGGTTTTTTTATCTCTGTTTGTAGTTTGTTACTCTACGTATTTTTTTTCTTTAACCATACAATATCAACCTTAAAGCCAACCTCACGTAATGTACAGAAAACAATGGAAATCCATTGTTTGTTGTTTTGCGGCTTGACCAATTGACCGCTTTTGTTTGAATATGCATTTTGAGTTATTGTCTGCACTTGAACAACAAATGGTGAATTTTTATGCGAAAAGATGAAAAATACCTTTTAGGAAAAAACTCACATTTGAGCTGCCCATAAATCAAATATCCCGGAAAATCGAACTAAAAGAAAACATTGTTGGCAAATCAAAAAGCCGCCGTAAAAGCCGAAAACCAATGAGAAGTGTTTTTCTTTTATTTCCTTTTCTTCTTTTCGTCGTTTTGTACAATACAGCCGACAAAGATACGTTTGTTTGCTTTTGGCGTGCATATTTGTAAAACGAAAATTTATATAGCAAAATGCTTGTAAGGTTGAACATATTTACTTGGACATTTGACCAAGTAGCATGATTGAGCTGTTGTAAGAAAAGAGAGAAAAAAAAACATTAAAAAGTGCTGTGGCTAACTATGTTTGTAATGCTCTTCTCGTAATATATCACTCCTCTTTACTATGTACAATCCACACAAATTTCATTTGTTTAACGTTCATATTGGAAGCTTTTCATTAGATTAATGATATCGAAGTCAAGTCTGAAATCTATAGTGTTTCTGAATTATAAGATTGGATCTACAGATAGGTATGGTTATATCAAGATTTTTCTAATTTTGACAGCACTCAACACATATTTAATTTTATTGTAAATTGCACTCTGTTAAATGTCAGAATTTGTATCATAAGCAAAGACTTCCGCACATGTACTTTCTGATCAAAAATGAAATTGCCTTAATACAAAAAAATATGTCATTAATCTTACTAAGAAGTAATTGCTTTGAAACAGTTTGCTTCAAAGTCTTTTGAACTTTAGCAATAAGTGGCTTGTATTGTTTTTAGTGTTTTATGTTCAAGTCTTTTGTGTGTGTGAGTGTGGGTGTAATAGTCAGCCATAAATGGCAATAAAAACGCATTAAGTGCTTAAGCTTCCAGTAATGTTTATCCGATATGAAAAATGTTAAAACAAACCCAAACTGGCGGTCTGATATGCAAAACGGGGTCAGCAGCCAAATGCAAATTGAATTGCTATAGCACATGCGTTAAGATTTTCAATGAATAAACTGTTGTCGCATTTTTGCCACTTTACTGCAATAGTACATCCGTGATGTCTGGTAAAGGTTACAATAAAGATAGTCGATTTAATAACACGCATGCAGTGCACACTACAAAAAGAAGTTGGCCAAAAAACATATATCCAGCTTTAAGATTTGTACATTAAAATGTTAGTAAGTTGGATGGCAAATTTTGGGGGGAAAACAGTTACCTCTTTTATGACTGATATTTCGGCAAACGAGCAATACATTGCGGGTAAATGCCAATACCAAACATATCTAGCTGATTATAACCAGTTTAGAATGATGAATGATTCGTTTCATCTTTAGCTTTCTTCTTAGCTGCGAGTGCCAGCATCGTCGTGTGTGTCTTCTGTGGTCACAACTGTTTATATCTAATTAGCCGCGCTTTGAACTAATCAATGGAAAATGTTGTGCTTGAATTGAGACAAACTACTCATTAATGAACCGATTGCAGGCGCAAAATTGCTTGCATGTCGCTTCTTTGCATCTTCGCGTACGAGCTGTGGCTATATTCTTTGAATGATTTTTCTGCCGAAAGTGAGAGTTTTGCTCAAAGCGATTTGTTTTGAAATGTTATAAATGCCCTCAAAAGGCAACAAATTGTTCAGTGACTGGGAATCGGAGTCTTTAAAATTTGAGTGCCCTGCTTCAGTCTTTACGGCGGGTTACCTTTCGTTTGTAAGGTTGTAAGCAGGCACTATAAATTTAAGCTTAATATTCAACGCATACAATTCTAACTACATAAATGCATTTATAAAGTTCGCTTTCATTTGAAATGTTTTATGTTTTGTAACCGCCGTCTGGTCTGGCATGGCTTTGTACAATTAATAAAGTCACTATTCGAAGATTACACTGATCAAAGAGCTTGTTGAAGTTACCGCAATGAAATAATGATTAGCACTGTTAAGTTGCATGCTATAGCTTATAACAATGAAGCCAATGGTTCGATTACTAAACGGCAGTGGCATTCGGCAAGCGCTTTCTTCTAAAAAATTACAGGGAGACAATTTAAACTGATCTTGTGTGTAAGTATGCAAATATATTGAATATAAGGTTATTGTCAAAGAACCAAAATTGTATATAAACAGTGTGTGGAGCCACGACCGAAATCTAAAAAAATGTGTTTTTGGGATTTTCCATTTATATTGTCCAAAATTTCAAGAAATTTGGTGGAGAATTCGATAAATTCCAATATCGAAAACTTTAATTTGGTTGCCTTTGTGGGACGACACTAAGGGGAAGCAGTATTTATCTTTTGACTCATCGTTCACCACAGATAATAATAAATAAACTTGATTAAATAAGTTCACCCTCTAAAGGTCACTTTTGTGAAATACTTGTCCGAAAGTTTTCTATGCCCGTATGACAGTTGTTTAACATACTTTCATATTCTTATTTGTGACTAATGACATAGAACTTGAATTACAAATTTGTGAAAACTGAAAGTTGTTTAAAGAAACTTAAATAGAGTTTTTTCTTCACACGTTTGACCACATATAAGCATTAACCTTGATTTGAAGTGAAAACGCAAGTTAAAGACGTCGCTTTGGTGAATGTTCTTGCTTTTAATCTAAAATTTAGAGCTTTAGAGAAGGTGACACTAATGATTTTAAAAATATGTTTCAGCATTGATATTATTTTTTTGTTATTAAGTATTATTATATTATTATTATCTGTTTACAGTTTTCTTTGAATCAATATGTCTTTCTACATAAACATTTAAAACGCATATTTAAAAAAAATTTTAAAAATCCAAGTTGTGCCAAAAAAACAAACGAATTAGGTATTTATTTAAATGAAAGACTGTTGCTGCTTCATCAACGCATGAATTATTGCTAATCTGCTATAATTCATATTTGCCATCTAGCTGACACATGACTTCGTGGGTGTGCGGATGCTTTGACACTCTATAATTATAAAATTAATAAAGGAATATTGCCATTGAAAAATCTTTTTAATATTACTGCTCTTTTAACAAAATAAAAACTCAAAAAATCTTACTGAATCAAATGGTTTTATATATGGTAGTTTATAAGCCTGTGGTTTGACACCTTCTACTGACGTCTATTGTTGTTTGACTTGAAACACAATAAAAAAAAAAGAGGGGTAAAGTAGATATTTATTTTCAATAGCAAACATCGCAGCGCCTTACTGAAGAACTTCAAGTGGGATATTCTACACACGAATTGTATTTCTTGTACATTCGTGCGCAGCTAAAATCTATGTGTGCTCTGATGAATTGCCATCAATCGTTACTTAACTTCTTATCGTAACATTGTCGCTTGCGCATTTGTATTTATTCCTTAAATGATGCCAGAGGCGTCGGTGGCACTGGCGGTTGCTGAGTATGCCTCCCTAAAGTTGTCTTGTCAATCGTCACTGATGCAATTGCTATTGGCATCGCTGTTTATTGATTATAGTGATGAACAGTAAAGATCGGTTGACGATGAGACGACTAAATGGTATTTATTATCGACGTTGCGCACATTGCAGACAACAAGTCTGCTTTTGAGCCTACCAGTTTTCCTAGCGGCGACTGAATTTGATGCGACAATAAATGGCAAAGAATAAAAAACAGAAAAGGAAAATAGAGGAAGAATGTTTCAACGCTTCAGCGTGCACATTCGCTGTTGCATGTTGCATTTTATTGCATATTATATATTTTTAACTGTCAATACGTTCATAAAACTGCATTCAGCGATCAGTTGATCGATCGATTGTTGGCAGACTCGCTAGCTAACTTGATCGGCCGATCAACTGATTGTTGAAACGATACCTTTTTTGCGAGTTGGTTTAAGCTGTGAGCCACCAAAGGAGGCGTTATGTTTCAAACATAACTGGCGTCATGCAGTGCAACTACGATGCTATGCTGTCAACCAAAGAGACACTCTTGAAGTGCACGCTCGAAAAGATCTTTTGAGGTTGGCATTCGAAGTCGGAAGCGCTATGAAGGAAAATATTCAATAAATTTCGGATGGCGATGGACGTATTGACATACCAAGTGGAAGTTGAATTCTTTTAAATACTAAATATACCATATATACAGTTATAGAACATTTTCGCTTAGTTTAGCAATGTAACTAGTACAGTTGTAAGAATCTTGTTTGATTTCAATTGAATGTATATAAGAAGTATGCTAACTTCAACAATGAAGATGTAATAATATTTTCCAACTGAGGAATGTATCAAACATATTGTATGTGTACTTATGTATGTATATTATGATTTGTGCTAAGCCAGATATGTATATGTAAACAGAGAAAAAATGATGGTCTGAGAACAGCATAGATTGTACTTGAATTAACAACACACCAAATTAAGTTGTAATTGGTCTAAATGTTCTCGAAATTTAAATACGAGTATATTGTATTTTTAAGAAATAATATATTTTAATATATTTTCATGTCGATTGATGTTGATTACTGCTTAATATTTCATTGGTTGTTTTAAAATTTTAGAATGCTACAAAAAATAAACGAAAAGTTCTTTTCTAAAATCGCTTTGGCATGACGTTGCAAATGTGCTCAGCAACTTTAACTTGGCTTGAAAGATTTACAATTGTTTACGCATTAGCAAAATTAAATTATATGCGGAAAAGAAGACCACCAGTGAAGTGTAAAACGTTCTTACATTTATTTCTAATTAACACTTAGAAAAGCTGTTAAGGCTCTTACTTTAAAAACAGATAATATTACAAATGCAAAATTCAAGTAGAATGTTGTCTACACTTACTGTAAGTACTTACGTCAAAAATTGTATAGATTGTTTTGTTTCCAACATCATTAATCTTAGCTAGTCAAAACTAATTTGTGCGTAAGTTATGTACACGTGCAGTCAGATTCATTAAGTTGTTCCCTCTAATTAAACTGAAAAAAAAACGGAAAAATACCGCTAGTAGTGACACGCCTGGGTTAAACACCCGATATCATGTGTGAGAGTTATTTTCTTTATCTCATTTAACTTTTTATTTATGGATAAAAAATCAAGAAATTATTTATAGCGGACAAAATTTAAAGTTTGAATTATTTTGATTTTAAGCACTGTAGTCAACGAAATTCTATTTTGTTCATGTCCGCATGACAGTCTCTTCGTCTATATAAACTCTTCGATCTTAGAAACAATAAGGTGTAAAACCACAATTTGTTTGAAGTTTGTTGCTCCTATTTATTAATCAGATAACGTTGTTTTTACTGAATCCCCTTACTTTGTGGGTGATATGCAAAAAAATCGTTTTTACCAATCCTGGATAGAAAATGGGTAATTGCGGATGCTTAAGTCCAAAATCGGGTCAGATGGAGAAGCCTTTTAGAGAGCCTCTACGTAGAGGAGCCAAAAGGAGTAAAAAGCTCCCATTCTCTTTTAGTTAAAAAACTGTAATGATTCCTTAAGCTGGGAACCACTTATGTACCGTCGACTTTATGGTACAAGTTTCACTTCAACAAAATGTGATACTGTGAAAAAATTTGAGTAATTTCGTTTGTACATCGAAGGCTCATGTCAAATATTGTAGGTGCTATTGCAGCTGGTCAAAAAACGCGAGAAAGTTCATTAATGTCCATACTTTTACATACATTTTACTGCATATGCTTGTAAATTATCCTGACACCCATCGTTGAAGTTTCTGCTGTCATCGTCGAGTCATTGAAGTTGCATTGTTCGTTGTTAGCCAAGAGCCACTTGATCTTCAAATCAAACATTACTTGCGTGTTTTGAATACTCATGAAATGCGAAAGTGTGGCGAGTTATGTCGATTTTGTTATTATGACCGCAATTAGTCGACAGCACTTCAACATCAGCAACAATATCACCGTCGCTCGCACTTACATTTATGTAGCGTTGGTGTTTGCAATACTTGCAAACTAACTGGCATGCAGTGTTTAGCTCGGTCCCCTGCTGATTGTTTTGTGGGTATACACATATGTATACACCTATAGATATGATATTTGTATTGGATTTTCGTTTGAAAGGTATACACAAATTAAAGGCATACATTAAATAACATGCACCAATGAAAGAACGAGTGCTCTGACAATTTTGGGTCAAATATTTTGAGAAAATAACAGACGGAAAGTGTTTCACAAGGTTTTTTTTTTTTTATTGTTGAATGAATGAACTCCAATCACTTTGCTACAATAATTTTCCTTCTTTCATAGACACTTCTCACTTCAACGCTTGCGGCATCAAATTTGGCACGCTAAGTTTCATTGACCTCGACATTGCTGCAAAAAACGATGCTCTAGTTTTACGTCTTCACTTAATCAATGGCTTAATAAATACGTTTTAATATTTTACTCCAAAATACAAGTCACAAAATCTTAAAACAACAGCGAAATACAGTTAGTCGTCAAAGACGTCGGCGTAGTCTTCATAATCATAACAATTTCCTGCCAATCAGCAAAAATATTCGTTTGCCACAAGTGGTATTCTTATTATAATAAGAATAACTAAGTTCACAGAACAAAATTAATTAACCAACATTGGGCAAAGACTCTTCAAGCGCAATAAATTACGCAGACTGACTCGGATGTGGGGAAATCGTCAAGCAGCAAGTTTTTACCGCTGACAGACGAATATAACAACGGTACTCAATATACTGTCACTTTGCAATTAATTGAGTAGACAAAGTAAACACAGAGAAGAAAAGAGAAATACAAAGAAAAAGATAGTAAACCGTAATAGAAATGAACTTTTCTTACCAACATTTAATTCAAAATTTGAGTTTAGGTCTCGAACAGATAGGCTCAAAGTAGAGTCACCGTACCAAGCCTGCTTATTGACAGTTTTTAGCAGCATTTGTACGTTCTGTCTGCTCCCATATAGAGGTTGTGTTTTGATAAATCATTTTAAAATACGACTACCCAAATAAAAGGTATAATACTTTGTGGGACAATACCCAAGTAATCATAGACTGAGAAGGATCTGATCGGATTTCGAATTTTTCATTTTCAATGTCATGTTGAATCCGTAAAAAATAAGGTTTTATGTTATATGGTATAGAACAACGAGAGTCATCGAAAAAAAATGTATATATATTTATTTATGTACATAAATAAATAAAATTACTAAGACAGAATGTTTGCGTGTCTGCAAACCACCAATTACCAAATATTAAAAACTGATTTTTTTAGTCGAAACTAATAATTTGGCCATTGCGCGCCGTTACGATTCTCGCCTACTTCAAAAGTAGTATTGTCTGTCTGTCGGTCACCACTTCAAATGTGCGCTTGAAATGTAAGAAACTAAATTTGTTAGACGCCATCACTGGGACCGATTCACACGCAAATGAAATGTCTACTGAAAATGCAAATGCCTAAAAAATGTTGTGTTCGTGGTTCACGCTCAGATTTATAAACTGATGATTATTGCTTGCATAGCTTGCCCAAAACCTAATTACAATGAATAAAAGAGTTACCTAATGCACACTTCCCGCCAGCTTCTGTGATTGAACTTCTGCTTCTATTGCTGTAACTGTTTTACTTTTTAATCGAGTTACTTTTTTAAAGTTTATTATATAAATCCTTTTGGAGAGTATCTATCTAAATAGTGAAAAGGCAATATTATTTTTGAGCTTGTATATGTATCATTTACAAGTAGATAGAAGTTTGTCAAAATTTGGTTAGTTTGTGACGAACAAAAACTTTTAATTAACAAAAAACACCTTTTTGACCAATCGTTCTTATGGAAGCTAAGCGCTATATACACGTCTGCACTTATCTTTCACGTTATTTGTATGTACATTGAAGACGTCCTTGTGCTTATTTAAGTAATTTCAGTATCAATTTATTTGTTGTTTGTGTGACAAAGAATTGCATTCATGTCGCACTTGTGTTAGTTTAGTTATTTTATATCTAAATACTTATTTGGCTTCAGCATGTAACTTTAATATTTTAATTTCCTTAACCCAATTTTATATAAAAACTTGACTTAAATTGGGATGAGTTCTACTGCATTTGTTTGTGTTTTGTTGTATGTTGCCTAATTACCAATTACAACATTAAAGTGAAGATTTTTATTGCTATTATTATGTCATTTAATCTGCTCAATCTTAGTTTGCGCTGTGCATATGCAGCAAATGTTTGGTTCATTTATTTCAAACGTTCAGTCATTTGTTCGTTACTTTGTTAACTTCTCGTTCACTAAATTACTTGGTTTTGTTTTTATAGCAATCATTAAAACTTTTTATTAAGGCTTATAAAAACAAAGCCGCAAAAAATTAACGATAACATCACATTTTAGTAATTCTGGCGACTTTCATTTTGTTGTGTTGCGTTGCAAATATTTTGAGTTAATGATTCGTTTCAGTGTAACAACAACAATAGCATCGTCCTCATTTTCGTCATCATCATCAAATCTGTCAGCGGATGCATTAAATTATCTAAATAATATGCAGCATATTAGGAGACGAACTGTTGCTGCCATGTGTAGCAAACTGCACATTAGAAATTTTACTAGTTGATTGGTATGACAGCGCAAAACTTTTCAATGCAACATGGAATTTTAATTTAAATTGCGAAGAAATTCTATTATCTAAGCAAAATTATTTACAGTGATTTTTTATACTTTTGTACAAGTCGATTGAAGAATCCCTATGCGCCTTCATTTGGCGGCTACAATTTGTGTTCAAAGATAATTTGTGTAACGGCGTTAATAGAAGATAAGTAAGCTATTACATCATAAGAGACTTGAAAGATAAAATAAGCATCTATGTTGTTTACAATAGGTAATCTGAAGTTCGCGTTCCTTTGAAATATGTTGACTGTTGGGAAGTAGTTAGCGCGGCTTGATCTGATGTATTAGGAATTTGCAAAAATCAAAGGAATCACGGAATCATTAACTATATAGTAAACTAATATTAAGGTAACTTATGTAGCTTTTAGACTATTTTCAAGTAGAGCACTGTTAATTGCAACGTAATTTTTACGTTATTGATAACAGATCGAAATTGTAAGTAAAGTCTCCTAGTGAAGAGTTTTAAATGTTTGCTATAGCCGAGATAAACCTTTCTTTTGTGCTATGTTGCAATCTTCTGAAGCACTTGATGCTCGGCTATATTCCAAGCAGAGCATTAACTAGGTTAAATGCTTGTTGCTGATTTAAGTTTTTCAGGTAGTCCAACTAGCAACCGATGATGAGTGAAATTGTTGCCCAGAATACTTTGGCATATAAATTCTTACAAGTGTGTATATTGTGTATTTTAAAAAGTTGATGTTACAATTGTAATAAACGACAGCGACAACAGCATATCATAAATAAAAATGCATAAAAAATGTGAGCGCGAAATGGAAAATGAGTTTGCAAGAACTCCTCTGGCAGTGAATGGTTTTGCGGCCATTCGCTTATTGCGAACATCTATATTACTGTGTGTGATTTCAAAAGTTTATGGCTTTATTGTACTTAAAGAGCAAGATTAAAAAATTGAAGATCATTAATTAAGACCATTTCATTTTCTGCATTAAGATCTGTATTGGCATTAAACCACTTTTGCAGTTTATATATACTTTCGAAAGGGCGTCGCAGAAAAGTTGCTTAATAATCGTACACCACATGAATTTGATGTTAAGTGGTATGCGAATAAGGAATACTTTCATATTTTAGAAATGTAGAAATTTATGTACTACAGAAAAACAAGTAAAAATATATTTTAGGCATTGTTGAAAATTTGATACACTTCACGACATTTTTGGTGCATTGCCCGATTTTTTAGATAGTCTCAATTCCTTATCTTAAGAGCCTACAAAGCAATTTAAGAGCCTACAGAGCAATTACCAAGGTTATAGAAAATCTAGAAGCATCAAGTAAAGTCATTAAGAAACAAACAAAGTTTTCATGCAAAGATTTACTTCTTTTCCTCCTCTTCATTTTGAATGGCAAGTTTCAGTGGTCCAATCTCAATGATTCTTATATTTGGTCAGCGCCCTATCTTTAAACCTTTTCCATACAATGATTTTGAATGATATTTTCTCTTCTTTTCTTATGGGAGCTATTAGATCCAGTGATCCGATAATGTCGGTTCCTACAAATGAGTTGATCGTACAAAAAAGAAGACTCTCTTCTCAGTTCAATAACATCAAAACCGTTATAAATTATGTCAAAATAATTCTGACCTTCCTGTATTTTAAAGCATCTGTTCTTAGAAAACAATACACTTCCTCAAATCAAAAAAAAAAAATACCTTTTAACAATCGCAGACAAATAAAATAAAAAATATGAATGCGTTTATCTCTGACAGATCAACAAAGTCGACAGTACAAAGTTTACAAATAAAATTTTCTAAAACTTGTTTATAGAGTTTTTTTTTTGTGTGTATTTATTCTTTTTTGCAATAACATTGACTGTAGCAAAAAAATAAAATAAAATAATATCATATTTGTAAGGATTGACATGGTTTGATAACAATTAGATTTTTTTTTGAGTGAAGAATTATGTAATTAAATACCAGTTCGCATGAATTTGTTATTTGGGATCACAGTTTGTTTGAAATTGCGTGCTCGTCACGCCACATCGAATTTCCTCTAAGATAAAGCTATTGACAAAAGTAAATTATGTGTTACATCACCATTTGATCAAATGCACTTATTGAAAAATTATGTTGTATAATTTAGATTATGATGTACGATTAAAATATATAAAAAAGTGTTCAATAACTGCCTGGTAATTGTCACAAATGCATGTTACAAGACGAATTCGATTAGTTACGTTGTGTGAATGTTAAAATGTGTGTGCGTCTACTGCGGTGTATATCAAGTGTGAACCATAGATTGGAATTTTTGTTTTGGTTGCAAATGTTGTTGTTGTGTACGATGTATGAATTAAAATTTAATTTAATTGATCTTCTTTTGAAGAGCATTAAAACTTTCTATAGTTTATTATATAACATTAATCGACTTAAAGAAGACATAAGTCAAGCTGGTGCGATTTATTTTGTATAAGTCCTTAAATTATAT
Organism: Phortica okadai; assembly: GCA_034638295.1. Taxonomy (NCBI): domain Eukaryota; kingdom Metazoa; phylum Arthropoda; class Insecta; order Diptera; family Drosophilidae; genus Phortica; species Phortica okadai. The sequence goes on along the minus strand of CM067849.1, from coordinate 10,379,149 downwards.
CTATAAAAGAAATACATTTGATATATATTATTCAATGCAATTATTATATATAATCAATAAATTATAGTTAGGGCCATTAGCATTGAAATCTCATGAGCACCTTGATTACCTTCTGTTCATTTGGTTCCGTTTTACGACTTCCGACGTGAATTCAGAATTCAAGAACATCAATGAAAAGCAAGAGCAACATCAATGTTGGTATCAGAAAAAATGAGCGAAAAAGCAGCAAACATTTTCCATATATACTCGTATGGCCAACTACAAATATACTTACATTACACTCTCTCGAAGAAAGTTGCTTTGGCCGGTAGCGAACATGAGGAGAGTTTCGTGTTGTGCTTGGCTTGTGCTTGTGAGTTGTTGGTTGTTCGCTCTTCTTCGTATGTAATTCAGTTGCTTTTACCTGTTTTTCTAAGCCAGAGTCAAATCTAAAGACAGAGCCACCAAAGCTGCGCTGCCGCTGTAAATGTGGCGCGTCGGTTACAAAAAAAAAGTTGCTGCTTTGACTGCTGCTGAAAGTCGTTGTTGTAGAGTTGCTATTGCTGTTGCTGTTGCTTGTAATCGGTTTCGCGGCGTTCTTGGTGCACATTCAGTGTCAAGGTGCTAACATCGGCAGACGCCAGCACGGCAAGAGCAGCAATATTAACAACAACAAGCAGCAATCGAAAACTAACAGAAAGAAAATCCTCAGCAACAATTGGAAATAAATCAGAATCTCTCAACAGAAATTCTGTGGCTGACGTCGTAGCAGCGCCGTTGAAAAGAAGTTCATAAGAACGAAAATATTCAACATTCGTACGTCAGTTATTCGGTCCACTTTCGACGGTCAAGATCGTTGCGGGTTTTGCATTTACATTCGCGTGAATATTTTAACAATAATCATAAAGGCGAAACTTGTGTAAAGTGGTATCCTTGACTGGACAAAAATTGTGCTTTATTAAAAGGAAAAAAAAAAATTAAATTAATTGTGATTTAATGAAAAGGATTAAAACGTGTTACTCTACTTAAATAGGTATGAATATATTTTTAGACTAAGCGCCATACAGCCATCTATCCTTATTGTTTGCACATATCATGTGATTATTAGTCGATGTTATCAATTCGTACAAAATAAACACACTACTTGCTGGTTTCAAAATGCTGAAAGGAATGAAATACAACAAAGAAAAAACGATGTATTGAAACAACGGGATATGCTCAGTAACATACTTTTGCGTTAGAACTGGCATTTACTCGTTTGCTAAAACGTTGCGAAGAGATGAATTAACTTAAGTCGATTTGTGCACGGAATAAAAAAAAAATCATAATTATGGCGGCAAATTATTTTGATATGGGACATGCGTGCTGTAACTAACTGAAGAATAGGATGTGAGTAACAGGTTCGACTAACTGATTGATTGTTTGTTCATAACTCGGCAAAACATTACCAGCGAAAAAAAGATGTATTCCAAAATGTCTATTGCTTGATGCAGAGAAAGCGACAATTACGCATTAGTGAATGATAAAATTTAAGCTTGAGAATGCAATAAAGCAGACGTTTGAAAAATAAAAAAAAAATAAAAATTTAAAAAGAACAGTGAAATATATCGGTTCATGAACATCGTGGTGCAATAACGCATAGTGGAAAACTCAGCGGCATTGAAATTGTCATTGTGGGTTTTTGCGGCTTGCTAGTTGGCTGTTGCTTTCTTGTATAGTTTTTTTCTTTTTGTTTTAGCTGGCTAAGTCTTAAACATTCCTAAAAACGTTTTGTATTTGTACTTTACAGACTACTGCATCTGATAGACAAGCATACTCATTCACAGACGGACAGAAAATTTCCCAAGTGTTTCAGAGATACTGTAATTAACTTTGTGTTTGTGAGTTTGGTTTTTGTTTTAACTGTGCACGATGACGACAAAATGTCTTTCATAAGCCCACCAAGAGTTATTCTTTACTTATTCAGTCGTTCATATTTGTTTTAGCTGTATGTCTTATGCTCAGCGAGCCGTGCATTCTCTACGGCAGCGGCAATAACAGCGCGGCAACGATTTGGGTCAGTTGCGTTGTTGCTGCTTCTGTCAGTTGAGGTCAGTCAACGGTTATGAAACAATTGAAAGCAATTAGTTGAATGATATTGTCAGTGATAGCACTGATAATGGGGATTACAGAAGAGTAAAACAGAAAACAACTGACAGTTGTTGCAATTAATTTTTAGATTGGTCTCAGTTTCCAGTAACAAAACAAATTGGTAAACGCTAAAATATTAAATGAGTATTCAACCGTTAGTTTCTACATTTGTACTTGTTAAATATTTAAAAAAAAAAAAATCTCCGATGCTTATTGAGGTGTTGCACTGCTGTCGAGCTGCAAAGTTCATGCAATCAGTTGTTGGTATTATTTCGTTTGTTCTCAACGAACAAAGTGTCCAAACTGAGTGACTCCAATGCAGCTGTTGAACTTCCAATGCAACAGTTGGCGTGAATTTCATTTTCGCTATTAAAAAAGGAATAAAGTTAGATCAACTCACCAACACAAGAAAAGCAAAATTTATTCACGCAAATTGGAAAATAATTGTAGAACCAGGTGATCTCAAAAAACTTTCGCCTTGTGTGGCAAATTAAAAAATAAATGAACATTTATACAAAGTCACAGTTTCAATTGGTGATGGCAGAGTTATAAAAATAAAAAATAAAACTAACAAGACTTCGGACTTGCCGAACATTTGATACTTTTCACGTTTATTTTTTACGATAAAGTCTCATTTTTCTTTATCTTAATAGCCTGCATACCAAATTTAATTGTTGTAGCTCATTAGATATGGAAATTCCTGAATTCGGCTGTAATTGGGCAGTGCTACTGGATGCCACTGTCGTCCAGTATGGGATGCCAATTTTTGGGATTCCGGTGTTTTTAAAGATTCTAGCTTAACGCGATCTCACGCAATTTCGGGATTCTCAAATTGATTTTACTTTTTCCAGTGGTCCAAGACATCGAAAGTTTAAGCTTTAAAACTAGAAGTAGATCGTTTATACACAAAGAGACCCACAGATATGTATTACAAACTTCATGACAAAGTTGTAGTTGTATTCACTGCATGCAACCATTGGGATTGCAACATCTACAATAAATAAACCAAAGAATTAACATTTTTAAAAATTGTTGACTTTCTTTTCTTTACAGCTTATTGACAAATTACATTTTTCCGCGTGCTTTTTCGTTTCTTCCAATAGGTAAGTTAAGATATACGTTTTTTATTTAAATATTATACAAATTACCCCATAAACTGAGTAAAGTAGCGTTTACTGATTGTGCCACACAAAGAACAATATTTGGAGCTCGTTGATATGCTGGACTGAATGCCCATAGAAGCTTAAAAAGTCAACAGCTGCAAGAAATGAGCAAGTCTTGTATAATAATTTATGTACATCAAAGCACGTTGTGCTACAGTTAACTGTTAGTTTGGGTAGGCTTTGCTCTTTTCTAGTAAACAACCACACACAATGCACTTTAGCTTTTTAAGAATTACAATAATGCAGCAGTTCGGTTAAATCAGACCATTGAGTTGGTTACTTTTCCAGCACCTAATTCATTGTTAAACCCTCACAGTGTGTCAGGCTTGTTTGGGAGCGAATGTTATGAAGGGGAGTAAGACCCCATAAAGAATATATTAATATAAATAATCAGGACGATAAGAAATATCTATTCTAAAATTTGAAAGATAAGCTCGAGATTTAAAAATATTGGACAATGCCAGATGTACATGATTTTTTAGTTTTCGGTCGTGGCATCGGCCACCATGTTTGGATGGTATTATATTGTCGAGTATACTCGATTAAATTGTCTTTCTGTACTTTAAATTCGTTACTAAAGTCTCCATTTCTTTTAAAGATTGTTAGTGTATAATTAGATGAGCTCAATATCAAGCCTGATTCCAATCAAAGTGTTTGTGCTCATAACAACTGTAAATAATCTGAATAAAATGGAACAATAAATTTTTACTTTTCAACGCTTTAATTATGTAGATTCCAAAATGCATCTAATTAAAATAAATCTGCATGTTAATTGGGACTAACTGCAAAGAAAGCGCACAAAAAAAAACATTAAATAAAGTTGTGAATTTTTTTCAATTGTTAATGATACACGGAGTCAGTCTTGATTTTGTTATAATATATTTGAGCTCTTGACGTTGGATTCACATTTTTATATTCAGTAAATATTTTTTTTTATTTTTACATAGTTTATAGACAAGCTGTAGTACTGTGTTCATAAATTTGTAGTACTTTATCAAAGAACTTAAGAGTAAAATTAAAAAAAGAATAGTTTTTAACTATTACTTGTTCAATGTTTTCATAGTTGCAACTATTGCTAGTAATGAATTTTCTGCCTGCGACAAACAATTTCTTAGAAAATTTTTTACTTATTTATTTAAAAAATATTTCGCACATTACAAATATTTGGGCCGCAAAAACGATTGCCTCCCACCATGTTAAACGTACTCTAAAATGTACACAATTAGTGTCTGTTTTTGGTTCATGTAATTGTACCATATACAAAGCGCTCGCCATAAAGCAAATGTATGCCAACAAATGCCAAATAAAAGACGTTAAACAAGGCATTAACGCACAATCCAAACGATATATTGAGGACATCTATAAATAGTTTCTAATGCACATGCATACAAAGAGTAGCGTTGACTATAAATAAGTTCAGTGAAGTTGTTTATCGAGCTTTATTAGACTGCTGCGACTGCTTCAAATAAATTAACGCTCAGTGCATGCCATTACTTTATTTTAAATGCATCGGTTCAATGTTTGAACACAAACAAATAGTTATCGGTAACCATTTTTTGCATGTCCGATTTGGTACACAAAGCTGCGTGACTCGAAATTGAAACCCGTTAACGTGCAAATTTAAAAACCTTGTTTTGATTTTAAAGAATTTATTACAAAATCCAATGCTTGGTCCGAACAAACTTTTTTAATAGGAATTTATTCACTGATAAATAAAAATGTTACAATATTGGCTCAGTATTTATTTTTATTTTTATAGGTATTTATTCACTGATCAAATTCCTATATAACATTGGTTCAGTAATTATCTTTTACATTATATGGTATTGTTTATCTGACAAATTTTTTTTGAATTCACTCAATAGAAATTTGCATCTCAATTTGGACTTTAGTATTCTGAGAGAGCAAGTGGGCCAGTGATAAAGCAAAAATATGAAAATGTTGTTACGTCAAACTTTCGTGCTGTTACTGACATTGCTTGTAACTGTTGGAAGTGTGAGAGCAGCGCGCAAGACAAAACGTCCGTTAATGAAACCGTTGAAGACATTTCCGCGAAACAATTTAACACCGACGCCGTCATCAACAGCCTCAGCCTCAGCCTCAGCCGCAGAAATAGCTATAACTGGAACCGGTTCAGCGGCAAGCCAAAGCGGAAGTGTGAAACCAAGCGGGGAGCTTCCGAAACCGTTGAACGTGACTCCAATGGCGGAAGCAGGTGCCGCTGCGGAGTCCAAAAATGATGTGAATGACACGGCTCAGCAAGGCGAGCTGATCGACGAGGACTGTGAATCGGATATGATTGGCTTCGAGCTGATTACTGGGTAAGTGTCAATAGAAATTAGTCAATATCGACTACAATCACTATTTTTGTCGCTTGTGGAAATCATTTCTGACATGAGTACAAGTTGTAATCCATTATTTTTTAAACAAACATGTTTTATCATCTTTCATAAATTATGGGTCAGTGTCGAAAATCGCTATTCTCAGAGCTGCGCAACTCAATTTAGCGTTGCATTGTGTTAATCGCATATTGTCGTGTTCTTTGCTTGTGCAAAGTTATTTGTTTTGGAGCTGTTATTTGTTTACAGATTTATCGTTTTATGCTTGAAATTTATTAATGTACATACATATTTGCCAAGCGAAATTTTTTGACATAGCCAACTACTAAAATGGACAAACCAGCACATGCTCACTTAATATTTATGTCTTGTGCGTGTCGTTGTTAATCTTTTTTTGTGGTTGTGCTTCCAGTTACGTCCTATCTGCACCATCGAAACAGCTGGACACACTGACTGGTGTCCTCATGCTGACCGAGTGCCTGGAGGCTTGTCAGGTGAATGAATCTTGCAGTTCAGTTAACTATGAAACCGGCTTGTGTGTCTTGTTTCGCAGCACAGTGGATGTGTTGCCAGGTAAGAGTTTCACGCACAAATCCGTTGCTTACAACAACACAACTTTACTCATTATATACACGCACGCATGCACGCAGGTTCACTTTCACGTTCGCAGTATCCAGTTTTTACTGTTTACGCACAGAAATCCTGTTTCGGCGTGCGTCCTTGTTCAAAGGCTTGGTGTATCGATCGAGTACAAGGTTACCGACTGCCGGACCACGTGAAGACCAGTCTCACAGTCGCCACGAGACGTGACTGTATTGAGCTGTGCCTGGGCGAATCAGAGTACACATGCAGGTGGGTTATATTATGCAACACTTAAAAATAGTTATAAAATAGAGGTAAACTGCAAGCAGATCTGCGAACTTCTACGCTCATACCGGTCTTTGCGAGCTTTCTAACATGGATCGTATAACGCTTTCGGAAGAGGCTAATATTGTCGCCTATGAAGGTGCTGATTATCTTGAAAACAATTGTGCTGAGGAGCCCAGTAAACTCTGTGAATTCCGTCGGCTCTCGGGCAGAATATTGAAAACGGTAGATTCGGTGCATCAAGATGTGGCTAGTATTGATGATTGCCGAGATTTGTGTCTAAGCGCACCATTTAGGTATGGTTTATTGTTTGGTAAAATACATATAAATGGTTATGTCTAATGTATACAAATGTAGGTGTCATTCGTACGATTACAATGAGACAGGAGAGCATGTCTGTCGACTCTCGCATCATAGTCGCGCCACTCTGTCAGACCTCACTGATCCCTATCTTGCAATCCATGAGGCTGCGACCTATGAGCAATCAGCTTGTTATAATGTCTCAATCGACTGTCACTCTGGCGAAATGGTCACTAAAATTCGCACATCAAAACTCTTTGATGGCAAAGTCTACGCTAAAGGTGCACCAAAATCGTGCTCGGTGAACGTGAACAATTCTCTTGAGTTTGATTTACGGATGCGATATAATGATCTTGAGTGTAATGTACGACAGAGCGTAAATGGTCGTTATATGAATGACATTGTCATTCAGCATCACGATATGATTGTAACTTCATCCGATCTGGGCCTCGCGGTTTCTTGTCAATATGATTTGACCAATAAGACTGTAAGAAACAATGTTGACTTAGGTGTTACTGGCGAAATTGAAACAACAATGAGTGAAGAAATAACTGTGGATTCACCAAATGTTATTATGAAGATTACCGCGCGCGATGGCAGCGATATGAAGCATATTGCCGAGGTTGGCGATCCTCTGGCTCTACGATTTGAAATTGTAGATGCAAATAGTCCCTATGAGATTTTTGTGCGAGAGTTAGTTGCGATGGACGGCTCCGATAACGCTGAAATAACTTTGATCGATGTAAATGGTTGCCCTACTGATCAGTACATTATGAGCGCCATACAGAAAATGTCGACCAATCGTAAAGTGTTGTTGTCGCATTTTGATGCCTTCAAGTTTCCCTCATCCGAGCTAGTACAATTCCGGGCACTTGTCACACCTTGCATACCACGCTGTGAACCGGTTATTTGCGATAATGAAGATAGTTCGAGCGGTGAACTAAAGTCGTTGCTCTCGTACGGTCGCAGAAGACGTTCGCTAGTCAACGGCACGGAAAGCGGTAAATTCAATTGAGCTTGATTGATTTGGATCGTCTTTTTGCTTACGTTGCAATTGCATTTTTTTTTTCTACTCGTTTTCCAGCTGAGCTCTCAATTATGACGCGCCACAAACGTGATGTGAATCATCAGGCCTCTGACGAGAATATATTACTTGTGCAATCTATACAGATAACCGATAAGTTTGCTTTCAATGGTGAGAATGGCGCTGGTGCTGATGATTTTGCCAGGTTGCAGATGGAGACGATCGGTAGCAAAATGACGAATTCAACTTGCGTGAGTGGCTATGGTGAGTAGTATCTAATATATGTATTTATCTGGCGCCTCTGAGCTGCACCACAAAGTAAGTAAACGGTAGAAAATATATATCGGCTCGGATCAAAAGTTTGGCGCTTTGTAATGATGCGATGCCTTGACTTATTCACATAACAAAATTCATTGGCCTTGTATGTGTATGCTCCATGCACATTACAGTGTAAACATGTGAACATCGATTTTGTATACTACATAACCCGAGTTGTGCATAAAACGCTCATCAACAGGGAATACAAAATAACCATCACTAAAACATATAATTTTTGCTTGAGTTTGCTACATGTAATTTGTTTTTCGTTTTGAAGGCTTCATCATTGCCGGCGCACTTTTCTTGCTGCTGCAGCTCACAGTCATTGCAGTTTGGGATAATGTGCAGAAACGCGCAATGCACAAACGGTAAAATGCCCAGCAAAGGAAACACAAATTAATCAATATACTAAATAGTAATATTCGAAAAAAATATTTCCGGGTGGTTAATATTTTTTCAATATTAAGAAGGCGACTGGGCAAATAAAACGTAAAATATATAATGTAGAGCTGGATTTCTACGAAGTTCTACGGTCAGTGTAGTGAAAATGACCAATAGCATTTATTTATGCCTATTACATTTTTAAGATTAAAAGACACTTTTACGAGCTAAGACTTCTTTAAGTACTTTTTAATCAAATCAGACTTTAAGGGTATGTAACTCTCTAGTTAATTAATATTTAAGTTATACTCCAATCTCTCAATTGTGAATGAACTTACATATAAAGAAAGCCACATTCCTTTTGAGAGATTAGACTTTATAAAATAGTCGTAAGCTCATTAATCATAGACGCTATTTAAAATGCAGTACATCTGCCTGTAGTTATAGTAATGAACAATAAAGAAATAAAAATAAATAAAACGGATATTTTGAGATTAAATTTTTTGCAAAGGGGAAAAAATTACACTGGATGTTCTGGAAAAGAAGGAAGTGGGCATGAACAAATTACAGCATGAAAGTCTAAAGATCACACAAGTTTACATATCGATTATCAAGTCTGTATTTCACAAGTTTGAAGAAAATTCAATTTTGGCTATTTGGAAGATTTTCAATGTCATTTTTTATTAGATAATGCAAGTTTTGTTGTGATTATTAGTTTAGGGAACGTACCCAAGCCCCCCTCCCGCCTTGATGACCAAATTTGTATGAGAAAAGATACCAAATTTGCCCCTAAATCGGTCACGTAATTTGAGTACGTTCCCTTAACGATCGTTGCAAGTGGTATTTGGATAGTTGACTTTTCAGCGAAGACAAAAATTGGTATCTATTTGAGGGGGTCTGACTGTGAATCTATTTTGAAATTGGGTTAGTTTAGCTTTCATAAAACAAATCTTTAGATTTCTGATTTGGACATATGAAAAGAACCAAGGTCTCAAAAAAACGTAGTCAAAAATATGACAAGAACATGGGTGCCGTTTTATCTTTACTACGCTTCGGCATCATTAAAATTAAAATAACATTTTATCGCTGGTGATAGTGACGTTTGAAATAATCGACCGTACCCATGATACTTTTTAGCCTCAGTTTTAGCTACACCGACTGTTCGGTGCTTGATGGAAGTACATATAAAGTATAAAGTGGCAAAAGTCGATTCTGGTTTCGAGGTTCATCCGAGAATCGGATCTGAAATGAAGTTAGATCATTTAGTTTGTTGGTTCTTTGTTTATAGTCTTCACGCGGTAAATAGTACTTTACCTTTGTTACGAAGTTTATAACACACAGAAATTTCTTGCTAAATATTTTATAAAAGGTTTTTTATTATAATAATAGTTATTTTTTTCAAAAATAAATAATAATTAAAAATAAAAAAAAAATAATAGTTAAAAATGATTTTTATAAATAAAATTCATAAGCGTTACAGTTCCCGCATTCGTTTTTAGACTATCAATAACTAATAATAATCTTCAAAATGCAATAACTCGTAACGAAGCTCGAGTAACTCAGATGTTAGCATCATGGGCTCCTCATTGAAAAGTACAAGTTTGAAGCTTTTGGGCTTTATGTGGTTTCTAAGTTTTAGAAGAAAAAAGATACCAATTACAAAATAAGGAACACTTTAAAAATATTACTGTTAAAAAATTTTTCTAAAATGTTTGTCCATTGCATAGTTTACCAGTAGAAAACGAATATTAACTTTTGCAGCGAAAGTCAAGATACACTTCCTGCGTTTGTTCGATCATTTCTTAGTTGTTCGCCTTTGTTATTGTTTGTTTGTTGCCTGTCATACGGCATTTGAATTTGCCGTCTTGTCGCTCGCATGTTTATTCGTTCGTTTGTTTGGTTAGATGTAGTTTGACTCGTATCTCTGCGTGTATCTAAATGTGCGACACGCATAACATAAATTTTCGCTCGCGTTTATCAAATATTGCCTACCAAAATGTCAGCAATTGCTTCTTTGCCTACCTTGGAAGAGCACGATTACTACCATTGACATTGTTGTTGTATCTTTTTATGTTCAGATTGTCGCTAATGCTGCTACTACTGTTGTTGTTGATGCTGTCTGCTTTCTTAGATTTTTGTCGTTTTTTCAAATATGGTGCCAAAGAGGCACCGACTTTATTCATGTGTCCTCAGGGCAAATGTTTATGTCAGTGAATTCACAAATAAAGTGATCGGACAGACTGTCGTGGACAAGGTATGTATGAAGGACATAGGCTGTACCTTAGGGACGAAACAATCATCTAGACGATCAGATCAGGTGGGCCACCATAATTTGTATTATGAATTGGTATTGCATGCTTTTCTTTTTTTTAAGACTTTGTTAAATAAATTTTGATGGTAAGTTGATTGTGCGGAACTGATACACGTCCCTGTGTAGGCTTACGAATGTCAAAGTGATAGTTTCTCTTTGCCGAAATGTGTACCGTCTGTACACAAATAAGATAGCCAACTGCAGGTCTGCTTTTACGCATTGTTACATACTCTTTCGATGGCGCCAAAACAAATACACTCATGTATTATAGGATACAGGGTTACAATCAAACACAATTTATGTGATATGTGGCTATGTAAGCTTTAATGAGTTAACGTATTTTGGAATAAAGTGAGTAGTATTCAAAATTACGTAATATTCAGGAGTATAAGGTTGAACAAGCGGCATATGTGTGCATTAAATGTATATTCAAAAAATACACAGCAAAAAGTATATGTATTCTTAATCAGGACGACAAGAAAAATTGATTGAGGCATGTCCGTCCGTCTGTCATCCGTCCGTCTCTCCTCATCAAATAGTGAATACCTTTACTTTGTTGTTGCAAAGTCCCAGGTGCTACAACTACTGAATACCCTTATTTTATTTTAATCCATAGCGTGTGTGTATCTTTTTGAAGTACAGATGGTTAAGTCTACAATTTAACGAGCTTTAGATAATGTCGTTATAGTGATCAAGTATTGTCTTATGTATTAATGAATTTTTAGAAGTTGTGACGCCGTCATTAGAGCTTCATAACGTACATCAGAATCATCGTGTGCCAAGAGCTGCAAAACGAGTATCTTACCTCCGAGACTTTCGAGTACACTAATATAAAATTTTATCCATGAAAAAAATTACATTGTCTTACATTTTTAATACTTACTGTTTGCCCTCCGGATACCGACGCACATATTGACCGATGTCCTGGCAGGCGACCGCTAATATGACCGGTTCCTTAGAACTCTCGAGCAAGTCTATCAATATTCGCAGCAGCTCATAGTTATTTTCATTTAAGCGCAACGCATTCTCCGCCCAAAACTTGTTGGACCTGTGCACAGGTGTCCACTCCAAATTCCCACTACGCAACTCAGCGGCATATTGAGTAAATGTGCACATCTCATCCATGGCCTTCATCAGTTTGGAATGCAAAAAAATCACGTGTTCCCTTACATCGTCATCGTGAATAAATCGCTGTTTCAAATTGTTCAGTGTATTGATTACATCGCATTGTATCATCATGGCAAAATTGTCTATTATAATTTCATTGTCTGTTGGTTTCTCGATAAGGTTACGAAAGAACGCAAGTATGATGCGGGTGAGTTTCTCTTTGTTGGATTTGGTAAGAATGGGAGAAAGTACCGGTATTATATTATATTTGTTCATACGATTAGCCAAAGTTGGATTGAAAGTAATGACCCACAGGCAAAAGACAATTTGATATTGAAGCTTATATGTTATAAAACCAAAATTAAAAATGCTTTAGCGCACAAAAAATTCACACATTACCTGAAAGTCGACACGTGGCAAAAGTCGACCTAGTACACCAATGCCCTCGATGTTGACAAAAGCTTTTCGATATTCCTCGTGGCTTAACATCATTTGCAAGCAATGCACTTCATTCTGTGTGTACTCCTTTAGGAGCGGATTCTACTCGAAACTATATAGATAAAATATTGATGATGTGGATAAATATAGATCTACAGACCAAAGAGCTTAATTGATTTTTGAGAAATGCAAAATAGAATAATTGATCTGTTGATGGCATTCGTTCACAAGTACGGCAAGATAATTTTGCTAAAAAATGTGCCGAAATGTGCACGATAAGGCGATCATGATGTTTTAGTAATTCCATAAATGGACCCCATACACCCTCTGGTTCCTCTTTGCCATAGTCGTGGAACCACTGTAGTCTGTTAGTGCTGCCGTTCTCAGTCAAATCATCTATCAACACGAGTATTGATTGCAATGCCACTTCCTCTTCCGTTAGACTAGTTAGCAGATGCAAAACCGTTTTAATTGTTTCCTGAGGCCGCTCGCTAAAATATGATTCAGGGGCTTTGCTTAAAGAACTCATTGTCACATAGTCTTCGTGTTTGATTTTGCCTGCTTGCTTATAAAAGGCCCAATTGATGACCTTGAGTCGAATTTCAACTATAACTTAAAGATTTACACCTTTTACAATTATTAAAATCAATTGAAATCACTAACCCATTTTTCTTTCTGGTAAGTAATTCATGTCGAAATTTTGAATTCTTTTCTGGATATTTAATGATACTTCATTTTAAAGATTTCAGTAGATAAACTTAAAACATTTATTTATGAGATGACTTAATATAAATCGTTTTGACTGAAAACGAAGTAAGTAATTCGAAATACTTTACATTCGTTCGTTTATGCTTGCTACGCTATTTATTTTGAAATTAAAAATCAATTTGCTTCGACTTAATGGTAATATATGTATGTAATATTGAAATAAACATCCAAAATTAAATATAAGTATGTTTATCAAAATGGACAACGTCGTCGACTATATCGTTCTTACACTCCGAGAATGTTTTGTGTATTACTAAGAAGTCTTCAAAACACTTTGGAAATGCTGAGCGTTTACACAAACTTTTAATATATGTATACTCAGTACATACTCATAGAAAAAAATTAATTGTTAAAAATAAAAAATAAAATCAAGCCACATTTCGCGTTATCCGGCAAGCATTCAACGAATTCCTAAGTCTGCAATAATTAAGCTGATGCCGAATTGTGTCATGAACTTTGAGCTTACCTAAAACATTTGGATGGAAAACAAGAAAGCAGCATGACCGGCTGCCTATCTACAGAATCATTAAACAGGCAAGCAGCGGGTGACGATGTGGACGACGGTTAGGCTGTTTAAGTGAGTTGGTTGCACAAAAGACTTAAGGCAAGATGGCAAGGAGGCAGGTGATCAAGAATCAAGAGCATCGACGAGTTTAAATCCTGCTACTCCTATTACATGTTGTTAGTCCATGTTATTGCGTTTGTATTAACCGTTTCCTTGACTTTGCCATGTTTCAAGAGACACAAATGAAAATACGACAGACACGACAGCGCTGACATAGACGACATCAGTGGCACAATTTTCAAAGTCCTGTGCATGTAAGACAACAACAATCTGCTATGTAAATGTTGTTAGTAAAATTTGTTTACTTCTTTTGAAATCTTATGAAGTTTAAAATAACGTTTTTTAACTAGTGTAAGATGCACACCCTTGATAAAGTTACGAAAAAGTACAATTTATGCAAAACAAAGTTGACAAAGTTAAAATAATTCAAAACAATGTTGAGATTCATGTCGTCGTCTTCGTCGGCGACGACCCAAAAAAACTCGCAAACCCAAATTCGGGAATTTTGTGGGAGGTTGTCAAGCGCAAGAGCAAGAAAAGCAAGAAAAAAAGAAAAAATAGTTGCAAATTTGGAAATTGGAAAAATGACAGCGACAACATCATTGTTTAAAGCACGAGTTAAATGTCAGCCACATTGGGATTTATTTCGCCAAACTTAGTAAATTTAACGTTATTTTGTATTAAGCGTTGCAAGCCTTTGTATTAAACACAGACTATTTTTACTTAACACACAGTCAATAGTTAAGGTAACTATCGGCCATTTTAGAAGCATATTTATGACGCATACATACTAGTAATTTAGGAAACTTATACCTCTAACATACAAGAATGAAAATTCTTTTGTAAGATATTCAAATTATAACTAAGCATGGCCAAGATTAAAGAACGTCGAACTACAAATTGTAAACTAGGTATATTTGATATCAAATGTAATTGACATCCGTTTCATTTAAAAAATGGGTGACCATACCACCTTTACCGGTTTTGTTTAAGTTTGTATTTGATATAGTCATGAAAAAAATATGCAGTATATTAATCTTTAAATTTTCGATTAGTATTTTCTCCAAAAAGCGCAACACGTATTTCAGGCAATAGTTGTTGAGATATTAACTCTAACCGAGACTCGAGTGTATTCGGCACCTGTAAACCAAAAATTTGTGAGGTGCTCTATGATGATGCTCTCTATCAGCGCGTGTACTTACTTTAATGTGACCTTCTTGGGCATACAGTTCAACCCCACCTTTAGTATCTTCTGGCAGATACGTATCATCTAACACAATATCCAATTGGATATCGAGTTTATCTTCTGACTCCTTTTTGCAGTTTTCAAGAACATCTTTTACAAGTTTTTCATCATCTTCGCGACAGCGTACCAATACGTTGCTTTCCATTAGCTGAAATAAACCCTGAATAATAAGTTTCTCCAATATGTTTTTGTACGCCTTTGTATTTTTAGTTATATTTCCAAGTCGTTTTCGACACTCATTCAATACGGCAATGATTTGGTCCTCCCGCGCCTTAAGTAACTATGTGAACAAACGTGGATGTAAATCATAGAAAACATGTTTACTTGTATGTTAACTTACTCTAAGTCGGGCTTTATTTTGAGTATTTGCCAATTGAATACGTCGCTGCAATTCAACTTGTTCTTCTTTCTTATCGTATAAGTCAGTAATTTTTTGACGATTTTGCTGAATAAGCCGTCCTTTCTCAATACTAAATTCCTCTTCAGATTTGGCATCAATTTCTTCGATTTTTTCATTTGCTTCTTGTTCAATAAAGGCGATCATGTGTTTGATCTGGGTAAAATAAAAATAATTTGTTTCCAAATTTTTTTTTTTTTTAAATACTCAGCATAGTATATACCTGCCTTTGTGCATCTGCGTTGATACTTCCCATATTTTCGTTGCTATTGCCGTAACCAAAATATTACCAGGTAAATAAAATATAATAGATATAAAAATCAATTTTATGAATACATTTTTTTTTGTTTTATATGCCAATATTTATTTAGTTATAAAAGCCAACTTTGCTTTTAGTACAATAATCTTTAAAAGGTTTTGTTTCAACTTAAACAAATTAAGCGGAACATGTGCCAACAAAAGTAAAGCAACTTGTTGCAAAATTCTCTTGGTTGACGGTGAAAGCTACAAATAATAATAAGAGTATTAATTATTTAATTTTCTTTAGTTTATGATGGTGATAGACATGCCGATATCATCATTGTTGGCTTAATTAGTTTTGGTTTACTTATTGACCTAAAGAACTATATTATATGCACTTTTACTTTATCTCAAGTGAATACTAAATATGGCTGGTTTTCCTGGTTTTGAACGTAAAAAAATCTAAACAGAAAATGACGTGAGTTCCTTTGAAGCGCGTAACATGGGACTAAGTTGTAGGTCAAGTTGAGGTACACATCCGTTCATTGAGTGAGGCTGTTGCTTTGTCAGTTACTAACTTATTCAAGTTTATCTAAATTTGGTTCACAACAATAACAACTGTTTTTTGCTCATGCTAGTGGAAATATGCTGAGCCTTACTGCTAAATAATACTCTTCTCATTTAGTGAATCACGGATTTTCTATCAATTTTGGTAATTTTGTCAAAAGAGTCAATAGGGTGTTTGTAGTCTGTTGATCAGTACTAAAAAGCCTAGCCATGTTTGTCAAATTCCTTACTTACCAATTGTTGACCAAGAAGTCTCACACAAATGTGTAGAGAGTATTCGTGATTCGGCTTAGACGAAGTTCGTTTTGCTTTGTTTTCTATTTTTGTATTGTACATGTTGTTTGTGTTTTAGGTAGGCAGAAGTCATAAATTACTTATTCTACTAAACCTTTCTGGCATTTCATGAACATTAAAACTTTGTGCGCTAAGCGTCGATTTGTTTGAAACGTTAACTTCTCCTCAGAAAAAAATGCTTATACAAGAAGCGTGACCACAGCTTGGCGGTAACTAATCACGTTGAAAAATTACTTAGTTAAATAGGCTCACACCTTCAACTACTACTAACTGTTCATTTCTGCGTCGGCGTTGTCGGAAAGTTGTTTCTTCGCTAAAACTTTTTGACTGCAAGACTCAATTAGGATGTTTGGAAATGTTTCATTTTAATCTAAAGTCGAGTATCTGCTGAAATGCTTGACAGACATTTTCCGTTGCCTTTGTTTCTTTTGCTATTGTACACCAGAATATTTTTACCGTTTTTTCTAAGTTATGTTTGATATGTTTGTAGCGTTGTTCACTTTGGTCAGTTGGCCGTTCGGTCAACTGTGTAAAATAAGAGCCCGTTTTACAACTTCCCATCAAGATAACGTTTTCTACGTGGTTAAATGTCTTAATTTAGTTGCAATTTTGACAAGTTTAAGTCGGGTATGATGCATTATTATTATTATTGCAACCATCTGTCATTCAATAAATTTTGATGTTGCACACAATCATACACAATACAGATATGAAAAATATATAATATTTATTATATAATTATCTGTTAAAAATAAAATATAACAGTTGTGGCGCATTAGGTTCCAATTTTCATGGTCGTTTTTGATTTTACAAAAACACCTGTAAGGGAGCTATTTTCAGCTTTGCCGAAACTAACATACACTTGCAAGCATTTCCCCCATTATTCTTGTTCGAAATTCGTCATATAAAGTTCGGACAGACAGACACGGCTATATAAACTCGTCTCGTCGAGCTGATCAATAATATGTAAACTTTATATAATCCATTCAACATCATGCACATAAAGTTTTACTCTTCTAGACCAATGGTTCCAAAGAAACAACGTTGTTATACCCAGTACCTTATTCTACAAGAGTAAATAAGTTTTGTGCACATCGAAAATGGCCTGGTAGATACATCGATAAATATTGCTCAGATTCGTGGTCTTCTTGAATACTGAGTTTTGTATTGAAACATTAATAAATATTTGTTTCATTTGTTTGTTTCTGTAATAATCTACCGTAAGTTTAAATTAGACCCGATCTGACTGACACTCTAGTTCATTAACAATTTGTTTGCTTCGTTATGCTAAAGCCTTCAATTTACATGACAGTGTGATAATAGATTAAAGATAAATTCCTGCCTAAACCCAACGAAAGCAAGTCAGTTTATAACGTACGAAAACTGTCGAAATGCCAACAACTGTAGCTGTGTTGACACATGTTCTTTGCATATTCTGCGCAATTCAAAGAGTACCATCTTTCCAAGAATCATCAACGTGGAATAAGCTGCAACGGGCAAAAAGTGTTTTTATGCAAATTGTCAATAAACGAATTGTTGCGTTTACATGTTGGGATTGGTGGCACTCGTTGACATGTTTTCTTTTTCGATTTGAACTCTAGGGCAGTTTCGACATGCGTGTGGATCAATTACAAATATATATATAAACCAAATCAAAAGCGAGCTTTTAGATTATATCCATATACAGTACATTCCACAAAGTTATTGTTGTACTAATAAAAGTATATATTACAAATCGGAATAAAAGTTAATTTTCGAACGACCGCTTTTATTTTAGAAGATAAATCTTTCGCATCTGGATACTTTAATTCCATAAGAAGACCAAATATATATATACATATATGTATATGTATTATTTTTTCTTTTTATTTTGCCATATCGATGTTATATTAAAATAAACTTGAATCAGAAATCAATTCTGAAAACAATGTTTTCTCTGTTCACGTTCATTTGAAGATCGAGTTTCATTTTGGCCTCTATTACAGTACAATTTGTGTGACATCTATTGATATATAGAATTTGATTAAATAGGCATACATATGTGTTCCTTCTTTTGGTTGTAGCTCTAATAGTTGCCAATGACTTGCTGTACATATTTGCGTAAAGCATATCTAAACTCTACTTTTCTTAGATTGTACAAACCAAAGTAAATGACCACATAGACATGAGCATAAAAACCTCATTCAATTACATACACTTGAATTAAGCGAGGATAGCAGAAAAATCCACAAATAAAAACCAAAAAGCTACAACGTACTCTAATGACTTTAACAGCGCCTAAGAAGATAGTCAAATAAATCGTAAAAAAATACAATGCAAAAATTCACCATCTTGATAATTGCTAAACGACTTTTGAGCCAGCGCACACTCTACACAAATTTTAAGGGCCTCACATGTCGATTTTGAAGATTGCTAGTTCAGGTAGACCTATCGAAAAACCTATCCATCAGTTTCAGAACGTATTGTGAAAACATGCGATTAATTTGTCAGTAATTTTATTGAAAATTGAAAGACCGATCACGTATATGAAGCATATATTTTAAAATTGTAAGAATAAGAAGAGTCCTATTGTCTGTTGGCATATAGTCGATTTGTCTCTTAGTATGCGAAAGAATCATCTTTAAATTTACATACAGTATTATGTTTGGCATACTTAAAATTAAGGAAAAGAGGGAGAAACTCAAAGTCTGTTGTTTTTTTAAGGTGCATGACTATAAAACAACTGTTATATGGGTGGTAGTGTAGGGACACTACATATAGCCTACACATGGATTGACATATGGATACGTGAAGAGCAATAAAAATCCGACAAGGCCGAACTTAGCTTCTTAGTTGCGTGTTTTTATTTTTTTTTTTTTTTTGTTCTGGTTTTTTTTTCAGTTCGAGTTGTCGATGTTACACTCCTTGTTATTGTTGTTCTCCGCTACTGGTGGGTGGGTGCGAACACGTACGCCTTTCATTGCCTTCGGTGAACCACAAACGTTGGGCTGTGTCGTCTTTTGCTTGGCAAGTACTCTTATCTTTTGTTTTGCTGTTTGTCGAAACGTTCTTGAGCGCTGTTGACAATATGGTCTACTGTACGTGCCTTCTCCAATTTCCTTAAGTTGCACCAAGTCGTGATCGTGATCGAATTGTAATGCAAATGAATCTATGTCATTCGAAATGTTTAAGTTCGCATGTACTGATAGCTGTGAGTCAACATTGCATAAACGAAACGAAAGTTCTAAGCAGACAATGAACGTATTTTCTAGACACTAACTCTCCTATATTTGCCTTCAAACAACTTCTGTTTATATTAAATTTTAAGCAGTTAACATTTAGATAACACATACACGCTGTTTCAAAAGATTATTTTTTTTTTGCTTTTGTATAAAAGTATGTAACACATAAAACAGTTAGTATAATTTTTGTTAAAGGGAACAGCCTAACAAAAAAAAAAAAACAATTAACTATTGATATACAGAGTATTATAAAATTTCTCCAACATTTACTAATTTCTACTGGTAAAGTCAGTAATTATATAGTGAGGGTATAAATAGGCGATAATTCTTAATCTATAAAAGATAGGAATCTCAAATCTTGAATGTAGGTTCAGTAAACATACCCCTGAGAACTACACATCACCCCTCATTGTATCCGGTCACAGACCTAAAATTGAAATTAATTAAATTGATTTTTAATTAATTAAATTTAATAAATTAATTTAAACACGTACATATGTTCAGATTTTCTTGTAACTATACCGCCATAATTAGTGTGAGGGTTGACATTGTGATTTTTAAAATCAATAAATCGTATTCTTAATAAATAGTCATTAAATGCTGTAAATAAATAGTTCTTAGGACAAAAATATGTCACTAAACAAAACCCATACGAAAATAAGAACACAACATAATCAATTGCTAGAGTACTGCATTTTATTTATTCGGCCACCCCTTTATCATAGTTGGTATAACTACAGACCTCGTCCTTCCTTCCTTCTTTAAATGGACAGTATGAAATATACAAATTTATTTCGATTTTTGATGTGGGACCTCCTCACATTCCCCAGTGCATGCAGGGTATTATGTTTACGAGTATACTCGATTACTCCGTTCTTACTTGTATTGTTATGTTTTTGCATAGCTGAACTTTTCTCATTTCACTCTCTTTTTGATTTAACCAACTCACCATTAATCAAAGCCAACAATTTCACAGTCACAAATCACTTGTTATTGTCGTTCGCCTATTGGTTGCCACTGGTAATTTGCTAAGCAAAAAAAAAAAAAAAAAACAATAAGAATGCTATTTTCGGCCTTGCTGAAGATTATGTACTCTTCACGCCCATTTTGTGCCACGCTCATTGCTATAAGTAGGTGTCATTCCCATTTTTTTTTATCAAAACAGTTCTTATGTATGAAGTTCTTATAAGTATGAAGTTTCAAGTCAATTGATTAAAAAACAAAAAGTTTTCCTTGCAACCACTTAAATTTACTTCTCTTCCTCTTCTTCATTTTGTATTACAGGTACCAGATCCAGTAAATTTTGTTCATTTTTCTTCTTCGTCTCGGACCGGCTTCAGTGGTCCGATCATTCCGATCAAGATCAATGATTTGACTGCAAGCCAAAGAAGATTCTCAACAAAATTTTAGGTCGATGGCTCCAAAACTGACGGAAAACAGACGGACGGTCATGGTTCAATCAACTTCCCTTGTCCTCCTGATCAAGAGTTTATATACTTTATGTGATCGGATATGTACCCTACTGGGTGTAGCAAACTTCTGGACAAAGTTATAATACTATTCACTGCGTGAAGAGTATAAAAAGAAAGGAAAAACAATAAAATAAAAGCCATCAAACAAGAGCTCTGTATTCGAGTAAGCTTGACAACATAACACCCTTCACTGAACGAAACATTGAACAATCGATTTTAGTGTCTTTGAGCTGTGACAATAGAAATGCGAAAACCGCTGGACAATACGAGTCTACAGTCCGAAATTTGAATGATGTGGTTGTTGTTGTCTCCTAGAACTATTGGTTATGACAAACGTTCTGAAGTCCTTCTCTCTTCATGCGTAAATTAAAAGTATTTATTTGATCTGAATCAAACTTAACATACCCAGTGTGTGCAGGGTACAAAATGGGTTAAAATTGTGCTTGGTTTACTTTACTTTGACAGATTCTTCTTGATTTCCGGAAATGAACGCTATTTGTTTTTATTAAAATTTTCATTTACATTTTTATTGTCGTAATTGTATTAAAATTTTAGGGTTTATTTTTTGTTCTGCTGTTCCCTGCCTTTTGCAGTTGCTTATGATCGCAATAAATTTTTAACCTTTCTTTTATTAATTGTATCTCTGTTTGGCAGAATTCGGCGCACTTTCTCCATTGAAGCAGAAAAAATATTTTGTTTTGTAAATTTGTATAAGTTGATACTTTTTATTTATCTTATCTCATTATGAATATCATAAATGTATGTATTCCAATAGAAGTGTTAAATGCTAAAAATTATTTTTAATTCACAATTTTTATATAAATAACGTTGACCATTTGAATACGGAGTCAATTGGTCTAAATGTTTTTATTGGCACCTCAATTTTGGTGAAATTTTTGCATACACAATTTTTGGCTAAGCCCTGGAAGAATATTTCCTGTTAATTTTTTCGATATATTAAAACTATGGAAGGAGTTTCCATTGAAATATACAGACGGACAAACGAATATGGCTATGAACAAATATAAACATTTTAAATATATATGTAAGTACGTTATGTGCGTGTATTATTGTAAGAGTATGAAAACTGTAGTAAAAAATTGTAATTTTAGAGTATTGTTATGTATGTCTTATGCAATAGCTAAATCAATATCTTTCTTTGTACTATATATTTCAATATTTGCATATTAGAAGAAGAATAAGAAGTTGGACTGCATGGTCAGGCTATAAAGGTCTAAAAACTTCTTTGATAAAAGAAAGTTGCATATTTTTGATAAAGATTCTGATAAGCTATTTCAATTAAGAGGCAATTAAGAACAATGTTGCTTAATATGATTGAAAAATAAACGTTCGCTTGGCCATAAATTACAAATTTTGTATTTCGAAAAGTAAAAAGAACTTTAGTGATTAACTGCGAAGAATTGCTTACAAATTTCATTTGCAGTTACCCAAAAGTTGAGAAAATGCATTCTACAATCGAAAGAATTTCTTGTGAATTGAAGATAAAGTCCATGCTTAAATAAAAGATTCAAATCTTTTAGATGAGAAATGAAATCTGAAGGCGGCTTCAAAAAAACTCACCGCTAAAATATCAATATTGTTTATGTGTGTATATTTTTTTTTTTTGTGTGTAAGAGCAGATCAAACGAAGCGATAATTATTTAAGATTGCAGTAATTTTTTTATTTCTCCCTAAGGGGAAGCTGGAAGCCCTTTGGCAGTGAAATGCGCATAGCGGATTTTGCTACGCACTGCACAACATACCATAAGATTTAATTTATGACTTCTGAAATTAAAACACAACACAAGAAACGAAGACTGCCTTGTGCTGACCCAAATTCAGAGTCTTATATATGAGCATCTCTTAAATTGTAAATCTTATGATAAATGAAACAACTTTATGCTTTTGGCACAAGTCAGAAGACTTATTACCACAAATAATCCAAATATTCCGAGAAACATAAAGTTGATGTTGTGGATTATATAGTTAAATGTCTCCTCCAATGTGTTTTATTCTGTATTTCAAAGTAATAATACTTTCATTCATTACTCAAACATCATAAAATAATATATATTCACTCATTCTTTGCTTTTATTAAGTATAATTGACAAAACGGCAAATGATCAAAATGTTTAGCCCAGTTAACGCATTTTAAAAAAAGAAAGAGATAGACAAAATAAGTCGAAGTGTCACTAAAAAGTAAATGTCAAATTTAAAGAGTAAAGCCGCAAACGAATTTTGAAATGAAAAAAAAATTACAAAGATTTCTTCGTTCACCATCATAATCATAAAAAAGACAGTTTGGTTACCGAAGCAAAAAAAAAAAAAAAAAAAAAAACGAAACAAAGAACCGAGAAAAGAATGTCGCAAAAGAATTCTAACTACGGTGAAAGTCGTTGCTATTGACAAGAAATACTGTTCGTAATTATGAATCTTATATGTATATATGTATTATTGTGGTTGGATTGTGTTATGGTTGGATCTTACCCATTTTCTCCTATGAAAAGTTCGACTACCTGTCAAATCGAAGAACTAACTTATAATTTCTCAATGTTGTTTTTTTAATACTAAATTATCTGTGGTACTTTGTAAAACTTTGTAAATAAGAGGCAAGTTACTCGAGAGCATCTGAATGCTACATTGTCGAAATCATTACGATATTTATTTTAAAAATCATTATATATAGTGGTCGACATACTAAATTATATAATCGTGCAATCAGATTTTGAGAAAATTATGTTGAAACAAAATGAGAAAATAAGAGAATTCGCTTATACTTATTACGTTTGTTTCGATTATGATCGATTTCCTGGGTCACAGCGTATGAACCACAGAAAACAAGAAAAGGCTAAAAAGTGAATAACTTCTTAGCACCGAAGTAACCGCGGATTCCGTAAAGCAAAGCAAAATATCATTCTGCACATATCGCAAAATTTCTATAGATACATCAATTCTTTTGCCTGCTCTTTTAATTTTTTTGAGGTGAATGCACCAACAGCAAATTGATTTTTTGATGCGTTATGAAATTAATTTTGCTAATATCATGATTAATTTCAATATGCAATTGCATTATACGGTTGCAAGTCTAATTAACTAACAGACAAATGAATGCACACGTATATGTATAATTGAACTGACTGACGATTAGATAAGCCTGAATCGATTTTTACTTTCGTGGGGATAATTCATATATAAAATTCGTCTACACTTCTATGATGTACGACAATCATAGACATTATAAACATAAAATGACCATCTCACAAAAAAATTGAAGGGTATAAAAATGCGCCAAACTGTACAGAAACAAAACAGAGAAAGATTCGCTTACAATGACCAAAACACAAAACAGTCACTATGATGGTACTGCTAAGCACTTCAAAGCATGCCGCAGTTCACTTGCGATGACAGATGAGCGCTTGTCAGTGTAAGGTAGGTAGTTGACACCATAGACCTGAGTAGTGAGAAAGACAGAGTGGAGAAAAAGAAAGATGAAAGCCCTACGACGTGCGTTCTATGCAAATAAAAACAAACAAAAAAAAAAAAAAATAATAATTTGCATATTACATGCATTGATGGTCACGAAATTGTCAGTGGTATCATGATGTTGCAGCTGAAGCTGACGACGATGGTTGGTTATGAAATAAGCAGCTTTTGACTTGGTTCGGTATCATATAATGTTTGTATTCATACACCTTCTTAAGTATTTTCTTTTTGTTTTTGTATATTTCAACCTGTCAATTTGTACGATAAATACAACTAGTTGCGATCAGTTAGGCCAACGCCTAACTAAAATATTAAATATTATATCCTTTGAGGTATGACATTTTAAAAAAGTTTATGATAGTGGCCCAACCACATGGTACAAATTCCATCAAAGTTAATGTTGTGATAACCCACACAGACAGATTTTTTTTGTCGTCCTGATAACGAATATTTGTATATACTTTCTAGAGTGTTACTCTAGAATTAGTCTTACTCTAAAATCAAATAAGATACACTTACTAGAATTGATATGTACACTATTAGGGTACGGAGAAACCCCAATCTTAGTCAATTTTAGCGTTAAGGATTCGTATCTATTGAAAGAAAAAAATAGGATTAAATTGATTATTGAATTATTTATGGCAATAATGTGATTTGCACCAAGATGTAAATGGAATTGTTAAAATTTGAGATCCTGCTCATACCGCCGTATTTGTTGGATGTTGCTCTTTGTGATTATCACTTGCGATGATTTCTGGTCCACAATCTTCAATTCACTAAAAACAGTCAAAATTACGCTTACATGCAAAAATGTTAAACTATTTATTGCAAAAGTTATGCGGCAAGTGAAAAGTCTTAAACCATATATCCATACCGCGCCAAGTATTTTGTTATGCCTTGATACTTGTTGAATTATTTTCCAGTGTCCGGTCAGCACCAAAAAGAAGAAAATATTTTTGGGTCAACAATGTTTTTGCGATCAGTATGTTCAACTTTGCTTGCTGCTACTTTCTTAATCGTTACAAGCAATGTCAGAGCTACATACGATGACATGCGACTGATGGAACTGCTGCTGGAATGGATCAAGTTTGCGTGCTGTGGTTCTTACTAAGCTAACCATTCAATTTATATATTTTTCTTTTATTCTGACGATGTTAATGCTAAAGTGTTGATACCATGCACATAGTCTGTCAGGGTATATTTAGTTTGTTTGAGACCAAAATATTATAACGGATAAGAAGTATGATGTTTGTCGAAACGAAACAACGTCCCAGATCTTAATATAATAATTGTATAATACTTGAAAATGATCATGAAAAGTTAGTTGTGCATCTATTTAGAGACAAAGGAACGATGTTTCTGGTAACACGTCTGAGAATACAAATTTAGGAGATTATTGCCTAACAAATCAACAAGAGTATAAAAGTTTCTACAATTCAAACTTATTCAGATTTAATTATGACTTTGATGTCGTTTATACTAGCAGTATATTAGGAATTCGGAAAATTTTGAGTTTGAGTATCACTCCACTGATTAATTCAATGTCATAATTGTTGCATGTACTATTTCAAAACAGCCGCATTGGACGTCGTTCATTCGTTGTTACCATGTTGGCCAAGTCTTGTCGTAGGTGTATGTATACTTCAATATTTTGCAGGAACTTGTTCTAAGACTTTGATTTGGACGTAGTCTTTGCATGTGCATGTTATGAAACCATTTTTGTACGTTTTAATAGCACATTCAGCCGCGGAATCTATGATCAGTTGCATTGAGCGCTTTAGTTGCGATTTTATTCTTGTGGACAATAAATTTTGATGGTACATTGTTTTTGTGAATTGTAAACGCTTCAAAACAAGCGTTGCGGCGGAGAACATTAACAATGCTTGAAAGTTAGTAGCAACGTCATGTGTAACCGTTCAATGAAAAGTGCCAAACATTGACTTCCGCATTTGGACAAAGTTGGTTTTATTTCTTCGTGGGTGGGCATTGGTTGGATGTACTGGCTTTTTATTATAGTCTTTATGTTGGTGCTTCTTTAAAACTAAACGTACACTAATGCGGATGATGACGATGACGCTGAATTTTCACTACTTATGTAATTTTCATTATGCTTTCAGTGTAATTATTAGTACACGTGCTTTATGTTTATGAATATAAAACATTATGTGAATATATGTTTGTTATTCATTGCCTCAATACTTTGAAATAGGCTTTCGGTGAAGATGACTTTCTTTGTACAGAATAGTTAACTACTCCGATGACGCAGCAGTAAAGGTGCATCACACTCTTCTTCCATTGGCATCTTTCTTCTTCAGCTCTAAGAAAGACGTGTAATAGAGAAAAAGTAAACGTCTTGTTAGCAATATCTCAACTGACAACTGGTTATGACGTCGCGAAATTGCAACAAGTCACACAAACTTCCGGAAAGCATTGTTGTATCAGTAAAATAGTGTATTTTGATATATGCGCAAAAGAATTTTTTTTATCGGGCGTATCCTTTGTGTCAAGTACACAGTGATATAATAATTCTATGCATGGTTGGTGTTTTGTTTGTGTATAATTTAAGATGCCACAAGTAGCGAATAAGTAAGAGTAGCGCAACGATTGCAAATTTATGAATTGACGTTATATTTAAACTAGTAAGGTATAGTCTAGTATACTCGACACTGAACACACTTTAAGAACAAATCTACAAGAAATATATGGTATATTTGGCATTGTCCAAAATTTTAAGAAAATTGGCCAAAAAATTAAGAATATATTAAAAAGTTTAGTTTTATGGTACAAAGTGCGTGGAGGGTATAATGATAAAAGAAATGCAAGGAGAAATACACGTTACATCTCTGGAACTAATTGGTCTAGACGAGTAACAATTGGTATCTCTAGCAGTCATTATAAATTAAAACTGCAGGGTATGTCGAAGGCGAGCACTCTCGAATGCAGTACCTGACTGGTTCTCTTTTTTTCGTATGGGAGCTACCAGTTGCAGTCTATACTTTGTCTCCTTCGACCTGATATAAGATTAAGGACAAATTTATAATACTATTCAACGATACAAAAATATGTATTTATACCATATGTATAAAATTAATTAAATTCGGCATCAAATCAATTTTTTTCGATTAAATTTTCCTAAATGAGCTCAAAACCTTTTCATTGTTTAAGCTCATTTAGTCCAAAACATGTGAAAGTTAATACTAAACCTCCCTCCCTACTGCAAATATAATCTTTTTTATGCGATGATTGTTGATTATACAACAACTTGCTAATTTTCTAATTTAATTTTCCATACTTAGCTGATCGAATATGTCGTAAGCAGGAGTACGCTAGCACAATAGGGGAGCCAATACGGAGAAACATACTGTTTTGACTTAGCAATTAAGTATAATTTACTTGGCCATTTTCTCCTTTTTCTTTAGTTATGAGTCTAAGATAGGTTCTAACTTCGAAGTACCACATAATTACACAAATCTACACAAAGAGGGAGTCTTCAGTTTGTAACTGTTTTTTTTTTTTTACATTGTGCAGGGTGTCAATAATGGCCTGGACTTTTTTTTAGACTATCCAATAATTTTTTTTAACAAGGTTGAACCAAACAGTTAAAATTTAATTAACTCAATTAAAATGTTACCTAGCTAAGTTGGATATGCCAAAAAAGGAGGTTTACTTACTGTTTAATGTAGTTTTATTTGTAAGAGACAGCTTAGTTAAACTTTGTTTTCGACGGGCATTGCTTCGACAGTTGCAGAATGTCTTCTAGATCGACTCAGTCAGTAGTATCCAACAAATTTGTTCGTTTTGTAGCCAAAGTTTGTAACTGAAATTGCTACCTTTAAAAAAAGTTTCGTTAACGGCGAAGTTGCATGATACTATCGGTGCAAAGAAAGAAACAAAAATGAATTAAAGAAGAATAAGAAAAAAATAAATAAATAAATAAAAACCATGCTTCTACAATAGAGATACAATTCCATTAGGCGATTTCACCACGACTGTCTTTCGCAATTTCAAAGGTTCATTCATGGTGAAGTAAAAGAAGACAGACTCGCGTACACTCGCTAAATAGTGTTAAAAATGCTAGAATTTGGCGTTTACCCAGTGCAACTATAATTTCAATGCTTATCTAGGATCTTTTGTTGTTTTAGTTTTTGTAGCTGTTCTTTACATTTGCTAGCAATAACGCCTAGAATGCGCTTCGAATGAGGTGTGCAAAATCATGGATTCAAGTCGCTGCGGTCGCAATGCTCAGTTTAGCGGTACATTTATTTATTTTTTTTTTTTTATTTTATACTACTGTTAAGCCGAAAATTTGCATTTGACATGGTTGCCCGCAAATGAGCTCTACATTTGTAGAAGTGTAAGAAGAAGTTATATAAATTCTTCTCTTTTCTTAAAATTACTGACTGAAAGAAATGGCGCAAGCTACCATTCATTTGTAACAGTGAATTTGAGTTTTTAAATGAATACGATAAATTAATGTGTATAGCTTAAAATGAGTTAAAACTAATTTTATTTCAATTATTCTGAACTTAACATATTGTGTTTTTTAATACCTAAAAAAATATTAACGAATAGGAATTTCATTAAATACAATAAAAAATAAAAAATCAGGTAAGGGAAGCGTTTAAGTAAGTACAACTGGTTTATCCCATTTTTCGATACTTTTAAAAATTTTAGTTTCGTTAGTTCTTGAGTTATACAATTATCTGATTATGACTATATGTGGACGTTCAATTTGATATGAAATCATATTCTTCTCTAAGAATAGGAAATCAAAATACAAATTTTCTAGATGTGATCTATCGTCTATTTATTTTTCAGGTTCAACATAAGTATGCTTTCCCTACCTAAAGAAGCAACTAAACTATTGTAACTTAGTCACTAGTCAGCAAAGAAGAAGACCAGCGAATAAACTTAATATTATTGAGCAAGAAAATCATAATCCAAGGATTTCCCCTTGATAGTTTTCGAGACTGATACACTCACACAGACAATGTGATTTCACACTGATCAAAAACATAGTTGGGTACAGTTAGGTCTGCCAAGCCACTTTTTTGCTTTTGCATGCACAAAACTAATATAACCATAGTACATATACATAAGGTGCAGGAAATAAGAAAAATTTAATACAATGTCAGAACATTTCAATTATTTTTTAAGAAAAGTCACAAGTTCGATTTCGAAAGGCGGATCATGGTCAACCACAACTTAATCTAAAATTGTGACTAGTATAAGCGAAAGAATACGTCTGTTATTTTGAAAGCAGAGAAGATAGTTGTTAGCTGCCAATTATAAAAAAATAATTTAAAAGCAAAGTTTCGTTACCTTGGAATTCACCTTCTATGCTAGAACTTACTTACAGAATGCACCCAAAATAAAAACGCACGTAAGTTCTTTCAGTTGTTGCTATTGTTGTGGTTGTTGCATTGTGTGTTTGAACGAAACATGGTAAATCGAAGTTAAACGAAAAGAGCCGCATTGGTTTGCGTGTGACCAAAACCTCCAATTACCTAACATCAAAAAGAAGTATATTTTGTTTTCAGCTCAATTTTTAGCTCATTGGCTCTGTTTGCAACTAAGTAAGTGTATCTTAAAGAAAGTGTGTGTGCGTGACGAGCTCGATAGTTTGGTATTCTGCCGCTGTGCCATGTACTGTGTGCTTTTGCTGTAAATCTGCTGTAAACTTTAATCTAGCAACACAGAGTATATATAACTATCCTAATCAATAAGCACAGTAAGTTCATTCATTGAATCCCCTTGCCCCTATTAAGGAGAATATGTGGGGAGTTATCTTTAGTAGAAACCAAGAAAACCGCTGTCTTCTGCCTTCCAAATATTAAATACTTTTCACGCTCTATTTGTGCCACGCCCATTTTTTTGTTGGAATTTTATTTGTCTTTATCTAAATAGTCTGCATAACAATTTTCATTGTTATATTTCATTGGGTTCCAGAGATATGGAAATAGATACTTAGATTTTTACTTAAGTGGGACATCTATTTTTTTCCGGAAATCGACCATTATTTTAAAATTATATTTGTATAAAAAAGATACACAAAATTTCAAAATAATAATCTTATATTGCCCATTTAGACTGTCGCTGGGATCTGATGGTAACAATAAATACGTGCAGAATACGGTATTGCAAAAAATTAGCTTGCAATTGACATCCGCGGCACGTAATGATAAATTATTCTGCTATGTCTAAGTTGAAACAAGTCGTTGTAAGCGACAACTTTCCATGAATTTGTAAGTTCTAATTGCCATTGAAAATAACTACACTTTATATGCGATGTGTTTGGTTTGCTTTGAAATGTTGGTCACTAGAAATAATATGAAAACTTTCTACGTATTTGAAACAAAATATCAAAAAAAAATGTATATATTATTTAAAGAAATTGCAATAAATACTTTAAGTTACAATTTCGTGCATTTGCCCTAAATATACTCTTGCAAAAAGAGTATATTAACTTTGTCATGAAGTTTACAACTCAGATAATGACACATCTCCTACTATGTAAAATATATACACATACATATATTCTTGAATAGCATGACGAGACGAGTTATTATAGCTACATCTGTCTGTCTGTTTCAGGGCAAACTCCTCCCAGAGGATTAAAGATATAAAAAAAAAATTAAACTAACAAATTCTTCGTACATAAATGTATGTTCATGCATCGTTTATCTCAGAATCATTTTGATCGGATCATTTCAGCATTATGCTACATCGAGACAATGCATAAATTGGCCGTACTGCTACCTGTAAGAGAGCGGTAAAAGATTTGGGTCAGATAAACAGTCATACTTTAAAGATTTTGTGAAAAGACCTTGAAGTACAAAATTAGGAAAACAGTGGACTCAGTGCATAATTCTTAAAGAAAACTATGTTGAACAATAATACGCTTATATGCCGAAAAAATTTCCTTATTGAAAAATTGGCTAACTTATTAAACCAGCCTACTGGGCTTCAAAATATTTAATTGTCTTATTTGGAAAATGCCATTTCACATACTCAATATTTCCGTATACAAATAGTACATATTAATGTTACTTTTTTGTCAGATAGTAACAGAAAATGATCAACTTACATACCAAAGGGTAAATAATAAACGCAATGTACAATAGTTGAGAAAATGCACACATACATATGTCACACTTTGACAAGGTAAAGAAATGTGTCAATAATTAATTGAAAATCAGTATAACACGTTTCCCATTTAATACAATTTAGACTGCCTTCTGCTGATATTGCTGTCAGTGTTCGCTATTGCGATTAATTAAGATCTCACAGTGTAAATGGTCGCTATTTTAACGTTAGCAGCAGAAAAAAGAAATAAAACTCGAGTATACATACAGTATACACATTGGGGTGATTCAGAAAAACACAATTTTTTCTATCAGGCTGATTTGTGTTATGGTAATGCGTGATGCGGATTATGTAAAGATTAATATTGAAATCTCGAATTTTCAATGGCGTATCTTCACACCAAAATACAACTTTTAAGCTTGTCAGTAAAAAAAGAAAACAAATACAATTTATTTATTTTGAATCACCCTAATACACATATGTATGAGTACTCGAGTAAACAAAGAACAGGCTCATCGTAAGAAACCATAGGCATTGCCTCTGAATTTGACGTTGGCTTTGATCATGCCTTCGAAATCATTGTCCCATTACTGACAGTTTCATTAGCATGGTCTAATCATTGCTAAGGAACTTGGTCAGACTCTGTTTTAGTAACAGTTTCGATGCAGGCGCTAACAACGCTTGAAGTAATCGACGTCATGTAATCAATTTGGCCTCTTTCTCCCTCGTACTAACAAATGAACGCCGTTAGCTGTTTCAAGTTTAATCTTTTTTTATTAGAAGATATTTTCTGTCCATGTACGTTGTAAAGTGTGTGTCGTGTGGCGATGTTTGGATCTCATTCAATTTTTTTTTTTTTTTTTGAATTTCGGCTCGATAGGCATCTCTTAATTTTATTTATTTATTTATATTTTAACTTATTTTTGTGTGTTTTGTGCCCACGTCTTTGCAAAAAGTGCAACTAAGCATCAATTAGCCCATTTCCCATGCTATTAGTAGTTATGTCTTGGGGCCATGTCATCAAATATTGTGTGCTGATGTTTTTACTGCAGCTGATACTGCTTGGTGGTCGCAGCTTTGCCATTTGGCATCAATTGTGAGTACAGCAAATGGAAACCAAAAGTGTACAATTTGTGTCATTAGGGGTTATTCTTCTTTGAAGCACAGAAGTGAAATTTATTGTGGTTGTTACTTTAATAATTTATGAAATCATTACAAAAAGGTAGTTTCATTTATCTCATGTTACTTGTTGCTAGTTACATGGTCAAAATACTTAACATACTATAAGATAGTTTGATCAAGTGCACTGTGACCAAATATCATATCAGTTTTCATGAAATAATTTATTTGGTTAGATGTCGACTTTAACTTCAAAACGTCGCCATAAATATATTTTCTTGAAGATGACAGTTTGCTTAAGTTTGAATTTCATTACACAATCTATGTTTCTAATGCACATAAATTCATTCTTTAGGAAATTTGATGAATGTTGGTTGCAGTTGAATATGTTTCATGCATGCCATGCTTAAGACAAGTTCCAAATCAAGATGCATCAAGACTACTAGCTCATGACACACTTTTGACTGCTCAAGGTCTTCTCCATGACAGCAGGAATAGCAGTAGCAACAAAACCAACAAAAAAGCGAATTCCACACATGCAATACAATGACAATCTCAAATGAAAATATATAGACTAAGCTATTTTTCGTCACGATTTTGACCAAGTTTCAGCAAACTGCCACTTGTTAGTTCGACTTTTTGCCGAGCTTCGAAACAAAGTCGATAGAAGCTTCATCTTCTTTGTCTTGATTATGTTGCAGATGATTTACGTGTCAATGTAACCATTAATTTATTGTGCGACAGCCGCAAAACAAAGAAAGTGGCGTCCTGCAATGCTGTAAGAAATAAATAACCCACTTTTGACAGCAAGCAAGTCGCTTAAGTCTTTTGTTTTAACATTAAGGTTTACATAAATGATTTGTTTTGGCATTCAATTCCTCTTTTAATTTATTAAATATGGATCAAATATGCATTGTCTTTTAAGCTTAATCACACAAATTAATTGGGTTTTGACGCTCAACGAGTTACAACCAAGTGAAACTAAACTAAACGATTTAAATCGTGTGCGTGTATGAATCCGTCTTTTTAATGTACTACCTAAACCGACAAGTAAATGAGTTTGACCTAAAAATTCTGTGATAGCGCATTTGATCATTCGAATGTGTATAAATAGCATAGCCTGTGGGGAGTGACACTTACAGGCAGAATTCTTATTTTGTTTTTGCAATTTCGTCAATGATAAATGATGCATTACACGCACTTGCTGTGATTATATACATTACCGCTTGTTAAAACTGTGTCAATGCTTGATTTTGAACTTTGTCTGAGACAAGAGCAACAGTGAGCCGTATTTTTTCTTTATGCTGATAAACTAATAATTAAATTTTAAATTCGGGAAGTAGTTCATTAAATACTTTGAACAGAACTTTTACTTTGCTAAACTAATTACTTGTAAGAAGATTAATGGTGGCCAAACGAATTTTTTGCTATTTTAAAAAGTTGCGGTTTTTTGTTAAAGCATTTTGGTTTCAAGTTAATTATAGCACAGCATTTTTTTTATACAATTAACCATGATTTATCATGAATGATTTAGTTATTTATTTATTTCATATGACAAACTACTGTCAACTTAGGGCTTATTAATTAAATAATTCATAATATACTAAAAAACAAAAAGTGAATAAAACCTAGTAAAAACCTCTGAGGAGAATGCTCGAATTTCAAATATCTACTAACACATACATTTTTTATCCATGCGATGTATTTTCGATGTGTACAAAACTAATCCACTCTAATGTCATAAGGTACACGGGTAAAAAATTAGTGTGGATTTACTGACATCATGTCTGTGAGCTCAATGTTTTCAGATATCAGATGCGTCGATTCATATGCAAAACTAAAAAATTTGACTTAATAGAATGACTCAGCACATTTAATAGTATTTTGATGTGTGAGCGACATCACTAATGTATCGCTTTGCGAACATGCGTCAAAAATAGCACGAAGCAGAATCAACATTATAAAGCTAGCGGTGACTTTTAATTTCTTTTGACTCGAAATTTCTCTTTCTGGTTCATAAAGTGAAAACATAAAACGTTCTAGTTGTAAGTGCTTTAATATGATTATGTTTTTCACTTTCAAGGTTATTCCATAGACCTTTTCATTCAGGTTGTAAGTTCTTTCAGCGAAAGCGAATGTTTTAGCACTTAACGAGAATAGCGCTAATAACACGTTTAAATACTCAACACGAATATTTACATACATATTATTCCATTTTAAAGCAAGGCTTCAAAGCGTACCTTGCGACAAAAAACTTCTTAATAAAAACTAATAATTAACTGTGAAAATGAAACTAAACTTTTTTTAACACAACAGAGGCAAATTAACTGAATAGGTTATTAAATCGTTTAAAACTACTTAACTCATAGAAAAAAAATAAATAAATTATTGATGAGTGTTGAAATTTAAAAATGATAAAAATACATTAAGAATCCACAAATAGAAACTCAGTGGCAACTTGTTGTCACAACATGTTAAGTAAAAGATGAGTTTGACCACTTTACAAATCGTTTGTTTCCTCTAAGAAGATGCGGTGTTACAGCATTGAGTTTTATGTTAATGGGAAGCAATAACGGGTTTTAACCAAATCTTTTTTAAGATTAGATTTGGCCACGCTATCAAACAAAAAGTATGTGTGGCCAAAAAAAAAAAAAAAATTATCATATAACATGCCATAAATGCATAAACCACAATTTGTATCTTTCACTTTGCTGGCAACAATAACCAAAAGAAATCAATACGAAACTGTATATGGGATTAAAACTAACAATGAACGCATAATTACATTTCCAGGTCATAACTTGACATGGTCATCATTAAAGGGTAACAAGCTGCTGGTCCAAATTACAAAATGCAGTTGCTTAAATACGTTCAATGAAAGTCATGTGCATTTCACTTTCGGTCATTTTTATTGTAATAAAATTGAACAAATGTTTCTTTTCTCATTGGTAATGGTTTGAACCATGCAGGTTGTTGGGTGCTGACATGAGTTAATGAGTTGACCGAGCGTTTCTATCAAAATATAAATACAAACTAAGTACTTGGCTTCATATGCAGCCGCCGACCTACAGCTAAAAAAATTGTGTTTGGATACAGTTGCATTGTGAATGACTTTCAGTTATGGTTCATTCAAATTTTATTTTATTTTTTTCATAGTAAAACCCATTAAATTCACACAATCGACACCAACAATGAATCATGATTTGATGTCAATTATCAGATTTCTTTAAGAAAATGCGACGCATTTACCATTGTAAGTTCAACAAAACATTTTTTTTTTGTTTAGCATTTGAATTATACCAATTACTTTGAACATATAAAATTTTTATTAGCTATGCATTCACTGCAATAAGTTTTTATTGAGTTTAAGCGCACTTTATTTTATTTATAAAGATTTTGTCTATATTAATCCATTGATTCAACTATCTAGATGAAATTATGCATTTTACTTTTTTTTTTGTTTTTCGAATAAAAACTCATGATTATTAAAGATTCTCGACATAAGATTAAAATGAAAAAAAAAAGATTAAAATTAACATTATTATAACAAAGTGACTGCAAAGCACGATGTCCGATATTCATGTGGTGGTTTACAGCGTAGTCAGTTACTATGCTGACATACTTAACAAGACTCAGTTGTGACTTACAAAGATTAATACCAATTTAGCCACTAACAAGAGCTCGGCAATACTCGTTGATTATTTTAAATAATGTCCTGCTCACATAATGGTAGATGCCAAGCCACAAATCTATAAAAAAAAAAAATTAAATCATTCCACGTATTTAATTTTAAAATTCTATAAAAACGAAGCAAATGCTCCCCCAATTACAACTCAATTACAACACAAATATAATTTTTGTTATCTATGGTCACAGAAAACAATCAATCGTAACTCTCACGAGCCCGCTCCGCATTTGAGTTTAAAATGACAGCTTCGGACAAAATAAGCAGTTAATCCGCTAAAAGAAAGTGCTTTGTTTGCAATTTATCTTTACAGCAAATGCCATGATAATCAAAGACTTACTAAATATGAATACAACATATTTAAGTTAATCTCATTATTATTACTAAATAATATGAATGATATGAAAATGTTAACACATAAAAAGATGTATAGCAGGCAACAATAGGCTTGGTAGACCCACAGTGTATATATATGGTACATACATATATTCATGAAACTCATCGAAAGAAACGTTGATTTAGTCAAGCTCGTCTGTAAACGCGACGATCTCAGAAGCTATAAGAGATAAATTTATTCAGATTTAAATTCTTCTTTTCAATAAACATGTTATTTAGTGGTTCTTCTTCGTATTCGTTTGTGGAGGGGTGTATTTATTCTTGATCAGCGTGACAAGAGGAGTTTTTATATCCATGTCGGTCTGCCGGCGTTACTGTTTTGTCAACTGGGTGTTTTTCAGTTTTTTGATTAAATTGTAGAATATATTTATTAATATAAACAACAATTGTGGGCCGTGAACACTAGTTACCGAAACGCCATATTCGTGCAGATTGTAAAACAGACTAGTATACTGAACTGAATTTCATATTTTGTTATTTTTTGAAGACTTTGTTAAAACATAAATAACTACAATTTACTTCACTGCAATTTGTACACGTTAGTTTGTTCAATGTTATGCAAAGATCCCGATTATCTAAACTAATATTGAAGTTTCAACCAAGTTATATTTTTCATGCTATTATGCTATAATTTCAAATGCATGACTCTGACCTTTATGAGAATATCTGAACTCTATAATTTGCTTTAAATTACAATAATTTTTTACTGCAATTTCTGCGATCGATTATTTACTACCCAACTTGGGTTAAGTGCCGCTTAAGTGAAATTTGACAATTTGAGCAATAATAACTAGTTGATCGCTATAATATACGAAGAAAAAACCAAAACGTAAGTCTTAATAAATGGTATATAAGTATGTAATGTTCGCATCTTTGATTTTGTTCAAATCAATTTCGGAAAGGAAATTATCAAGAGGCCAATGATTTTTCTGGTTCTGTTTTTAATTGGTATTTGTTGTAAGATTTTATTTGACTGAATTGATTTTTTGCAATCATTTTTGTCTTCGACTATTTAAAAATGCATGAAGACATTGCAAGCTTAAAATTTCCCTTTGCAATAATATGTTAAGATTTGAAAGCGATACCAACAAATATCAATGAAAAAGAATTAATAGTTTGTATTGTCAGATTATTGACGGCTAACATTAGATATTGTGCCAAGTTTCGCTGATATAAACGAAATCGAGAAAACACTAAGCAATAGTACAATGTTGAAAATTGAATACCCTCCATGGTTTTATTTATTGATAAGTAGATGATCAGCAACCAACGGGAATTTCCAGCTATTCTAAAAATAAGATCTTAAATGGGATTAGTGAAATACATCATTTTATGGGGTACTATATATCCTTCCTTTGAGGGAGATTCACCATCAGATACAGGTGCGTTTTTAATATTAAAACATCAATTGAGATTATAGACAAAGAAAAAAATTTTCATTTTAGTTATCTCCTCTGCAGATAGTAAAGTTTAAGTATATTAACTTTTCCTGAACGAAACGTACATTCGCTTATAACTAACATTTTTTTAAAACAGTTGATGTAGGGTACAAAAAGATGATGATTATTTTTTTAACGGAAACCAAAGTAACAAAAAAATTAAAGTAGCGAACGAATGGTATTTTGGGAAAGGCAATTTACATATTACCATTAACAATGGGAACGTTGACAATAACATAAACATATTTTTCTGCTTTTTTTTTTATCTAAATTGTTTATTTATTGAGATCGTCAAACGAAAAAAAGTAGCTTGTAGAAGTTTCGCTTTTCATTGCTCTTGAGAAAGGAAATGAAATCTTTTGATTTTTTAGCGTATTTATTTGATACATATAATCATTAATAGAAATGGTTTTTGATATACTTTCTTTTAACCTTTAGATCAAGATGTAAATTTTTAAGCTGGAGATGAACAATTTTTTTTTAAATTATTAAGAGTTGCTTAAAGTTAAACATTGTTGCCCATTTTAATAGTGTTCAAAATTAACGAAAAAAAAACGTTCAAAAAAATGTGAAATTTATTAAAAATTTCTTTGATTGTCTTTGAGAGTGAAAATAAAAACCGTAAGTCATTCAAGTCTGATAATAAAGACTTTTTTCGTTTTAAAATTGCAAAAGATTTCTACGGCTGCGATTCGAACTTACGTCTTATGATTTCAAATTGAGTCCGGAATCAGCCTTTCATTAAGCACAACACTTTATTAAAACAAGCACTCAAAGTTAATTTAATATTTCAGTGGTTTTGGAATGATTTTTTTAGTGTAGTAGACTTTATATGAACATCAATATATGCTATTTAAACAGCATCTAACTTACAATGAAGTTTTCTTACCAAATTCTG
Source organism: Phortica okadai (assembly GCA_034638295.1). NCBI lineage: Eukaryota > Metazoa > Arthropoda > Insecta > Diptera > Drosophilidae > Phortica > Phortica okadai. The sequence goes on along the minus strand of CM067849.1, from coordinate 10,339,916 downwards.
ACTCAAACATTGTGTTCCTTTATGTTTTATATGAATGTGCGCACGTTGAACAAGACATGGCCACCATAGCCTTTAATGCGCCCTCGCTCATCATGCACTTTAATCTTGTTAGTCTAACAAATAAACTGCAACATTTCATCCGTTCATTGATAAATGCCATCATGGTCATCGCCGATGGCATTATTGTTGGCGTTCAATGCATTTGTGCTAGCTGTATTTGCCAAGCAAAAAAGTTTTAACTCTTTCACATTAAGATACGGTTAATAAGCTTCAGTAACGCGAGCTGGGCGTACTTTGACGGTATTTCATTCGTGTTGATTGTAAAACAAATCAATTTTCGTGTTAGGGTGGGCTCGCACTCCATAGTTAACGTTGTAGTTTGAAGTCTGCTTGAGGTCCTTCTTCTTTTTAGTTGCGTGCGAAAATGTATTTTTAAGTTCTCGCGATTTTATGGAAATAATTGAAGCATTTAGAGTTTAAATTTATCAAAAAATCGTTCTACTCAAATCATGCACGCTGCTTCCGTTAAAAGTTCATTATACTTTGGTTTAACGAACTTTGAGTTTTATAATTTTAAATCGCTCAGTTTTAAATGCTTAGATTTATCTTTGATTGTAATGTTTAAATATTATTAAGTTATTTGTAGTTGAGAATAATCTTCAGCGGGCTTATAAAATACAAGTTAAATTGTCTCACTTCCTGTGGAAATCATCACTTATGTATTATCATAGATGTCAGTCTGTTATTTCGATAAGTCTTAAAGTGTTGCGTAAGTACGAATAAACGGTTAGAAACTTATGACCGAAATAATGAATAAATTTTGAACTCTTTGAAGTTGTTTGTCTATTCCTGGTCCAACAAACATTTCAATTAAATTTCACTTTTTTGTTCCTTTTCCCTTTCTAAATTTAATTGCGGCATCTTCTTTTGCACTCACTTCAGACTGCACTTACTGCAGTCTTGGAAGACTCGAACTGTCATTCACTCAATTTATCAAAATCTGTTTCAAACAGTTGATGCTGAGTAACATGAGAACTTACCTGTGAACACAATAATAAAACCAAATATACATTTAAAAACCATGTTATTAAAGTATTCAATGCGTTTCACAGCACTTTTCATTTCCACTTACCAGGTGTCGGTCAACAAAAGGTAAAGATGTAAACAAAAGAGAAATCTGAAAACAGAAAAAATAAAACAAAATTGTTATTTAAATTACACCAACATTTGCTTTTCAAGTGCTACAGCTGTCTTGTCTGGGTTGCTCGTCTTATAGAACCAAACATTTATGTAGTTGTTTGATATACTACATCTTTAGTTTGGGGCTTTTTATTGCAGCGCAAGTGAAATGGGAGACGAAACGTGTTTGCACCAACTGTTTAAATAAATTCTTGAAAACCTTTAATATAATGAAGAGGAGAGTTGAATTAGCTGACCAATTCTTTTAGCAGTAATTTCATTTTTACAACAAAATACGCGAATATATATATATATATACAGATATGTATTATGCAATAGCTTTACATAACAAGTGAACAAATGATAAAAATGTGTAAGTATTTATAAAGCAAAAAAATAATTAGTTTTCAAATAAGCTTAACCTTATCAGCAACCAGTATTTTACAAAAACAAGCAAAAACTTTTAAGACGAAAATGGTCGACTTCGAAATACCTTGTACCTTGTCAAAAAACTTTCTTCTTCTTCAATATCAAGAAACAAACGAATAAACTGAACTATTTTGCGCATTCTTTAAAAACTCAAGGTTGAGGATAATGTCAAAATGTAATGAACCTATTAACGGAATTATGTAATCTCGATCCATAAGAATGGTGAACATATGAACATACCTATATATAATGATTTCAAATACATATGCATATTCAATGAAAAAACATTGCCACATGGGATTTATTTCCAATCTTAGTGGTTGTGGCATATCGGACCGTCACGGAAATCATATCTGCTTTCTGTGCATTCCAACAAACATTATACGAATTTGTAAAGTCGTAACACTCTGGCGAAGGTATAATATTCAAAAGCATACATTTTAAATGCTGTCAAAAGTATTTAATGACATTTTTTTTAGAAAACTTTATAAACTAGTAAACATACCGCCATTTGCGGAGCAAACCATATCATTATAATTTCAACTTACAACGACAATTCATGTGAATGAGCTTCAATTGGTCGCAGTTCGCGTGCCGTAAAAGTGTTTATAATGCTTTTACTTTCTTTGCAACTATCGCTGTTGCTGTCGTCAAAACGTGAGAAAAGTTCCGCTCGGACTTTATTAGCTGCATGTCAAAACCTGGTCTACTGATCCGATCTAGCAAAGAGGTAAATAACAAAAATATTTTTCAACGACACAACGGTTGCTGTTATTTTAAATTATAACTTTATAACTGCAATAAGCGTGATGCGGCGATGTTGAGCACGATAGTAGAGCATGCATTGTGAAATTGATTACATAAAATAAAAAAATGTATTAAAACTTCGTCATAAAGTTGAAACTTATAGAAGGAGACATTTTTAACCACATAAAGTGAATATAAATATGAATGCGTCGAAAATTTTTTAGTAAGCGATTTTGAACTTTGAAATGGTTGATTTATAGCCAAATAAACTTCAACAACGAACAAACTTGATGTTGTATCCTATTGGCGTATAGACAAATAAGACTACTTCAGCAAAGCCGAAAATGCATTGAGACAGCACAAATTTAGAAAATCTGTATTCGAATCGGTAAATATTTGAAAACTTGAAAAGCATTCATTTGCAATAAGATTTGATACTAAGATAGACTACAATACTTATACCAGATATAAATACGTAGGTATGTTCTTTTCAATCATTACAAGTGTGCGTGTTAACAAAGGCTCGGTGAGCCTGAATGAAAATTAAAATTTTGCGCTTAGAAATTGATTTTCAGATATCAATATTTGAGTTAAACGGTTCTTAATTTGCCTCAACGACTGATTGCCAGCTACAGTTTAACCATTAGCTGTTAGAATTAAGCACTTTAGTACGTAGAATGATCAGTTTCGAAACTCGAACGGTAACATTCTTTGGCAATTGAGCGGTTGCGAGTGCTGCGTTTTGAAGCCATGCACGCCACCTTGGCTTTTTTAACTGATTTGGTGTGAAACATTCAATTTTTTGATTTAAACTGCAACGAGTTTTTGCTTTAGTCATCACGGCATTTACGATAAGCACGCCTTACATGCACCTGCGCTATTTGAAAACAGGATTGTTAACAATGTTGTCGATCAGTTGATTGGTGGTTCCAGTAAAGCCGCTCTTGCGATTTTGTAACAATGTGTTAGAGATTTCATAAGTTCAGTTAAATAAAAATCAATGCATATTTCAAGTCACACGGTGGCAAGTCGAAAAGTCATTGAAAGTCATTGCTTAAGAATATTCACCACGCGAAATAATTGAGACAGTTAAGAATACAAATCAGTCTGTACAAAAAGACATGAATGCAGCACATTTATCGCTATAATCGGATAATCTCAAAAGTAGACTTCATTAAAAAAACTACTAATCCTGGTAATCAGAAAAGAAAGTAAATAAATGACATTTGGTATGTGTCATCTTCAATTGTGCCAGCAGAATAACAAATAACTTATTTATATACCATAAGTTATATTTCACTCAGACAGACTATTTACTTGACGATGCTGATATATTTTACGAATTTTTGGTACCCTATTAGGAATTCACGGCCCAGAGGAATCCTCGCCTTTCTTACCACGACCCCCTCCCTGATCGACATTACGTGTCGTTCCACCAACGATATGTACAAACTTCATAAGAAAGTCATTATTATTTACACAATGTGTGAGGACTATAAAAAAGTGAATGACTTGTCATGCTTTGATTGCTTATTTTTCTCAGCCTCAACTCTACAGAAATGCGCATGCCAAGTTGTAGTTAGACCAAATGCACAAAACAAAATCTGAACGAGCAAAGAAAAGCATATTTACGTTTAATGTACAGCTGTCCAACCACAACTATACATTAAGACCAGAATTTCTTGTCACAGACAACAACTTTCTCCGCGCTTAAAATTCTTTCGCGACATGTTTTTGTGTTCAGTGTTCAGTGTGCATGTGTATGTGCACGTAAGTTTGTTTTTACCAATTTTTTTTATTTACGCCATATTTCGATGATGATTTCACTGATGACCAGCAGGCGGCCATCACACGAGCACTCGGCCAGATTGACTAACTTTGATAGCGGTAAATTTCGCATTGGACAAAATTGGTCAGAAGCCGGCACTTCGTTTTGATGCTCAATGAAAAAACTTTGCGCTTTCGTTGTATATGCTCAACATAATCTTTCATGCAGACATTTTTTGTTGCTTTTATGCATTTTATGCATGATATGTTTTACAAATAAAATACTTTAGTAACATTTAAATTGACTACTTAGAAAATAATTATACAAACGTTTGTTCTGACATTTTAGTTTTATATGGTAATCTGAAATATGTCCAGTCTCATGAATAAAAATTTAATTTTTTATAATAGTGTCAATAACTGATTAGAAACAAATCAGAGATCATTGTAGAAAATATGGTAAAGACATAAATGACCTTGAATGAAATGAATGAAAATTTCTAACACATGTGTAAGTTTTGTTACTACATATACATTCATATGTACATTTTTTACATTTACAATAAGTTCAGTAGGTCGCTACAGATCATTATGGTCGGAAAATTTCTTCGTATTGTAAAAAGTGGATAAGTAAAAATTGGACTACCGAACAATTTTCTTACTCACAGCATCGTCACAATGAATGCCTTTTGTTGAGTGCTTAATTCAATTAATTTTGAGTGTTTGCAAATTAACTCGACATAATCAGATTTGGTTTGCAGCTTTATAGAGCAGAAAAGCACGTCAAAGCCTTGCCGATGACCACAACTAGAACACATTTTTGACGTGTCCTATTAATTAAGTTAAATGTTTCGGTTAGATAAATTTTTATAAACCAATTGGACCAGTTAACAAATACTTTATTGTATCAAAACTCAAACAAAAATCTGAACTTTGTGATCGACGTTGTTGTTTGTTCCCAAAATTTATCTGAACAAAACACCTGTTCATTTCAATCTACAACCGCATTTATGAGAAATCATTTCATGAATGAATCGTCTAGCAAATAACAGAACAATAAAACAAAGAAAACTCAAAGAGCAACTGAAGCCAAGCTGAGAGTGCGATCATAACTTTCGGAAACTTGTATTTCAGCTTACACCATCAGCTCACGTGCGCACGTTTTGTGTTGAATGCTCTCAAAGAAAACTTTCAACTCACAAACTGCTTGTAAAATCCAGCAAAGAGAAAAGTAGTTTTATGAGTGAGTTTTGTCTTTACCTGCTTTTACTTTGAGCCGCAACTCGCAGCATTTGTCTTTAGCTTTCTTTGCATTGAGCTTTTTTCGGTTTGCTTTTCTTTTTATTGCTTTGAGCGCTCATTTCTTGGCTTTCATTCAAACGGTGCTGTTGACTCATCTGGCATTCATAACCACTGCTATTGTCAAGGCGATCGCTTCGATTGCGGATGATAAACAACAACGCGCAATCGCAGCTAAAATACAAAACAGTTTAAACAAACTTCGCACTCCGAGCATTGCAGTATTAAGCAAATTAAGCATCCGACGAGCTATTGCATTGTGAAAGAAAAGTTTTCGAACTTATATAACTACTTATTAACTCTGCGTTTACTTTAGTTATTCGGTCACCTTTCGATGGTCAAGTTCGCTTTCCTTCGTGAAGTTAAACTCGAAAAAACCAATAAACCGGGAAGTGACTTATCGTGCAGAAACAAGGAAGAACTCGTGATCAATTGCTAGAAAATATTTATAAAAAAAAATAATATTTAACTGTTTTGAAATAATTTTTTTAAATTAAAAAACATTAATAATAAATCCTGCTATAAGGAATGAAATAACAAACGCAAAATAACAATAAAATATTTTATATTATTTTACATCACTTTGTGAACGTGGAAAAAGGTGTGCTGTTCTAAAAAGGATATGCAATAGAATCTGTGAAGCTGCCTTGAGTTTAACGTAATTGAAGTGAGTTCCGAACCAATTGTTTTTATTCATTATTTTTCCAATAAAATTCGTAAATTGCTGTCAGATTTTTACGCAAGATCAATGACAACACCTAACATTTACTTTAACTATAAGAGGGCGGTGCCGCCCTCAGTGTTTTTTACTGTGTCTCTTAATAGCAATAGCTTATACAAACATCAAAAAAATGTTCTAATCAAATGTTTAATGTTCTCATCATAAAATACTTCCGAACTTGATTATATATTTATTTTTTTAATGGTAAAATCTATTCTTCCGCCGGTACACCAAATTAAGATCGTATTCAAACAGACAAATGTCACATCTTTATTGACTCGTCTTGTCGATCTCATCAAAAATACAAAAACTTTATAATTTAGAAGGCGACGCTTTGACTCTTTGAGTTTGACATTTAATAAAAATTATAAAAGAATAAATTCGATATTTTCAATTATCATGCTAAAGAAGAAAATTCTAAACATTAACACCTACATTAAATAGTACTATATTAAACAAAAAAAAAAAAAAAAAAAAAATAAGTAAAAAATTTACCCTACTAAAATAAATTTTTTATATCAGGATTTAAAATTTTTCAAGGCACCTTTAGCGTAGGTGTGCCAGAAGGCTACGTTTTCTAGTTTCAGCCTTCTATTTCAAAAAACCTAAAACTTTTTTATACAATGACATACATTTAGGCAATTTTCTGTTTCTATTTGTACGGAAGCTACTGACTGCACAAAAAATAAGTCTCTTTGCAAAATTTAATGTCCGTAGCATCCTATGGAGGAAATCATATTTTTTTTTAATCGGAGATGACATCTTCTGCATGTTACAAACTTCGAGGCAAAGTTATCATACTATTCACTGCTTGAAGAGTGTAAAAACGTATTTGAATACCCAGATTAATGTAATCATATCAATTAACATTGTAGTTCTCCACAGAAGCTAAACAAGTTGAACAAGTGTCAAAATGTTGTGCATTTATGTTGCAACATATCAAATTACATTTACACACTTATTAAATGACAGAAACATGAACAACAACAGCAACAACAATTACAACATCAAAACTAATGCAGACCACCAGAAAACTATTATTATTCTACTACTCAAAAAAAGAAATATATACATATATGTATATGTATATATAAAAATAATGAAGCAGAGCAGAGGAGGTGCGGCTACCACCGCAATTTCGATAATAGGATGTGTTGTTATTGCTTGCCCACTGCCTGCGGTCATTGTGGCTGTTGTTGGTGGAATTTTAATTTGCCGTAATTGTAACAGTCACCACAACCTAACGTAACATAACGCATCGCAGCATGGCACACCACAGCACATAACATAACATCTCAGCACAGCACAGCTCAGCAGCTTTGTCAGTCAAGTAGGTAGCGACCATGCAACATGACAGCTGCCTTACTCTATCCGTCCGTCTACACGATCTGTCAGTTAGCCTATCAGCGTTACATGCAGGAAGATTTTTGCGTTGCACCTTTTATTGAATAACGCTTGCCCATTTGTTGTAATGTTCCTAGTGCTACTGTTGTCAGTGCCATTTAATTGCTGCCACAAGTATGTTGTTTTGCATGTTTTTGTATGGGTCTGTGTGCGTTTGTCTTGTCTGTTCGCAATTTGCAACTAGCAAGGGTGGATGCGGGGGGTCATCCGTCGGTTTAGAAATCTGTAAACACAAAGCCTACAAAACATTAATTTCCAAGATGTTTTTGCTTTTAATATTCAAGTCGTTAATGTTTAACAAGCGCCTCTGAATATTTTTAACACTATTCGAATATTAGTGAACATTAATAACTTTTTCAATAATTTGGTTAATCGCATGCAATTTATATTCATTTTGTCTTGCACAGTAGCCACTTTTTAGCAATTATTCTACTCAAACATGAGTACTATGATTATTAAGTCATTAACCAAATTCCGCAAACAAAAAATAAAGAACCAATAGTAACTATGAATGTACGTATCATTCAGTGGAAGAGGTGTGTCAGACTCTAAAAATCATTCAGATTGATTCTAGATCAGCATAGAAAGAGAAGCCAATTTGGTCATTTCTTTCCCTCAGTCAACCGCATATTTATACATTTTCTTAAAATTGCTTTTACCGCTTGTAATGTTGACCATAATAGCAATTATTATGATGATGTTGTCATTATAGAAATCATTAATGCTCAAGAAGAATTGTTTCTCGCTATGAAATTAGAAACGTCGGCAAATACTTCGACTTTATCTCATATTTACTGGTCTCGCAATTGCGGCGTTCACTTCACTCTGTTTCGTCGCAATGATCCTGTTGCTTTTTTCTTTATTTATATATATTTTTACTTGTACATTTTTTATTTCCAATCGTCTTAGTTCGAAAACCACTTCCGTTTATTAAAGAAAATTGATTGCACGCACAGAATTTCTGCTTGCATAGTCTAGAACGAGTCAACAAGAGTGACGCGAAAAAAACTTGTATTTACAAAGAAAAGAAAGTAGTTTTCATTAATTTTTGTTTTCTTTTAATTGCATTTAAAATTCAGTGGGTAAATGTCAGCGGTTTCGTATTTTTTTTTAAATAATTGTATGAACAGTTTAATTTGAATTCTTTTTACTATCTTTCTATTTTTCGACAAGTTGCGAACCAAAAGCATGTAAAATTGTGGTCACGTCTTGAAGCTGGTGTAGCTGTAATTAGCGAAGATTTTAATATTTTAAGAAACGAAGAACTGTTAGTCAGAACATACTTTTTTTTTAGGTTTCCTTAAGTTAATGTACAAAAACAAATAATAATAAAAATGGCCCGAAAGAAGAAAGCAACAATAATTTCTTTAGAAATTGTATTTAAAACTTTGCATTCAATGTAATTCTATTTTTGGGTCAATGTTTGTAAGTCTTAGTTTGATATTCTTTCTTGAGCACTTTTTTGTCATACTTTCTTAGTTTATTGCTGTTAGCGCATGTTCGTGTAGCAGAGACAACATTCGTTTTCCTGAAATCGAGACAAACATGCAACACGATGCCACAAATACCACACAAATCTCGTGAATGACATATTTCAGTATACACGCGGCACTTGTTTCTCTTTCATTCAAGATATGTTCAATCACGCGCTGAAAAAACGCAATTCATCTTGCCTATGCTCTGTTTTAATCTTTTTTGTTTTCTTAGCACTCATTTTTTTATGTTCATCAACTCAAACAATAATAGAAAATAATGTGAACTTTGATCATTTCGAAGACTCAATACCGCATTATTATGAACGCTAAATGACAAGGGTAAATAATAACACATCAAACTTTCATGATTTGTTTTTTATACAATAATTATGTTATTTTATTGACAAATCACGTTTTTAACTATCTAAACTTATTCATAAGGAACAGAATATTTCGAAGTCCACAACCTCTCTGCTGTAACTACTAGTTTTAAATAAATTATCATCTTTTGCAAAAATACATTTACAAGCATTTGATTTATTTGCAAAGACTCAACAGTCAGGTTGAGATTTAACGCCAACTCATGTTTTAGTGAAGTGCTGCACAGTTTGCATTCAACATTCGCATATCCGTTCGATGCAAGCTAATGAAAAGTAAGCCGTAAATTTGCTATGCAAGAGAACGGCAGGCTTCATCTCGCCATCTGCAAGGAGGTCAAACAAGTTCACAACTAAGAATTGAGTATTTATTTTAATTGAGCGTAAAATATCTGCTACTGTTAGTATTGTTAAAGCTGCAAGTCATTATTGACGTTGCAACGCGTTGTCTACAATTATACACATGTTGTTAACACGTGAGTCGCCTCTCTATAGTTTTTTATTTCTTTTCAACACTTGTTATTTATTTGACGGCTGAAAGTCGATTTGGCAAAGCCGTTTGTTATTTTTTTTATATTTTTTTTTGCTTGATTAGCTTTCAGCTGCTCTTCTTCACAATTTCCAACTATTATGCAGATTTAAGCTGATGCGGCTATGTGACTGAAATAATTGCAGGCTTTTTGTGCCATTTAAATATGGCATTAAAAAATACACAGCCACAAGTTTTATATGAGAAGTCAGAAATAAAAAAAATTTCTTTGTGGACAACTATACAGTTTCAAAGTCAATTTCACTTTCTTAAATAGATATCGATGAACTTTCCACTGAACTTTTGAGGCTGCCAGGAGTCTGCTATGTGACAGGCAACAAACACTAAAAAAGTATACACATACATATATGTATATATTAAAACGTGTTAACTTTCGCTTGTTTGCTTCTCGACTGGCAATAAATAATAAGGAAAATTTTTGGATTCAGTATTTTAACAAAAAAAAAGAATGAATAAATAAAATAAAAGGAAGAAGCCAGCTTCAGTTATGCCGAAGACACAATATTTAAAAAAATATTTCAACACTTACCAACGTTTATACCTTGTACCTTATGGTACAATAGTAACAACTGAAAGGAGACGTGGCAGAACGTTTATATATTCTTGATCAGATTCGAAAGAGAAGTCGATTTAACAATGTCCGCTTGTTCGTCGGTACGTCTGTATGAACGCGTCGTTCTCAGAAACTATAATTGGTAGAACCAAAATTCGCGGGTCGATTCGAATATTCATTACGCAGATCAAGTTTTAAAATGAAAATTCTATCAAATATTTAACTATAAATAGACTATACAATGCTAATTTTTCGATTCGATCTGTTCTCTATCCTTATCGCCAATATAATTATACAATTCTATATAACATGTGAAAATATTTCCTTACATCTGACTTTTTAAGAGGTTTTTTGGAAGGTACCCTTTTACATATGTATAAATATTGTTTTGCTTAATTATAAAACCAACGAGTATAACAACAATATTTTTGGGGACTAACGCATGTCATCTACAATCAAAGTGTCTACAAGATTTTATTTTTTGACGTTGGCAGAACATTACAATGTCATTAACTGCCACGGCATGTCATTTGTGCTTGCTTTATTCAATTTTGCAGCTGAAGATCAAGAAATGTTTTGGACTGGACTGGACTGGTCATCAATCAAGGCAATCCAGTCTGTGGTAATGGGGGACGGCAGAAACCGTCGTGATTTTAAAATCAACTGTACCTCTTTTTCTGTTCTTACCGTTCTACAAAAGCAACGGCTTGTGGTCAAGTTTCGTGGGTCAATAAAAGTTCTTGCACGCAATTAGGGAAGTGGCTTTGAATTAACCTTAATTGATTGTACTTATTTGCTTAAGTTACTTTTGGTTATAACATATTGAACTATTTTTTTATCTGTTGCTTTTTGACTCTTTCTAAGTCTGTAATAGCTTCTACTGCATCTTTTTTTTTTAGTTTTTTAATGTCGCTTTTATTCCTTGGGTAACTTCACGCGGTAAACCTTTGTTTTGTTTTTTTTATTTGTGTTTATGTTGATTTTTTATCTACACTTAACTACCGCTTCGCGGCCCAATTTTCGGGCTATGAACATTAGCCTAATTCTTGAGTTTGTATTTCGTTGCCGCAAAACAAACGTTTGAAAGTGAGTTAGGTAATGAGGGTCGGCATAATTGATACGGTGCCAATCATTTTGTTAGCAAAACGCGTGCTAATGAATTAGACGAGCACACTTAAACTACTTAAATTGGAGCATGCCAGGAACAGCGTTTATCCTTTACTTTACTTAAAGCATGTGATTGGCGTAGTGAGTTTCACTGGTATACTGGCTCCGGCAAATGATTTCGCTTTCAATACACTCAGCTCAGATTTGCTGCTTTGCTTTACTTCACTTTCTGTGTTGGGGAAAATGAAATTGCACCTAAGAAAATCGAAATTTCTTTCAATTAATGACAATAATCCAATAAACGTTTAAAGCGTTTTAGAAAAATCGTGACAAAATTACGTTGCTATTTCTATTGCCGAAAACAATGCCAACGCTCCACAAAGTGTAGTTGATCAGCCAAAGCTGCATGCTACAGCCACGGGAGGATGGGCTCCCAATGGCTGACAAGCAGCAACTGCAACAATAGCAGCTGCCAGCAACTTTCTTTTGACGGCAGCATGCTTGCTGTAAAGGCGCAACGACTGAAGATGACCCCAAAATGATTTAAAAAAAAAAAAAAAAAAACACAACTGTACATGATCATCAGACAGCAAATAACTTTTAATCTGTTCAAATTCGATTTCTTTCGCTTTAGCTTTGCGCTGCTTACTGCATTTTAAATATGTACGAAATAAAGAATAAGAAAAACAAGAAAGACAATGAACCCTTTCTTCAATGAGCTCAAGTATTGTAAGTTTATCTGAGCTACAGCATTTTCCCTGGTTCAGTATTGTTGTTGAAGTGCGCACGCATAGTCGTAAAGACGCCTCAAAACGAGCCTCTTCCGGAACGTGTGAGTGTCATTAAGAAATCGGTTATTATTCTTTGTTTCCAGTTATTTTCTTCCCACACTGACCTAAAACGCAGAGCATTAGCGACGAAAACATTTACGCTAGAAGCTTAATTGTAGTTATGGCGCTTGACAATGTCATGGCAAAAGACAACAATGCTAAAATTTAAATCTTCAAAAAAATACATAAAAATTTTTCGTTTTTATTAAATTCGTTTTTAAGACAGAGGAATTAAAGTTGAGCGATTTAACGATGGTTGGTAGGGAAATGTAGACCCATCGGAAAAAAAACTGGCCTACTTGCATAGCTCCAAATTCGAAAAAGTTGCCAATAAAGTAATATATTCTGGGTATACCGAATGCCATTTTTCAGCAATGCACCCTCTCTGCCAGTTTAACCCTGTGCCCACTGCTAGTTCTGAAGACGAGCACTAAAATAAGAATGCTGATGAACTTATACAAAATAAATATGTCCACCTACCTCAAAGATGAATTTGCCACTTTCGTAATGTTGAAATTTTGTTCGCATGTTTCAAAAAGTTTTTGAAAGAAGATTCGGATGGTTAAAATTTACTTGAAGTTTTAAATTGACTTTATTCTCGTTTTTTGCTTTCTGGTTTTTGTTGATGGCCGTTAAACTCGCGCATTTGTTGTCTTTTTGTGTGTCTGTCCTTACGTCCGCTTATCATTCAATGGAATTTTAGTGGCCTAAAAAGAAAGTGTTACAGTTCAATGTCTGCTTCCGTTGTCGACATGATTCGTGGTGTCTGTGCGTGTGAGCAGTTTTCTTTGTTTACGAATTCTGTATACTTGGTGGTTGGTTTTGTCACGAATATTGAATGTCCGGACGACCTTACAGTAAGAAGAAATCAATGCAGCCAAACCTGTCCGTCTTTATATAAAAAGACAACTGCCTCATGATTTTCGCTAACGAAATTGGTACTGGGCAGGAGAGTTTCTTTAGTTTCCAGATAAACAATTTGACAATACTGTTGGAATCGAACCTGTACTAAATTTATTTTGAAATATTTGGATCGAAAATGATAAGAAGATATACATACAATGTTTTTTAGCGTAAAATATAAAATTTTTATCAAATAACTAATTTTGTTAAGATTTCTCCAACTATCAAAAAATCATTTGTTTGGAAACATAATTCAGTATTTTCGTTTTTTTTTTGCTTAACATTTTTGAAACTAGAAGTTAGTTGCGAAGTCACTTTAAATTCAACAAATCACCTAACAAATTCATTGGAATACTCAACTACTGACAGGTGACAATTTGCATTTAATTCGTATAAAAAAGGAAACTTTCTTTTCAACATCACAATTGGCAATATTTTGAGAAAATTTGCACAAACAAGCTAAAAAAAAATATAATTCTTCTTCAGCTTTTTCTTCAAAACGTTTTTTGTTTTTCTATTTTGGGTGAGGAACTTGCAACCGTGCACAGCATACGTAATTGTGTACACTACTGATGTCTATTCTTCTTGGTTTATTTGGTTTCACAAGTTCAAAGTGAAACATTTTAAGAGTTGAACCTGGAAATGCAAGCGAAGTGTTCAAGTGAAATTTGCCAAAAATGGTGGTCTGCCAACTTGTATTCGAAGCTAAATTAAACAACCAAAGGAGAAGTCAGTGTGGTGGCGGTTTGAAATATTTTGGCTTGATGCTATTGATTACGGTTGCGGTGATATACTAACGATAAAGTCGCAAATGTGCTCAAGTTGGCAACATTTTGAAAAAAAAAATTGTGTATATTCTTTAAGAGATTTTGCATAAATTTGTGCAGTTTAAAGAAGTAAGTAAGTAGTTTCAAATGATTACAAAAAAGCAGCATTTAGTTTGTATTTTAGTTGCCTAGGAGTGTAAATGATGTCACTGATTGTGAAAGAAAATTCAACTAGCGTTGGAGGCTTTAGGCAGAAAAATGTTTTCGTCTTCATCCTCGTCGTCGATATTGTTGTTGCCATCTGTTCACTAGGTCAACTTTCGCTACCATGGAATGCAAAATGCAAAGCAAGCTAAACAAAGTTGAAGAAAGCCAGAAATAGAAACAGGCGTAAAAAGTGCATTTTAGGCAGCCTCTCGTCCCCTCGCTTTTTGACAGACAGACTAACTGACTGGCTGACATTACCTGCCAGTCTAAGCAGACCTAATAATACACAATAAATAGTGACATGAGGCAATTGTAGAGTCTCAACCTAAATGGCAAAATAAATTGTTGACATTTTTTTTCTGTAACCATCAACCCAGTTAAGGCAACGAGTCTGTCCGCGAGCAAAAGTTTCGCAATAAAGTAGGAAGTAAATTACTTACTATTCGCCGGTGTCACCTGTTGTTTTTTGTCGGTTTGGTTTTGTTGTTAATGCTTGAATTTCTTTTGTTGTTACTGCTTGTGCTTCTAACAGTGTTTCTGATCTTAAATGAAGATAGCAACATAAACAAACCGAAAATTGTACTTCTCTAACATTATCATTGCAGCCATTTCTGAACTGTCTCAGATTTGTACAATATATCTAAAAACATGTTTCCCTCTACTTAATTATTTTAGTACATATAAACATATATATATATATACATATATCTTATGTTCACTTGTTTAATTCCATTTACACATGTTCAAACTCTTTCTCTTTACTTGATATTGGTTTTTATGTAAATTGTGTTAGAGTATATTACATTTGTTTGAGACTAATTGTATGTTCTCAAAAGAGAGAAAAAAACACCAGAGGGTCTGTATAGGAATGGTCATGCCGACAATTCGATTCTCTTTATAAATAAACACTAATAATAACAAGCAAAAGACCAATTTTGTCTGTTTATTTTAACAACAATATATTTTTCTAAAAAATTGTTTAAACTTTTTATTCATAATTACTTATTTTTTTCATTTTCTTACAGTTAGTGTTCTCTACCGAAAACACATTTGGATTATAAAAAAAAGTAAGTGTTTCTTCATATTGTTTTATAATATAAACTGTTCGTTAGTGTAAGCAGTGTGCTTTATTTTCTTGTGCTTGTCGATCCTAGGAGTTTTCAAAAATTATTTTAATTTACTTTTGTTCTATGACCTGGTTTTCTAAATCACCAAAGGACAAGGGTATACCGGCCTTTTATACTCACCTTTTTGTTCCATAGAAACGGATGGATATCCGACCATACGAAGTACATGTCATGTTGGTCATATCGATGGATTGATAAGATATACATATACATGTTTTCATATCTGTGTAAACACATACCATATTATCTCTCAATATGAAGAACATTGAAGAAGTTCGACTGCATATAGACCACAAAAATTCGAAAAAAAAAAATTATACTAAGTTTTGTATAGATGAAGGTGAAAGGTATTTTAAACTAAAAACACTAGTGTGTAGCCCCTTTACTTAGTCTGTCTAGTTGGTCCGTCATTTAAGCGTCAGTTGGAGTTTTCAATAATTCAAACACGTCAAGACTTAAGTCAAGGCGAGATTCTTTAGCGTACTTCCTGTCTTCTTTGCCAGTTTACGCGGTTTCAGTTTAATCAATTGGGAAACGGCAAAGACGGAAATCAATTTACAGCAATGCAATAAATTATTTGCAATCATCAGCCACAGAAAAAGAATCATGGTTAATGGAAGTGTCAGCAATTGTGGCAAATTAAACGATTTCTTATAAATCATTATGACAAATTATTGTCTCCAATTATTGCTAATTTTAGTTGAACATGGTGATAATGCTGTTTATGTGATAAACTGAAAAAAAAACTGACAGCAAATTGCAAAATGTTGTGCTCCAAGCCTAACAGACTTTCAAAGAGCGTGCTAAAGCTAGGTCAGCCGCTTATGATTGGTGAGCATATTGGCGTCCTTTTAATGAACATGCTACAGCGCAATTGAACAAAGACAATCTGTACTAAGCTTTTACGTCCAACTTTGATTTCTGCCAATAGAGTCAAATGCATTTTCTAAATCAAGTGTATTTAATAAAACTCTCTAATCATGAGTCTGATCATATAATATTTGTAGAGTCTGACTTTACTTTATAGCATGTTGTGATAGCTGCACGTATCCGCTTTAGGTGACACTTGACATTTCTGTAGACAAGATCAAATGACAAATATTTTATTTTCCGTACCCAATATATTAAGCTTAGCACCTAGACCTCAAAGAGTACAATTGAAGCCTGTTTGTAAAGAAAAAACATTAAGTTTGGCAAGCAAATAAAGATAAATGTTGGCAGCAGCTGACCAAAACGGGTTAATGGCACCCGTGTTAGCTGGCTGGTTGTTGTTAGTGAATTGTTCAGCATAGTTTTTCATTGGCATAGAAAAAATTTAATTTAAATGCCGCGCGCGTACTTAAAAATTTAGTTGCATGCCGCATGCGGCACAATTTGAATTTCTTTGTATCTTGGAACTTCTGCCGTGAGCGTTGCGCTAATTCTGTGGCCAACATTGTGCCCAAATCATTTTAAATGGTAGCAAAATGCAACAAGCCTCGGAAGCCACAGCGGCTGTTGTAAGTGTGTGGGTGCGTTTGACGGTCGTTTGTGACACTTGCAATTAGTTGCAGTTATAACGTGAAACTCATTCTCATTCCCAGCTCATCTTACAATGTAGGTGGTGTCGTCGCCATCGTTGTTATTGTTGTTTTTATTGTTGTTTGCTTTAAAGAAGCAGTAGTAGACACATCAACAGTTAAGTTTTTGTACGCTTATGAAAGATAAACGAGTTTCTCTATATGTATACCACTGTTAGTGTAGTTGTTTGTCCGACGCCAGCGCCGTAAGCTCAAAAATAATGTAGAACATTCAAGCACAACCGCCGCCACCTTCTGCGGATTCCAATGGTGAACCCACCAACATCACCTCAATTGCCAAAGATTCTGATGTTATCCACAGTTGCATTGTTACTTGCGTAACAAAACAGAAGACATGCTCGTCGGGACGCTGTCGAAGCGAATTCACGCAGTTATTTTTGTAACTGTACTACCGTCAAAAATGAGGGCAATTCTGCAGCACTAACATACAACAACACCTGCACCACAAAAGCTTGCAAACATCTTTTGTTTGCTTGCAAAATTGCGCTTTACATTCAGATTGTAACAATTTTACATATGATGAATTTGCTGTGGAAGTCAAGTTGGCCAATCAAGAGCCAACATTTCGAGTTGATGTTGTCATCTCCGTTATTCAGGCGGCCATAAATCTTTCAAGTGGGAGGTGTTGCTACATCAAAACCAAAGCTGCTGCCACATTGTGCATAATTTAGTAAATAATCTATGGCAACTGCTGACACGCTTTAACGACATGGTTAAACGGACCTAGCAGCAGCAACGGCAACACGGACACCAAAAACAATTTAATACTCCTCTATTTCTATTTTCGGTGATTGTTGTTGCTGGAGATATTTCCAGCCTTCTTTTAAGTTGATGTTATCATAATAACAGTTAGTTTTGTCGTGAAGTTAATTTTAAGTAAATTTTTAGCCGGTACTGAAGAATTCGGTTAAGTCACTAAACTCAATTTAATATAATAGTAACAAGAGAACATAATTTGACCAGTCCTGTGTATGTAATCGATCGTTGATGAAGTTAATGAATAGTTATTACTTTATATACATATATCTTATCCTAGGTACCTGAGTTACAGCCTGGAAGAGACGTTTAGAACGCTTTTGATCGTTTGATATGTTAGCAATTTGTAATCGACTATTATTAGCAATGCACTCGCAAATAAATAAACAATATGTATGCAATTGTTACTCTAATACAATAAAGTAAACAAGTATATTTCGAACATAAAGTATGAATTGGAGCAATGCAAATTCATATGGTTTATGGCAAACAAATACTATTGTGGTATAATTGACAAAGAGAGATGGAAACAAATAAGTCTAATAATAAAGAAATTGAGATAATTCCACAATAACAAGTTTGAACAATTAAAACTCTTTTTAAATCAAGTCTTACAGAATACATTGTATTTTTTTTTAGCTTGACATGCTTTTTCTTGCTTTCATTGGCTCAAGTTGTTTCAAATACGTTTTGTGTTATTCTTGTAGAATTTTAATGAGCCACACGATACAACAATAAAATTAAGCCAACAACAAGCAACGAATTATTAATGAAACGGCCGGCAGACGATGGTAGCACCGGCAGCTATTGTTGACGGTATTGTGATTTAAACGTTTTTTATTGGCATGAATTAAGTTTTAAGTGGAATTTTATGTCATCGGTACAAATGGAGAGCAAACAGTGAAGCGTTCTAAACCAATAATACCATTAGCGCCGGCCCAAAGGTACTTCCAACGAAAGTGTAATCTCATTTAAAGCCATAAAGAAAGTCTGCTTTGACCACAAAGAAAAGTGAAATAAGCCGTAAACAGACATAAAATTGCTTGACTTTTAAGTCAATTTTTTTTAACTGATACATTTACTGCTTTGACTTTATACTTCACTCTAACAAAAGTTTTATAACTTTGTCGAGAAGTTTTTAACACATATGCATAGGAGACATATCCGGCCGTATGAAATATATACCATATATTTTCGGTCAGCACAAAACGATAAGTTGGTTAAGACATATGTCATATAAATACAGACAGACAAACCTGACATTTCCAAGAGCGACTTCGTGTTTATATTCTTCATTATAAGAACATGTGTTAACTGAATTTTTATAGCAAATTTTTAGATTTTCTCTCTTGTTTAATTATATTTCTGACATCAAGAACTATCAACTAAGTCAACACAACGTTGATTCTTTTTATTATTAAAATTTGCGGTTGTATACCGTTAGCGCAATGTCATCTAAATGCAAAAACAACTTGTTGTTAACAATTTCAAGATACTAATGAGCTAAGACTTCAACTTAGCATATGTACAAAATAATGTTATTCAACAGTAAATATTAATTTAGTTACTCGAACGCGGCCGAGATAAGACAATTGGGCTTTATACAACTTACTTAGCTATAAGCCGCATCTGATCTGCTGGCAAATAGGAAGGAAATTAACGAAGAGTAAATGAATGAACTGAATTAAATTAAGCCAACAACGAAACCGCATTGTTTGGCTGAAAACGAAACTGGAAAATACCGTTGGATTTTGACACTCTGTTTTTTGTTACCTCCGCATTTGGCGTGGATTCTAATTCTAAGTTAGACAGCTTTGTAGTCCACTTGCTTCGTCCACAGAACATTTGTGTTTGTGTGATAAATTAGCACTCACGGAATACCATTAGCTTTCAGTTGGGAGGAAATGCATGTTGGCATTTGACTTGCCATAAAATTAATGCGCGTGCACTTTGCTTTCCACCATTGTGAGCACTGCTCCCTGTGTTCGATAAGTAACTGCTGTCAAGCAAACACTTTGAACATGTCATCGCCAATTGCAATGCAAGTGTGGTTGTTAAATTATTTTAAAATTTTTTATAGCTCATAACGAATAGTATTCAAACTTTGTAATAAAGATAGTTTCATACAGAAGAAGACATTTCGACCTTATAAAGTATATTTTGAATACCGACCTTAAAATTTGCAAAAACTGTTAATTGTTTTGCAATGCAAATACTTATCACTGAAAATTTGAAGTTACTTTTTAACAGTTAGTAACACGTATTTCTTACATTGAAACAACATATAACTTGGATCTAGTATGTTGGTTGATTTGCAAAGATAGATCTGATCACAAAGCATTTTCATTTTTCTGGGAGTTGGGGAGATATAAGCTACCATATCCAAGAAATGTAGTATTGGATCTAGTATGTTGATTGATTTGCAAAGATAGATCTGATCACAAAGAATTTTCATTTTTCTGGGAGTTGGGGAGATATAAGCTACCATATCCAAAAGTAGTGTTCGAGATTTTTTAAACTCAAAGACAAACAGACACAGCCAGTATGTTGTATTCTTATTTTGGTGCCATTAGCCTCTAGTTTCTCTCTAGTCTATCGGTATTAGGTATAATTAGTTCATTATATGTTACCACATGATTATGGCTTACAGAAACCACAACCGAAAGAAATGAATACTTAACAAACCAAATTATATTCACATCTAATTAAATTGTCATGCTGGGCTGCATAGCCGTTACTGATGCCGCAGGTGCTGAACTTCTGTGTAGCTGCACTTTTGGGTTGATTGATTGAAACACATGAGTGTCTTCGAAGTAAAGAAAGTAAATGGGCTAATAATCACAAAACAAAACTATGTCAGACAAATAGTATTTTATATAGTTCCATCGTCCTAAATCGCATTTTGACCAACTAGCCATGAATGGCTTGTTTTTCACAGTTAAGAAGAGTGGGTGTGCATATACATACATAAAGAAATCGACAAACCAGACTTTAAAAAGAAAACTAAGTATGAATTTTAAATAACATAATTCAACATATCTTAAGCCCGAGTTGCAAGAGTAATAATTTCAAATGCCGCAACAAGCGATGAAACTTAAATAGACTTAGAAAAAATTGAAATAAAATTATTGCTTTCTTAGTTAACACACTATTTGATTCTCAAACATATAATTAAAACTAACGAAGGCCCCTCTTGTCGGGTTTAAACTCTGGTGATGGTGAAATTCTTGGACGATGGCTCTCGAAGCGACACCATTTTAACAGCTGGCGCTGTAAAAGTTCCCCTTATACAGCTTAAACATTGTTAGGTACATTGTAAGCAAACGATATTTGGTTACATGAGAAAGTCACACGCCTCGTTTTGCCAACCACAAGTAAATATTGCTATTTATTATGCAACAAACTTCAAATGGCTGCTTTCGCTGGCTGGGAATGAAGTTTGTGCACAGAACCAAGTGCCAACGCTATTTACTCTCACGCAATTGCTTATTAACTTATTTACAGCTACTGCTGCAACAAGTTCAAGTGATGCTATAAAACATTATCTGCATCAACATGTGCTAAATATTAAAAAGAGCAGTTACAATATTCCCAGCATCATAAAGTGAGGGTATAAGTTTTAAATTTGCTGACTGATGTCACAACCGATTTAAAAAAAATGGAAGTGCATTTCATGTATGCACATCCCTTTTAGTCAGTTTGTTTAATTGTTATATTTATTTTGAAATATCTATATTACTTATATTATCACTTATATTGTATTTCTTTGCAGTTTAAATTTATAACATTGAATTTGTCAAGCAATATGATTGTACATCGTGGCATATTGTGTTTGATGCTCTTGCTAATTGTGAGTAGTGCAAGCGCCGCACGCAAGACGAAACGCCCAGTAAAGCCGGCCAAAACAATTCCACGCACAAATGTTACACCATCACCGCAAGCAAGCAGCAGTACCACCACGACAATTGCAGCAACGCGTAATCAGAATGTAAGCACCGAAGAAGCGTTTATACCGATGAGCAATCACGTGCACAATGCCGAGCTGCCGAAGCCATTGTCAGATCTAGCAGAAGTAAATAAGAATTCACTTGAATCAAAAACTAAGAAATCAGAAGCAGCAGCGCCGAATGTTGGCATTAATGAGGAGGAATGCGATCCGGATATGATTGGTTTCGAAATAGTAACTGGGTAAGCTAATATCATAAGACATTTGTCACAACAAGGTAACATAATCATTAGAAAACTATTGCAAGATTGCACCGCTGGGACTGATAGCTCCTACACAAAAAGTAGGCACAAAACAAATAACCAGAAACAACGCTATCTTCGGCTACGCCGAAAATTTTATACTCTCCACTTCCATCTTGCGATACCAGATCAGCCTGCTCCGCAACTGTAATCAAGAACGCAAAAGTCGCTTTAATACCATCAAAAAATCATGCATAGAAGAACCTAAAAATGTCTGGTTAAATAACATAAAATTATGACACCTTTCTTGTTCTACCACAAAATACCCTTGCTACTTGTAAATTCCTCGACTCGTAAAGCACGCCAAAAATATACAGTATTATTTTAAAGTCAGTAATATCTCTTTTATTGTGTTCCAAATATGACATATCTTGATATGTAAATTTCTTGAACATTGTTGTTAAAAAAAAAAATGTTTGTTTTGTTGCATTTTTTTTCTATAAATCTTTTAATGAACTTTCACTTTAGGGTTTGTTTTAACACAAAAGATCTTCCGAATAGAATGAGTTTTTCGATGAATACCTACTTAATAGTTTATTGTAAAATATGTGTGTAACATAAAATCAGAAAAACACTTTCGTTTTCAAAACAGTAAAAAATATTTATGTTTAAATTATACTCTGTGGGTTTTGTTAATTGATCGCTATTGTCTTATCAATACGCAATAAAGATATATCTTTTGTATAACGGATTGATCGATGTTGCGAATATATGAGGTGTGTCAGTACTTTTTTTACAACAATGGTCAAATTATGCAACTGCACATATTGTGTGTCAGGCTGCATTAAGTTTGTTTCAGACAAAATTTAAAGACCGCAGTCGTTCTTGGAATCCCGAATAGCTATAGACTTCAAATCCATAAACAGTAGTAACAGAAATATAAAAATTTAATAGTACAATACTATGTAAATAGTATACTACTACAATTTGTACTCTGTATGTTATGGTACAAGAGTGCACATACATATAAAATGTATGTAAGACCCCAAAGGAATACGTGACAAACCCAACAAAGTATACATATTCTTAAATATTTATTTTGATTTTTTTGCAGTTATGTGCTATCTGCACCATCGAAACTACTTGACACTCTGCCTGGCACTCTAATGCTAACCGATTGTCTGGAGGCTTGCCAGAGCAATGAATCTTGCAGTGCTGTTAACTATGAAACCGGCTTGTGTGTGCTCTTCAAGACGACCGCCGATAAATTACCAGGTGAGCGTTTCATTGAAGAAATTATGAGTCGGTAGTGTTGGAACGATAGGCTAATTGGTGTACACTGGGATCGATTGTTCCGTTTCGTTTGTTTCGAAAACTAACAATAGAGTTTCCATACTTGATACTTTTGATAAATATAATATGTAAAAAGTATTTACTCTATCTGAAAACTAGTAGACGTAGTATACCAAACCCTAGAATACCAAACCCAAACCAAACATGGTATGCATTGCCACACCCCAAATCTAAATCTTTGAGTTCTCTGCTCCAAGGCATTAAAATCACGTAAATATAAAATGCACATCACTGTAAAAAACTCGTTTTACATTTACGCACTTCTCTGTGCGAAAACTGTGCGTGATTGCAGTTCCAGTATTGGTTACGCTTGTCATGCCTTTGGATATTCGTAAACTAGATTTCTCAATTTTTCTCGCACAAATATTACTGGCTTCGTCGAATGACTGACTAACTGACTGACTGACCGACCGTGAATTGGCGTCTTACGACTTCGATTGCGATCACACTTAATGCATAATTTATGTTGTTTTTTTTTTTTTTTTTGCGATATGTTGTTATTCTGTGTCAGCAATTCGCTGAGGCTGTACTCTCAAAATTGTGTTACACACGCATGAGTTTCTCGACGCCTGATACATCTCAGTGAAAGGGGTGAGTGCGTAGATGGCGCATGAGCTACGCAAAAAACCGTTTAGTACATTTTCTATTCGTTTTCGTTGACTAATTTTTAATGCATTTATACACGCAAAAAAAAAAAATTTTTTTTTATTTATTCGCAGGTTCACTTTCGCGTTCACAATTTCCAGTTTTTACAATTTACGCACAAAAATCCTGTTTGGGCGTGCGTCCTTGTTCAAAGGCCTGGTGCATTGATCGCGTTCAAGGTTACCGAATGCCAGACCACGTAAAATCTAGTCAAACCGTGCTCTCGCGTCGTGACTGCCTCGAACTATGTTTAGGCGAGACTGAGTTTACATGCAGGTGAGTGTAATTGGGTGTATATGATTACGTAAGCAAACTTGTACTCGTATGTTGCTGTATAATAATTTCGGTTATGACATAACGATTCTGTTTTAACGACCTATAAAGTCTGTAAACCTGATTTATGACACTTAAAATGTGACTTAATTCTGACTGTCTCTCTTACGTTCTTTACCGTCTTTCTCTTCCTACAAATAACATTTATTTCCTTTGCTTAGATCTGCTAATTATTATCGTCATTCTGGTCTTTGTGAGTTGTCTGACATGGATCGCATCACACTTAGCAGTGGCAATAATGTAGAGTCTTACGATGGGGCTGATTATCTGGAAAACAACTGTGCTGAAGAGCCAAGCAAATTATGCGAATTTAAACGAATCTCGGGCAAAATACTAAAGACTGTCGATTCGGTTTATCAAGATATCAACACAATCGATGAGTGCCGCGATTTGTGTCTTAACTCGCCGTACAGGTAATTATTTGAGATAGTTTTATAGATTTTAGAGTTATTTGATTTCCAAAAAATTTAGGTGCCATACTTACGACTACAATGACACTGGCGATATGGTGTGCCGTCTTTCACACCACAGCCGCGCCACTCTGACTGACGTGCTTGATCCTTATCTCGATGTTCCCGAAGCTGCCACCTATGAACTCTCCTCGTGTTACAATGTGTCAATCGAATGTCGCTCCGGTGAAATGATCACTAAAATACGCACCTCAAAACTGTTTGACGGCAAAGTCTATGCCAAAGGAGCGCCAAAATCCTGTTCGGTAAATGTTAATAACTCACTGGAGTTCGACTTCCGCATGGGTTATAATGATCTCGAGTGCAATGTGCGTCAAAGCGCCTATGGTCGTTATATGAATGACATTGTCATACAACACCATGACATGATTGTCACCTCATCTGATTTGGGTCTCGCAGTTTCCTGTCAATACGATTTAACAAATAAGACCGTGCTGAATGATGTCGATCTAGGCGTCACTGGTGAAATTGAATCCTCACTCAGCGAAGAAATAACTATCGATTCACCTAATGTGATCATGAAAATTACATCACGGGATGGCAGCGATATGAAACGCATTGCAGAAGTGGGTGATCCTTTGGCTCTGCGTTTCGAAATTGTAGAGCCCAATAGTCCTTATGAGATCTTTGTACGTGAATTGGTCGCTATGGATGGTACGGACAACGCTGAGATTACGCTTATCGATTCCAATGGCTGTCCCACAGATCAGTATATAATGGGATCCATACATAAACTCTCACACAATCGAAAAGTTTTACTCTCACAATTCGATGCCTTTAAGTTTCCATCGAGCGAAGTAGTACAATTCCGTGCACTGGTCACCCCATGCATTCCACGTTGCGAACCCGTCATTTGTGATGATGAAGATGGTGTGAGTGGTGAGCTTAAGACACTGGTTTCCTATGGCCGCAAGAAGCGTTCTGTAGTCAATGGCACTGATGGGGGTAAGTTGTTAATTAATCATAAATAGCGACTTACATAATAAACGTATGTTTCTTATTTTTTAGACGAATTTCAGCTTAGCACTGACTCTGTGCCACGTTCGAAACGCGATGTCAACAACAAGCCCAATGATGACAATATTTTACTTGTTCAATCTATACAGATTACAGACAAATTTGGATTTGAACAACAGAAATCAGAATCAGACGACGAAACAAATACCGAGGCGCACGAAAACTTTTACACTGGATTTGGGCAGGATGCCTTTACTTGCTTTAATGGATATGGTACGTACTTTGTCTTGAGTTCCTATTAAGTAATCAATTGTTGCTCTATTAAGCTGTATTGTAACGGTTGTGTAGGCTCCTCTTGCTTGTTAGAATCTTGTTATTGTGGTGGTAAGCTCGGCTTCAAATTTCTTAATCAAGCAAAGCAGATCTAAAACTGATTTGCATAGACAAGCATCGATAAATGCCCCACGCTGCATGCAACCGACGCAGCATGTTCTTGAAGTCGACGTCGCTTTCGTGGTAATCATCTACTTCGTGCAACAGCCTAGTCGGTTCCACAACAAAACTGCAAAAGTTCAATGTTTTTGTTGCTACTTGGAGTCCCTAATTTTGATAATGAATCAATTTTAACTAGCAAAGATGCATCTTCGGTCGCTTGTTTTGAGTTCATGCTCCACCGTTACTTCAACACAATTTTCATGCCGAAATAAATTAGATTTTTGATTAGATTATGTGCGCGCACATGTGCACAGCATATTTCACTTGTACAATTGTTGTTGCTGATACAACGATGTGGCTAGCTTCCATACTGTCATTCATAGCGTAGTAAAATATAAGTATCGCCGCAAATTTCTGTGTCTGCATGTTTGTGGCAAATTTGTAGTGGATTCATAAAAAGTCAGCAATAACTAATGTAACAAAATAAGTCTACTTATTGTATTGTGTCTTGTTGTTGCTGTTTATTTCTTTTGCTCCTTTGCAAGACATGCAGCAATTGAATATGTTGTCCAAGCGGTCTATGCTAAGGATCGCGACCGGGTCAGTAGTTCATTGTGATATTGTTGCCGCTTCTGTTACTATGCCAAACTCAATTTTTGTGTACGTCTTTGGTATTATTATTGTAAAGTTCATACTAGTTCATATAACTGATGTTAACGACACCTGCTGTTACAACTCTGGTTTTTGTGGAGCAATTTTTATGCCATAAATATCTTGGTTTTTATTTTCCTGTTGGCATTCAGTGGACATTAAACGGTTTGAAATTATTATATTTTTGTTATCTCATTTAAAATGTTAACATACATATACTCAAGGCCTTTTGAATTCTCACAAGATAAATATGAAGTCTTGTTATGACAAACTTTTGATTTTTATTGATTTCCTAAAACAAATATCCATCATTATTAATTATTGAACAAAATTTTTATTACAGGTCTAATCTTTGCAATCGCAACCTTTTTGCTCGCTCAATTAACCGTGTTTGGTATATGGAAGACGGTACAGAAACGTTCGCGCAAAGAACGCTGTCTTTATCAGAATGAGCCCACGGCCACTATTTCATATAGTACGCCTACAATGCTCTATGGCCTACCTGATACGGCAGGAACACACAATAGCGCCAGTGATACCTTGAGCAAGCTCTACGATAGTGGCATGACCGGCCGTTATGGTCAGCAGTTCTAGGCTGATCATGTCCAAAATGACAGTTGGCGGAAAGAGGCGAAAAACGTTAAAGGCTAAAAAGACTTTAGCATTGAAATAGCAGATTGCATAAGTGCATAAATTGCCTTTACTGCTGACAACAATAATTAATAAAATTAATGAGACTTTTTTAGAGCAAATTAATATCGCTGTAAAACTTTTAAGCTTAGTTAAACATCTTACCGCTTTAGTTTGTACTTGTATGCAATATATACATAATTTAGTTATTTATAGTGTTCGATGGCATTTTAGCAAAATTTTGACAATGCTTACTTTTAAATGCAAATAAATTGCAGTGTGTCGACCAGCAAGCATAACCAGACGCGTAGGGAAACAGATGCAAATACTTATTGCATTTTAAAACTGAGCATTGCATAAAAATACATATAATAAATAATAATGATAAAAATATAGAGTAAAATTTTATATGAGCTACCAGAAAAAATATAACTGAGTATATTTATTTATTTTATGTACACCTTCAGTAAATATAGTATATTTTTGATGAAGTAAAGCTGTATTTAGATAATCGTAAAAAGTTTATATCAAAATATTGTCTCCATTTGGTGCTAATCTTCTAACGGGATTTTCATTTTGTTTCATGATATTTATTTAGGATATTTAAAACATTACGCTTCTTTTGTCACAATTAATTTATATTAATTGATATAATTTTTTCATTAAGTTAATTATGATCAAAGATCGGTGCTGATGTGTATGTTATAAATTGAGTACATTAAGTGCACACTTCTTATTAAAAAAATTTTAAATTTAAAACTGCTGCTAAATTTAGCTTACACTAGATGTTTAATAAGATCAGTTAATGATCTGAATATGAAATATTATGATATTAGTGGAAATGATTCAATAAAGCAGATTAAACAAATAACTGAAATAAAAAGATCGCTGATTTTTATATTTAAATGATTCGATCAAGCGAAACTTTGTATACATAAAAATGAAGACTCTCTGCAACATTTCGGGTCGATAGTAAGGGGTTGTTTGATAAGTTAGTGCCTGTTTGACTTTTCCGCGCAGTAACTTTAAATGCAACACTGCCCTTGTCAGTTGTCATCTAAGTATATACTAAGTTGTCATCTAAGTATATATGTATGTACATATAATAGGCTTCTAATAACGCAGCTCATTCATCGCATTTAACATGAATATTTAAATATGAATCATGTGCTACTTTAAAATTGAATACATATTTGGAATACTCACCTCTTTCCATCCTTTATAAGAATCTTAGCTTAAAATCCAGAAGATATTCATTCAGTAAACACAGCTCTCAAAGTGGCGTAGCACAATTATCAAAGAAACTATACACATTGTTAGTTAAGATCTGCAGACTTGATACATGGATGGTACTGTTGTAGTCATACGTTAGTTCAAAATTAAAGAAATTTTTACCACTCCTTCTCATTTTTTTAAAAGGCTGTGGCTCAAACACCAGAAGCGATACAAACATAAAAATCGAAAGGAAGACTTATACCTCGTTTATGCCACAGCTTAAACCACTTCAACTCATGCATAAACACCTTACATTACTTTTAACGAAGAGCGCATTTTTAAAGTGTCCTTATTATGTTAAACCGGTCTGATATGCTCGCATCAACGATTTGAAAATCGGATGCTACCGATCATCTAGAAGGGAGCAGAGCTGGCAAGTGGATGAATTATTCGATTATTCATACAATCGACTCTCGTTCATTCGAAACTCAAGGGACTCTTAAAATACATATGAAGAATTATCGAATGTTTGAATTAACGAGAATCGACTTGTATAAAGAGATTTTGTAGGGAACTCGTGGTCACTTTGAATTATAGCGACGTTCGAATTATCGCAAGTTTGAATTAACAAGAGTCGACTGTAAGTTTTTAAAAACAAATTATATATGTATATATTAACGTTATAATTTTTTTTTTTTCCTCCATGCTATACGATTTTCGAAAATGATCCTATTTTTTTGGGCAGCCAACATTCAAAGAATTCATATGAAAATTGTTATACATTTTGTTTTTGAATTCCTCCCTTACTAAGTTAAACTTAGTGTTAATTTAAAGTGCTTTACATATTCTGTAAGCCCTTGTTACCAACGATTTTGAACAATATTAAAATTGGCAATGTCAGCTATACAATATTTTTTTATTTTTGGGCGTGGCACTACCTACTGTGTGTGCAGGGTATTATATTATCGAATATACTCGACTATACTGCCCTTACCGGTTTTTTCTAATTCATACCAATCAACAACTATTTCATTGCCACGTTGCCACGATTCCGTTTCTGGATCTTAAAAAACTAAATTGTGGAGACTATACAGCAAATTCTCAGATGTAAAGACGTGCACACGTAACGATAATTAGAGCAGTGCACCTGCCATTTAACTGCCAGCACTTTGATATGTTGTTGAACTCGAGGAATTAGTCCTAATTAACGGCATCATCGGCCACCACACAATCACTAGAACAACAGCACCAAAAGTAAATATTACCAACACGCGCATTCCATGTACAAGTGTGTGGCTGGAAGTAATTATCAACATGCATCCAATGCCTCTGGGCAAATAGACGGCAGTACGATACAACCATCAACATCAGCACCGCCACGAACAGCAAACTTCAAAGAACTTTTAAGACCTTCTTATCAACATCTGGTTTGCAGCTTCGTGCTTAGTCAATCTCAAATTGCACTAATTAAGACTCAAATCAAGAACTTTTTTTCAATTTTCAATTGTTTTTGTTTTATTTTATACGCTCCATACATTGTATAGCTGGGTATATTTAGTTAGTTTCCGACCAAAAGGTAGAAGGAGAGCAGAAAACACAATAAAATTGGCAGAAATTAAGTCCTTATAAAATGCCGTTCTCCCCTGCCTTTTGGCCTTCAATAAAAACTTTTATAAGTTAAGACTAAATCAAGTAAACAACAATAGATATGAAACCTCTATTATTATTTCCCAAAAACACTAATCTCGTAATAATTTGTTATGAATTCTACATTTTGACCGATTGTAAACAATGTCACACAAGCCTGTAAGAACGCTATCTTCAAAACATATGTATGTAAGTATGAAGCTTCAAGTCAATTGGTTTAGAAACAAAAAAGTTTTCTCAAGAACGACTTAAATTAGTTTCTCTTCTTTTTCTTCATTTTGTATGGCGGGTACCAGAATGTATATACTTACTTTTTTGTAAATGTTTACAAATGTTTGTTGTAAATGTCTGCTTCGATTTGTTTCAAACTTCAAGACAATGTTATAATAAGTACTATATAGTATATACACTGGAATTTTGATGTTACTATCTCAAATTTTTAACTCGATGTAGCTTCACTTTTCTGACCCTCACCTATAAATTAAGAGCCGGAGGGGAGCCACAACTACCGTTTATATTTAATTAATCTTTGATTACTCATTTTGTAAGACTGAATGAAATAGAATATATGTTTCATCATATTTTGTCTGTTTAAATAATAATATTATAATAATATTTATGACATAACCAGACCTAGGACTAATCCCGGGATCTGGAAAATACCGAAATTAACTATTTCCGGCTTCAAAGTTATTAGTACTTCCATTTTCATGAGTACGTACGTATAAGCACCTTATTTGTATGAAATTGGTGTTCTTGTTCTTTGCAATGCAAGTATTCGGAAGTAAATTTTTATTTTTCAAGCCATAATCGCACCGCGTGTCAATGTCCTTTGCTTGTTCTGACGCACACACAATCGCGCATGCCTCGTTAGCAGATGTTATCGAATCCATTGCAAAAGTCGAAGCTGTTTCCACAGCAAAAACTACGGCTGTGAGTGACCCTCAGTTGCAATGATGTAGTTGAACTTAGTTTGGGGCTAGGAAATAGACCAGCAAGCGATCAGACGAATCATTTCCCAAATGGTCGAATTTGTATTTTTACCCACAAATTGCTGCAAATACACAAATTGTTATTACTGCTGTTATTCCTATTACGTTGCCCATTTCATTTAATTTCGCTCTGGTATCTTTGGCGCGCCAGCTTCAGCGGAAGCAACAGCAAAGGAGGCATCGACGATCGACAATTTGTAACAGCAATTGTAGCTGTTGCAGCATTACTTGTGCGCCCATCATCATCAGACTTAATTATTCGTGGCGTTGTGCAACATTTTTTTTTTACAACAAAAAATATAAAACAAATAATAAATAAATAAATTTAAAAAACTATTAGACAAAAATCCATTTTCGTTTGTTAATAATAATATTGCTTGAATTTGCCGAAAGTTATACAATAAGTAGTATAAATATCGTATAAGCATTTATTTTGTGAACACGTTAGTTTTTATACTCTTCACGCAGAGAATACAAGTATTATAACTTTGTCCAGAAGATTGTAGCTCCCAGAAGGAGACATCTCCAACCGACGAAACGAGTTAATTTAGACATGTCTGTCCGTCTCTCTATCAACAAGATTTATATTGTTGTATAAAAATGTTATTTTTGAAGATAGAGGGCTCATATTTGAAATGTAGTTTTCTGGCATACCTAGACTTAACATACATAAGTACTACAAAGGTCCGGCCTCTAGAAAGGGTACTTACCATAGGGGGGTCGACATTTTTCAAATTCTTGTATGTAAAATTTCCATATCTCTGAAAACCTCTGAGCTACAACAACAAAAATTGGTATGTAAGCTGTTAAAATAAGGACAAACAAGATGCGTTGTTTCTAGTTTATTATCGAAAGTGAACCTCCAATTATGAAGATGTATGCACTTCACGACAGATTTAAAATACAATTTACTGGGTTCGGAGGGTTAAAGGAGTTGAGAATCAAGTTGATCAAAGCAATGGCTACTGTGGTGATCCTACAGTGTGAAATAATAAAGTGGACTTTGATTGTAAAATTATGGAACTATCTATATACGTACTTATACAATATTGCAAAGACAACGCATTTAAAGAAAAACTCAAGTATTGTAATTTAAGTTACAGTGGAGTTACATAGCGGACAACATAGAAGCTTAATAACAAACGTTCTAATATCATGCAACGCAAACCAAACCGTTTGTCAGTCTATTCGTTAATAAAAAAGCTTGTGGCAGAATCAACGCTTTTATTTGTGTTAACTTTCCCATTAAATACGATGTTTATTGACTTTAACAGTTATAAATATTTGCACTAACTACCTCCGAGCCATACTAAGAAATCGTTTTGTTCTGGCATGCTCTGCATCTTATAACCAAGGCATTTATCGATTATTTGTTGCACCCAATACATTACTTACTCTTAAAATCCATGAATTTATCGATTATTTGTTGCACCTAATGCATTACATTAGCCCTAAAAGCTCAGCTAGTGGAACAAATTTATATTTATTGTATTGAAATTTTTGTTAGATTTTCTTGAAATTGGGAAAAATTTTTAAATGAGCAATGGTGTCACATCGTCCACCATATTGCAAGGTTTTCGAGGATACTCAATCATACCTATTCTTTATAATATTGCCTCTTGGATTCAAATATTGCTAGGCGACCTTATAACAGTTGTCTCTCACCTGCATTTAGAGTTTATATATCTCAACTATTCAAGGTACATTGAGTATATCGAATATGTTTATAAATGATGATTGGTATACATGGTATTTGATTAAAAGTAAAGGATATATCGAATTCGGGCACTCTCGACTGTGATTCCCTATGGGGTTTCACTGTTATTTCTGGAAAAAAAAACAGACAGCTAAACGAACGGACAACTCATCTTGTTATGCTAATTAAGAATGTAATTATATGTACTTTATATGGTCATAGGTGTTTTCTAATGGGTGTTATAAACTTTACCTATTAGTGTTTTTGGGTGTGTTATTAACACTCATTATGTAGAACTACATAAGTTTTTTGTAGCCAAGTGCCTGGGTTGAATTCTTTATGCAAATTTCTTTCACAGTAACTTGTTGTCGGATATTCTTGCACAAGAACTAAAGCGTACCAATATGCTATTTTTTTTTTTTAAAGCACTATCCCTTTTCGCCAGTTATTCGTTCTTTACCAACCAACTATGTGTAGTTGGGCTTAGTTAACCTCTATTTAGCTGATTATAAATTAACTCTTTATTTACATTGCACAAACCTAAAATTCCACTATACCTCAAAGCTTATTGCATTGAAAGACATCAGTTCGCTTCAGTTTAGTTTTCCTAAATAAATTCCAGCACAGCTTCCTGGTTCGTGCAACCATGATTTCGGTTTACATGTTCTAATTAAAAGCGTTTGCGAACTGGAATTGCATTTTTTCAAACAAAGTCCAAAATTAGCATCAAAGTGTACGAATTGGTAATTATCTTATGTTAGGTAGAAGAGTAGATGGTAGTGAGATTCGTAAGTCAAGGCAATCTTGCAATTGCCAACACCACAATTCAATGTTGGACATATACGGCATTTTTAAGAATGGACAAGAAAGCGATATTGTTAAGGATACTCGATATTAAAAAACCCTACACAAACTAAGCGAATTATACCCTGCACACATAGTCTATCAAGGTGTATTAAGTGTGTATCACACCTAAAGTGTGTAACGTATAGAAAATGGTTAGTAAAGTACTGAAAAGCAATGGCCACTATGATAAGACAAAACGATTTAGACATGAAAGTCTGTCGGTCTGACTGTTGTCACCAATGGTTCCTGGAAATAGTAAAATATAGTAAAATATCAATTTCGATTGATGCGTCGCTCACCTCTTTACCTATAAATATAATATCTTTATCGGATCTTATAAACCTTCTTTTACACACTTTTTAACTCAAACACATTTAATACACCATGAAACATTATGAGTGCAGGGGATAATAAAACGAAAATTTAATTCACTTTTCAATTGTGATCATCAGCGAGTCTACGATTGTAAGCCACTATAAAACTATGGCGAGTTTTGACCGCAAAAACTGTCATTAAGTTAAAGCATAACAAAAAGAGTAGCAACATAGAAATCTGCCAGTAGTTAGATTAGCGAAAAACCAAACAAGGCGGAAGCCAAAGCCGCGATTAGACGTGCCAACTATGCTGTCAATAAGTCACTCCATACAATTGCATTTGATATAAAGTAGTGAATTGAAAAGAAGGGAAAAATTGATCGCATGAAAATGAACACACAACAAACAACACCAAGAAAATATGCAAAACGAAAAGGACGATATAATTGAATAATTGCGAAGAGAAACCCGGAAGTTAGATTGACCAGCCAATCATTTTAGCAATGTATAGTTGAACACATTGCGTTAATAATAGAATACTAACGACGAAGTCAATAGGTTTATGAGTTTCTATCTATCCGTTTGTATCATTTGCGAAGGAGTTTTCAGACCAACGTTTTCATTTACATATATGTACGAAAAGATGGGCATGGCTAAATCGACTTTTCTTTCGATGATGATGAAGCAAAAACATACTTTCTGGAGTCTGTAAAACCTCCTACATCCATTTTTTATGCGCACAAATTTAATATACCTTTGCACCATAATGTGCAGGGTCATGGTAGCTGGAGACAAAAGTAGTTATTATTTTATTCTAAGTTTTTTAAGCTTAGATTCGAGACTTGGTTAATTTTGATAGTCTATTGAATTTTGCAGATATAATTTTTTGCGTTGTCAAATCATTGTTCGAAACTGGAAAAATCAGATAACTGGATCTGGTAGCCCCCATATAAAACGGAGAAGAACTAGAGAGGGAGAAATATTATATTTTCAATTTCAATATTGATAAACATCTTTTAAAACTTTTTGCATTGCTATTATGGCAATTGTGAAGAATATTTAGAGCATTTACATATAATTTTGAACAGTTTCACTTTAAGCTTCGATTTCACAATTA
This sequence comes from Phortica okadai, assembly GCA_034638295.1. Classification (NCBI taxonomy): domain Eukaryota; kingdom Metazoa; phylum Arthropoda; class Insecta; order Diptera; family Drosophilidae; genus Phortica; species Phortica okadai. The sequence continues at coordinate 10,304,649 of CM067849.1, read as the reverse complement.
TTTTTAATAATTCAAGTGAATTCGCATTAAATAATTTATTTAAATTATAGGTGTAACAAAATTCTAAAATGGTTCAAATCTTTACAAGATGCTATTATGTATTTGTTTCATAAATTTTTCCGGCCTCTACACTATGCTACGCCACTATCCAAAAGATATAACAATCAAATTAGAAACGTATCATATCGGTTGATTGCTAATTCTGTATTTATTTTAAAAGTGATGTGTGAAGAATATACAAATTTTGGCATAATCAACAAAACTCGTTTTTCGTTTTTGCTGAAAATAAGCCAGACAAAAATGATTTTGTAGGTCAGTTAGTTGATTTTGTTTTTGTTTGTTTTGCCTTTTCTATTCTTATGATTACTCATTTTTAGCAACACTTCTTGTTGTTTGCATATAAAATAAGCAAACAATAAAAGAAACCAACGAATAATAAACAAAAAAAATATATATATGGGCGAAATCCGAACCCAACAACCGTAATAAACTCTCGTAGTAAATTGATTTGCATTTGCTTGACCCATAAATTCCGAAAACTAAAAACTATGAAAATCGGTTTTTATACTCTTCAAAAAGGCAGGCATTATTGATCTCAGAGTCATCTTGATCGATCCAATGTAGGATATAGTACATAGATGCCACAATGCTAATGATCGGTCAAAAATGATTGCTATGTATTCAGAATTACTGACTCAATAATTTATACAAAAACTTTTTTAACATAAACGAAGATAGAGTGTAAGATTGGTCAAGTTTGGGTGACTCTAGCATATATCACCCATAAGAACGATCGGTCAAAAATAAGGTTTTAATACTTAAAAGAAAACTGTTAGTCTGTTAAATTATTTAGATTCTCCTGGTTTAAGCGATAGCTTGAACAGCATTAACTCAAGACGGTTTGGTTTAGTTCGCTTCATGTTCAAGTGTCTATGATTGCGACTTAAAGCCGGTGTTTTTAAAGCCCACTGCGGAGTTTCCATACAAATTCCTTGCCAATCTTGTTTAAAAATGAGAACAATTGTAGCACATATCAACTCTGCCCTCAACCACAACATTTCAGACCATCTAAACAAAATAAGGACGATTAAAAATGAGCGTTTCGTTAATTCGCTTTTAGCATTAAAGCGCTTTAACAATGAGTCAAACCGTTCTCAGTTAAAGCGATATAACCTGTCGCATAAACGAAATATGAGAAACGACAAGTCATTATGTTAGTAAACTTCAAATTTCTGCTATTGCTCAGCTAACAGCTCTGTTAACTTAAACATTTCAGACAAAATAACACTCTTTAAACAACACAAAACATGAAAAAAACTTGATGAACAAGTTAACAGTTTAATGAGAGAATGCACTCATTATACTCGATCCATCGGTTTGAGCTGCTAACAGGTGTCGCGACTGTCTGTTCGGCCAATAAGCCAACACGATCCAACATACAAAGATCAGAATGTTGCCACTCAAGCCGCATTCAAACAAAATAAGAAATAAGCAAACTTAGGCCTACGCGAATAGTTGGTGCTCTTCACAACACGTTTCCGATGGCAAGCTACTTTTTTTATTACGTCCCATTTCAATAACATACATATCAATTTTCATTACTGAGACGAATCAATTCACATATCTATAAGCGGAGCGGCACTCTTTTTTTCTCACTCATTTTACAACTAACATAAATGCTCTTCGCTGTGACTAATAAAAACTTCAGATCGGAAATCACAAGACAGAAATAATGAATCGTTGCACACAGACTCTAAATGTCAAACATAGTCAGAATGCATGAAATTTATGCGATCAGATATGTCTGCCTCGTTGTGTTACAAACTTCATGAAAAAGTTCAAATACTGCCTCAGTGTGAAGAGTATAGAAATGAGGCTAAACTGCGAAACGGACATACCATATCAATACCTCTGAAAGTATGGAAAATCGCTGATGTAGAAACACGAAATGTTTAATTCGTTAGAGAACTTGTTCATTTTGAGAGTTGCATTATTCGGTTCTCACTTCAGGCTTTTGCCACATAATTTCTTTTGACCATATAGCAATCTGTGACTTTCTGACTTTCTTTACTCACTTCTCACTGTGTCTGTTCTCTTGCTTTAACTTTGTTAACATTCTCTCAGCACACGCTACAATAACAATAATTTGATGCTGCTACTCAGTTTGCTTATGTTATATGTTTGGTAGAGTAGAGAAATAACGGCTCAAAAGAAATAAGAAGAAGTCTTCTAAGTCTTTTATAACAAGTCATAATGTTTGTAGAAAGAGTTTAGTTCCTCCGCAACCGTTGTGTTGTAAAGTTCGGTGTCTGATTGTGTTCAAGTACAAGGCGAAAGTTGATTTAATAGCTATTGGTGGAAACAATTCTCAAGACGAGGTTAAACAAAATATGTGTAAAATAATCTTATCTGACTAAGGGTTATTTTCGTTTTCGTTTTTTTTTTATTTTACTTCTTTAAATACAATTTGATTCAATTTTATTTATAAAAACAAAACTTTTAAAAGGTAAGTTCGTTTTTATGTGATACATGTTTTTATTAAATTATTAAATATAAAATTAAATGTTCATAAATAAAATTTTTCAAATTGTTTCTTAAACAACTATAAAATTACAGTTCTCTGACACAAAAACAATAACTATTTCCAACCATCGTATATAAATATTAAAGTTTTTTTTAATAATCGACAACGGTCAGTTCGTTGCCAAAGTCTTTTGTTATTGCAAACAACCACTTAGAAATGGCCGCATCGCTGGAAAAACTAAAACTACAAAAAAATCTTATTACTAACAAAAACACTGAAAAAATTTAACCGGTTTGTTCGCTCATTGCGTCTATTCGTTCGATCATAAAATAACAAACAACGTTTGTTTGAAACGAACAACCGAAGTAATAAGAAAGTACTGAAAAATGACTTGGAATAAAAGTGCTTGGTAAAAAAACGTGAAAGACATGCAAAGCACGGCTATGATCTTCAACTACACAAGTCAACAGCTTCCGTCAAAACATTAGCCATTTTAGGGCGTCACTCTCTGTAGTAGGTAGACGTGGTTGTTCTTATTGTTGTTGGTGATTGTAATCAATGTGGTTGAACTATAGTAAGCATAGGCTCAAATCAAGTAGGAAAACGCATCGAGATAGTATTCTACGTTCGACAAAGTAACAAAAACAATGGAAGAACAAACTCTCGCCCATAAAAATATAGACGTAGACAACTATCACAGACTTATACAAATATACACCTGCCTCAGTAAGTTATATTAAACGTGTTGGAAATTGAGCTTGTTCAAGAGTCAACGAACAAAAAACAAAGAACATAAAAATAATAGAGTAAAGGACTTGACAATTTTTTTACTCGTGAGTAGATCCCTTAAAAAGTGCATACCATAAAATGTTCGCCCCTCAAAGATCAACAAAGTAAAATTTTTAATACAATGCATTTTTTCTTACCGATTTCCTTAAAGTTTTGAACCATATTTAAATAGGAAATGTCAGATACAATTTTTTTTATATTTTAGATACTCGATACCCATACTGTTTTTTTATATCCTGCACATTAAGGCTATTAGTTTTAAGCTCATCGAAAATGTATGTAAAACCTAAAAGTAAGGTCGCTAGCACACCTTACAAAATATGGATCAACATCCAAAGAAAAGTCTATTTATTAATGTTCGTCTGTTAATCTGTATAAACGTTTCCACATCGAAAACTATAAGTTGATTTCACATCATTGGGCCGAGCAACAAAATGGCACGTGGAATAGACACATATGATTGGCTTTTTAAGTCAACTTTATTGATGATATATTGGCGATTTGAGTAAGGTGGTAATGAAAAAATAATTAATGTAATTAATAAACTCTTCAGTACAATCTTCCAAAAATAAGAAAACCGATAATTGTGTCGAACAAAGATAAAACTAATCACGGCAATTAGAAGATCATTCCGACACCAAAAAATACTATGATTTTAGTAAATAAAAATTTTGCAAAGCCTTATTGACTTTTTTGTATGGTATTGTACGATTTAATTGATTTACATTTTGCTTACTTGGCTATTTAACAATAATACAAATTTGACTTACGACTATTCTGATGCACGATAAGCATGATCAGCCTAAATAAGAAATTATCAGATGAGGGAGATTTATTCCACATGCGAACACACAAACGGAAAAGCAAATAAAACCGAAGACAGCTTCGAACTTTTTTATGATCAATGGTGAAAGTTTTTCATTGTGGTGGTTGCGTTCTTTTTGCGATGATATTCATCAACATCAGCAATTGGGCACATTCTTTTCAAAAAATTACATTTTAAATTGTTACGTTGCCAAGTTTGGCAGATTTTCTTTTTTTGACAAAGAAAGACTCAATTCCAAATAATTACTTACAGGTCTACATTTGCATGGAAAAAACATTTGTTTTAAAATTGTATAAGCATGGTGAACATATTCCGGTCAAGAATTTAAGGAAGCACCGGACAAATTTACGAACGGCATTGTAGTCATACACTCGTGCCGTCGAGAGTACGTAATCAAATTACACAAATATGTTCAGTAGAGTAGCAATATCCTCCGTTTTGTACATTAAACTTTCTTTAATGTAAAATGCTGCTCTTTTTTTGTCCATCATTGAAAAAAAAAATAAAAATAAAGTCACATTTTAGAGCTCATTCAACTCATTGCAAACTCATTCAGCTTTTGTTTTATATGAGATTGATCAAAAGAAATAGAAAGTACTATAAACATATGTAAATTTCTAAGTATTTATGTGTATATGCGTAAATACAAATAGAAGAAACTTTACTGTAATAAGTAATTAAAAACACCTGCACATGTACGTGATATATTCACAGCTATGTATGTATAAGCCATTTACACTTAAAGAATCAGAATACATTTTTAATGTCCGAATCAGCTTTTTGTTATACTCGTTAACTTTGCGAATGTGCTCATTAAACAAAGCATTTAATATCAGTTGATGATTTTTCAAAGCATATTTTTATCGATTGCAGTTTTTTCACTTAGCTTGAACCAGTTTCTCTTCCTTCTCGTAATTTTGAGGCCCTCCAGCTCCAATAATTCAATCATGGCTGTACCAATCAAACGATAAACCTTAAAAACCGAGAGATTAATAGATTGCATGCAACGACGACAAGTGTTTTCGATATTACCAACTACATATAAACTTTCTATAGTTGCGGATATCTCCTTTTTAATGTTATTAAGAATTAGCTTTTTAATATTGAATATTACTCTAGAAAATAATTTTTGAGGTTTTCATATAGCTTAATAACATTTTCGTTTGATATTCTGCCACTGTTCCTTCTTTAATCTACTTAGTTTTATACATCCAGTTATGTATATAAATTAAACAATGATAAAAACGAAGAAGAAGAGAAGCATAAATACTAAAGAAGCAATACGTTTGATGCACTTGTTGGGGAAAAAAATTTGCGGAGCCGGTTCGATGCTACGGAAAATATGTTTATTTTTTGCTTGACAGAACCTCACACTCTTGCGTTCACCATTGCTTGGCAAAGACGCTACTAGTATTAAAGACTGCTCTTAGGCTAATTCTATTCAGCTCATCTGTACTCAGTGTAACTCAGAATGGCATTGAGCCAGAATGTATGGTTGCACGGAAGCGTTAGCGTCTGGCACACACATCATGCAATTTTTATGTATCCACACACTCTGATGGATAATCAGTCAGACATATGAACGAAACAACTGTTAGAATGAACAAGTTGAGCATGGCTTGCTATTTTTAGGCAGTATAAGTTCCGCTGACCGGTTGCGCTTGACTTCGCAACGCATGTGTCTAATTAGTTAAGCCGGCACTAGTAATATAATTATAATTTTTTACAGCTTGCTTTTTGACCACCAATAAATGTGTTAAAAAATAGCACTCACCAAACAAACCAACAAGTAGTGTTTATTCTCGAAACTTAAACAAGTATTATCTAAAAATATTTCCGCTTTCTACAAGATGGCTTTGACTGTTTGGTCCATTTTCCTTTCTTTTCAAAATTTTTATATCGGCTTAATTCGTTACAGAAAATTAAAGAGTTATCGCATTGTCACAATGTTGTTACTATTACTGTAATAAGCATTTGTTGCACTTTCGTTCGTTTCGCCAAAATAAGTTTTCTGTAAATACCACCATGTCGTACTTGCGTTGTTAATTGATAACAATTACACCCGTGTCAAACGGTTGCCCCAAAGTGAAAACCAAATTGAAGCTTAATAATCTTGCTTTCTAATCTGAACGTACAAGTTTATCATTTCGTTTTCCATTTGTCTGCCCTAGCCAATTTGAAAATCTACTTTACGTTAGTACATATATACATATGTACATATGTATACTGAATTTAGCTTACCTTACACTGTTCCAAAATTTTTAAAGGAAATTTTGAAACAAAACCAAAATCATTGAACAATGATCGTTAGTGCTGAGGACATGGGACATATTAAAAATTAATCGCGTTACTCTACTATGGCAGTAAAATAACAGGCTGTTTTCACATGAATTCAATTAACTTTTATGTGCCATAAAAAATAGGAAACACACTTGTTAAGCAAACTGTCCGTTCATAAATCAAAAAAAAAAAAAAATAATAATAAAAAAAAAAATTGAGAATATTCTATTCAATTCTTTCTTATATAAAGAAGTATTTTTTTTTTTCCTCTTTTCAATTTACTAAGAATATACCCAACTTAAAAGTAGCTACTAATATTTTCAACAAGTTATTTTAACTGTCGTTTTATATTACTCAATTTTAGCAAAGGTTGGACCAAATTAAGGTTCATGACCTGCTCAAAAAGCCATTAAACGAAAATTCATATCGTAAAATGTTCACATTTACCAAAAGTAGCGTCTCTTACTTAACCGACCATAGCAGAATAGAGAACGGTATGCTTATTTACTATTGTAACAACGACAAAGGTCATTGATGTGATACGTCTAAAAAAGAAACAATTTCTTTACAAAATCAAAGTGAAGGGCGATTTTGTGATTTGTGAAATTTAAATAAAAATCGACTTATGATCATGCCTTGTAAACAGACAAAAAAGTTTACAAGCTTCTTGTTTCCTAAACAATAAGTTATAGAAATCATCATAATAAGAAGAAATTCAAAAGACAATAAAAACGTTAGAATAGCGGCAGTAACACTTTAACCTAACTGGACTTCTTCAAATCCATGCACTTTAAATAGGTGCATTCAACAAGTAAAAGAGGTATTGTCAAATACCGGATGTTCTTCGATTTACAGTTAGATTAAATAGCACATGTTCTCAAAACGACACAAAAATTTTATCAAAAAAGTTTGTATGCAAAACTTAATTAGTGATGTTAAATTCATATATTCTTTATATAGTTGTAAATTAAATTGTTTTTAATATTTAGCGGAATAACCTTTTTGTTTCACATTTTAATTTAATCATGATCGTCCGAGCATTCGTCTGTCTATCTGCATATTCATGATCTAGACGGTTTTCAAACAAGCTGTCCAAAATTGTGAATTGAGTCTTATTACTCTGTTGTTGAATAAATTTTAAAAAGTTTCACCAACCTCAAAATTTATAAAATAAAAGTCAGAATGTTAAATGTTCTTAGCAAGTCTGTTAAAAACAATTTTTAGAGTGCATTATTTGCTTACAATTAAAAAACACACAAAAAACTGCACAATTAATCACAAATAAATATTAATAATCTTATTTCCTTTATAGAATTCAACAAACAGAAAAAAAAACACATACACAATGATTCGACAGCAAACACAACGTAATCTATTACTTCATATGTTGCTCGTATATGTTTTGCTGCTAATGTTTAACACATCGCTTACATCAGTGAGTGCTGCCTTGCAAGCACAGCAACGCGTACCGACAGAACTATTGGAAAACGAAGTTACTACCGAACATAGTCAGACAGATGGATGGACTATGATTGAAACAACCATAGTTCCATCGACGACAACAATACAAACTGAAGACGTACCCGTCAACAATCCATCACTAGTACAACATGGTGATGAGGAATTAGAGAATCGTAATGCTGCCGTCGACATACCAGCTGTTGATTCAAAGGATTTTTTAGCAAATAATCAGGCATCATTAAAGTCACCATTATCGTCGTCAGAGGAATATGACTTGGACAAGCATTTGGCATTAACAGCGCCCGTACCATGTAACGAGGAGATGGTGGGCTTTGAAACCGTAACAGGGTAAGTGGCAACTATTATACATAATTTCTTATGTTTGTTCGCTTTAACCCAAGGCAACCATGCAACGGAAATGACACTTTATCTGCAAATGGTTTCTTTGCATGCAATTGCCAAGAAAAACTATTTTCAGTGTTCGTATGGCTATAGTCGTAAACAATTTGGTATCCTAAGCAAAATAAATTTAATGTTGATTCTATGTCTTTACTTTGTTTGTCCTGATAGTGATTCGATTCGATTCGTTTCGACGACGTGCTAAATGCGAAGTAAAATAAATATACACTGCAATGTCGCAGAAAAGCTGGCCGTTTATCACTGGCATTGCTCGATTGCCATTGAGGCTGTACTTTTAGCAGACTTGGTTCTGTTACAGCTGCCTCGACAACTGTCTGGCAATTGACACAAATCAAAGTGCAAGTGTATGCCCGCTGCAATCACTTAGGAACGCGAATAGCTTTGACAAATAATGGCTAAAAATTTCAAGTGCGAACATCGCTTGCATGCTGCAATTAGATTTAATGTTTTATTGTTTTTTTACCAAGTATCCCAACATACTATTTTAAGTAGCACAAGTTCGAGATTGGTTTAGTCATGGTTTCTAATCTTTCAGTTACGTTTTCTCTGCACCTGGCAAGTTAATGGACTCCCTGCCGGGCACTTTGATGCTGACTGATTGTTTGGACACATGTCGAAAGAACAAATCTTGTCAATCCATAAACTATGAAACAGGCCTATGTGTATTATTTTCATCAAATGCCGATCAATTACCAGGTAAAGTATAGCTCATTTTTAAAACACTGAACAAAACCAACCAATATACAAAGAATAAAAAATATCTACACAAACTTATTTCGTCTTTGTCATAGATACTTCAAGACCATTTTTCCGAACCACGTTCAAAGCTCATTTGTTGAATCTGTTATATTCTGATATTTTAAAAAGAAATTTAATTTCAATTGGATTTTAAATTATTTCTTTATGTTATCTCTACTGATTGGATTTTTATAAACAACATAAGCAAGGTTGAAAATAATAGGCGGATTGTTACAGGAGACAATAATCATAACTTATTTAGTCAACAAAATTCCTATATCTTTTATAGGTGCCTTGACGAAATCGCAATTCCCTGTATTTACAATTTATGCGCAGAAGTCATGCTTGGCGGTGAAACCCTGCACACGTGCCTGGTATGTCGATCGTGTTCAAAACTACAAACTTAGCATGTCTGCAAAGCGTAGCATCGAAGTAAAGTCACGTCGTGAGTGCTTTGAACTTTGTCTAAGAGAAAATGAGTTCATTTGCAGGTAAGAATATAAAACTGTCTAATAATAAGAAAAGTGAAAACTCATAAAGCGTGAAGTGCAGGCAATGAACAAAAATTTTTAATAACAAGCACAAGTTTCCACAAAAGTGAATTACATTTTAATGACGCCATAATGTTTAATTACGTCAAGTACAAAAACTTGTTTATACACACAGGCATTTCACAAAATATTAAATAAATTTTTTTTATTTTTAATTTTGTTTACGGGTTATATCAAAAATTAACAGTAGTGCAATAAAACGAAAAAAAAACATGTAAGAACAGTATATATTATATATACTCGACAGTACTATAACATCCCGAACAATAAGAGGGCCCTAAGTCTTTAAATATTACTCAAAACTTCAAGATAATTGGTCAAAAAATGTCGAAATGATTAAAAATTGTCACTCCACAATGATGGATGATATTGTTTATGAAATTGATAACTACGATAGATTAAATTTATTTAATTTTATAAAAAAATGATAATTGTTTGGTTACAGATCGGCGAACTATGATCGCAAATCGGGAACTTGTGAGCTCGGTGAATTGGATCGCTTGACACTGGCAGGCAGCAACGCATTCCAACCACAAGACGGCATTGATTATCTCGAGAACCACTGTGTCGAAGAGCCAAACAAATTATGTGAATTTAAGCGTTTGCCTGGCCGTATTCTCAAAACGGTTGATTCAGTTTACCAGGAGGTTGGTAGCATTGATGAATGTCGCGAACTATGCCTGAATTCTGAATATAGGTAAGATTTTTTTTCTTCTTTTCTTTTTCTATATTATGTATTCTATTTAAACCAAAAAACTACTTTATTTCACATGACGTAGATGCCACTCCTACGATTACAATGATACCGGTGACATGGTGTGCCGTCTCTCCCACCACAGTCGTGCTACACTCGCCGATGTGCAGGATCCATACTTAGAAGTACCAGAAGCAGCAACTTACGAACTTTCATCGTGCTATAATGTAACCATTGAATGTGGCAGTGGTGAAATGTTGGCTCGTATACGTACATCAAAAGTTTTCAACGGCAAAGTCTATGCTAAGGGTTCGCCAAAATCATGCGCGGTCGATGTCAAAAATGCGCTGGACTTTGATCTGCGCATGAGCTATCAAAATCTTGAATGTAACGTCCGTCAGAGCAGCTCCGGTCGCTATGTTAATGACATTATTATTCAACATCACGATATGATTGTCACCTCATCCGACTTGGGTTTAGCTCTGGCATGTCAATACGATCTGACCAATAAGTCTGTGATCAATGGAGTTGATTTAGATGTTCGTGGTGATATACAACCTGCCTTATCCGAAGAGGTTATTGTAGATTCTCCTAATGTCATTATGAGGATAACAACGCGTGATGGCTCTTCTATGATGCGATCAGCTGAAGTTGGTGATCCATTAGCGCTCAAATTTGAAATTGTCGATGAGGACAGTCCCTACGAGATATTCGTGCGTGAGTTAGTTGCCATGGATGGCATGGATAACTCTGAGATCGTTTTGATCGATTCTAATGGCTGTCCTACGGATCACTTTATAATGGGACCTATATACAAAAGTACACTTACAGGGAAAATTTTACTCTCGCATTTTGACGCTTTCAAGTTTCCATTAAGCGAAATGGTGCAGTTCCGCGCACTCGTTACACCGTGTATGCCTTCCTGCGAGCCAGTGCAATGCGATCAGGAAGATACAAGCGGTGAATTCAAGTCACTTTTATCGTATGGTCGTAAAAGGCGTTCATTAAATGTGACAGGTGAGTTTATGGGAAACGACTTAACTATTAATTTGCACTGAAGCGTAAAAGCTTAGAAAAGTATTAATAATGTCTTTTGCAGTAATTTTTTAATTTTGAAAATAATTATAATAATAAAAAATTAAAATAATCTTCTATTTCTATTATACGAAATTTATTGACAGCACATCTCGATCAAAGCTCAGCAACGGCAAGCCGTGTACGTCGTGAAATCAAGTCAAATCCAACCAAGCCTAGTCTCGAAGATATGCTACTAGTGCAAGCTATAAAAATCACGGACAAATTCGGCTTCGATAAACAACAACAAGGTCACGAAACGACTTACGATGCCAACGAAACGATATTCATGGCCGGCAATGGATCGCAGGGCTTCTGTGTGAACGCAATTGGTTAGTTTACAGTCTTAGTAAAGGTTTCGAAACTTGAGTATTCACAAAACTTAAGTAAAAATTCATTTAAACGCAGTTTTCACTAAATGTATAAGCTTAATATATAATTTCTGAATGATTGCACGTAGAAACATAATTTTATTTTTAAATATTTGAAATACTTTTTTTTGTTTTATCACTAGGTCTTATCACAGCCGCCACTATTTTCTTGCTTACTCAATTGACAATAATTACAATCTGGACTTGCTATTATCAACGCCGCCAAAAGTTACAGCCATACCAGCATCAGCATCCCTACTAACAGGCCAACCGCTAGCAATCAGTGAGTGCTGTTGTTGACGCTGAGGTTGCACAAAACGTTTCCTCTCACGTTTGTCATATCTAGTCAGGCAGGACTCAATATTGTATGGTTCTGGAGAATATGTCCGGGTGCATTGTTTGAGCCGTTTCGCAGCATCCACTAATCGCAGCGTTAATCTTTTAGTTAATTATTTTCGTTTTTTGAAATATATCATAATTTAGTATATTACACAATTTCTTGACTTGTAATTGTAGTTTAACGGAGACTACCTTTATAATTTTAGAAATTTTCATTTTCGATTTTAATTTTTACTTTTTCATTTTTCATTTAGTTTTTAGATTAATTTTTATTTTTAATTATAATTTTATTTATTGAAGTTATAAACCAAGAGTTTGTGTATCCTCATCCAACTCGTCAAATTAATAAATTAATAAAATATTTATCAAACACTACACATGGCTTTGAAATGAAAAATTTGGCTAGATAGGCGTTATGGCAGCGGACTACTATTAAGAGGATTTGTGACAGGACAGAACGATCCGTGACCACAGATAAAATGCTAACATTCTCTTCACTACGCTTGTGAAACGTTTCATCAAAATCTAAGTAGCCAAATATTATTGATACTAAATGCCAACCGCCCTATTTTTGCATCTGTCACAAAAAGTCAAATTGTCAACTCATTTTTGCAATTTTTTCTTAATTGTTGCGCTGAATTTTTACAATAGTTTTTTTTTTTTTTTTTTGCAAAGACTTTGTAATGTGCACTACCGTTAAACACCGTAAAATTAACTGAAAATTAAATTCTTTATAGTGCTTTGCTGCTTTATTATACCAGTCAGGATTTGAATTGAACAGCATTCCAATAGCGGACATACAAACTTTCAAACTTGTAGTTACAACGGTTACAACGGTTCCAGAGTTTTCCGCTTTCTAAATTTCAACTATCCATTCGAAGAATATCGATCCAGTATTTTCTAAGATATCTTGTAAACAAGTTTGAAAAACAGTAGTTTGAGGACGTCCATAAATTACGTGAGATAAAATTAGGGGTGGGGGGGTTCAGAAAAATCTCACCAAATCTCACCTATGGGAAATCAGACAACTCATGTGATTTTTTTAAGTTCACTAATTTATCATTTTTTTCAAAAATTTGAGCAAAAAAAAAAAATTGTATTTTTTTTTTTTTAAATCTCATGTGAGATTCAGAGGGAAGTGTTCGTCAAAATCTCACTAAATCTCATCAAGAGGGGAGGAGGGGTCTAAATTTCTAGAAAAAAACCTCACGTAATTTATGGACGTCCCCTTTCGTGATTTCCACAAAACATTTAAATATGAGTAATTGGTGGGCGATATGACTTTATGTTCATGATTTTTACAACCAGCGCACCAAAATACATAGTAATTAGTTGTAGCTATTGAAAAAGTTTTTACAAACGGTATTTTTGTCGGCCTGTGTAATTTAAGTAATATTTGAGAAATTCCTGCATCACTTATTTTTGTAATAAATCATAACAACAATTTTATCCATCCCATAACATTCATCGAATTTATTGGTCAAATCGGGAACATTTTTCTACGAAAATAATTGATTACACAAGTAACATGAAAGCAGAAGATATTCAAATAAAACTGCCAATTATCTCACATACTTTGATGGGGTTCAAACAAACAAATGGAAATCAATACACTGAAAAATGTTTTTGGTGGCAACAACCAAAATGGCAAGTTAATGGCCAAATCGTATTTAAATATATTTTTATCGTTTTGTATGTTTTTTTTAATTAGTACTATACAGTGAACTTTTCTCTTTTGTTTTTGGTCGATTTATGATTTTTACTACAACGCTGGTTGAGCCTTGCAAGCACATAAAAAATCAACAGCCACAATATGAGCAAGCAATACACAAAGGTGTAAGAATTTTCCATCAAGCCTGTGCTGAACTGTGACAGCATCGTAGAAATACTTTATTCGCCTAAGTCTTCTCCGTTTGTAAGTTAAATTAATTGAGAAAAATGCTGTTAACTGAAGAGGCAGCCTGTTGCATTCAAACAAACAGCCAATGGTACGAACATTTTTAAATGCGTATCGCTTATTGGATATCCCCTTCAGCACAATCGTAGTGTCTGTATGTAGATAAAGATACAAATCTGCACGAAGCCTGTTTCCTGCTGCGTTACAGAGCGTGCTTTTATTTGCATTCAGCAGACTTGAACACGTTTGGTACATGCAATGCTGTAAAATTTATTTTGCACTCTTCACGCAATGAATAGAATTATAACTTTGTAATGGCACTTGTAACACAGGAAACGAGACACCTCCAAATAAAGCTTTCTAAAACTCAACAAAAGGAAGGGTAGGATCTTATTTTTCAGAAAAAACCTCTCGTAAGGTTGATGTGGTTGATAAAAAGCTCATGTCTAAACACTTGCTATCTGTCTCTCTTTTCATTTCTGCAGTCAAACTATTTAGTAGATTTAATATTTATTGTTTTCATATATACTGAAAAATGGCATGTATGGTAAATATCTACAATCTTAGGGAACAAATTGTGAGAAATTTTTTGATCAGAAGTAAATTAGCACGGAGCAAAATATTTATGTTGGTGCAATTAGTGAGAACTGTTTATCTTACATTAAACAAGAGACTGGTAAGACTTGTCAAAAAAAAACTATGTTATATAGTATGATACTGAATCAAGCTAGGCACCGTAATACAATAGTCACTCTTTAAATACAAATATAAATACAAAAAACAAAAGACACTCTTGAAATGTTTATTTGAGAAATACAATATGGACAGTATAAAAAATTCGTCAAGGTCAAAACATTCATCTCTCGCTTTGTTTTCCAGAAACAAAAACAATGCTAACTAACAGGTGCATAAGGAAGTCATTGCAGCAGACAGAAAGACATAATGCCGGCATATGGCAACACGATTGAAAATGAATCTCAAAGAAGCGTGCACGTTCACATTTATGTGGACGTCGAAAGTAAATACATTTGTATAGACTTAAATACTTCAAAAGCTAGGCTGTCCCATTTGTAAGTACGTTTCTACCTTGCTATCCTGAACTTATTATTATAAAATGGTAGAACATTCTAATGCCATTGTTTGAAGTGGGTGACGGTTCATGTTTTCATTATAACAGCAGTCGCTGCTTAAATAAATAAGAAACATAAATTCGGCCTTGTTTTTTTCTAATCTAAGTGTAGGACGGTAATGAATAGCTGAATTGACATAAGATGGAATTTCTAGCTCTTATAGTTTTCGAGATCGAAGCATTCATACAGAGATACATGGCTACATCGACTTCGATTTAGATACTATTCAAGTATATTTTATAAGATCTGCCACGCTATACACCCTTTCAATGCGCATAAGACTAATATACCCTTGTAACAAGTCTTTGGTCTGAATAATGTCTGATTTATGCAAAAAGGCGATTTTGACTTGAACAATTTTGGTTGTTTTTATCATTCATTATATTATACACCATTTATATTATCTAAATTGAATACAATTAAGTTAGCGATATTTAAAGTTCATTCTCGCCTCATGTGTACATTTGCATGCTTCTGGTTTGTTACTGTTTTATCTAACATAAATGGTGAGAAATGAAGAAATAATATCAATGCGAATACGACAACAATTAAATTAATTATTATTTGCCATCTTAAGATAAATAATCAAGACGTTTTATGTGGAGAGCTCCGGATTCCATTTACTAGAGATTGTTAAACATAACTCAAACATTACCAAGTAGTTAAAGAAAAGTGTTGTCATATCATGCAACTGCAATTAAAACCAGTAAGGTCATTGTAGTCGAGTGTACTCGAGAATAACTTGATCGGCACAATGAGACAAGTTCATATAGCTATGTCCGTCTGTTTGTCTGACAAACTCTATGTTTTTGAAGTTACACACTGGAAATTTTGGACAAAAATTTATTTATTCAGATCTTTCAAAAATGGGTTTTTTTGTTCTTGAATACAAACAGACAAAACTTTGCTATTGCATGTTGTTATTAGTGCTTGACTATATTCCAATATTTTATAATAATCGAACATACGAAGTAAAACTTGAAAATGAGATATCTCTATAAGCAGACAAAATAGAAGATTGCAAAATGATTGTATTGCTTTCTTTAAGACAAATTGTAAAATGGGCGTGGCGACGAAATTTATATGATTCTTATTTGCAAAACTTTAAGAAAAACTTTTCGATAAAAATAATTGTAATAGTAAATAAGTTTCGGCAATGCCGAAAATAGCTCCCTTTCTGGTTATAAATAATGTGGAAATGGGCGAGTGGGACGTAATGGACGTAGTGAAAATCAAATAAAACTTAATCTACCGTGAACCTTTGGTGAGGACAGACGAACATGTCTTTATCATTCCAATGTAAGTATACATTGTGGGATGTTACCTCCCTGCTTCTGAACGTTACATTCTTTTGGTCTAATACAAGCTTATAATATGTACCTTGACACACAGTGTGTTCGGGGTATAAAAATTGCTTTGCTTCCTCATTAGATCCAACCAAAAATCCAACACAAGGCTCATTAGCAGCACGTAACCAAGGTTGGCAGCAGTCATTGCGTTTTCCATGCTGCAAGAAAATAGCGCAATATAATGCGATTGCATGATGCTCTTTCCTTATTTGTTGTGCAGTAAAGATAATTTGATGATTTGAAATATTGTTGGTAGTAGTTATACAAATATAATTTTAATGGCGAATCATGCTAGTTCACTAACGTAAAAATGAAGCAAATAATCCATCCAATGTAAGTGCATACTTTAACATTTCTTTGAGTACGCGTCGACACTTTTAATGATTCGTTGAAGCTGAACATTTTTTTATTTATTTAAACTTTGTTGCATGAAATAAAACCAGTAAGGGAGCTATTTTCAGTTATGCTAACACTTATATACTCTTGCAAACATTTTCTTAATTATTCTTATTGGAAAACCCGTCTTAGTGTTTTCAATAAGAATCATATAAGTTTATAAAAATAAAGGGCCGTAGCCACGCCCATTTTCTAATTTATTTTAAAGAACTCAATGCAATCATCCGATTCATATGCAACTTTGAAATATGGTCAAAGATGTATAAAAACGCGTAATTGCAAAGTTTCATCACTTTATATTTAAGAACAAAAAAGTTTTTCTAACAAAAACCGCATTTTTACTGATTGTTACTATGGGAACTATATGCTATAGTTGTCCGATCTTCACCAGTGTGTGTTTATAAACCTCCAAGATGCAAAACATTGAGTTGATTGATTTAAAATGACATAGCTATATGAACTCGTATCGTCGTGCTGATCCATAATATACATATATATTTACTTTATATCTCTGCGTTGCAAACTTGATGACAAAGTTAAGATTTAAGTTGCCTACTCCTTCCTTCCCAACCAGCACAGCCCACATTTTTAAAAGGCTATTGCTCAAAAACCTGATGAGTTAAAAAAGCGGATTTCTTTAAATTGCAGTATCTCCAAAACTATAAAAGGTACGAACCTGAAAAATACCCCTTTCTTCTTCAAATGAGCGATACCAATGAAGAATGGAATATATGCTATTAAGAAAAAGACAAATAAGACTCAATCGAAGAGTATTTAATCTTTGGTGGCCAAATACCTTTTTTTTAAATCCCAAAAATCTAGTTTGTTTCTAGGCAATCACACTAGGTATGAGTCCTTGACTTATAAAATGATATTCTTTTATGAACAATCATTTCCAGGCTTGGCATTGCATATTTATCGAATAAATGCATGGTATTTGCTGATGTCTATAGTCGACAATCGTATTTTTAATTGACTTTAAAACAATTTTATACATAATTAATTCTGGCTTATAAAATTTTGAATGTTCAATAGATTAATTTATAGATAAACTTACAGCTCAACATTTATACATATATGTACATACACCTCAAACATGTTATTCTTTCGCTTAATAAGTATGAAATCACGTATATTAAAGTACAAATCGTTGTATTGCATACTTATTTTAAGGCATTACTCTACTGTGTACGCAGTAAATTGTATTTTAACTTTGTCAGGAAATACATATATTTTCAAAATATATTTTTTATCAGCTCGATTTGACGAATATTACCATTAGATACATGTTTTCTCTCTACCATTAAGTCAGTAAGACACAGTCACTCAGTTTTAAATCTAGCGACCTGAAATTAACGAAGAGTTATATTTTTCTGTAATTAAACTAGTCCACCATATAAAATTAAGAATAGGAAGGGAAGCATAAACAAGCCGTTGAATAAGAATGGTAACATTATTTTGTTTTTTAATAAGGCTTATGACATATAAGATCGAGAGTTGGGCATTAATCAATTAAATTTTCTATTATTCTCGCGATTGATGAATCAATTGTGGTTATTTTAACTGCAATTCAAATTAAATGCAATTAACTATTGTAAGTTGCAATTATTATTTTAAATTAGTGTTTGTTAACTGCAAATCACAATTAAACTAATTACAATTAATTTGTAATTAGTTAAGTCAACAGTTAAAACTGATATTAATATTTTTATTTTTTCGAGTAGAGAGAGGGATATTTTGTTGTATGTATTATTTATAGAGTATGACCTACATAACATAGGAAGTATCGCATCTCTCATCCTTTATGAGATGTAGCCCTCTTTCCAAAAGTTGTTTGAGGTGAAAAGGATGGGAAGAGATAATGTGGTAAATTGGGTGATGCTGACTGAGTCTACCATTTATATGTTTTTATCAAGTTAGGCGTTTGAGTTAAAAAGTGGGTGTGGCCATAATTCTATCAAAATTTATGGGTAAGTAAAGTACAAATCTCACATTAACAACTCACAACTTCCATATTCATTCTAAAGCAAACAATTAACAATTAATTAATTTTTACAATTTCAATTAATTGCATTATTTATTTTTTTTTTTTTTTTTTGAGAGTTTTAGAACATGGTTTTAGAGTTTTAAGGTTTCATATATACATATATATATATATATATATAAAGATAAAAAAAAAAGTCTCTAGCTCTAATAATTACCGAGAACCTTTGGTGAATACAGACGGACGACATGTCTCAATCGATTTCTCTTGTCATGCTGATCATTCTTGCAGATACTTTATAATGTCTCACTCCCCTCCTCTTTTGCGTTAGATACTTTTGGACACAACTCAACTAAATACTTAGGCCCTGGCATAATATGATGATATATTAATATATATATATAAATATATTTATGGATAGCATATTTCTTTTTTCTTTTTATTGTACAAAACTTACATTACTAAAAGTGGCGCACATAGTATTTTTTAAAAACTAATTTTTTTTTTTGAGTTCTGTAATAATTAAATTCATGTTTATTGAACAAACAAAAATTTCAGTTGAATATGAAATTTTAAATCATCCAGATTGCAGAATAAAGTCATTAAAATCCGGTTAAAGGGTCATATTTTTCTCGGTTGTCTACGCTTTTTGAAAAACGAGCATAAATTTGCATTAGTACAATAAAAAAATGACAGTAACTTTTTTAATTAACAATAAGCAATTTGTAACTTGTAGTCTTTGGGTTTTTGTGATTATAATTTATGTTCGCATGTTTAAATTTAATTTATCATACTTTTACTTAAAATTATGTTGCAATAATTTCGCCAAAATTGTCATTATTTGTTGGTTTTTGTTATTGTTCCTTTTCTTTCGTTTTTTTGAGTTATTCAGAATAAGTTATTTATAGTCAAAGGTTCAATCCAAGGTTTTCCTGGTAAATCGCAATTAGCCGACGGCCTATAGCACGGGGGACACTCCAATTAGGCAGTTGCTGCTCATCAACGTTATTGGGTGTCGTTCTAGTTTGCATTTGAGCTATCGATTCCCTGACAGATAATGCTGTTGTTAATGGTGATGTATTTGTTGTTGTCGGTTTTAAGTTTTTCGATTCACAGTGCTGAAACAGTGTTGGCTACGAGTCCGAATATATGATACAACGCTTCCCTTTGCCAACAGATGCAAGAGAATTGCCATTAGGGCTCCAACTGACAGCATTTACCGCCGAGCTGTGAAAAAAAACTTGTTTTATTGTGTATGAATGAAAAAAAAGGATAATACAAAAATAAGAGCAATTATCAAATATTTTAGGTATGTGTATACATGACTGGTTTCATATACATTATATAAGTTAGTAAAGAGTGACTAGATGATAACAAAATAATATTTATATTTATAAAACGAAAATCACAATAGTGCTTACGAATGTCCCTTAAGCGTTGTCTCCAAAAACCCGTTTATATTCCAAATGTATATTAGGCCATCTGCCGACCCACAGGCAATCTTTGAGGCGCCCATATTAAAGGATGCACGCGCCCAATCACAGCTAATTTTAAAATGTTCATTGCTGTAGGCAAAACAAAAAAAAAAAAAAAAACCAATTGCAAATCTATAACAAAGGAACGGACAAAATAGGAGAAAAAAAACTTACGAAAACGTCGAAATCACTTGATTTTTACGCAAGTCTAAGAGTTTAATTGTGTCATCACGTACAGAGCAAATTAGATAATTACAATCTTAAAGTAAAAATTTCATAACATTTATTTTAATTTTGAATTAAAAAGATGGTCTATAATTTCTTACCTTTCGACAAGTCCAGTGATGTTATCTTCGCTGGCATCAGCACATCATCTGCCTGTTTTTCAGTGCGAATATCCCAAAACCGTATCTTCTTATCATAGTGTCCACTGATGATTGTCGAACCGAGACTGTCAGTTGTCGCCAAATCGTTGCAACTTGAACCGGCAAATTTTGTCTCAATGCAGGCAATGCTTCGCAGATCCCAAATTTTGAGAGTACGGTCATGGCTTCCAGTGACGACTTTAATTGGTTCATGGACATACTTAGCGGCCATCACCTTTCCACTATGGCCAGTTAGTGTGTGCTTTAAAAAAATGAAACGCAAGAAAATTGATAACAGATCATTCTCCTCATGTGTTTTTCCCTAGCACACAAGACAAACTTATAGAAAACCCGTTAGAAGATATATTCGGCATTGCCGAAGGAGGAATACTTTTCACGCCCTGTTTCTAGCACCATGCCTACTTTTGCGATGTAATCTCATTTTTATTTATGCTAATAGTCTACATACCAATTTTCATTGTTTATTGCTCATTGACTTCCAGAGGTATAGGAAATTCTGATTTCGGCTTTTTTATCAAAATATGTAGTTCTCTAAGCTACATAAGCATTAAGATTCAAGCCAATTGGTAGAGAAACAAAAAAGTTTTTCTTAAAATGACCTACAATCACTCAAGAACTCATCAATGGAAGGTACTCCTTATAGGGCTGCTACCGTTATGGTACTAACACAAATTATGTCTAAGTTTATATAATAAGCATATATAATATGTCTAAGTTTAGTATATGACAATCTATAGAATTTGAAGCCTCTATCTTTAATAACAAAAAAAAGTATTTTACACAATGTCAATTTGGTAATTTGTCTTTTTCGTATAAAACCTATTGAAAAGTGATATTAAAACCGATAAGACATTTGTACGATAGTAGACTATGCCTGTAAAATTATGCTGTTTTCCAAAAAAAAAATTTCACTTAACTCCGTCTGTTTGAACAAAATGTCTTCAAATAAAATTTAAAAATGAAAGGGAAAGCACAATCCTCACGAAGTAATATTACTAAGTACCGTTTGTATTGTAAAAACCATACCTATCTCAACTGTCTTCACTGAAAGTTACTATTAGAAGAGTGTGTCGCATTGAATTCAGAAATAGAAAAATTAATGACTAGCAGCTTGACACGCTTCTAGTTATAGATCGTCGCTAATGATCAGATTGTATAAACAAATTCCATCATTTATTGCTTTAAAAGAGATTCTCTTCATCACTTTCTTGCTGTCATTATAAATTTAACGGGCTAAAAGCAATACCTAACTATAAAGTTGTACTTTCCAAACACATCAAATCACTTCAATTTGCATGAATTCGCAAAGCTTTCAAAACAATTATCGCTTAAATAAAAAATGTACATATATTTTTTAATGATTTGTTGTTTTTAGTTATTTCTTAACACATATGTATAATTTAAGCGTTTCAAATTAATTAGGTATTGAACTACGGACTAGTACTCAACTAGTAAATGAACCGGTAAGAAAGCTATCTCAGATATTTCTATCCAAGATCAGTATTTTGCCTTTTGCTCACAAACTAAGAATTAAAGAGCCAAGACTATTCTGATGATTCTCATTCTACCTTATTAAGTTTTCAAGTTTGACGTGTTCGAACAAACTAATGCAAGCACAAGATTTTTCTTTTGATGTTTATTAAGAATATATATATTTATATGATTGTGGGGTCTCCCAAATCGCCTTCTGTGCTTTATACATAATTATGTTTGTTTTTCTGCGTGAATGAAGCCCTAATATCATTAGGTATATGGTATAAAAACTTTTACGATGTCAATGAAATCAAACAACTACTCAAAAAATCTAAATACAATAAAGTAAAAAAAAAATTAATACGGTGCTGATATTGACATTTCCTTAATTAGTTAAATAAGAATAAAGAATGTAAGGAAAAAAAATAAATAATATATATATAGACTTCGAGAGCAAGAAATCCAAAATAAGAAGTACAAACAACTGAGCGAGAGGAATGGAAATGATAGCCTCTGCAAAGAATTACCTTAAAACAATCTAATGTAATTTAGCAAAGAGATTTAGCATAAATCAAGAAAAACGGATGCCGGTTGCAGCTATTGTTCAAAACCAACTACAAGTTTAAAACCATATGCAAACCGTTGCGAAACAGTCGACAAAGAAGTGATAAACAATTTCAGAATGTGCATTCTTGTTTGCCTGCTTCTGTCTTTCTGAACTGATAAATGCTGAAAATGGATGCAGCTTACAAAAATTGGCTTGCTAACAACAACAGTGCAACTAGCCACAGTATAACAAATATGCGCACAATTAGATAAGCAGTTATAAGAGTGGGTGTTATGCATACCGTTCATGCATACATATATGCTCATGTTAAGAGTATGAACACAGCTCGGAAGTTTAACGACGTTGTGCCGTAAGAAATGTTATAAGCTTATTTTTGAAAGAGTTTGTATCCAATGAAAGAATTTATAGAATGACAAAGCAGTAGATTGATGTACATATATCAAAATTTACATTTATATTTTTCAATGACATTCCACCATTCCACTCCTACGGGTCCTATCTATGTTGGAACTACATTGTAGCTCCCATATTTACTACAAATGTTAGAAGTACTGAAAACCCTAACTGATTTAAAAAATATACAAGTTGCGACAAAGCTGAAAAAACGTTTTATTTTTGTAATATTGTAATTGAACATCATTCTTACATGCGTAATAAATACAGAGATGACTTTATCTCCTTGAATAGGTAAAATTCTAAAATGGGATTACTACTTATTGAATGAGAAGTGTAAAAACCAACAATCTTTTTATTACACAAATTATGTATATTATTCTTTGTTTCTGTTAAATAACACGCTGCGGCGGTGCTCTGCTCATGACTTACTTTTTGCGTGGTTTGCTTTAGTTCAGGTTCAAGAACATAATTATGTGTGTAAAGGCCAAATGCAACAACAGAATGGTTCAATGACAAGTTCTGCCATGCCATTTCTGTCAGAAATGGCATAGAGTAAATATCTGATAGAATGGAAAATGATCTCATTTCGCGTTTCTCTCGGTTTGCAAACAAACTTACAAACTTACCGCTCTGTTAATACTCTGTAAGTGCATGTACACCTACTGCGTTCGAACAGCGACCAAGCAACAACTCAGTTGTTGCTCCACTCTCAACAAATACAGGCAGTTGGGAATAAACAACATTTTCAAACATGTTTGACTGTTACCACACAACTGTTGCCTGAAAAATACGTTTGAGAGAGTTTGCGTAGAGAAGTGCTGGCCCTTTAGCATTTTTTTTGTTCTTGGTAAGCATTGTTTGCCGAAAACAAATCCACCATGGCTGACCAAATTTATCCAAATGTAAAGTGCCACATTTAATTAAATTGCACGGAATGTTGTTGTCACTTCGTAACAAAAATAAATAAATAAAGATATGTGAATACATGGTTTTACATAAGTAATAACTTTGTACTTTTGATCAGACCCCCATTAAATTTTTTGTGCCGGTGAAATAATTATATACTTGTATTTTTGTCCTGCTCTCTTATTGAGGAAGTGGCAGCACTGCGTAGAGCAATCTACAGAAAAAATACAAAACGACCACAAAGTTGGTAAACTCCAATGGGTACACTCATAAACAGCACTTTCCTTGATGGAGTTTAAAACCAGAGAGCGCATAAAAGAGCGCATGGAATGGCGATGCCAGAATATGTAGTCTTCACCCACAATTACACTTATTCATGAAGTTTGTAACAATAGTTATACTTTTTACACATATAACGAAAAATATAATATAAATTTTAAATTTTAAAACATATTTGACCAAACGGGTCGACTGCGTTTCTTATATAAATATAAAAAATTATAGCTTTAAAACTTACGAACTGTAATTTTGCAAAGGACTTAAAACCTTATAAAATTTTACAGTTATTTTACGCATATTAATCCAAATAGAAAACTTATGGCCAATGAAACATAATATATTTTAATAAACATTTCTCGAAATAAAGAAGAAAAAAATTGTTGAAGAGTATCAAATATTTGACAAGGCCGAAGTTGTCTTCTTTCAAGTTTTTATGTTGAATTTTGCAGGTTGATCTGTTCTTAGACTCTCTACTGTATGCTGGTTCTTAGAGTCTTCTGCGTGCATCTGTTATAAAGTTTACTTAGGTTCTATTTGCTTTCGTTGTTGTTTGTATGTTGATTGTCTTCAGAATGTGTTGTTGAAAAGAGGAAAAACTTCTTACGAATTTTCTCAGCAATCTCTGAGATGTTGCTGCTTTGGTAATTGAAATTAGTATGAAGTTGAAGTTAAAACAGTCAAAGAATTTCTTTTACTTATATAACAACGTATTTCTCCGACTAAAATCTTCAGTTCTACGACGATCTTACAACAGCCAAGATCGTTTTACCTTGACCCTTGATTTCTTGTAATAACAAAAATTCGGCTAATAATTGTGGGCAATTTATATATTAATTTTGTTAAAAAAAGTAGTGCAGTGTGTAAAGTTCTCAGTTGGAAAATTAACAACATTAACAAAAACAAAAAAGTGCTCAAAATAATACATATTACTGATGAACTGAATTAATTTTTTGTCTTTTGTAAATTTATAAAAGGTAAGTTGCAAAAACAAAATTTATTCGTCTGGATATTATTATATGGAAAAAGCGTAACAAAATATGAGACACGGAACATTTAATATTTAAAATTAATGAAAGTTGAAACAACACAAGTAAACCTATTAAAAATATAAAAAAATTCATTTCCCTGTTTTTGTATTTTATGCGCTGCCTGACCGTTCATCGGATACCGACAAAACTTTAGTATAATTATGGTGAAGAATTGTTTACTTTACCCATTACGAACATTATAGTTTTGGTATAATTGTTATAATTTTTTGCAAAAAGTGTGATTTCAAATTAAATAAACTATTAATTTTATGTCAAGATAAAAAATAAATAAAAAACGGATATGCGATTTTATATTAATTTTATATCAGCTACATCATGTAACTATCTTTTAGACAACTTGGTTCCAGATATAATGGATTTATTTATTGTCTATATGTGGGCGTTGTTACGTTTATATTATGAATGAATCTCAATATCATTTACTTCGTGACAAATTTATAATACTATTCACTGCATGAGGAGTAGAAACATAATCGAAAATGGGTATGGTTTTAAATTTTAGGTATATATGTACATATATGTACCTTTCGGATTCCAGTTCTCTATCTTACACACCAGTAGGGACGGTATAGAGGAATATTCTTGATAATATAATACCCCGCACATGTTAACGCCCATTTTTTAGTACAACGCCTATTTTTTCGGTGGAATCTTATATCTCGGCACTTTAATAGTCTACATACCAATTTTCATAGGGTTCTAGAGACATGTAAATTCCTGATTTGGTTATATGTATGTGTATAAGTGGGCGTTACCATGCCCAACATCAGAAATCAAAAATTTTCAAGGCCCTTCTATGGAAGGTACCTTTTCATGGAACTTGATCTTGGAAGGAGATGATATATCCACAAATAGACGAGTAGACGGACATGAATTAATCGTCTTGTCTCGTCGAGATGATCAAGAATATATTTGCTTTATAAGGTCGAAAATATCTTCTTCTGGGGGTTACAAACTTAATGACAAAATTATAATACTATTCATTGCAAGAAGAGTACAAAAACACTGTAGAAAAGAAAGAAATACTTCGACAAAGTTGAAGTCAAATTTAACAGTGGATGCTATGGTTTATACAATTAAATACAATAATATTAAGTAACAAAAAAAAAAAAAATAATAATTAATGGTTTTGACAGCAACTTAGTGTCAAAAGTAAATGTTTAACTCACATGACAAAGTTCACTCAGTACTTTTTGTAACAAAAAAATCAAGGAAGACGTTTAATCACGACGTTGTACTTTTTTATGTTCTCTAACAAAGAAAATTTAAAGGAAAGACGTACGACAAAACAGAAAACAATTGTTTAAATATTCTTACAAGTACATTGGCAGCAATGACCTTCAGTTAGCAACTCTAGCTTGTCTCTGTGTTAAACTGTCAGTTTTATTTCTTTCTTGCAAACAACTTAATAAGTTTTATTACATGTATGTACATAACATATACACTCAGACTTTTTCTTTATTTTCATGCTTTTTTAGCAATCTTTTGGCATGTGCTTCGGTTGGCTGATGATTTGCTAGTACGACGGTATGTTTGTGGCTTGAGTCTTCTTATACAGAACGTTACGCTTTGAGCAGATATTCACGACACAGGTCAGTCTCAAGAGACCAAGTAACTAACTTTTTGAAAGTTGATCCGCTTTAGAAGTTGGTATCAAAACCAAAGAAGCTGACGGTTAAAAATTCTTCTTATAAACTGTATTATAATATGTTCGCATGTTATAGTCACAGCAAAAAACTAGAAAGGATAGTAGATCAAGAATTCTTGCGGGACACATATCAAATCTAAAAAAAAAAATTTTTCATCTGAAATTGCCATTAAAATAAGCAAAGTTTTTTTTTAAATTTTTCAATGACCATCCGTTCCCGCCCATCTACTTTTTAAAAAGGTTATGGACCGAACACCAGAAGGGAATTAACTCAAATTATGAGTCCAACTGAGTACACATGAATATTGTACTAATTTTTTATTGTAATTCATTCGAATTAATGAGTACTTATTTTATGAATTAGTCATTTATTTTATTTTTAAGATGTATGCAATGTAGAAGATATGTAAGTATAATAACTTTGCCATGAAGTTTTTACCACACAGAAGGAGACATCACCAACCATATGTAAACTTTATTTTTTTTTTATCAGTTCAAAAAGTCAAACTAGCCATGTCTGCATGTATATGAACGATCTCCTCCCACAATTTAAAGCTAGCGTTCCGAAATTCTGTATAGATTTTACTTTTCGGTGCAGTGAACCTGAACTGGTAGTTGTTACCCCTATAAAGCAATGCTATTGTTACCACTAGCAAGCAGTGGTGTAGGTACTTAGAAATAAAAAACAGTGTTTGATTACAAAGCATTGCCTTATTTACAAACCATTGCTTTAATTACAAAGCAGTGCTTACATACATAGTTGAATGCAATGATTCTTCTTTCCTTTGTTCCCTAAAAAAATCATATATCTATTAACACCCGACATGTCGTGGGTCTTCAATATTATTTATGCAGTTCTTTTCAGATTTAGTAACAACAAACTCAGATTTTCTTTCCTTTTGTCAAGAGTTTTAACACAACAACCGTAAAATGCCTTGATATCGCTTTCATTTTATATGCAAATGAATTCGCTTTCGCTCAGCTTAACTTGGCACATGATACCGGATTTCCCACACAAGTGTGCATCAGCATCATCGACAACATTTGACACTTTGGGTCACAAAATGTGAAGCAACAGTAGCAACCACAACTGTTTTTGGACTTGCTGTCTATACACTGCATGACTTGCTTTCGTTCAGTTCACCACAGTTTGGATTGGTTCAATCCTACTTCAGTGTTCGTGCTAGCTTAGATCGAAGCATTTTCAAATTCTCGCATAAATTACAATACAAAAAAAAAGAACCAAGCTCCGTAGCCCCAAAAATATTGAATTTTGCTTTTGCTCGCAGCTGGCAGCGCCCTCGAGGGTTTGTGCACTGTTGTTAAAACACGCCTTCAACTAAAAAATTTCAGCAGGATTTATGCAAATGCAACTTTTTTTTCTTTATGGCATAACTTTCCCATGACAAAGTTGTTGCAAAAACGCGATAATCTCCCGCTCAGATTTGCCGTTGCTTTGCTACGATCTATTCTTCAGCCATTCCCGCGTGTTACCTCCGCGCATTCCTTTTTCGAAAATTCGTGCTTCATACTACTTGCATTTGAAACTTTTTTTAAATTATTTTTTTTATTCTTTTTATGGTGTTCGTTTCGACCGTAATTTCGAATTTTGACACTTTCTTATTTGTATTAGACAGACAAACTATTAGAACTTTTAATGAGCGGAAATCAAAGCTGCTCAAAAGTAAACAATAACGAATCAGTGAATCTTTGTAGGGAAGCTGAATCAAACTAAAATAAAATCGGAATATTATTGAGTTTATGGCTACTAAACTTACAAAAATGTGGAGCAAAGACCGGACAACAATGCTATTAAAATGATAGTAACATTAAACCGACTAGCCTGAGTTTATTTGACTAAGCATAGCATACCTGAATTGAAATGGCAACACTAAAAATGTTTAGAGAAAACTATACCAATACCCGATGTTGTAACACATAAAATCGACCGCCACATCACTTAAAAATGTTCGATTCGATTTCAATTAAAACTTTAAGATTTACACACAGAATTTTTATTGACAGTGATTGTATCTATTGACCGCTTAAAAAGAAAAGTCAAATGTTTCTAATAAATGTGAAATTAAAAATTCTGCTTCTCCTTTCATTTATTTGTGAAAATTTGAAAGTGTACATGATTTTTCTCAATAAAAAATCAATACAAAAATTTGCGCCTTAAAACAAAAGTGGCCTAATAGTTTTTTAAAATACATATGTGAATTTATAAAATAATAAACAAATAAACATTTTAGTAGAAAGATATAAACGCGCTCCTGAACATGATAAGTTGAATCACCTTCCAGCATTTTAAAGTTAGTAACAAAATTTATATAAATACAAATTTATATAAATACATAAATACATATTTATTTCATCTGGTGTTCGAGATACATGCTTTTAAAAAAGTGGGCGGTGGAGGTTGGTCGGAATAGAGTGGATGTGGTACAGAGTGTGAACAGAGAATAAAAATTGTTTTATAAATCTTATAATTATTTTAAAACACTAGCTTCGGCCTATGATAGATAATAGATTCCCATAGGAATGGTAGGTGTTTAGGTTTTTTTTTCATACGAACTGCCGACAATTATAAGGAAACTTTCTGCGTTTAAATTTTATCGTCAACATTAAAACTGCGCGAGCAGATCGCCTTCAAACAGACGGAATGGCTATATTGTCGCGCAAATTAAAAATATACACACAAGTACATGTATTTTATACAGTCGGAGATGTCTCCTTCTCTGCTTTGCAAATTCCTTCATAAATCTATACGTCATCCGCATAGCTGAAACTATGAAGTAAACTAACAACTTTATTATGTTTGAGGCGTTACCTGTGGTTCATGCAGTTTCTGCTAATACTACATGTTGCTTCAGTGCCAAAGTCACATTATTCTGCCGTAAAATACACAGAATGATGTGTACCTAAAACATTTGATGTTTCATAGCATTAGTAAAGGAGCACATGGAACAGAAATAGCAACTTAATGAGGCTAGAACTATCAAGATTCTACCTCTGCATTCTCCTTTCCTAAAATGAAAAAGCAAGAACATATGAACTCAATATATCCAGCAGAACATCATCTTCATTTGTACGCTAACTGGGTTAAGCTTGTGACTGTCGATGCGACAACAACAGCCTGGCAGCTTAGTTGCCCGCTGTTCGTTTGACTATGCCTTGCGTTGCTTGATTTCCGATTTGAGTGCGACTGGCTGTCTTTAGTAGAAAAATTTACATTAGCAACGTGTGCAACAAGGCAACTAAAAATTAATGAAATAATTCAAATATTTGCAAACTCAGAAATACTTTTCTTATGTACATATGTATAGCACCTGTCGAAACCTGCTAATTTAAGCAATTCTTCAATGAATATGTTGAAATTTGAATTGTAGATACATCGGATCTTTACCCTTGCTCAAAAATTCTTTTGCAACTTTAACTACGCACTTTAAAGTTATCAGCTTCAAATAAATCAAATAAGAAACTTGTTTGAACGAAGTCTTTACTCTGCTTTGAGAATACATACATATATAAAATTAATAAAATCGGCATTGAGCAAAAAGCACTGCACAGCAGAGAAGACCCCATTCATAAAAAACACATATTGTGAAGTAATAATGTAAAGCTGCACCGAATGTAAAAATCATGGCCGACAAATTTCACTCATTGTTGTACATTTTCAAAGGCGCTCAGCAAAAATTCAATTATACATGCACACAATGTTTTACTTATACAACACGTTTCTGATTGGTGTGCATGCAAGAATATTTTCTTGAGCAACCCACTTAAGAATTTCACACAGTAGCAGAAATAAAGTAAATAATTTTATTTCATGAACAATAACTTTTTTTTTTGCTTGAGAAATATTTGCAAAGGGTAAAACATAAAATTTATAAGTATAATGAATATAATACTATAATAAAAATTGTGCTAAATCAATTCAAGAACAACACCGACCTACTGAATATACATAAATTTCAATGAAATGACGACAAAAATATGCAACAAGAACAAATAGCAGCGGCAAAAAGGAAAACTTGTGGCAGGCTTTTCTTGCCAGTAGTTTGCCAACTAAATACGCATGTGACACTTAAACATTGCTAGCAGCATTGGCAGAACGAGTGGCAGCAACAAAGTTGCTTCTATGAAATAAGAAGACTTGTTTTTATTGCATACTCGTCGAGTAAGCCGAGTTTTAGCGGCAGAAGCGCACATGTACCAACATATACCTACATATATATATGTAGATACATATGTATATCTATATGTTCTGAACAACATACGCTGCTTTAACCACAGGTTTAACGTCAGCAGCAACAAATATCTAGCCGGACGAAGCGACAGGCGATAAACAACTTTGTGCAAACAACTGTTAGAAAATCAAGTTTTCCACAAATTTTTATAGTAATAGAGGAAAATGTGTTAGTTGAATTTTAGCAAGTTCGAGAAGGCGATACTCAACTCTCTATTTGACCTGGTCAATCGAACAAGTGGAGGCGAAATTTTGCTCTCTCAGTAGAATTTTAATTTTGCAGTTATTGTCGAAAATGAATAAGTTTATTGTATTGTATTGTGCACTCTAATTGATACACTGTAGCAGTTACAGTAACTGACTAATCAAACACCGACAACCAAAAAAACTCGGACAATATCAACATAAAATCGCAAAGCAAACAACAGGCCGAGTTATTGATTGTCAATACATACATCTAAATGCACTGTGTAAGATCACATTGTGGCTGTAATTTGAACTCTCTCTTTCTTATTGATGGAGCAATGCGGCTGAAGTTGTTGTAATTGCCAGTTTAATTGTTGAGTATCAGTATTTATTGTTGCTGCGTCTTGGTCTAATGTAGTTTTTCTTCGATGTGCGATAGGCGTACAACAAGAGTAACAACAACTCCAACACAACATTTACCGTAACAACATGACCGGTAACTGTCGCTTTGTGTTACCACAGTTTTACTAACGGACATTTCTGTTGCGTCAGTATTTATATGAATGATTTGCTTTATTTGATGTTGATAGCGTTCGAATTCCAACAAAGGCTTATTGGCATTACGAAATGCAACTATCCAACCAAAACCTTTTAGTCTACTCAACTTTAGATGCTTGCATGTTTAAAAATATAAATTATGTTGCCGGTACTGTTGCAAAATACATAATAAGATACAGCTTGGGATATTGGTAACCGTTGGCAGTGAATTCAAATTTGACTCGAATAACTTTTGAACCAGTAGGCATAGCAAAAAATCATACGTGACCATCTTGTAGAGCGCATTATGTTCATTGCAATATTTTAAATTACAGTAAATATGGTACATACTTGTATAAAATGAAGTGGAGCGTCGAGAATTTTTATCTACATATTATCTACACCCAGTCTGTAGAACTTCTGGTCTATTTTATTTTTTGATCCCAACGATCTTGTTGAGTTGATAATTTAAAAAAATTTAATTTCGAAGTTTATAGAAGTGTCAAACAAAAGACCTATTATATAAACACATAATCACACAAGTGTGAAAAGTACTTAGCTTGATGCACAGTTATCATTAGGTTCACTGACATGGTCATGCATCGTTCAACACACCTCTGACGCTATATAAGCTAGTTCGAAATATGTGTGTTTTGGAGTACATACAGAGTATGTGTCCTTAGTTAAACAAAGTTTAAATATCTTTTGTGCAAAAACTAACGAACCATGTAATTTTAAAGACTTCAAAAAAAGCTTGAATAAATAAAAATTCATACTCTAGAATTATATGTTTTATTAACTTACTCTTTATTCTTTGATACAACATTTATTCTATTTTACTCTTGGTATTCGGCATGCCGATGTAAATAAATTTAAAAGCAAGTAAATACAATGCTTTTAAATAACGGCAATTAAATTTCAGCTTTCCAATTTGACAGAAGAGAATATATAAACAGTGGGAGAGTTACAAACTTCGAAAACAAACAAAAAGGACACAGTAAATGAAACAATAACAAGAGTATGCTTGACAGCATAAACTGTCATCTTAAAATGCCAATGACAGCAACGGCAACAACAACCATTCAATTATACTATGTCGTATTCTGTTTGTTTGTGAATCATTTTTTATACTGAAAGCCTCTTTAAACATGCATATTCAAACGAACAAATACAAATAATGGAACAACTTACACTTTACAACAGCGGGCTTGGATTCTCAAAGTTGTCGTTACACTTGATATCCGCTATGGCCGACTACAACAAAAAACCTTCAGTAACGTAGCAGCGCTGAGGTCACCTGTGTACATATTTGTATGTATACAGCATAACTCCTTTTTATACTCTTGCCAGTATATTAACTTTGCCATGAAGTTTGCAACGCACAGAAACAGACATTAACGATCATTTTTCTGTCTGTCTGATTTAGTTGCAATAGTTTTAAAGCTTTCGATTATAACTATAAAAGCAAAAATTCTTCGTGCATGTCCAGGTAATCTACGTATCAAAATTATCTTGATCGGATCACTATAGCATACACATATGTTGTATGGACCACCCATAGAAATGATCGACAGCAAATAAGGTTAATGTTAAAAAATTACTTTTTCATCAATATAAACAGACAAATAAAAATAAATTTGATTACTACTTCAATCAAATCGACCATTATGGCCCGCATTGCTATTACAATAATAATAACGAAGTTTTTGTTATTTCTTAACTACATATGTATATTGGAAGAGTATGGCACCGTCCATATAGAGTAAATCTTCGAAATGGGATTTTCTGTGAACAGACGAGATAGAAGATTGTCGTGTAGTATGATTGCAATGGCTTCCTTAAGGACAATACGAAAATAAGCGTGGCTACCCACGTTTGTCTTTAAAAGCGTATGTTTTTTATTAGAAAGTCTATAAGGGGTTACCAATAAGCATAATTCGGACACTGCTTGCAAAATGAAAATTTTGGGAAAGTCTCTGATTTCGAAGCTTTAAACTTAGAGTCTGTATCGTATATCTACACATATAGAAAGGTAGATAGACTTGGCTATATGACTTGACGAGACTTGTCGATCAAGAATATATTTGTTAACTTATTAAAACTTAACACACACTATATCCATTATTACTCTCACGAAACCCAAGTCCAAAATGTCAGTTTGTTAGTTGCATTTCATGCTGTCAAGGATGTTGCTGTTTGCTGCTTGTTGATTTAACTTGTTTTTATTTGAATTGCGATTTTCCTTTTATCCAAAATTGTCAATCATCAAATGTCGATCGTCATGTTGCGTTTACAATTTTAATGTCATTGCGCGCACACATCGTTAACTGCTTTTTGATGTACTCTTGAAGAGGTATATGAATTTTCTCATGAAGTTTGCAACACACAGAAGTAGTCATTTCCGACCATATAAGTGTGTATAATATCTTGAACTCGACCGGTTGAGTTGGTATAGCCATGTCTCTCAGGCCGGCTGTCTATCTATATATCTGCTTCAATGAGATCTCTTGCTCAGTTTCAAAGCTCGTGAAAACTTATAAACTTCATACCTCTTAAAGATCAAATAAAAATTTTTTAATCGTACACTGAAAAATGGGCGTATTACGCTTTTTAGTCTTTAAAAACCTAGTATTGAGAAAATTGTACATACAAATATACTTAAGACAATGCTTGCAAGAGTATATAAGTTTCGACAAAGCTGAAAACAACTTACTGTCTTGTTATTTCTGGTTACAGAAGCAGCATTTAGAATGTGTCAATATGACTGCATGATTTCATGGCTGTTTCTGCTTCTGTCTCCTTTTCCCTGCCAAAGTTTATCAGTTTAAATTACATGTAATATTCTAAACCAAATCAAAGTCAGTTGCACGTTCATTATTTGCTAATCCTAACACATTGGCAACTTCAATTATTTATTTTTTTTTTTTCAATCAACAATTTGCTCTGTAAAAATGGAACAAGAACACACAAGCAAATGATTCTTACGCCATTGTGAACATAACTATACACTCGTAATATAAAAAAATATATATTACCAAAATGGCATATACAATAATTTTCAAAGTAAATTTGAAAAGTACCAATCCAATTTTATGCCCACTTTTTTTAGAAAAATGTCACAATAATTTTATAAGACAACAAATATCTTGAATAAACCAATAGTTACAATTAATAAGTCAAACTGAAATTTTCAAGGTATAACCTTAATTCAAATGTTTGCAACAATAAAAATATTGTAAATATAAACAAAAATAATGGAATTTTCAAAAGCACAATGATCGTAGTATTCTTCGCCTTTCTCACTGTTGGTGTCAATGACTTTTCATTGAACAAAGTTAATGTGAAGAACATGAAGCATTTCGACACAAACTCTTGGGAAAAATGTATGAAAAAAAAAGTACAAATAAACGCAACCAAAGTGCAATCAAGAAACTCATTGCAGTGGTGAGACTGAGACATAAGCAAGTTTTCAGTAATTCAAGTAGTATGTAAAAGTGTCGACCATGTAACGGCATCACTCATGTTTTCAGTTTATTATAAGATCAGAAGCGAAAAAGGGCAATGACAGGAACAGAACTATGAAGTGTACAGATAATTTTTAACATGTATTCACATAAATATATCTCAGGTTTTGTCAGGTTTTTACAGAATTGGGGATTTATCAATTCATTTTTAAATTATTCATTACATTGATTAAAGAATAGCTGAGAGCTAGAGACTTGAAAATTAGAGGGTAAACGAATATTTTTCTAATAACTATCGCTTGAACACAAAAAGTGATTGAAACATAAAAATTTTACCTTAAATTCGAAGCATCTTTAGATCAATAAAAGTAAATTTTTTGCTGAAGAGCGAGTGTAGAGCGCTTTATTACATATATGTATGTATGTGTATACACTTAAATTGGTCTTTACCTCTTTTGAAAAATTGACTTAGTGGAAGCACAGAATTAAGCATACCAAGAAAATAAAAATGGAAATTTAAAAAAAGTTGGATATGCAATGTAAGTATTAAATAAGCATCACTGCACTGAACAATAGAAGAGAGACAGTTGGCTAGTCAAGCGCAACTTACCACACACAACATTCCAATACCAATAAGCCAACTATTCATCTATATCTCGATGTCTGTGTGAGTTCGGCAAATATAAAAGTTAAAAGGTATAATTGAAGTTTAGTTGGTGAAGTCTGAAGCCGTAGTAGATAGACAATCCCTTGGCGATAGAACAAACCAAACCAGATCGAAGCATAACAGAACAGACTCTGTTGTGTTTGGCAAACAAATTGCACAATCCAACAACAAATGCAACATTGCACACAATAAACATTTTAATTTATGACCTTTAACAAAAGTTATATTAAGACTCAAAAATATATGCAACCTTCTTTCGTCTTTTTCTGAATCTCTAACTGCCTCTATCCATCCTTATTTGCGTCAATAAAATGCTAAACGATACGCTAAGTTAGTCACAACAAACAAAGGCACATTATGATCCGCAGCCAAATATTTATCAGATCTGGGTCGATGTAACTTTGTATGGCAAGTGTGTACTGAGTGTTCACCATGATGTTAACATAAAATCATAAGTTGCTGCACCCATCACTGATACTTTCATTGACCACAAACTGTTGCATACCAAAATACAAAAAATAATTTGTTTTCATACATGTCAAATTATTACTTTTTTTCTTTTACTGCCATAAGGTAAGGTAAGGCGCCTTTTCCGTAGAATCAGTTTTTGCGGAATTTATCTATTTGGGAGTTTATTTTATACAGAAGAATATTGGCAAAATATAAAAGGCAAATCAAAATTGATCACTGATATTGTATGAAAAATTTATAACCTTTCCTATGAAGTTCTAATTAAAGGGCTCAACTAATAGTAGTAGAGCTAAGTCACAGTAATTTTGTAATACATATAAACTTTGATGGCAAAATTCAAGCGATACAAACAAAAAAACTGAAAAGCGCAAAGAAAAAGCAATGAAAACGAAATGATCCACAAACAACCAAGTTCATATTGAGTTAGAAACTTCGTATAGATCTTTCGACGATAGGCAGCATGATTGCCAGCGGGAGTGAATATGCTGACAAGGTAACTACAATAACAACAAAAAAATACTGATTGCCAACAGTTGATGTCGACAAGTTGAATCAGTAACAAGTGACAAAAGTGTCGTGTTACTTACGCCCACGGCAAACGTGACAGCGAATTGAATTAAATTTTGCATTTTTCTTACACTGAAAACAAATTTTGCTCATCTGAAATACATGGCAAATATGATGTCTGTCAAACAAATAAAACAAAAAAATTAAAAATTCCGAGTACAGTTAAGTTAAGTCCAAGAAAAGTTAATCGACTTCAAATTAACACAACCATGCACTTAAAAGCAAGCATTTTTAACTACCTTTAGTGTTTTTGTTCACTATCAGCACTATCATTTTTTAACCAAAAAGTCCCATTTTTAGTGCACAAAATTATTGGGACACCCAAACATACTGGTTTTGGCATTATAAGCTACAGCGCACAAAAAAACTAACAAATGCTTAAGATCTGTAACTCAAAACCTTAAAGACAACTATGTTTCTAACGCATATGTATGTATAAAAATGGACATCAATATGTCAATTCACAATTTTGCTGATCAAGAACAATTATCAATACCAGATTATTGACTCTTGTTGTAGAAGGAAAATCAAAAATAAAGAAACATATCAAGAATTTAATTAAGCCACACTCATGTTGTTTTATAATTTTTTTTTTTAAGCATTAACTAAGTTTTCAACATATTGGCAATGCAAAACAAACGCAAGAGCACAACAACAGAAAGAAGAAAGACATATCAGCACGGCATGCGGCAAAAACGTTTCCTACAAAACTTAACATCTCTTCCGCCGCTGCTACTGCTGTTTTTACTAATCTCGGACAACGCGGCAGCTGCAAGGCGTTCGCGCGTTCAAAATGGAACTGCAAAACCAGTAGCTGGCATAACTAGTGCATTGGCAGCAAATTACAACTTGGATAGGGCTGCCAATGAAGAACTCATTCCAGTTAATGTACAGCAACCACCATCATTGTCAACAGGAGCAACAGCTGCTGCAGCACCAATGCCAGTTAGAATTACTGACAAAACAAAAAATAATATAACATCGAAGCACGATCAATCATCGAAAACCGCTGTTGACGATGCTGCTACGGCTGGCGGCGATAGCAAACCAAAACCGGCTAATGCAGAGTTAGTAGCAACGCTAGGTAAGGATATAATACTTTTTCATCTTCATCAACAACATTGTCATCTTCATTGACAGGATTGGCTTTTGAAAAATCTGCCGCACATACCAACATTGCCAAGACGTCATCAATGCAATTACTGAAAGAACAGAAGCAACGGCCCGCCGGCGAGTACATTGACTTTGAGGGCAGTTTGCCAGTCTCAACAGTCACCGGTGGTGTTAGTAATATTGAAGAATGCGATCCTGACATGGTCGGGTTTGAGATTGTTACAGGGTAAGTGAAGTATTACGAACGATATTCTAAAACATCATGCTTTGGTAAGGCATAAAATATTTAAATGGTGTTTATAATGTTAGTAGCGAGACAAATGTAGCATGTTCGGAAAATCTGCCTACAATATCTACCGATGGATATTTTTTTAATCAAAATAAGGTTTAAAAAGGTAGATCAGTTTCAACAATGTTATAAAACGTAACTTAAAATTGACTTTCTTATTGTTCATTTTATTCTGATTAAAATTTAAACCCTTTGTCCGGGCTTTACAGGTTTGTCTTCTCAGCTCCAGACCGGCTTTTGGACTCATTGCCGGGCACGTTGATGTTGACAGACTGTTTGGAAGCTTGTCAGAGCAATGAAACCTGTCATGCTATCAACTATGAAACTGGTTTATGCGTTTTATTTTCGTCGAACGCCGACCGTTTGCCAGGTTAGTGTATACAATCATATATATATATATATATATTTAGGGAGCCACAGTTAAATAAATTGATTGTAAATACGATGCGAACTAACTAACTAACTAAATCTGTAAAAGAGCCCTTTACCAATTCTTGGTATCATTGGTCACGAGTAATTTCTGATTAGATTTTCAAAGCGATACCCTTAATCATTGAATCAGTAACAATAATAATACAACATTAATACATTTTGGTAATTTATAGTCAGATAAATAAGTCAAAATAGTGGTAGGAGTGAACCATAAACATAATGTTCGATAATTTTTAAAAATGGCTTAAAAATAACACAATAATTTTTGTTTTGTAACAGGCGCTCTAACAAAATCACAATTCCCGGTATTTACAATTTATGCACAGAAATCATGCCTGGGCGTAAGGCCATGTGCACGTGCGTGGTGTGTTGATCGTGTACAGAATTACAGGCTCAATGGACAGGCCAAACGTGCATTGCCAGTGACATCGCGAAGAGATTGCCTCGAACTGTGCCTGGGTGAAACCGAATTTACTTGCAGGTAAGGTCAAATCTCACAGTCGAACGACATCCAGGGTCAACTTAAGCTAAAGACTACGGTTTCACCATCAGTGTTAAATTATAGTAATTTTTTTATTTTTTTTGTTTTATTGTTGTCTGGAAAATGTATTAACTTTGTCATGAAATTTGCAACATACAGAAACAGAATTATCTGACCATATAAAGTATACATAAGGTGTATAGTAAAATGACTTAACATTTTTATACAAATTTTTTTATTTATTCATCAATTTTAACGTTGTCCCTTTTAAAGAAATCCGTTTGGTACGAGTTGAAGTGTAGGGTATAGAATTCGCATAAGCTTATGTTGAGGTTTCCAAATTTATAACCATTTTACAATACTTAAAGGTATATAAGTCGACAACGGCAAAAGCTATGATAAATCAGATATGTATACTATGTGCGTGCTGTATGCACTACAAAACTACTCAACGAAAGCATCGAACGTTAAAATTACGATTATATACAAAAATATGAATGTACATACATATGTATAAGAATATTTTCAGCACGCAAGTGGTTACATTTATTTTTGCTACCGCAATCAATGGTCAATAATTTAAAACCCGCTCTACAGACGCTTTTGTCGTTGCAAGCAGACAGCAAATAAGCGGGCGTTGAATTGTTGTTGCTGCTGTTACTGTTGCCGTTGCCAATGTTAGCAAAAATGAGCCGTTCTTCTGTAGCAGGTTCTTGTGCTTCCACTTGCAGTACAGTACAACGGTTATAATGAATTAAAAACATGTTACTATACACAAGAATAGAGATTCATCAAACACGAAGCATAAAGTCAAAAGCAAAGATTTAGCTGCCACTTATTTCTTCTGTTGCAACATTTTGATTTGAATGCATCTTACATACATATGTTAAGAAATCGACACACATACAAATGTAGTACAAAATTCGTCCTTCTGAGTTCAAAGTTCTTGACAAAGTTCAAGCACTACTTAAGTGAAGAGTATAATGTAAAATTTATAAGAAATCTCAGTTTCATGGCCTTTGAGAAGATACAATGAACGAAGTCAGGATGTTAATGTCAATAATACAATAATCAGCGAATCGGTTAAAAGTTAGAAACACACATTAATGCAATCTAATTATGTATTCGTAGATCGGCGAATTATTATCGTACTACAAATACCTGCGAACTCTTTGAAATGGATCGCATTACGTTGGCGGGTACAAGTGCATTCCAGGCGCATGACAGCATCGATTATCTTGAAAATAACTGCGCTGAAGAACCAAATAAATTGTGCGAGTTTAAACGTTTGTCGGGCCGAATATTGAAAACAGTTGATTCCGTATATCAAGATGTTGGCAGCATTGATGAGTGTCGTGATTTGTGTCTTAACTCGCCGTACAGGTAAACTGAAAAACTTACACTCTAATGATAATGGTGAGACAACATGCGACGATGAAAGCGCAACATTATTCAAAAGAATTTGCTCAGAAGTATTAAAAAACAAAAATGAGCACAGTGGTTGAGCATCTTTGCAAGACGCGTCTTAATTTAAACAGGAAACAAAACAGGTTGCATCGACAGAAAAAGAAAAAAAAAAAACACAGGAATACTGAATGGCAGACGGCATTGTACAGTTTATGGGGATAATTGTCGCAGACAATGCAGCAGTTCATACAACTCCTTTACTGCTATTAGCTTTAAAGTGGTGTAGCTGGTATGCGAGTTTGTTATGGTAGCTAATAAATTTGCATGCTACAAACTGTGGCACACTTTGTAACGGCCACGACTTGACCTCAACTAAACATTATAGGCGATATATTTTGAACGCACTTTTCACCTACTTGTTGCTATTCTTTGCAAAGCAACAATTGGTCTTTACAGAATTCAAGACAATAGTTGGAATTACAAAGTCGACGATTAAGAGATTGCTTACTATAGTTAACATTTAAGATTTATTTGTTTTATATGCTCCACTAACATGGAGAAAACATACCATTTTCCAATCTGGTCCTTCTATAAAGTTTTACAACATAAAAAATTCTTCCTGGGTGACCTGTTTTGAAGCAATATTCAAGTGCCATAATTTCCACAACTTCGATTTGTTGCTAGCTTTTTTGTTTTATTGCAATTGATCACCACAATATTTATTATTCGAGTTTATAAAACTTCACCAGCCTTTTGATTTCTCCTAAACAGATGCCATTCTTACGATTTTGGAGATACCGGTGACATGGTCTGCAGACTCTCACATCACAGTCGGGCCACACTTTCAGATGTTCAAGATCCCTATCTAGAAGTACCTGAAGCTGCAACATATGAACTTTCTTCCTGCTATAATGTTACTATTGAATGCGGAGCTGGCGATATGGTTGCTCGTATACGAACCTCAAAACTCTTTGATGGCAAAGTATACGCAAAGGGTTCCCCCAAATCTTGTTCTATCGATGTAAAGAACTCTTTAGACTTCGAATTGCGCATGGGCTATCAAGATCTTGAGTGTAATGTTCGACAAAGTGGGGGCGGACGTTACATCAATGATGTTGTCATACAACATCACGACACAATAGTCACTTCATCAGACTTGGGACTTGCAGTAACCTGCCAATATGATTTGACTAACAAGACCGTGACAAATGATGTTGATCTAGGCGTTAAGGGTGATATTGAAGCAGCACTGTCTGAGGAAGTTATTGTCGATTCACCAAATGTTCTTATGAAAATTACTTCACGGGATGGCTCTGATATAATGCGCTCCGCTGAGGTTGGTGATCCTTTGGCTCTTAAATTCGAAATAATGGATGAACAAAGTCCTTATGAAATATTCGTGCGGGAGTTGGTTGCTATGGACGGTGCAGATAATGCTGAAATAACTCTCATTGATTCTCATGGCTGTCCAACGGATCATTTTATCATGGGACCCGTCTACAAAAGCTCACTTTCAGGGAAAATTTTGCTCTCACAATTTGATGCCTTTAAATTTCCATCAAGCGAAGTGGTACAATTCCGAGCACTCGTCACACCGTGCATGCCTAACTGTGAACCAGTGCAGTGTGATCAAGAAGATGTCAGCGGCGAGTTCAAATCCCTTATGTCGTATGGACGCCGTCGAAAAAGATCGCTGAATGCAACGGGTAAGTAGAAACATCGACACTTACAATTTATTTTTTACCAACCCTTCAAAACCGTCAAAAGACGTTTCTGATATTCTGGGATAATCGAAATTGTTATTAAGTTTTTAAATCGAATTAATTACGATTTATTTATTACAGCAACAATGGTAGAAAAGCAAAAAAATCAACAACAACTGACAAGTATTCGGACGCGACGTGAGACAAATGACAATCCAAGCCAGGAAGATATGCTCCTTGTGCAATCAATTCAAATCACAGATAAATTCGGCTTTGAAAAGCAACAGCATCAACAACAGTCAAAATCAGCTGTCTACGACAACAACGAGACTGTATACCTTGGCAGTGAAGCAACCCAAGGATTATGTGTAAATTCAATTGGCAAGTAGAATAAAACGGGCAAGAGGACATCTGCCCTGAAACATAGCATTTAAAAGTTGTAGTAACTTAATCACATTTCTGCTACTCTAAACACAATTTATATGTCTTATTTCAGGTCTCATAGTCGCAGCTACAATCTTCCTTCTTGTGCAACTCGGCATCATTGCAATCTGGACTTATTTATATCAACGACAACGAAAACAACAACCGTTTATTAATGACATCGTGAGACCCTCAACAACTTATAGCGGCCATAACAGCAACAGTGGCAGTGGCAATGGCAACGGTAGCTCCATTTCTACAAATGTCTTGGATGTTTCAAAAGCGCGAACGGAACAATTTGAGAGCTGTTTTGCTGGACGACATCATGTCAGACAATTTTAGGAAAATGTTGATCAATATATAGAACTTTTTTATTCATAATCACATAGAACCACCCTCAAACAAGAGTTATAAAATGGATTCACCGATAATGAAGAAGTGATCTAATGGTAATAGTTAAAGCGATGGTTGGTTTCAAAGGCACAAGAAAATATAACAGTATATATAATTAACTTTAAATGGAAAAGTGTGAATTCTTAATATAATAACATGGGTGCAAAAATAGTGAGTAAACAAATATAGATTATATTTACATTTAAGATTTCGAAACCCCACAAAAATCATTACAAAAAATCAAAAATATGCATAGGTGATTTGGAAAAAAGGACGACTGACATTAATTCATTGAATTAGTTTAAATTACTATTAGACTCTTGAAGCTTGTGTGCTTAGCAATAGCAAATGAAATGAGGAATTTTTGTTGTCGTACTGATCATTTGTTTATGAACTACCCAACTGTGGAGGTTTGAATACACTAAATACATGTATTGGATTGATAAATTTCAACTTTCAATGCCACATGTGGGACGAAGTGATTTAATTTTGTGTGCATCTACATAAGACTTCGAATACCCTTTTCTGAGTAGTGATATTCACTTAATTGGGAAGGGTACACTAATATAACAAAAGGACGCAGTGTAATCTAAAAGTTAATATCGTTTTAAAGATATATTTAGGCAAGACAGCAAACTAAATAAATAAACATATTTTCTTTTGGTAGTTTTAAGTACAGTACTACATGCAATATTAAAATTTACAGTATTCTATAATTTTTATTTCATAATGATTGATTCACTTGTCGTTTTTTCTAACCCGCATATTTGATTACAATATTTACTCTGAGTTTAGCAAAATGTACTTGTATTTTATATTATTTATAGTAAAATTTATTTAATAAAGACAAGGACCACACATTTCACACTTCAATGAAATAGTTATTAAATTGTATACCGTTATCCGCATATCAAAATTGAGTTATAAAAATAAAGTAATAAAACAACTTATAAATTTATTTAAATTATAACTCACCCTCAAGCGATTGTCCAGCACCGTCCAAACTCGCGCTCCATAATCATTCGATGTGCCCAGTATATAAGTTCCTGTCGAATCAAAATCCACTGAGTTTATACCAGCGCTGCTTCCGCTAAGAACTGCCCGAGGTTCAGAGACATCTACCAATTTGAGTTGTGTAGAAAAAGATATAGAATGAAAAGCGAGAACCCAATCAAATGTTTCAACACAACCCTTTTAACACAATAT
The DNA here is from genome assembly GCA_034638295.1 of Phortica okadai. Classification (NCBI taxonomy): domain Eukaryota; kingdom Metazoa; phylum Arthropoda; class Insecta; order Diptera; family Drosophilidae; genus Phortica; species Phortica okadai. Next base: position 10,260,058 of record CM067849.1, on the reverse strand, counting down.
AAAACACTCACTTTTACCTACATCCCATAGTTTAACCTTGCGATCAGCGCCACCAGTTGCTACCATACGCTCCACAGGACTCCAACGCACTGCATGTGATTCCGTTTCATGTGCCTCAAACTTCATTAACACTTTTGTTGGGTTAGGCAGTCCCAAATAACCCGCCGCCTTCATTGAGTTTAAAGAAAAGAGACAATTTGTTTCATCTCCGCCTATCAAACGACCTTCGAGATACGCATCAGCTTCCATGCCTAGCACATCCATAGCACCGTTTAAAGATGCCTCGTCGTAGTACTCCTCACCGGCAATAGCTGCGCCGTCACCAACAGCACAGTTGTCAGCTCCCAGAGATGGACTACTTGTCGAGTGGCGGGGCGATGTTTGTGTGAACTGTGAATTTGGTTCACGGACAGCGTCTTCAAGGTCACGTTTTAGTTTGTCCGATCGTTTTCTGAAAATTGACGGCAGTCTTTTTCTAGATATTTAAAAAGGGTTGAACAGTTTATGATTTTCAAACAATCAAAACGATACAAAAAAAAATGGAAATAATAAGTGGATTTGTTTAGTTGTTTTTTTTTTTAACTTCACTTATCATCCTAACAAGCATTTTTCGTTCTTATAATGGGCAATTTCATCAACCAAGCCAGGCTATTTTAATTTTCATTTGTTTTTTTTACTGCATTAAATGATGTGAGTGCGAAACATTTTGTTGTCTTTACTTGTATGTAGTTGCTTTAATTTTCGATTAGGTGTTAACATTTATTTCTTTTGATTTGAACATTCCCTCATCCATCGAGCGTGATGCGTTGTACTGTGATATGTTAACAGAAACAAAATAAGATACATAGAGAATAACTAAATATTTAGCTAGTAAATAGCTAAATCTTCAGTTAATTAAATTTGTATTACTTTCTTCTGATATGCAATACTTTATCAAATGTACATAATTTTGTTTTTAAATGCGTAGTTTCATTAGTTTCTTTTTAATAAGTTAGTAACTATTCCTCCTTAATTTCTATGTTAACACAATGTGCTGAGTACAATGGGTTTCCAGCAAAGTCAACCCAAAACTCATTAAATGGAAGGTGGAGTCATTGAAAATCTCATGTCAACTGTTAGTCCATTAATTTACTAATTATTTAAAAAATTGAAGCCAAGTCTCATATGTGACATAGAGGAATTGTTTATCGAAATCTAACCAATATTGAAACCTTCATGATTTTATATCATCTAGTAGTTTGTGAAAAAATTTAAAATATTTATTTAAACACCACTCAAGAGTGGCCCAAACACTTTGGCATTAAGTGCTCAGCCTTAAATTAAGTCCAGGTTACACAGCCAATAACTGACATTCAACACAAAGTAACAGAATGGAATGAATCCGCATAGCGAAATTAATAGCTGAATGAATAAGAAATCATTTGTTGTATTCAAAGTACTACGTTCGCATTTGCTAAATTCTACTTATGATTTTTGGAAACTTTTGACGAAAATGTGTAGAGAAATGTGAGAATGTCTACTATATATTGTATATAATTTTTGCGTTTCGTTTAAATTTTTAACTTATCAGGAGAATGTATGGGCATGAAAGTCACATATGCCGTTTGAGTTTAACCATTCCCGCTCTTTCGAATTTTCGAATTTGTGTCTCTTCGTTTGATTGTTGTGTGTTGTGTACAAACTCATTCAAATTCGTTTCTTCACATTCGAATTCATTTTGAGCATGAATACTCGCGAACGTCGTTTTGAGAGCATTCATGCAGATTTATAGTACAGGTAAATGAATAATTATTAATAACTTATTTACATATTAATAACAAAAAATGAATTATAAATTAACTAAAAACAAACAATAATAGATGCAACTGAAACACAACCAACTTACCTCAGAAAACTCTCGTTCTCCTCGTTTAATTTGTCGGCATCCTTTGACTTGTAACGCATAAGACGCTCTAGCAGACAACGATTTTCATCCTGTCGATAAAAAGAACCAGGAAGGAAGTAATTTTCGGCTTTGACTAAGCTTATATACTCTTTCAAACATGTACTTTTGTTGAAAATATTTTATTACAATTTCTCTTATTTTTTTATTTTATTTTTTTTTTTTTGAGTTAGTCTTTAAAGTTAAAGAGGTATAGCCATTTCCATTTTTATACCATGTACACACTGTGTACCAGGGTAGGAATTTTGGTTCTAAGTTTTATAGTTTCCGAGATCAACGCGTCATACAGACAGACGGAAGGGCGGGCCGCTATATACGGGCGGGTTATATCCTTTATATGGTACCATAAGAAAGAGGGTATAAAAATGCTATACATGTTAGACTGAATCAAAATTATTCTACATCTATATTTACGAATGCTACCCAAATGAAATCATTATAAAAAACTTACAATAAATTGACAAAGAGAGAGGTTTTTTGACTATTTAGCTACAACTTAAAATACGGATCGTATGGATTGTGAACCGACAAAAAGTGAATTTTTATAGTTTATTTTTATTATTGTTATATACAAAATATATGTATATTACATGTGAATTTAATATTTCACAATTTTCAAGAATTTCACACTCCGGATTTTGGATAAATTTTGTTCAATTTAAAAGAAATACTCAATTAATATTTTGACAGTATAGCCAAGGGCGTAGTCAGTGGCATATTTTGCAGAAATTCTTTAAATTTTTGTATGAAATTGTATAAAATGTATATCACAATTTTTTTTTATGAAATTTTCCATGATCATTTTCAAATAAGTATAGGTTCTTGAAAATTGTTTTCTTCAAAAGAAAATACAAATTCCACAGCGCTGGAAAACGGAAGGTTTTGACTCAACAATACTTCTCTACACGTCCTAATGTCTTGCTAAAAGCTTCACATTGTTGTATTTGAGACTATCGATTTTATTTTACTAATCTGATCGGCTGCGTCCCAATATAGAGATTTTAGATATTGTGAATATACTCAAAAGGTATCCGCGCATTTACTTATCTGTCGGGCAAGATTAATTACCATTCCCGCTTGAGCTCCTCTACTATTAAACTATAAAGAAGTTGATTAATTAATCCTAACAATAGTTTACAAACCTGCACACTACGGATTTTTTCCTCAAGTGCACTGAAAGCCAACTGAAGAGCAGTGTGCTCGTCCAACAAAGTTGTGTTAAGTTTTTTGAGCTCTTCCAAGCTTGAGTTAAGCAATTGCACTTCAGCGCGTAGACGCCCATTAGCAGTTTGTAGATCGGCCAAGCTGGATTTCGAAATATATTACAAAAGTGATATTAGACAAACCCAAAAAAACTTGAATATATCATACTTGTGGTCCTTATGACTAATTATTTTTTTCTGCTGCTCCACCTTAACGTTTAAATCAACAATCATTTGTGAATTTTCACCCTTTCGTTTATGTAGCTCTGTCAATTCCTCTTGCTGGGCTAACAGTTTCTTTTCAAGCGTGGCTATTGCAACATTTGTGCCACCTGTAGATACCGCACCGCGGAGTTGTTCATTTTCTACGGACAGTTTAAAATTGTCGGACTTCAGTTGGGCCACGTGATCTAGCAGGCGATTATCTAAGTTGTACAATTTTATTAAGGTAATGTTTACGATTAGATTACTTCTTAAACTCACTCTGTACAATAATTTCTTTAAAGTTGTCACACTCTTTACAATTGCGCTCGCGCAACTGTGTGATGAGATGCTGGCGCCAGACAACTGCCGATGACGCCAGCGAAGAAGACGTTTCGTCCGTATTTATCATCCTAATGCTTGCCGTGTTTCCCTTTTTGTATGCGGACGTAGGTGTTAGACCAACACGACACCAATTTTTGATATTTCTTCTTTTGTTACCTTACGGGCTTATGTTTAATTTTATGAATCGAAGCCGACATTTAGTAACACTTAAGCGCATATAGAAATTACAAAATGTATTGTATCGGATACCAAATTGCATATTTTTAACTTATTATATCCATCAGAAATGTTATTAATGTGCCATTGAATGTCCAAAATATTTTTTTACAAAAGCTGAATTCTCAAGAATATGTAGCAGTAGCAGGATTTTGTTGTTTTCGTCACTCGTCTACAATTCACGCATAAATCTTATTTTCGTTAATGATAACGCGCCAAAGGCACTGGAAAACACACAAGCCAACAGGATAATAGAAAAGCTACTCCAAGAAAGACAAATGAAACGCAAAAGTGTTGCAAAAGCTGAAGAAGAAGCATAGACTCCCTAGATTTTGCTTATGTCGCTATGTTTTCGTTGCAGAGAAGAACGCACCCAATTTTTACGACTCGAGTCACTTTTTTGTCAGCGCGACACTTCAGCGACAAAATGCCACATCTTCGATTCATTCGAAAACTACCTAGAAATGAAGGAACAAGACAACTCCTCTGCGAATACAGCGCGACATACACTAGACCAATACTGCTGTGTCGTTTCATCATAGAGTCAGAGGTAATTCTGAGTGCTGACTGCGCATATGTTTGACTGAAATATTAGTGGGCTTCCGTCATTTCAAAAGAGAACAACCTCAAACACCAGCTGATAACACAGGTCAACACTAGTATTGGTGCCGAGAAACTGTTTTTTGTAGATTTTCTACTTTTTTTAACAGTGTATTACCGCAAATGTAACAAAACACATTTAGTTCATTGAGACAACTTCTTCGCGATGTAGGCATGATGATAAAATTAAGTTATTTATAAAAATGTACCGATAAATTAGAAAACAGAGAGCAATAAAATACGATTTTAGTCAATATTTAAAACTGTGAATAAATCAAAAACTACACGTACGAAAAACCAATGCTTACTTAGTCAAAAATTAGTAACGCGAACTCAGCACCATTTCACTTTTTTTATTTTGTTGACCTGTGTAATCAGGCGGACCGCCTGTTGTTAGTTTTTTCCACGGTTGTCAACTTAGAGGTTTTTTCCCTACATTTTGGGGTTGAAAGAGTCTAATTGGTTTTTTTAGAGGTGCTATATTTTTAGGTGTACTTTCAGGGTTTTTTTTTTAAACTTTAATAAAGCTGTTCACGCCCAACTCGGTGACGGGCCATTCATTAATTTACGGTAAGTCGATTAGCTCGGAAATTAACAGCATTTTAATAGGGCTAAAGAAAGATTTGAGAGACCCCGATGGTTTACAGAGCGGTAACAGCGCTGTTATCGTCGATTCTGACGAATACATGACGATACTGGGCAAAGGTCCTATAAATATTGTTTAGCGTATGTTCGCTTGAAATGGCAAGTGTCGCGGGACAGTTTAATTGAAAATTCTTAAATTTCAGAGCTAGCAGAGGTTCTACAGATTTTGAAAGTTGGTAACACTGTTTTTTGCAGCTATTTCTGGCATTTTTTAAACTCGATAATCAAAAGCTGCCTTGTGAATGGGAGCCCTCTATGATCATTGGACTAATTCACACATATACGAAAATTCTTAAGGGGACATTCATTAATTACGTATGTAACGTGTTTATTTTGTAGAAATGGCTTGTAACCGTCGATTGTATCGTTCGTATTTTTTTTTTCATTATACGATACCCCAGGGAAGGACCACAAAGTAAGCCATCGATACTTGGCATATTAGCTACAAAATGGATTTAATTTGAAATTCACTTGATTGATTAAATTTATAATATTTCACGGTTGTTTTCGGCATTTGCATTTTATTTTGCGCACCTAAATTTGTGTCGAATTTATCATGACGATTTAATATTTGTATTTGTTGACAACTCTGTTAATCACAGTGTGTCGATGGGCAACAACAACTCACGTCGTTTGACTACGGTACTACGTACGTTACTGGATTTGGGGACTTCTGGCGTACGTCCTCCGATCACTCTCATCGCCTCCACGTTAGGTTCCTTCAATACCACATTTTTAGTCTTGTTTGACACATCAAGCACTAAAACCATCCAGTGGCCTGCTTCTGGCTGATAACTTGCGTTGTCTTTTGATGTGTTTAGCACCTCGCAGTCTTCGTCCGCAGTAAATGATATTTACAATTTGTTTATCGACTAGGCACGGAACTACTTAAAAATAGCAGTTCTTTCTGTATCTGATTTAATCACTGGGAAGCGAGGAGCTCAACCTCAGCGACACACTGAGAAATGGACGTTATTTTGCCGGTTGGACTCTTCTGCGATAAAGAAATCGTTCGATGTGCACTCCAACTCAATTTTGATGAATTTGCCGCAGTAAAATAATAAGTTGAAAGTTATTTTGCATAAATTAATGTTTTTTATTCTTGTCCCCAGCTCAAACTTTTATTTATAACAAATCACTGTGACCTCGATGTATACGAAACTCTGGGCGATGAACGCATTCAGCTACTTATTTACGGCTGGGAAATTTGCACGATACAATTATGCGGTGCTGGTGCCGAGATTCCACCACCGCTGATTCCGATAGTAAAACTGCTTGCACACCACACATTGCATATTTGGTTGAGCCAGGAGTGGAAACATTGCAACAACACTCTGAAAGAAGAATTACTTATTTATTTGGATCAAGCTCAATATATATTTGCTCAGATTGAGTCGCTTGCTGTGATTGATTGGCCATATTTATTAACTCTTGGCGTAAATCCGTGGCGTGTATCGTACTTGCAGCATTTTGGCTTAACACTTAAGGATAACGAACAGAGCGAGATTGAGCACACAGTCGCGTCAGCAAGTGGAGAAGGTTAGAAGCAAGTACATGTTGGTAATTTAATAATGCAACTTATCATTTATTTTGCAGATATAGAGTATCTTAAGCGGGAAGGTGTAATGATCATAGTTTTACGACTAATTAACCTATTTAACTCAAGCAGTTGGGAGTCTGTCAAACAGCTATCTTTGCGCGCCCTTGCCGCTTGGTTGGCGACAACACACACAGGGCCACTGGATGTGGCCGAAAATGAGCAGCGCTGCTTAATTTTGATGGGACACATTTATTTGATGGCCTTATTTGCAGCGGATGACAATCGTGGTTACATCATTGATAACATGGTTTGTAAATATTTGGTTATTTAATGTTAGCCAAATTTGACAGCATAGTCTTTTTTTAGATGCATAATATACGATTTTATTGTTATAATATCCAATCTGGATCTGAAACTATTACTGATGTAGAGTACACGCCAGCACGCTTAATTGCTTTGGTATGCATCCGTCTAAACGTCGACAAAAACCTTTTTTTTGAACGCTTTGTTTATGATGCATATGATATGAGTTTCAACAAGCTGTTTGGAGTCATTTCACAGGCTTACATAAGCTATGTTCTTGGCAATATGCTTATGGAGTTGATGGCCATGAATGAAGAGGACTTTAATTTGCATTTGGAAGAGTTCAAGCAGTTAATAAATCGCTATGTCGATGAACGCGAAAAGAGCGAAAAGTACTTGCTCAATGAAATAAAAAAGAGGGATGCTCAGAAAAATAGCTGGGCGCGTCCAAACACAATCGATATGAAACTTGATTACAAGTGTCTTATTTGTAAAGGGAACCGAGCCAGTAATTTTGGCAATTACAACTATGATGATGATGGCATAAAACTGAGTGAGGCAGAGCAACTACTTGACGAAGAGCGTGATAGACGAATTGATCCAATCTTTCAGAACATACCTAATAACGAGTTGGTACTTAGCTACGCTTATGGAATACTTGCCAAACGTGTAAGACAGTTGCATTCAAATTACTGATTGTAATTCTAAAAAAATTAATTTCGCAGGGTTACAGTGGTTGGCATTTTGCTAAAGTCGTTGTTCTACTCAAAATCATTGGCCATAAAATGAATAAGATCGAAACATGGCGCTATCACCCTGGTCTCAGTACCGATTTTATGCTTAACCTTGAAAAACAGTTGTCTGCACATTATGCAGATTTGGCAAAAATTTTTAATGAATACCATTTTATGGAGCAGGAATTGTGGCTAACAGCATTCTATTTGTATCCTAGCTCTGAATATTACGGAGAGGTAAAGCGATGCGGTATACGTTTCAATCGACGTCGCAATAATACAGCAGATGATGATGCCCGGGATGCTAGTGCAGTCACTCGAAGCGATAAGCAAGAAATGGCCAAGTTTGGGCTTCTTAGTTCTACCATCCACGTCAATCAAATTCTGCGTATCTCTAATCCTGAAGCTCCAAATTCTGACTATGAACCGATTGCTAAAGCTTTGCTTGGTTTACGTTTGCCAGAAAGAGTCTTAAAAGATTTGCTAACAGTAACATTTTTGGCACGAAATAAAAGTTTTTCTTGGGCACTTGATTGGACTGAGTTGCGTGATTGTTGCAGAGATTTTATAAAGAAAAGTAAAATTAAGAAACGATTTGTAGAGCTGAATATGTCAGAAGCAAACGACCGTTTAAAGTTCTTGGAAATTGATTATGAAAAGTACAAACATCGTCCGCAGTTAGATTATGGGACCATTGAGGAAGGTTATGAACATGTTGCAAATAGTGGAGACGCTGCTGATCCTGACAGCCACACCAATGATGAATGTGATGATTTGGAATTTGATTGCGAAGTTAAAAAAGATGGAAACCCAACTAAATTACGTCAAACTCGACGCAAATTTTGGGATGAAGGTAACTATTTTAAGTAAATTATTATTTAAATATGCTCTAAATACAATACATTATTTACAGAATCTATATCTGAGAAGTCAGGAGAGGACTCAGACGATTCTGAGGCTTACTATGCTGGGACACGACGTACTCGCGCACGAACTGCTGCTGTCATCGCGACGACAATGTTTAGGGATGAATCAGGTAGACGTGTTCAAAGAGGCAACAGAAGCGGGTTGATATCTACGAGTGATTCAGAATCCTCAAGGTCCACAACCCCACTAGCTCATCCATCATCGCCCAAAGGTCATATGAAAAACGTAACACAATGTGAAAAGAAACTGTTTAATGATGTGCTACAAAGTTGCGTTAGGTATAGCAACACAACCAATGGCTTTGATGTGTTTACTGATATCTGGAGTTTTGAAAACAACGAACTAGAAAACGTTGCTGTTGAGGCGAATGTGCTAATGGAAAGCAATTCGATGTTAGGACAATTAAATATCGTGAAAGATTTAAAAAAAACACTTCCAAGAGACTTTCAAACTGAGCATATTGAAAGCTCCAAAACCATCAGAACTATGGAGGATAAAAAGTATACACATTCAGTTACGAATGCAGGTATAGACCTTGAGAAAACGCCGTTGTTTGCGTTATTTAATGAAAGTACACATCACCACTTTGGACCTGATGGTAATTAAAGTTATTGGTAGTTTGTGAAAATGTTTATTTTAATTTTCATCGTTTTAGAAATGCTGAGAAAATCTCTGAATAATGACAGTGGGAGCAGTACACGTTCAGATACATCGATACAGGCACACAAGGATTTAGACGAATCGATTGATGGTGGAACGAGTGATGATCCTGGGGACTACATTAACGAAGAACCGGGAATACCTCAAAATTCAAATCTCATAGAAGTTGAAGCTGACGTTGAGCAACAGGTTTTAAAGGAGCACATTGAAATAGAAACGGTTTACGAATTGATAGAAGAAACATCCAGAGACATTTTGGAGGACACAATAGTAGAACGAGAAACTTTACTCAAAATTCAAGAAGGTCAAGAAGAAAATTCTACATCATACAAGAAGCAGACTAACGAATCTTTAAATGAAGGTCATCGAATGGATGAATTAATAAAGGAAAATCATGAACACGAAGAGAGTGATGTAAAAGCGTTGAACACAAATAAAGAGTTTACATCACGTTATTTAAGCGTGCGAGTGCGTCGCCTACGAGCAGATGAAATTGCGCAACTGCGACAACCACGAGTGCGGATTAAGCGACTTAATCTGGACGACATGACACAACGGCAGCCCACTAGTACGTGCAAACGCAGAAGAATATATGATGGGCTCACAGTAAATCTGAATACCTTAACAGATGATGGGAGTGGAAGCGGAAGTTCAAGTTCAACAAATGATCAATTACGGTCCACACGTCGTAAACGCCAGTTAAACAATCGAACACAATGTGAATCCTCCACGGACGCTGAAGATAACGCTGGATCCTCGACCAGTAGCAACTTCGTCCGTCGACGAACACAACGTCAACTTATTGCGACGCCACGCAGTGCGAGTGGACTTAAAATGCGCATATCTTCATTGCAACACGAACATAACAACAGAGATATGCCAGATTCGTTCGATCAAATAGAATGCATACAACTTTCAACGTCATCATCATCGTCCCCCATTGATGGTGAAGGGTCTTTATTCCGGCTTAGCCCAGTTCCTGAGTCAATGAGCGCAGCTATAATAGAGGACCCACTTTATGAAGAGGAGGTGGTCCCTTATCGTTAAAGTGGTTAATTGCATAATCTCAATTATATTTTAACAGTGAAATACAGTATTTATAAATTATATTTGTTTTTCTGGAAGTGTAAATAGATCATATAAAGCCATTGTTAACCATCATTGGTTACCATAGAAAGTGAATACTTTATAGGTTAGGAAAACTATTTCATTACTCTCTCTCTCTCGTGTGTATTAAGCAAATCGCCCGGCGGGTTAGAGGTCGGTCAGCCTTGATTTCGACCAAAAAGAATCCGTCGGTGTGCCAGCAATTCGGTCGATTAAATTTTTCGACTTTCATTAGTTGAATTAAATAAAGACATAATTCAATCTTTTAATATAAATTCTAGTAATTTGGTATGTTCACAAATGGTAAATTTTGGCTGCTCAGATGAAATTGCTTCAATTTAAAATGGAGAAATGAAAACATAAACTTCAATTGTGGGTACATATTTTTTATAACAACTTCAGATGACCAACTTACCTTTAAAGTTACGGGCAATTTCAAAACATTTTTATTGCGTAACGAATTCTAATTGGATTGTAACTGCTGGAAAAGCAATTTCTGGTGCTTGATTGAATTACTGTAGAAAAAATATCAGGAACTATTCCACACAAAAGTTGAACGCAGATCGTTCATGAATGGTAATACATCCGACCTCTGGCTGATTCTGATGGTCTTGTATCTTTAAATCAAACTCCATTCACCGTTGGATCCAAAGTTATTATTTTAATAAAAGAAACACTGGTTTTCATGAAGATCAATTCGTTAAAAAAAGGGATAATGTTGCTTTTCGCTACAATTTAGTGGCCATTATCATTACTAATTAAAATTTAAGTTGCGTTAAATTTTTTATGATATCGATCAGTATATTTGAGTCGTAAAGCGAACGTCGTCAAAACGTAACCAATAAGATTTGTGTTGAACTAGTCAGTGTTCGTGTTGGATTATGCCGAAAAAATAAAACCCCACTCAACAAGTAAGCCGTTTATATTTTTGTTATTTTCTTAATAATAAAAATTATAAAGTTGATTGCTATTAAAAATTGATTTGCCATTCGTCTTTAATGTTTTTTTTTTTTTTTGTTCGCAGTCAAAGAACTTCATTGCTAAGAGTTCTTGGCTGCTTTTTGAAAATAATGATGGCCAGACAATGACGTCGAACAAAATTGTTTTCTCAATATGATACGTGCTTTGTAGACTACAGCAGAATTTAAAACGATTTCGTAATGTGTATTTTATGCCAAATTCAACTTGAACTTTGCCAGTTAATTTCGAATTGTCGGAAAAACATGATCTTTATTAAGGTTTTTGTCCCTTGATTGGTTCAGCACTATTAAAGGAATTTTACCTTCAGCTAAGAATTGAACTTTGTTAAAATCAGTTTGTTTTCTTTTTGAAAAAAAATAATTTTTCACGATTTAGCTAATAGCGTATTTCCGCCATTTGATAATTTTTTTTGGATTGGAAAATTATCTCCAAATGTACCCTTTCGGGAAACATTCATTTAGCCTCTTCAACTTCGACGCTCGAAGTAGAACATAATGAATTCTTAAACTTTTTTATACACTGTGAAATAAGATAGTCGAAAGGCTGTATCAAGTGTTTATAAAATTGGAATAGTATACCAATATCTTGTTGCTAACAAAATGACTAACTCATGTTATGAGCAAACTGTTATTCCAGAATTAGTTTAATGCAACGATCTTTGTTAATTGGCCGTAATTTAGAACTTGCAGTAAATGAAATAAACATTTTGGCACGCACTCTATTGTCTTTGTGCGGCTTCGTCTTTCCTTGCCCCCAACAGCCTTAAAATTGACTGCAATTAATAGGTGAAATAAGTCGAGACTCATTTTATCGAAGCCTTTTATGAAGAAAGCCTTTGAAAATCCGTGATTTATGAGTGCGTGACAAATTAACGCTTTTTAATTTTGCTTACTATCATGCAAAACAAAACGAAAACTGGGAGCCATTTTCGGCTTTGCCGAAACTTATGTACTCTTGCAAGAGAAAGGCGTCTATCCCCGAGTTTTCATTGAAAAAGATGGGTAGAAAGACTGACATGTCTATATCAAATCGAATTGTTGGGTTGATCAACAATATATACATATATGTATGTACTTTGTATGGTCAGAGATACCACCTCATGTGCGTTGCAAACTTCACGACAAAGTTAAAATACTCTTGCAAGAACATAAAAACCAGTAAAGGAGCTATGGTCGAGTAGACCCGACAACACACTGTAGTCGAGATTGCTCGACTTCGAAATATCCTGTACATTTAATTATGAACAACCGTTTCAGAGTGATACTTCGCCCATTTTTCAATGGGTATTGATTTAATATCTATTTAATATATTACATACCAATTTTAACTCTTCTACACTAATACATACCAAAATATATCCGTATAATAGGTTTTCAGAGATATACGCGTTTTAAAATTTTACTTGTGCTACAAGTAAAATTTTATATTCCTATCTCAAAAGACATCCAAGAAAGTTAGACTTTTGTAATTTTGTTTTCCCGAGGCTATTTGCCCCTCACCCACTGAAAAAGAGGGGAAGGGAAACGATGGAGTAATCTTGATCTAAATACTGATTCTACCACTCATAATTTTTTAGATCCACTTCTTTGTACAGAGGGTCGGTAAGGCCTTCTGAAATTCCCTACCGATGCTGATCAAGACTATAGGATCCTTTTGGCTGCTACATACATTGTCGATGCCCTTAAAACTAATATACCCTTGTACCGTAAGGTACCGGGTATAAGAATAATAATAAAGAAAACAAAACTGTCGTGCAGTCGGCTGCAAAAGCCTGTTATTTTCCTCATGGTGCGTTTTGTAGCTTTAATGTAAAATCAACTGATTGATGATGATGTTTTAGAGTGGTTGTTGTTATTTTTGTTTGTAGTGGTGCTGCTGGATTGCTCCAGCGAGCTGTCATCCTCATTGACGACAACAACGTCGACATACACACAATGAGACTGGCGCTAACGCTATTGATGCCGTTGGTATTGGTGGTTTTAAAAGTGCCAACGAAACCAGATAAACGAATATGTTACTTTAAAAAGGTGTTTCATTTTGACTGTTAAACTTGTCTCTGATTAATTGGTCTCCACATTTGTTAATCAAATAAAATGTGCTGGTGTGCTAAAATGACGGTCACATCGTCGTAAATTAAGTATCGTCGATGTTGTTGAGGGGCCGGGAGACAGAGCTTTTATGAAGAAGTTGTACTGAACAAAGCTTAATCCATTCCAAATTCCACTTGGAGAATTAAAAAAGAAACTAATTTTTATATGCACAACGCCCGTCCGTCATACATTCATTTGTTATAAAAAAAAAAGAAAAAATTCACAAAATCAAGAAATATGCTGGCTTCGGCCTTGTCAAACATTTGATACCGTTCCATGACCATTTTTCGACCAATTTATATTGTATTACCCCATATTTTTCCAGAGATTTTACAATTCATAGCTTAAAAAGGTATATTAATTTTGTTTGAATTTGAAAAGTGTGTTTCGCATAAAAAGAGAGAAAAAACCTATTAAAGTATAAAGTATATATAGGAAGCTATTAGGAATAATCAGAACTACGAAATAAATCGACATGTCTGCCGCTCGTATTCTCCAATATTGTTTGTAAACAAAATGAGATACAGACTTGAAATTTTGAGAATCGACTCGATTTTGTCCACTCTTTGACACTGACCGAGAGGCGGCCACTTGCTGAAAAGGATCTACACTATAGAGAAACCACCAAAAGTGAAAACAAATAAGAAAATTTGAATGGACAATTATTTTACCTCTTTCCTATTTCACCTAAAACAACCCTTTTTCGAGGCCATAACTTGTATGTAGGATCAGTAATCATTGTGTTTTCTCGGTCTCTTCTCATTGTTACCAAATTTGGGGCATAAATAGTAAAATAGTGTTCTTAAATTGCTTCAAACTTTAAATCCCTTCTACAGGGGGACGGACCTAGATTTTACAGATATATGAGTAGCGTAGTTACTGGTGAAGTCAATCAGTCAATTTGTAGCCCCCTTTATTTTAAAGTCGACCAGTCGGTGGTGTATCCTTAACTTCATAACAAAGACTAAAAACAATCAACGTGAAGAGTGTAAAAAGTGCAGCCAATCAACATGTTAATGACGTTCACTCAGATATCAGTTGGACAAACAAGCTGAGAATCAGACTCACTCACATTTCTGTACATTCAATTCCGGTTTAGAAAACTTTTAACATTTTTGCCATACTTTTTCAAATAATTGTTGTCGTTGTCGTTGTGGACAGAGTATTTGTTGTCGTCGTTGTTCTTGTTAAGTTGTCAATTCCATTATGACCATGTCGTTTCAGTATTTAACAAATAGTTGAGACATTTACAAGCGTTGATAAGGCAAATGATGACGCCTCAAGGCAATTCAATGTACCTACGACTTTTTATACAAAAAAAAAAATTAGTAAGAGCGGTACGGTTATGTTTACTCGACAGCATAATACCCTACACAAACGTGCTTCATCGAAAAATGCAATCTTTTGCCCCGAAGAATCTTTACATTTGACTTAGCTCTCTTAAACATTCAAAAAGAAGGCTCAATAATTGACAGATTTAAAAGGTTTCCAGTTTTATTCGCATTGTAGTGAAAACGAAGTGTTTTATGGCTGTCGTTCAGAAGCGTTTTCCTTTCGGAGCTTTAATACAAAACTGCATATTGTTTTTTCTTATAAAGTTTATTAGTTTTTTATAAAGAGTTTGTTAAGTGTTATAGGAGGGTAAGGAAATTTTTAACTCATAAAGTCAATGCTTGTCATTAATCATTTGAGCAGAGAAGAGAAAAATAAAAATTCATATGTTTGACTTTGTCGCTGCCTACGCTTTTTTTTATTAATTATCACACTGCAGGCAAAGCGATATTCTATGTTTATTACATTTAAATGCAAATGAAATTGGAAAAGCAGAAGAAGAAGCGACATTAAATCTATAATAGAGAAAAAATATTACGCGTTGCAAAAATTCCACATTCGTGGGGGTTATGATCCAGCTTCATGACAAAGCGAAATCTTCTTGAGATTTCCGTCTATCTGTTTGTCTACATGTGCATACACAACCTAGTCCCTCAGTTTTAAAGTAAGTGATCTGAGATTTTTCAGAGAGGTACATTTTTATTGCAGTCCAAACTAATCGAATTACTGGAACTGGTAGTTCCTTTGCAAAAAGAACAAGTCAAATGAACAACAATGACTTACTGTCTGAATTAATTTATGTTTTAAAAGATACATCGATGGTTGAAATTCAAAAGATAGACGTAGATGGAATACATATCGTACACCAAGAGTCCGTATTTGCAATAGAGCGGTTTGAAAATTTTGTAATCTTTTTAAAAAAAATCTTTTTTGAAATTTAATATTGCAGCAAGGCAGAGGGAAACGGGAACCAACTAAAGTTTTTTTGTCGATTAGAATCGATTCACACATAATAATCGTGTACCATCTTATCACAACACCCCCTAAACAGATCATTTGTAGGCAATTGCCTTCGGATTTGTTGAAACAATGCATAAATGTTTGTTGTGTTTTAGCTTTTTTCCTTTTCAAAACACATTTAACTTAAAATTTATGAACCCCAATCGCACGCATACTACAATACTTAGCGTAATTTTATACATCGTTACGTTTAAGTAATAATTTTTATTGTTTTACGACCATTAAGGAAATCCATGTTAGGAATTTCGAAATAAATCGTGTTATATATAATGCTTTTCTGTAATTGCAAGTCTCACAAAAATGCGAAAATGGTATGGTTGCAAAATTTTATCCAAGCTGATTTAAACAGTAAATTCCGGTTCTAGTTAGTATGAACTAAACAACCACTGGCATGATTTCACTACTGTAACTTATAGTCCCATACAGGGGACTACTAAGGAGGATAATCAAATTCAATTATATCCATAAGTAAAGACTTACATACCTATGTACATTGGCCGCAATAATTAGTATTAAAATTTTGTCATGATGTTGATAACAATCACACAGAGGTATCACCGACTATATACCATAAACTAATATTCTTTGTGAAGAGTGAGAACGTACTAATATCGGTAGAACCCAATAAGCTATATCAATGAATATTGGTATGAGTGAGAAATGAGATCTCACCGTGACACTAGAAATGGCCGTGATGCGTATACAATCGTCGGCAACGTTGAAATTAACGTCCTTACTGGTTTTTATTTTGTTATCTCTAAAAACAAAAATTACTCGTTATAAATTTGTTTATTTAATTTTATGTATATTTTTCCGGTTTTAATATTTGAATTAGCCGCATTTAAAATGTAAATCAATATATGTATATTTACTTTAAATGTTATTTTCGTAAATGTGCTGTTTGGCAAGCGAACGAAATTCATAACAATTAATTTGTTTATTATATTTTTATACTCTTGTATTAAGTGTTCAACGCAGCGAAGGAGACTTCTACGAGTATATACAGTATATACATTCTTGATTAGCACGAAGAGACATTCAACGCCTTTGCGAATCTGCATTTTTTTTTAGATCAAAAAATCTCATTGGGAATTTGTGACGTTTATTGTGTGTTCTTTTTAATGTAATGTTTTTTACTGATTCATCTTCCGCTTCTATTCTTATCATCAACAAACCCTGTAGTATTCCCATGGAAATATTTTTTACCTTAGCTTTTTCCCATTTCAATATTGACTGGTCGCTGTTCCAAAAATTGGAGTCAATTGGATTTAATGTTCTTTTTGTCGATACATCGGCCCTCTTTTTGAGCGCTTGACCATTACAGTGGTTAAACATATAAATATTTTGTTTCAAATAAAAGTTTTGCAAGCACTGCAATTCGATAAACACGGGATTATACTCCGTATACGAAGGCAAATCTAATTGCTAATGCCCACGTCTTAGCCAGAATTGTATAAATAATTGATACGTTAATTTATCGTTTGCTTTATTGTGGCTAACACATTAAACACGCCAATAAACGATTTTGGAAGCCGATTACACAACGACGACAACATTTTCTAACATGGCCAAAATAATCTCAGCAATTGATATACGAAAAAGAATCTTGGCTTGTGTCTTGTTAGTGGCAATTAAAGTTGATAGCCGAAAATCATGGACACAAAAATAATAAATAAATATAAAATTCGGCAAAGCAAAGTAAAAATGTCATCCACAAAATTATACTAAGCCGTAGTCGTAGAAAAATAAGTAAAACTCTACAACAAGACAATACAGTCAGCGACAATCAGTGTTTGGAATTTAAGTGACATTTGCGCTTATTGGCATTCTCATGCAAATGTGTGTATATGTGACCGCGTCCATTTGTACATAAGGTAAATGAAAATGCATAGAAAATGAAGCAAAAAGCAGCAAAGACATTCGTATTTGTGTAGCTTGTTTCTTTATTGCTTCTTTAGTTGCATGAATATTACATGAAGTTGCCAATAAAGTCAAGTGTGGCTAAATGCAGGCGAATAAAGCTAAGAGGAGTACAAAAAACAATTTACAAGGAAACAGCGGAGGCAAGTGAGCATCTTCATACACTGCAGTGCATACAAATTTTTACAAAGGCACCCTGGCACTTTTGAAAAGCTCAACGTTCTGAATTATAAGAACTACTAGGGCGGGCTGAGCAATTCAGACGTGGCTAACGTGCGCAAGTTAATTTTGAATTCATACCAAGTACCAATTTCATGTACATTTCATTGTTGTTGCTATTAACTATGTACAATAAAAGTAAAAATTTTCGTTTTTCTGAGATAATATTTTTTTTTCATTAAAATTTCATTGCAATGGCTTCTTTTATTGCTGTTATTGTTGTTGGTTCTGCGATTGCTGTAGCTTTTTATAAGACAAATCCGTGATGTTTTAGTTGTAAGAAAAAAAAAATCCAATTATCGCCTAACAAGTTTTCAATGTAAAACGCGTCCACGATTGTCCTTTCAAATGCAAATTTACGGGTCAAATGAATAAATGTACTTATGTATCTATATGTAGTTACGTGGGTTGATCAATTAGTACTCTTGTTTGAAATGAATATGCCATTTTTCCACAACGTTTATTTAGTTATACATTCTTCCCAACGTTGTTGCCATTAATCGCTTAAAAAAATTATATTTTTCAAAATCCCCAAAACTCACTTCTGTCTCGACGATAACCTATTCACTTGCGTTGATTTTTTCTGAGATAGAGATGTTTTCAATTTTGGAAACAGAAAAAACTCTCTATGTGCTGTGGTGTATACAATCGCGTCGTCCATCAACCCGACAGTTTTTTAACACCTATGTTGTGTGTAATACCTATTCTACACCTCTGGTACTTTGCGCACTTTCGTTTAACGGTCAGAGAGAATCATTTTACTTTACCTTTCTTCATCGAAAACTGTTGTACGACCACGCTTAAGACCACGTTAACCCAATATTTCACTTTTGTCATATATAGTAAAGGACTGCCATAGACAACTTCTAACGATAATATTATTTTTACGCATGAATACAAAAACCAGTACGGAAGCTATTTTCAGCTTTGCTGAAACTTATATACTCTTGCAAGCATTTTCTCAAGTATTCTTATTGGAAAATCTGTCTTACTGTTATTCCAATAAGAATCATTAACGTTTGTAAAGGGGCGTAGCCCCGCCCATTTTCTAATTTTTTTAACAAATACATTGCAATCATTCTACACTTCATTTTGCGATCTTCTATCTCGTCGGCTTACAGAGAAATCACATTTTTAAGTTTTTCTCTACATGGACGGTGCCACGCCCTTATGTCCGATTTTTACAAAACCTTGGAATATGGTCAATGATTCATAAAAACGCGTAACTGCAAAGTTTTATCTGTTTATATTTAAGAAAAACAAAGTTTTTGTAACAAAAACCGAATTTTTTACCGATTCTTCCTATTGGAGCTATATGCTATATTTATCCGATCTTCACCAATTTTGCAGTGTGTCTTAATTTACGTCCAAGATGTTCTTGTGCAGAAAATTGAGGCGATAGCTTAAAAATTAAAGAGTTTATTTAGAAAAAACCTCATTTTTGACCGATAGTTCCTATGGCAGCTATATGCTATAGTTATCCGATCATGCTGGATTTTACATACAAACTGCGTGCAGCTCGTCGAGCTGATCAAGAATATATATACTTTATTTAGTCGGAGATGTCTCCTTCTCTGCGTTGCAAACTTCATGACAAAGTTAAAATACTCTTGCAAGAGTATAAAAAAACTTACGGAATAATAATGATGTTTTTCCATTGTATCACCAGAAATATAAACGCGGATGATACCCTGTAAGAAATGTTATATTTTATGAACTTATCTGGAATCCAGTACGTGGTTTTTTATTTGTTTATTTATTTGATTTAATTAGAGTTATCTGTCATATTAGTAGTTTATATTAATAATGCAATGCGCCAAAAATATATATCTGTACATATACATACATACATGTAATACATCGTATATTTATAAAAATATAGTGTAAAGTCAGTTTACAGATTAATTGTCAATGACATTGTTACTTTTTTCGCCGTCAGTTATCAAATTCAGATTTATAAAATCAACCCTCGTAAAGAAAAATATACATATGTATGTATGTACATTTTTCAATCAGGTTTGAAATTGCATTTCTTTCATTCTTTGTAAAAAATCCAATGAGTGGGAGAACCGTAGAGAATTAACACAAACAATTTCATATTTATTTGAAAAAAAAAAATGTATACAAAAGTTTACAATTAACATTCAATGTGTTAAAATTGCATTTACCTAGAAATTATTATTCAAGTAATTATGCCATAAAAATTGATCTTTTATTTCTTTGCTTACCAAATCATATACCAACATTAAACATATTTAAAGAAAAAGTAAGGTTAATAAAGATTTTCTCGCAATGAGATAAACGATCGATTGTTATTCGGGGGGCAAAACGCAAGAAAATTAATCATGATCGACGAGAGGCCGTGATTGGACAAAATAAAAACAGAATGGAAGATATGATCTCAAAGCGTGTTTTAGTCAAGCAGACAATAAAAAAATAGTGCATCAAAGAGAATAAAGGATGCAGAGTACAAACCAAAAACAAAAACTTATATGTATATATGCATATGTATATGTACTTATATACTTACATAAGTATTCCATATAAATAAACCAACATTTTTCCGAATCATACTCGGACTTGGGTTTGTATAAAAACACTGACAGAGCGGCGTTGGTTTTGGCCAAAGGTGCTATTAATCTGCCACATTTGCACTTCTTCACAGCTTGACGTAAAAATGGGGTCGGTCGGGTGATGAAATGTGGGATGGTGATGGGTGGTGACCTCTAAGAGTGTTTTAGAGCATGAGCGCTAAAAGAGTATGAGATTATTTGCTGAAAAAAAAATAAAAGTGGCTTAAATAAAAATAATAAAAACCCCAAAAGCAAAACGTTTTCTATTTAAAATGTCGTCAGCGCAAATGATGAATGTAAGGAAGAGGAGGTGTAATAGAGAGTGAGATAGAGAGAGCCTGTGTGTGTACGCGGCGAACGGTTAGGAAACGGAAGTGAACCCTCAAAACCAAAGAAATTAAGAAGTTAAAAATTACTGGAAAGCAAAGCAAAGAACCGCGACTGCGTATTGCGGCCAATGACAATTCATGCAGTCAACATTTGGCAACGCCCACAAAAGTTTCAGTGAGCAGTGCTGCCGGCTGCATTCAGACCTTTTCAAAACCTGTTTACACACAACGGAAGAGTGGTGAAGCGAGACAGCAATGCAGCAAAGTAGGCGGCGCTTATATGAAGAGACGTAAAAATAACAATAAAGCGTTTGCAAGTGGCTGGCCACAAACGGCTTCATCTGTCGCTCGGCTGTTCGTTTGTCCACACCACCATACACTTGTACATAAAAATACTGAGAGAAATACATGTATTATGGTAGGTTAGGTTCAGTGTGCTCAAACAAGGCGGTAAGCAGGCTCATTAACGCTGCTAAGTAGAAGGAAGTAGTGACGGTGGTGGTGGCGAGTCGTCAACGACAACGGTAGTGATCATAAAACTCGTTTAACTTGTTTCCGTTTTGCTGTTTTGACCAACACCACCACCTAAAGACAACAACAAATCGATGTTGTTGTGTGAGTGTCGGTGGGGTGGCATCGAATTGTATCGCTCATGGTCTGAACTCTCGCTTAGGCAATGCCACGCTTAGTCACTCGACCATTGCCAAAGAAGCGTAACATTTTGGATTTGCCTTTGTCTTTGTGCGGTGGTCGAAGATAGAGCAGCGAATTTACTCTTTCAAACGTAATCCGTAAAATTACATTTCGTAAACTTTTTTCGGCAAACTCGACAATGTACTCAGTCAACGGCAACAGCTCAATTTGTTGAGTTCGGCGCTCTGTTTAAACGGTTACACAAACGCGAAACAATTTGCATTTAGCGCTTAATAAAACGTCATCATCGCGATTATTTAATGATTTCATTTATTCATCAATAGCACAACAAAAATGTAATCGAATAAAAAAAATATACGATAAACAAGAAAATATTGACTTTTTTCTACAACTTTCGAAAGTGTGTGCTACCATTTAAATAAATAAAAAAAAATAAAAACAAAAAAAAAAAAAAACAACAAAGAAAACCTTTTTGAGTTTTTGTTAAAAGTGTAAAAAAAAAATCGAATTTAGTTGACGCCTTTCAACAAGATGTCCAGTCACGAAGAAGAAGACCGTGATGATATAGAGGAACAAGAGATTCATGTTGATGTTGATTCGGATTCGCGTATGTCAAGCGGCAGTGGGTCCGATGTGGATATGGACGGAGGGAGTTTCTATGATGAAACGGAGACGCCATTAAGGTGAGCCTATTAACTAATATAATTATTTTTCTGTCAACGTACAACAACCAGATACGAACTTCGACCACACCGGAATTTTAATACTTTTTACTCAACCATTACTTGAGTATTGGTTGAAACATATACATATACTTCAAACTTTCCGTTATCAAAACTTGATCAATAAATCTTCGTTCGCCTTCACGTAAAATTTTCTGAAGTTAAACGAACGAATGTCGACGGGTGGGTATAATGTCAAAAATTTTTCATATCTGATCCAGCACACAAAAAAAAAAAAAAAAACATTTTATGGTCTTGGATCGAGTATGGCTTTAAGGTGTACGAATGAAAAAAAAATGTATTTTATTATGTATATGATTCTGGCATATTTTCATCCACTAAATCCCAGTTATTTTTCTAATTTGGAACCAACCTTAGGAATCACATTTGGCTTGTGATCGATGTAACATTATGTTAACCCAATGAAGAAAGATTATAAATCAAAAAAACTTTAGATTTATAATACCAATGATATGATATTCTTTACCAAGAAGATCTCCAAACTGCAGTTCTCGTGTTCAATACATTTTTTTTTCGAATGTAAACCTTAAAATCGGACTCTATCTAAGTATATATGTATAATTTTTATATTTCAATAAAATTCAGTATTTGAGATTTATTTGAAATAGATTGTTTCAATTAACTCGACATTTTGGGGATATATGAGCCAAAATGACCTTAGTTTCGGATCCATACGGGTAGGTGGGTTGCATCAAAAGTACTTTTTTTTGTGAACCGGCGTCATTGATATTTTTTGTATACTGGTATTAAATAGCTAATTTAAATTATATACAAAATATTTGAACGGGTAAACAATATTGGGGAAATGTATATATTTACTGAGTTTACATATCAATTTTTATGACTCTGCCTTCTCTGGTGGTTAAACCTCTTATGCCAAACTCCGGAGTAATTGATGTTCCAAAAGACCACATTAGTTTAAATACTAACGACATGCCATAGACAGCGTTTAATTAATGAGCCAATAATAGAAGCCAACTTGAAGACAAACAAATCAATATAAACAAATGTACTTACTATAACAGCAACAATAAATAAGTTATAACATATAAGAAGAGGCCTTTTTAAAAAACAAATTACATTTTTTAGTGAATCATTACAATTGGAACAGACCCGATCTTCGTCTAGCGAGAACTTGCCTTTTAGCATATCTCGCCTGCTTTCAAAGCCATTTGAGACTAACAACAACAATCATAACGACAACAACAACGGCAGCAACAACAATCACAACAGCCCCCATGACAACAGTAAAAGTCCTGATAAGGACTTACAAAGTGAACATGACTTAGCTGCATACAAGTTGGCCACCAGTTTAGCAAATTCAACATACGGCACTGCAACCGCCCTTTACACCTATCCGCATTTATACCCGACGGCAGCCGCCGCTGCAGCTGCCGGTCATGTTCTTCGAGTGCCTCCACAGCGTACGCCGCTCACTTGGGCACTGCCGCCGTTGCACCATGCAGCTTTGGCGCATCAAGCGGTCAAGGATCGTTTGGCAGGTGAGTACGACTATTTTGTTTAAGCAAATGTTTAGGCAGTTAATGTGTTGATGTAATTATGTAAACTAGCCACGCTTCCTTGTATCATAGAATCGCTCAGCGTGTGTTCAAACGGCGGCTTGAACTTTATTAAAAAATACAATTGTGTTTGAGCTTTTAACGTCCAAGTTTTGACCACTTATTTATTCAGCTTGAAACAACAAAGTTCGGATAGTTCGGTAGGCAACTTCGACAACTTCTACAAGGTATACTTTCCAGTAGCAAATCAAACAATTTTCCAATAAAAGCAGCAAATATCTGTACAGCTACCGTATTTAGCAACATGCTGGCAAGCTGCCAACAAGCCGTAGTAGCAGCAAACATGCACGTATACATGCATTATTAGCTGTGGCACGCACTACGATACACACAAATATACTTGTCTACCGCTACATATATGCGTGCCGCCTCTCAGCAAAAAGACTTCGAAATCACCAAACTTGGTCCCATTAACGAACACACAAACAAATAATCACTGCCGAAAAAATCTGCAGGAGTCTACGGCAGGCCAAACTAAGGCAGTCACGCAGAAATCCGCAGCAGAGCTTATTAAAATTTTGCAGCATATTCTTTGCCGTCTTTGCTTCTGACTGCTTCTACGTCGGCGACTTTTCTGCTACTGATGCTGATGCTGCTGCTGCTGCACATTCTCTAAGTCATGCTAATAAGCTCGATCAGAGAAGTCTTTTAAGCCAACATGCCTATCGGCATGTCACTCGTCGAACCTACATGGATGCAAAACACGGTGCGTCGTATATATTAATAGTCCTACCTGCCTGACTGTCTCTTCGTCCATTCATCTCAGATCTGTCGTATTGGTTGTGACTGCGACTGGGTCTGGGTCTGGGTCTAAAGTATAAAAACGTGTTTGCCTTCAAATATGCAATCGCAACTTAACTTCCTTGCAGCTTCTTGACGCTGCGCTACCGCCCAGATTTCACATGTTTAAATTTGCGCTTCTTTTAATACCAAATAAGTGTATGTGTATATGTAAATGTCAGGCACGAGTAAAGAAGGGATCTTGACTGAGTAGTTGTAGTAATCCTTTTTTGTTTTTCAACACGCTTCACTCGATTCCATCGTGCGTGTGTGCGTGTATTTTGTGTTTTTCTTAATTTGTTTACATTACGCGCTTCACTTGTTCAATCCGACATTGATCGCGAGCCGCTTTAATAATGAAATATCGTCGCCAAAGTCGATATTCTCAATTTTTTGCGACACCGACACGTTATCGAAAGAGGATAAAGGAAGTTCACCCATAGTTTTAGTTCATTTTAGCGGACGATCAAGTTATTGCATAGTCAAGTTAAGATGTTTGTTCTCCTCATCCAAATACTACTTTGCGTACTGTTTGGTAATACAAACACGATTGATTTAATTACAGCTCATCATCACCGCTGTCATCACCGCTGCAAACATTTTCGCAGTTATTTTAATGAGCTCGTTCACATGCCTTTTTAATTTCGATAGCAAAGAGTATTATTTTCGCCTTGGGCGGTCACTGAAGTCACTGACAATGAGTGAGGCACCGGCATTGGCAACAGATGACAAAAAAAAACTGTCGACTTTATTTAAATTAACTGTGCATTTTTTTTATCGCATTCCATTTCAATTGGCAGGAATCAGCAAACAAACATCAATGCCCAAGCGCGACTTAAGTTACATACAATGATAAAAGGCAATTACTAGACATTAGTGTTTTGTTATGGCGTGTAGAACCTCCTTAACCCATACATCGTACACACGAAGTACTCTCTAAGACAAAAAAAATAATCATCCATTTTCTATAAAGTAAAGTAAACCTCATAACTAGTATGTACAACTATGCTGTATCTCGAACTACAAAATTCATTATATTCTATATCTCGAAGAAGCAATAAGTAAAATTTCCGGCCTCTGTGGATCGAAATTCTATCCATAAAATTATTGACCTGTTTACACTTTCATTAAATTGTTTAAATTTTATATAAAATTAAGAATTTTTATAAAATAAGTAAGTCAAATTTTATATGCTTTCCTTTAAAATATCCTCGATAAATTGAAGATTCGTTAATTCGACTTTAACGTCAGTAGAATGGACATAAAGTTACGCGACGAAATCTAAAAACTAACACTTTTTGTGTGATTTAGTCGTTAAAAAAAATTCGGGGGAACTGAGTTATGGACATAGAATTTCATATTCAGTTCTTAATTGGACCCGTTCCAGACTTGACATATATTTGGATCGAGAAAGGTCTTGGCCACGTTCGAAAATAACCAATATTGTAATTACTTGTTTCTTTATACGCTAATGAAATTATGTGGCAATGTGACAATATTATATACAATGTCATATACTATATACTTGTTGGATTTTTTTAAGTAAAGCTGCCTAAAACAGTGTTAAGTAATATGCGTAAACTATTAAACAAAAATGTAATGCTCCGATTACAAAAATGGGTGTAGCAGCAACAAAAAGTGATTTCAATGTAATATCTAGTGCAAAATCAAAGAAGTGTATTCTTTTTTTATATAGAAAAACGAGTTGGAATGTTTTGCAAGGTATAATTTCCCTAAAGCACTAAAAATATTGCTTAATTGCATATTTTACTTGGATAAAGTTACAGGGTGTTTAAAATTCAAGCAAACCCGATTGCAGTGTATAACATGGTTTGTTTTTTTGGTTGTTTTTTTTTTTTTGTTTTTAATTTTTCAGCTGCATCGCTTATTGTGTTGCGATACCCCGATAAGGTGGCGCCTAGGCTTTTTTCATTTATAAGACAAACGACTACGACTCTTTGCTTCGCCTTTTTTGTCGCGTTCTTCATCATTTAACGTTGAAATGCATTTAAGCCAACGTCGTCATCGTCGGTATATTGTTCACACTGTGAATAGTATTTCAACTTGTTCCATACAGTTTGTAACACAGTAAAAGAGACATCTCCGACTATGTAAGAAGAACAAAAATATTAAATATTGAAAATAAATTCCATACAATGAAAGTTTCATTTGGTCAATTCTGATTGCCTTGTTCTAATTCATGGTAGCCATATTAAATACTTCCTATTCATTAAAATAGTGTATGCAAAAAATAACGAGTAGTTGAACAATTCTGTAACTATTCTCAAACTTAACTAAATCATAGTGTAAATCCAGCAACATTTATCTAAATCAAAACGACCAAAAATAGCACTTAATACTTAAAATTTTAAAAGGTCATTGTAGACTCAAGGAGTTTTGCTTTAAGTGTTGTCTCAAAATAAAATGATTGCGCATACGCCGAATCTGCTATAAGTGCTATCAATAATGCATACTAAAAGCTTTTTGCATTATTTTCCATACTTTTCTATACATTCAACAACAACATTTTCTTAAAAACCGAACACAAGCACAGAACCCGACTACCCACAAAATTCTGACAGCCCCTTTTGGGCAGACAGTTAAACGTTCCACCCTCAATCACACCACTTTGACAGGCTCGCAAAGCGCTCAAGAAGTTGTAAAATTATGCTTATGTGGTTTTTGCCACGACAAGGATAAGCATATGCGCACACCAAAACGAAGGATACTAGGGTACAGGAGATACTTTAAAATCCTTAACTTATGATTACCAGCTACTTATGCGGTGCCATAAATGGATTTTTATTGAAATTGATATTGGTTGAAATGTTAGAACTCGCGTTGTACACGAGCCAAATACTCGATTACATGTGTACACTTACTTGAGTATACTATGTGTATAAATATACCTGTACGCGTGTTTATACATAACACATATACACGTGTATATTTTGTGTGCAAAATTTATTAGAGTTAAGTAACATAAAATGTATAAAGCAGCCAGAAGAAGGAAATTTATTTTATGCTTTATCGATAGGCACTCAAAGGGTTAAGTGTATTGCTTTAGCTGGAGTTGAGCCTGTGAAAAGCAGCTATAAAACATATGATTTGTCACTTTAACACATTTTAATTTGGTTTATAATAATAGAAATATCAAGAACAGAAACCGAAGCTTAAACTCACTTTTAAATTCGTTAGTTGCGTGAGTGTATAAGTACACGCATGCGTGCGTGATTCGTATTCAAATCTACTGAAAATAAATGGTTTTCGTCGAGGCGCCAAAAATTGTTTAACGTGGTGGCTATTTAGATAAGTCATGTTGGAGACAAACCCTAAAAACAAAAAACGATGCAGCAGAAACTGCTTTAGCTGGCCATGCTTGGCGACTGATGCAATAACATTGGGATAGGAGATCAACAGACTCAACTGCTTTTAACAAGATTTTAATAATATTTTGCGTCAACGCTTGTGACCTCAGGACAGACCAGCGTACTTTAATAATGTCGCGACGTCTGAGCTGACTTCATCGAGACTTTTTCTTCGCTCATCAACAGCTCAGACGGTTCGCAGCTCGCACACTCACTCATTCAGTCAGTTGTGTGTTGTGTGTTGACTATGACTTTGTTCTTATCGCCTATAATATATACAACAGTGAGGTGTCTCACAGGAATTTTAAAAGGTTCACTTTCGGCTTACTACCGTTCCGTCTCTCTCACTCTTTCTTAAGATATTCAGTCAATCAGCCAGGCAGTCAATCGCAGTGGGTCACTCAGCAAACAAGACGACAAATGTATCCTAAAATGCGGCTTTATGAGTCAACGTACGCATGAACCTGTGTATAATTGATGTCGCGTGCGTTTGCATAGAATGCCACTAAAGGAAAGACGATCGCGTCCAGACAAAATAAATAATTCGTTTCTATGATAAAGGTATTTGTGTTACAACCGAATCAGTCAATTAGGCGTCTACAAGCTTCTAATTGATTTCACAGTAGGTAGCAGAATGGACAGTGGTACCGACTTTCCTTGTTCTTAAGTGTACGCAGGTCTCTTGCACTTCCAGCCACTTGAGCATTACAACGAACCGGAAGTGTATAAATGTAATTCTTCTCTTTCCTTGCTTGTGTGTTGATTATCTTTAGGTGCCGTTTATTGTTTTGGGAATAATGAACGTATGCTGGTTTTCATTCATTGATATTTTTAAATAGTTGTACATTGAGATTATTTCCTTAACAATTATTGTCGCAAATTATACTTATAGTAAAATTATATTTTCGCCCTGACTAACAGCTGCTTTTCCGATTGCCCGACGCATTGGCCACCCCTACCAAAATCGCACGCCGCCAAAACGAAAAAAGCCACGAACATCCTTTACGCGAATCCAAGTTGCCGAGCTGGAGAAGCGATTTCATAAGCAAAAGTATCTAGCATCAGCAGAACGTGCAGCTTTGGCACGTGGCTTGAAAATGACAGATGCACAGGTGAAGACTTGGTTTCAAAATCGACGCACCAAATGGCGGTAAGTAAAGAACTTTACTATACTTTAGTTTAAGCAGAATAAATAAGTATCCTTTAAAAATAAAATTTTAAATGTCTTCATGAAAATACGGACCTGAAATTCTAACTAGTTCAAATCTGCATGCATTTGTATAGAGCTAGTCTAAAGACACGAACATCTACATACAGATTCAAGGACAGATCACTTATAACGGAACCCTGAACCAAATTTGGGTGTAGGGGCAGAATCATACATGTTTCTAAAGTAAATATTACTTTATACCAATAAATGTCAGAAATAAATTAGCAATTATTAAAACTGTTCTATATTACTACATATTTAATCAAACCATTTCGCTTTAAGCTAATCTGACCCTTTTTCCCTATTTTTGTTTGTTGAGTCCAAAACTCTCATTTATACTCGCTTGGCGCGTAATTATGACGCAGCTAATTACTAGCACTTTATCAACCATTTTTGTTATTTTAGATCATAAAAATTAATGATGTGAAACACATTTTCTGTGCTTTCGCGCGTTGGATTCAGACGTGTTTTGCGTCAATGTTAATGTTGAGTTGAGTGAGGTTTGCTTTGAAAATTGCAATGTGTTTAGTTGTGCCTCATTTGCTTATGTTTAAGTGAAAATAATAAATTTAGTTTGTAATTAACTAAATGGGGCGAGGGAAAAGAGGTAAACATTTGTTGCTAACGATGTTCAAATGTCTTACATAGTTACACAGTATCTCGAACCAGAGGGTTACTTACAAATCAAGGTGTAGTTTCCTTGGATTATATGAACAATTTTTTGGTTTATATAGCCACAAACCTCAGTAAATTCTTCTTCTACTTTTTGAATGAGGGCTAGCAGTTCCAGTGGAACAATCATGCTAGTTCGGACCAGTGATATGACTATGCAAAAGTCTATTTTATTGCTCCATTGCTTCCATCTATGCGATATAGACAAATATATATTCTTCATATGGTTGGAAACGTCTTCTTCTGTGGGTTACAAACCTAATGGCAAATAATACTCGCTGCGTAGGGAGAATAATGGTTGACAAAACAAACTATATATATATTTTTGATTATGAAAGCGGTTTTTAACCTTCGAAGTAACATTTGACGTTAATTCAATAAATTAAGAAACTTTTAATTTTCGGAGAATATAATCTAAGTAAGAGAACATCGAAAAAACCAATTACTTTTGTTTTTTACTGTATGGTGTTAGATGTTTAATAATTAGAGTTGCCGCGAATAATCACTATTCGACATTATTTGCCACTTTCTTACTTTTCGTCGAACAGCAAATAATTTTGTCTCGTATTTAAACTCTTTTTAATTTTCAAGCCATACACCAACCAAACGCAGATGAATGTACAGACAAAAGAAACATATGTGGGTGCTGAAAACAAAATTAATTCAAATAATAAATTACCAAACACATAAATCATACATGGCCAAACTAAGAGTAATTTCATAAAAATAATTACGTTTGCCTCCAGATCATTTATCAGTTGAAAACTTTACTCATTTGATTAAAAGTTAAGGCGTTGAAAGCGACTTATGAAATATCCCACACGCTCATGCTAACTCGTATATAGTACATACATAGATACAAAGTAGCAAAACTTTTTGCAATTCAAAAACGACAAAACTTTAAACCACCGAGTGGAGTTCTAATATTTTAACGTCAAGAAACCAATTTTCCTGAAAGAAAAGTTTGCCGTATTTTAGTAGTAGCAAAAAGGTTGCTGAAATCAAATAAAATTAATTATAAAAGCTTTTTTCATGTCGTTGCTCAACATTTTGAAACCATTTCCGAAATTAAGTTCGAAAGCAACTTGACTATTTGACGCACGTGTCCTTACGTTTATCAGTAAAACACTTATGTAAATCTTCATGGCAAGCCGTAAGAAAAGTTTAGCAACTTTGTATTGGAGTGTTTTTTTTTGGTCTCTGAAATGTGCCGCAAGGGATTTGCAGGCAGCAATTTGACCAGCATACCTCCCACACTCCCTCTTATGCCACACAGACCCTGGCCGCAATTAATGACATTGCTAAATTGTTATGTCTTCAAAGATAATTACCAGAAGTGGCATGTGGCTAAGTGAATAGCAAAGAAAATAGTGCCTACTTGCCTTAACAAGTTAACTAAGCATTGCGTGTCTGGTGAGACATGATTTTAATTACCAAGCACAGTACTTTACTTTATTTATTTATTTTTGGTTTTCTAAACCCCAACTTTTTGAATTACGAACTTACATAAATACCCCTTATAAAAGCGGCGTTCCAAATTCATCAACAAATGAAAAAATGAATACCCTTACTGTTTTATGTTTCTGAGCTAACATAAATCTTAACAAGTTTACTTATGTAAATATACATATTAATTTAATGCTCACTAATTTATTATAGAAAAATTATGAGAGAACCCAATTAACAATTGCTTTGGTTTGAATTTGTCTTTCTTGACTTTTTTCTATTACTCAGTGAAATATTTAACGACTGTAATTTGTTCGCAAATTGAGTGAGGTTGCTACTTGCCACAATCATTATACCATAAATCAAGCGCGTTAGTACAAAAGATAAATTCACGAGTTGTAGTTGTGTCACATTAGAGAGCAATAAATAACTACAGAAACGTCACAATGTTGTCGTTTATCCGAAAATTGTTACCAAGCGACAAAACAAAGTAAAAAGTCATTATATAATATTTTAGGGCTTGTAAAACTTTGTATCGAAATCTTTTGGAATTCAAAACCACTTTACTTTTTAATTGACTTATTTAAATATACATATCTACCTAATAAGATATACATATTTAACAAATGCCCACCATAAAAAAATTCTTATAAATACGTATATATGGATTTTAATTTATTAAAATCGGCCTAATAATATAAATATAGAAATGTTTGCCTATTACACATTTGCAAGATTGTATACAAATAAACGTAGTCAAGGGCTATAAGGATTGGAAACATTATTTTCTAAAATTCGTTAATGTTTGAAATACTTCTGAAAATCTCATTGGCGATTTATACTTTATAAAGTCACATAGTTTTCATATACATGTAGGAGAGAAGCCCAAATTGCAATTAGTTCCTCTGTATGCTGAAAGAGACATATATTTACCGAAACCACAATCATGACAGTTACACTAACATACTCCTTAGAATCCATACGATATTCTAATAAATATTTAATGAATCACATAAAAGTTATGAAATGATATTTTGAATGATGACATCGCTGATGAAAGCTATAATGAAAACCTAGTTTAGGCTTGTAAGCATGCTGATAATACGATGACTAAATCTCGAAAATAGCATTTAGTACAATTGCTTTGCGAACAAATACTCACACGAAAGTTTTGTTCAAAACTTTCGAATTGTTTCAGGAGACACAAGAATGTATAGATATACTAACATATGAATTTGTATAATAGCTTGTGTGAGCAACATAACAACTTCATTAACTCATGAAATATTCAACATGGCGCAATTGTTAAAAGACCAACCCCCAAATGGTTTAAGGCGCTAATACACCACCGAAAACAGACACAGCACACATCAAGCATAAATACACCACCATAAAATAAATACAGTTAAGAAAAAAAAAACAGTTCTGGCAAACGCCCCAAAATTAGAGCCATGAATGCGTGTACACATTTTTGGTCAAAGAATTTGTGATGGCACAGTTGATGTCACCGAGATTTCACTGCTGTGCATTGCAATACAAATGCAAATTTAATTGTTACAATTGAATTTTGCCGACTGCATTATTGATCGTTTGCACACTCACTCAATCTCCAATTCAACGACCCCATGTACAATAATTCTGACGCAGCCATTTCAGGCATTCATTGCAATACGAAAATTATTTGAATTGTAATTTTGTTGAGAGATATTAATGCATATAGCCGCCAAGCCCAATTGGACAAGGCAACCATTGTTTGGTGTGTATGGTATGTGTTTGAATGTGAGCGTGTGTGAATATTTGATTTGATTAGTTTTAAATGGTTCTGTTACAGAGCACAGGCACCATGCCAATTACACGTCCACATTGAATTTTAATGACTTTATGAGTTTTGTTTGAATTAAGTATCTATACCAAATAAAAGGTAAGTCGAACAAATGTGATATTAATGAATGTGTGTATTAAGTGATAATATCTACTAAACAAAAAAATATTTGTCTTATTCTTCTGATAAGTATAAAAATAGTACATCCAAAAATTTGAGAAATAGAAAAAGTTATCCGCTGAAAAATATTTTTTTCCTCACTAATTTGCGTAAAACAAATATTTTTACTTGCAGACGTCAAACTGCAGAGGAACGCGAAGCTGAAAGGCAGGCAGCTAACAGGCTTATGTTATCCTTGCAAGCAGAAGCCATTAGTAAAGGATTTGCGCCGCCCCCTCCAGCAGCGTCCCTTGGCCAACAGCCAACTGTTAATGGCGCACCGCTTGCAGCTCTTCATGGTCTACAGCCCTGGGCGGAGACGCATGCAGCTGGTTGCTAATACGTGGTAACTCTTGCGTCACAGCCTCAACCGCTGCTAACGTTACCAACATCAGCGACAATAGGCAACTCTCACACACAAGTGTCAACGACACCTACAACAACGACAGTGGCGCTGGAAGTTGCAGCGGTTACTATCGCAACTACGACTGCGCCGACGCATCGCGAGCACCAACAATGCTAAGTGGATAACAACGAGCAATAGAATATATATTTATTTGTGATAAAACAACAATTTTGCTTTGTAAATAGAAAAATGCATTAAATCATATTTTAGAACAGAAAGGAAAAAATATATATTATAATAACAAATGGCGGGTGAGCACAGCTTTGCACATTTCAGCGCGAATATTATGCACTTGTCTTGTAGTGATGAATAGTTTTTTGAAAGCTTTTAAGAATTTGCGTCAGTAAGTTTCTTGGATATCCCATTATAAGTACATTGTTGCAATTCTCCAAATGTCCGAGTGTATTTCTAAGCCGGCCTTTGTGTCAATTTGTATATAGTTAATATTAGATTACTCATCTCACTAAATCTTAATTAGTTTAAGCAAATTTGTAGATGTGCAAACTTGACAGACGGACAGACACATCCATTTAGACGCTTGAGTGAATGTTATAGAATATGTACAATAAAATACTTTAACTGTATCACTAAA
Organism: Phortica okadai; assembly: GCA_034638295.1. Classification (NCBI taxonomy): domain Eukaryota; kingdom Metazoa; phylum Arthropoda; class Insecta; order Diptera; family Drosophilidae; genus Phortica; species Phortica okadai. Next base: position 10,225,740 of record CM067849.1, on the reverse strand, counting down.
TTACAGTTCAAGTGTTTGAATTTCTTATTTGAAGATATAAAAAAGATAATTAAAAAAAATAAATATATATATAAATATTATACAAAATATAATAAACTATAATATACATACGTATATCTAAGTGTACAATGAAAAATGTTGTACAATAGTTTAAATATTCGTTAAATATAAAATTATGTAATTTAGTATTAGTTCTAGAACATAGCGAAGTCAGTTATTTGTAATATGACAATTAAATAATAATAATTATATTTAAATTAAATGTAATAAAAACTATAAATTGAATCAAGTAGGAACGAATGTATTTTTATTGCTATAAAATAGTGTAAATGCCCTTTTCTTACATTTTTCTTATTTATTTATTAAAGTATAAATACCCTTATATTATCCTTTCTTTATTGATTTCAATTTAAAGGACATATCCCCAGAACCTCGCAAATTATTTTTTCAATCAAATTATTCTTACAATGTCTTACAATGCAATTAATTCTTGCAAAGAAATTTTGAATTGACATCGATTCCGACTTCCGTTTGCTTTTTAAAAATTCTTATAAAGTAAATTAACCCTTAACTTTACATGGGTTGCGGATATATTTAGTCAAACATTTTCTAAACGATTATTTAATTATTAACATAAGGCATTTGACATTTGTGCTCGTGTCTTCCGTAGAGAATTTCACTTTCACCGCCACACAAGTGCACAGTCCGAAAAAAAGTCCGGAAAGCGATTTCAAAACCGGATATTTTAACATATAATTTAAGTAGCCACAACGCAGTTGTTCGATACGAATTGAATCCCTTTCGAAGATCGATCGATTGCAGGATCATAGCATAGTCAACAATTACCAATAATCAGACGATTATTGATCGCGCCGTCAAAATTGATTGTAGGGTTTAAAGGCTTCTTATGAACGTTCACAAACAAATAAAATTTAAGCCAAATGACATAAGAGGCACACCATTAAGGTAATCAAAAACGAAAACAAGGCCCGCAACTAAGTATTTGACCGAGACAGCAACGAACAGGTAGTTTTGTTGCAAGTTTGTTTGCTGGCGCCGCTCATTCATTAACTCCGTGAGCCTTTGAACAAGTCGTATCGACCTCTAATGTGTCGGTCGCATCACATTTGTGCGCGCCTACAACTTCCCGATTGTAGCTCATTTGGTGGTCGTTTAAATTTCCTCTTGAGTGTAGCGTGTTAGCGGAAGTTGTTACTTTGTTTAGTCCTTTCTTTGAAGTTTTACCTCATCTCACTTTGATGACTAGTCGATTTAAATCAAAATTAACTTTTTATATGAACTATAAAAGATTCTTCTTTATAAGTTCGTCACTTTGAGCCACTTGCCGCTAAAGCCGCAGTAAGCCTTTTATCTTGTATTTGCTCGAAATATCACTACATGTTTGTCTGCGAGCAACATATGAAGTATGAATACATCCTTCATTTCGAAACTATAATTTTCTTTTAATTGGACAAAATATAAGTCAATATTTCCTTTCATTGGTTGCATGAATGCTTTAACTTGAAGCGTTCAACTCGAAGAGTCTTAAGCTTCAAGCGTTTTCAAATACAAAATTCAAAATAGAAACAAAACAAAAATATAAAAAAAATGCAAATACGAAAAAGGTAAAAAAAAAGAAAAATAATAAATAAATAAAAGTTACCTCAATCTCGCATGTGCGAAAAATAAAAGGGGAGCATAGCATTAAAGTAAAACCCGAACGGTCAATTTGATTGATTATCTCACAAAGTTGTGGACAGGCATTTTGGTCAACCAATCGACTTACATTTGTTTAATGTAATATTACAAACGAGTTTTTCGGCACGACACGAACAACTTCGATTCGATTCAAGTTGATTCGATCCTTGCACACACTCCAATAATTCGAATACGGTATGGGCGCATCACAGACACACGCCAATCGTAAAAAAGCACGGCGAAGAAGACAAATTGAAAGTGACCAGTTTGGTTTCCCTGGTCGTCATCATCTTAATTTTCTTTACGTTACATTTTCTTTCCGATCAAAAAAAAGTTAATCTTGATTGAGTTCAATTGACATGTCTGACATTCAAAGGACGTGTGTGGTTGGTCAACAGGATGTTGCACATTTCCATCGTTCGGCGAATTTATAGTTGAAGTTTGGGATGTGTTTGTCTTTCGAGTATGTTGTGGTTGATTTCTACATCTCATCTCTGCATAAATGTCAATTGTGGAACTACAAAATTCGTAAAGGATAAATGTTATTGTTTAAATTTATATCTATGATTGATATAACATGATGGGATTTCTATAAAAATTTAAGTTTATTTTATCTTGTATAATTTTCAAGTTAACGCCATTTTATTTTTCGTGAGCTTCGATTACAAAATACTTTTCAATCCCTTCTTCCGCTTCATTTTTTCACAAACTGTCAAGAAGCAGACAATGGAACTGTCAACTGTGCCAATCAGTCACAGTGACTGCACATAATATTTAACATGAAACGGGGGAAAAAGCAATTAAGTAGCATACGATTATCATACACATGTGAACAATGTATTCGCGTCCATCTTATTATTTCTAATTGTGGAGTTCGCCTGTCACCTTTCACTGCACCTCAATAGCAACAAAGGCAGAAACATTAAAATAAAGTCGATGGTGGCATGTGGAAAATGTAAAAAAAAAAATGCATATTGCTTGTCTAACGACAAAATTGTCTTTTATTGTTTTGTTTATAATTCATTCTCTGACTGTGTTTCTCTTTCCTCCTTCTCCTTCACTATCTCTCTTTCTTTCTCTCTGCATATTTGTTTTTTAAGTATAGTTAACAAAATGAACGTAGTTTAAAATGGTGTCATTGTTTGCGCATTAATGACTCATAGTCATCAACGCTGTGGTGACAGCAGTCGGCAATTACAAGTATGTATGTATATAAAAATGACAGTTAAAAACGAGGCGAAACAGTAAATTATCGTAATTGTGCTTAAAAAATGGCGTAAATAGATAAGAATGGTAAGTCAGAACTCAAGCAAAAAAGCAATTGTCACAGCTCCATTATTTAACTGTCATCATTGGTTGTTGAAGGTAATATGTACAGGGAGCATTATAATGAGCGTTGCTAAAGATATTGATATACATTGGACTTATTTTTTACTTTACAAAATTGATTACTTCTCATATAGAAAACATTTTCCACCATTGTATACTTTTGGTATCAATTAAACTTAATGTACCCCAACATGCTATTTGTGCACGATAAAATAAATAATATCAAAAAAATTAGATGTTCGAAACAGGTTCTTTTATTACTTTTATTCTATATAGTAGGTTAGGGGCCAACGATTGCCAAGAATCAGCTACGCCAATGTAAGGGACAAAAAAATGTTTTACGAGTTAAAAACATTTCCTACACTACTCCCAAAAAAACAGTTCCACTTATCTGAGCCAAAATTTACTTGTCAACGATTTTAAGGCAATGGGTTGACAATAAGCACTCAAAAGCAACTGCCTACTTCAATCATACCCTCATCACACAAATAATTACCCGTCAGATGACACAAAGCTCAAGCAAACAACTAAACAGATATTCTGAATTAAGTACAAGTTTCCGCAATAAAAGTAACGAAAATTTGTCAGAAACATAAATTTTAAAACAAAGACTCGAAATCACTTTTACTACGTCGACCTATAAAAACGATTAGCTCACTCAAAGGTAAACAAGATATCGACTGTTCAAAACAATTTGCTATGAAAATTTAATAAGATGGTTCTCAATTGAGTGCGAAATCACATCAGAAAGTGTAAAAAATACAAACACACGCGTTTTCTGACCAGAGACATCGATGGCCACTGTTTCAAACACATTGATGTGTCTATTTGCTGACTGGGGTTAGTCGTTGTCGTCGCCACAGGTTCAGAGTTGTCCGTTTATTGAAACCCCAACCCTTGATATGTCAACTCATAGGACACGTTCGCTATGCTCATTTAATGGCCTCAAACGTAGCTAACACGTTTGATTTTATTGCTAACAGAAATTTATCACACGCCAATAATGATGGAAATTTAAAAAAAAGAAACATTTCAAATAAAAATAAAAACCAAAGTCGAGTGTCGACAATGACGACACTTAAAATTAATTTTCAAATTCGATTGTCATTATTTCGACTGTACTTTTTCGAAATGTTGATATGTACTGTTTTCGCCTTTTTGTCAAGGAAACTTTTTGAGGACTTATATCATATTAATTGTTTTTCTACACAGGACTTAAATAGTCCTATATAAGTAGTTGCTATAACAAATTATGACCCAATTGTAAATTTTGAATGCTCCGGCTTCCAAGGATTTTTTTTATGGTAATGCATTAGCAATATTTTGGATACAGGAATCCATTGGTAAATTAGAAATTTTGTTATACTGTTGCAAGGGTATAATCATTAACGTTGTAATGAAGTTAGTAACACCCAGAAAAAGTCTTCTTCGGCTTTATGAAAAATTTATAAATATTTTGACGGGACATGTGTTATAGAGCCTCCTTCCCTCCTCTATAAACTATCGAAAACACATAAACGCAAAAGTTCTTTGATTAAGACCAGCCATTGTATTTCTCAGAATTATCTTGATCGGACCATTACAGCATACAACTGCCATAGGATCAGTAAAAAATTAGGTTAGGTTTAGGTTCAAGTTTAGAAAAATTAAATAATGAATGAAAAATGATACATTTGTTGCTAGCGTTGTGAAAAATGAAATTGGCTACGCCTCTTCAACTACAAAAACGAAAACTTTCTTATTAACCTAAATAAACCAACATTTTTCCATCAGTATTTGTATTTATAATACTACTTTGCAAAATGTGAAGAAATGACAAAATACGAGAAAAAATATTTAATTTTCACACAATTGGTGAAATAAAATCAACAACAACTCATTTGATTAAAAGACGACTATTTGTAACAAGCGCTCACCACCGATTCAGTTGCCCTTATTCAACAACAGGTCCTTCATGACATTCTGCAGGCGAATGAGATCAAGCAAAGAATAAATTTTTCCCAAATGAATATTAAAATATTTGATTTTTGGTCGATTTCTTTTTTCTGTGAGAGATAAGGCAAAACAAAAAGCGAAAAAACGGAAATAATTTGTCTTTTCCGTCTTTTTGTTTTTCCTTGCTAACCAAATAAATGGGAGGTTGTAAAAATAAACGACATTCGAATGGCAAACAATAAAAGACATCGACTTACGACATTTAAAAAGTGAACATGAAAAAGGCATAAATACGAAAATACCAAAACGATGCGACCCTGAGGCGTGAAACAGCAGCAAAAAGGATAATGTTTGCATGATGTCAGAGTTGTAGTCGTATGTAGCACAAATGTTAAATGTTGTTTATGAACATGCCACCATCGACGTCGTTTTTGTATGACTTTGCACTCAAGTCGCCTCACTAAACTTATCAAATCCCTAAGGATACGTGAGAGTCAGACATCAAAGCATCTGAGGCTGAATGGCGTTGAGTCTGAGACTGAGGCAAGTTGAGAGCCTCATGTTTTGCATGATTTGAAATTGATGAAGTTTTGCGCTGGCAGGACTCGTGTAAACTCACCCCTCCCACTTGGTGGCGCGTGCCTTATGTTTTTCGTCGCCCTCTGTGCTTTTGCCTATGTTTACTCACAGTCAATTGCTTTTCTGAGGGTTGTATGGTCCTGGTGTCAATTGAATAATTGCCGAATTTTGTTTTCAGTTATTTAATTGAAAGGGCTTCTTTTTGTTCCTTGTATTCTCTCGTCTAACATCAGGAACTTGTTTCCGCCCTCCCATGACAAGTGCTGCTTGATTACTGCCTCGTTTGCTTCCTAACATATTTGTATACTTTTCACAGTATTTCGCGGTTACACGCGTATCCTGTTACAAATCCTGCACCAATCGTTTGTTTTCTATTTAATGTAATTGTTATCCGCTTGTTTTTATACTTGTTTTGTTTTTTGTTTTTTTTTTTTGTTGGGCTGGTGTATGACAGGCGTGGTGAGAATAAAGCTGATATAAAATTTAAAACAATTGAATTATTATGTTTGTTTGTCATGTTTTAGTTGATATTTTCATGATGTTAAAAAGTTTTGCTTAAAACTGCTTTTCAATTTCTGGAAACTGGGACACCCAATTCTTCTAACACTCTTTGCATTGACATACATAGATACATATGTACCTCACATATCTGATTTTAATTAATACATTCGTATCATTACGATTTAATTTGCATGCCTATGTATTACATCACAACTCATTAGCAGTGATCAATACAATTCAAAAGGACTTTATAAAATTCCAAAAGCATGCTTAAAACGTATCCGCACAACCTGGGAACAGTTAATTTTGTTGGCCCTGTGGATTTCCACCCGTATTCAAGTACATATTGAAATTGCATTTTAATGCAATTGCATAGCACACATACACAATCACACACCATCCCTCAAAGCAACTTCACACTTGACACTGACAATACACTAGTACTGTTGAAATACGGTCCTGCGTATTTAATGTCTTTGTCTTTTTTATCGATTGCAGCTTTATTTGATTGCCGCATGGCCTTGGTGCTGTCAAAGATTAAAACTTATAAATTCATATTCCCAAAAGCCCAGAACGTTGCGTTTCGTTCGCTGGCGTGTGGCAAAGCACAACGTATATGAATAAAAGTACACAACGTAGATCCCTTAGGATCGATTAGCTTGTTAGGAGGAATTTCGAAAACAAAACAGAATGTTTTTATATTGTTAAGTGAATTTTTCTTGAGTCTGAGTTAATAAAATCAAGATCAGATTTCAAGATGAATTTGAAGATCGCCTAGCTTCCGCTTGGCATGAAAAGCACAACTTAGACACAATCTCAAGGAATACAAAAAAAATCGTTGTCCAATATCGAAGTGTAATTATACCATGTACCTTATGGTACAAGGATGTATGAAACATTTAAAAGGACGATCATGGAAACTATAAGTGGTAGAGCTAAAATTCCTTTTCAGCTCGATTCTGATATTCATTATGATATTGTTTGTTTTGTGGTTACCCTCCGGCTCTTATTTTAGGGATGCGGGCCAAACAACTGAAGATAGCTCGGTTAATAACATTACAAATACCAGTTTTCTTTGTTGTAATATATTGTTATGTTGATTATGATTCACTTCATGAGGACTATAAAAAGATAATCAAACACTCAGTTATGAATCATTTACTGCATTGAAAATGATAATTAGTGTCTACAGTCGAAACCTAATAGATTTTCTCTAAAGATTATGATAACCGATTCTTAAAGAGACAAAAGAAAAATTGATTCGGATTGATAAGTCACAGTGCATTACGAGATCAAACCCTCTCAGCTATAGATGTTTTACTTGATTTCCCTAGATTGATAATTTACCAAATTTTTATACCCTGTACCTTATAGTACAAGGGTATATTAGTTTTGTCAGCATCGACAATGTATGTAACACCCAGAAGGAGACATCTCCGACTATACAAAGTATATATATTCTTGATCAGCTCGATAAGACGAGTTGATATAGCCATGTCCGTCTGTCTGTCTGTCCGTCTGTCCGTCTGTATGAACGCCTAGATCTCGGAAACTATAATAGATAGAACCAAAAGCTCTTCGCACTTCGATTCTGTTATTACTTAAGCAGATCAAGTTTATTTTGTTTTCCCCCTTTTAAACTTCGTTTAGGGGTGAGGGGCAAATGACTGGAGCAACCTCGGGAAAAAAATTTACAAAAGTCGTATTATCTCGGTTGTCTTTTGTGATAGGATCACCAAATTTGGAATGTATATAGCTGAAACGAGTCCCAAGAAGATACAAGAAAAAAATGGGCGTAGCCACGCCCCTTTATAATACAAATTTAAAACGCTTATATCTCTAGTAACATAAAACCTACAAGAATGAAATTTTGCATGTATGCTATTGGGATTGAATATAACATGATTCAATTACAAAATGGGCGTTGCCACGCCCACATATAGAAAAACGTTGTATCTCTGGAACCAATTGGTCTAAAAGTGTAAAAAAAAGGTATGTGTGATATTAAATGGAAATTAAATCTATTTTGATGAAAAAGTGGGCGGGGCCACGCCTTCAAACAGTCGTTACTTATTGAAGGTACAGGGTATGTCGGAGTCGATTACTGTCGACTCCAATCCTTACTGGTTTATATGTATGTTAACTACGAAACCATTTTAAAGGTATTAATGTTGATCATAATTTAAAAAACAAATAATCATTTATAGTGATTTTCTCGTTTTTAATCTTTATCTGTTGGAATTAAACATGTGATTAGTTTCGTTGCATTTAGCCGAAAATAATAAAATTTTTTTGCCATTTGCCAGCCCTTGCTTTCATCTTAGCCGCTCTCGCTGAGGGCCATTTATTTTGGCAGGTGTCTGGCAAATTCGTATTTTGAGGTTTACGGAAATACTGCTCGTTATTATAATGAAAAAAAAGAAGTAATTTTCAAAATACGTTTACGACATTCATTTGCTACTGAGATCCATCGGCACGAGGCGTTTGTGTTGTTAAGCATAATTAAATTGTTACTGTTTCTTGTCATTTCAGTGGTGCATCTCAGGAGGAGTGAGTATTTACTTGCCATTTATGTTAGAATAAAAGAAAAACAATGTAATCAACAATGCCGCCAAGCATTTGAATAGGAACGTGCAACATAAATGTTCAGATCTAAACATCGCGAAACATTTATCATAAATGCGCAATTATTCTGCGTGTGTTTTAATCATTAAATGAAAAGGGGACGACGGCACACACAAACACACTGACATCTAAGTAAACATCCCTTGGTACATTTGAAACATTTATTATATTAATAAATGTTTTATATTGACTTGCTTCTCTCCCTCGTCCTTTCGGATCTCTTTACGTTGTGCCACATTGCATATCAATGTGTGTCTCCATCAGTGTTCAAGTAGCTGATTTCGATTATATGATGAACAATACGTGTCATTCACGGACCAAAAATATCAATTATTGACTAAAGTTACAGCCGAGAGTGCTCGACTTTGACATACCCTGTACCTTGAATTTGTAACGACCTGTTTGAGCGAGTTGTCCCGCCCACAAAAATGAAACTCTACATAACGCTATTAGGATGGAGTATAATAAGACTCAATCATTAAATGGGAGTAGTCACGCCGATATATAGCCAAAATAGTACAAATATTATATCTCTGGAGCCAATTGGATCAAAAAAAGCAAAAATTGGAATATAGCAGCCATTATAAATCAACGGTACATTGTATGTCGGAGTCGAGTACTCTTGAGTGCAATTCCTTAGCGATTTTTTTTTTGTTATTTTTGTAGCACTTTTTTGCTATTTATTTATTAAATTTAGTTTGTTTAACACTACGCAGCTAAGAACAATTCTTGTGCACTTGCAAACATTTTAATCTTAAATATTTTATTTGATTTAGTTGTGGTATTAACTTCATCAGGCAATATATTTTGGATACACACACTTATGTAGCTCCGCCCATAACCGACACCAGTTCACTAGATATCCCATTAATGCTTGTCATAATCATTTGGCTCCGCTGCGTCTGTACCAGCTGCGCCAACCACTGCATTTAGTTCTTCGAACAATTCATTTGATTGATGATGACTTGGGTTGTATAACGTGTTATCATTATCATTATTGTTGCTTTTGCTGTTAGTAAGTGATAGACTCGATCGGTGCAATAGCGCATTACCAACAAAGCGCTGAAGTTGAACCAGGCAACTATTTTAAATATAAAATATATAAGAAATAACAAGTTTAGGAGATTGTTAACTGATTGGCGTGTTTATATTATTATTATTTTGTGGGCATGTTAATTTTTTTATTAAATTTTTCCTACCGATCCAATTTATGCTCGTTTTGCTGAAAATCATAAATATCGGCCAAACTATTATCGTTTTTGTGATGAAAGGTAGAAGTACGTAGTGGGCTCGTCCATGCGGTACGTTTACCGTTGGTCCATCCTCGAGAATATTGAAATGTTTGACCCATACACGCCATTGATAGTGTGAATAGCAGAAGTGGAAATAGTACAGTACGTAACATCATTCGTCCTTTTTCTAATTGTAGAGCGAAATATATTAATATATAAAAATGAGAATTCAAAACTATTTGTAAGAATCTAAGATTCTGTATTCTGTAGTCATGTTAATAGTCTGTTAAGTTCGTTGAGAAATTTCAACAAAGGAATGGCTCATGTCATGTCAGAAATGGCATGAGCGCAGCTTAGCAGATTCTAACTTTTTATCCCTGCCGCCTCAACTTCTTCTTTCGGATGTAGGCTAACAGAGCTGTTGATGTGAATGTTGCCTGTGATTGCAGGCGAACATAGACGCGCCTAACACTAATTTCATCAATGAATATTGAAGTGGCTCATGACGTACGATGTCATGTCGAACATGTGCACAGGCTAGCACTTTTTGACTTAAAATGCGGCCGGTTTTCTTCTTCACTGTGTCATGACACAACTGACACGGCCAGCGTTTGCTTATGTGCTGTGTATCTCATTGCAACATAGGCAAGTCTAATATTCATTCATATTTACAATTGTTTCTTTTATATATGTAATAAAAAGCCGAATTAAAATAATATCCAAACGAAATGATTGAGTTTTCACAGCCATGTAGAGTCAATTGCGATATTAGAAAGGATAAAAATTAAAATAACAAATTCAAATTCAAATGTAGTAATGCAGGACTTAATTTGTGAATGGCCTACGTTAAGTAAGGATAGGCAGAAACATACGCCGTTTAAATAATAAATTCATACAAAAGTACGGCCACTTTTAGCTGAAAAGAAAAACTAACGAAAATTCCCCTTTTTTTATTTTATTTTTTTTTTTTTTTCTAAAAGGATACTATTCGAAAGTATTTTGGACAAAGCGTTCTATTCTTTAATGATAAACGTAAACTCAAAACTTTAAATGCTTTTTCTCGAACATTCTATTAAATGACATATAAATTGAACTCAAAATCTTGCGTGTCGCTTTTGATCTCCCATGCTATACATTTTGATCAGGACGACAATACGTCTTGATATACTTATGTATGTTCGTCTGTCCGATTCGTGAATTGGTATAAATTTCAAGTCAAAATTGGTTTAGAATCAAAAAAGTTTCGCATCCAACGACGTAAATTGCTTTTCATCTCTTACAGACATTTGGTCGTGGTACATAAAGCGACTAGTTTTGGAATTTGAAGACAAAGGACTTTTCCATTCAATGACTTTAATTCAGCTGTCCAATATCGCCAGTTCCGACAAATGATTTCACTGCGATAAAATAAGACTCTCTGCAAAATTTCAGGTCAATAGCTATGGGATCTATATACTTCATACTTTTTCGTGCTTGACGGACTTTCAACACCGAATAGTGTCGATTTAAGTACAATGTGCTTGGATTTTTTTCTCTGTGTATATATATTATATATATTAACTGGAGAATCGTAACAAATGTTCAGATTTCAGAAGCGGTTCCTTATCGTCACACTTTGCGCAAAGAGAAAATTCTATTGATCACAATTGTGCTACCATAAAATAAGAAAATAATTTATAACAATTGCAAATAATGGTTTCACTTATTTAAAGTATCTTTATGACAATTTCTATTAACACACTTGCAACTCACATTCGTTTGTTCTCTCAGTTAGCAGCACAAAACACGCACCTTAAAAAGTGTAAATCGCGAATGAAGTTTCCCAAAAGAAAATGTGGCTTTTATAGTCGAGCAACACACGAAGCAAAGTAATTTCATTAGTAGCAATCAACAAGTCCTCAACTCAACAAAAACAGTAACAGCATAGGATGTGTTCGCCTTATCAAAAGCATAAAAATCCAACAAAGGATTTGCCTCGAAGGCGCACACACACGCGTACTTATGTAGATTACAAGAGATTATTAGTTGGCAATTGTTTCAGTATGTGTTGGCCAACATAATGTTTAAGTAACGACACGAGGCAAACACCCACGCAATAAGAAGGGAGGATGATGGTACTGACACACAATTTCAGCATGATTCGCTGAATAAATTGAATGCATTTGTTGATTAAAAATTGCTGTTTACAAGTAAAAACAGAATGCTGGGAAAACATATGCACCAAAGATAATCAAGCAAACACTTTGCAGTCAAGGGTGTTTGGCTATCTTATTAAATCTATTTTTCAACATTTAAACAACTCTTTATAGCCATTGCCACGTACATAGTTACAGTAGAAACTCTATTAACCGGACCTCGATTATACGGATCTTCGATTATCCGGAATCATTCCCTGCACGAATTTTCACCGCGATTTTTATATGCATAAATTTGAAATTCTGGGCATATTTGTTTTGTTTTCTGTTGACAATTACGTAAAACGTGGTGGACGACGGATGGACGAAATCCGGCACAGCATTTTCCAGCCGCAGCTCGTGCACGACTTAAATTGGAATTTCTCGTTTTTGGTAATTTTCGATAAATTTAAATTAATTTGCTCCAAGTTTTGCCGCTAAAAGCCGGCACTTGCGGCAGTACAACGTGGAGAGCGTGGCCCCGCCCACTGAAATTTAAGCGAGAAACTCCAATTTAAGCGCTTAAATTCGGCAAATCTCGCGGAGTTATTTTTTTGTTTCCGGATTGAAATGCCCTATGTTTCCAAGCGATACATAGAAACATATCCAGCAGAACAAAAGTTCGCGATTTTCGATTTTTTTTGAAAAAAGTGAACTGAAAATAGAGAAATGAGGGTAATTCAGCGCTGATCACACTAGAGGGGTGCCCAGGGCATTTTTCTTGATTTTTTGTGTGTTTTATTTGGAGCAGAGAGTAAAAAGCAGGAAGAGACAAGAAAAGAGACAATCATATTCTCTGAGAATCGAACAAATTCTGTTAAATGCTCTGTTAAAAATGGAGTCTGTGGTTCGTTAACATACACCAACAGAGTTTTAACAGCCAGTTTACATAATTCTGTAACCTGACAGAATTCTATAAAAGGCGTGGCAGCAGTGCTATTGACGATGAGTTCGAAGCGAAGTCTTTTTGCATGACTTTAATGACTTTAAAACTGAGAGAGTAATATTTAAAAAGGCAAAAGAGAGAAAAAGAGAGAACGTCTTCCCAACAGGGGGTTAACAGGGGGTTAGCAGCGCTGTTAATTAAAAGAATGGAAGTTATAATGACCACTTTTTATTTAGGACAGAATTTAGACAGTATCAAATTATATAGAGTACTTCTATTAGCAAACTAGTACCCAAATGCCGTATTCGTACAGATAACACCTACCGTAGTGACTGGATAGCATGAAAGCATATATAGCTTGTGAAAGCCAGTGTTCCCAATTTGAAAATGGTGCGTTGTATTTTAATACAACAAGACCATGCTTACGCCGAGTCTATTTCCAATTCGAACTACATTTTTATTTTTATATTTAATTTTGCTAAGTTCGTTTCCTCTAAACATCAATAAAATTCGGCGCATGCTGCATCAACACCGAGTCGAAAATATTTACATCTTGACCGCGCTTTAGAAGCTATTTTCTGAAATCTGTAAAACCTCTGCTAGCTCTGAAATTACAAATTTTCGATTGACCTGACTTACGACACTTGCTAAACTATGTCTACATCTATTCTGCAACGGGCGCACAGGCACATGACACATGACAATTCGGCCGAACACATGCCCCAAAAAAATAAAAAAAATTTATTTGAATTTACTAAAATTTGCATACTTTTCTGCATAATTGAAATAACCGACTCATGGCATCCTAATTTTGAACCGAACATACGGCACTTCATTTCCAATCGTTAAATAAACAGCGCTGTTACCTCAATGTTACCTCACTGTTACCTCAATGTTACCTCCCATTTTAATTCAGGGTCTCTCAATTTCTCTCTTTTGCCCTGTTAAAATTCTGTTGCTCTCTCAAAAACTCGCGAGTGCATGTAATTTATTATTCCATATTTTTGGGCTGCGCTTAAAATTGATTATTTTTCAAAAACAAAACTCATTCATTCATAAATAAATTATTTGAAATTATTTTGAAAATGGCTTAAAGTAGATAAAGGATATCTCTTAAAAATAACTTCGTTGATTAAAATGTATCAGCGCAGTTATTTCTAAAGGAGATTTGAAGACTAATATTTGAACCAGACAGGTTTAAGCATAAAGGCACCAGTCTGATCTAAACAATTTCAAATAAATAAAATTTATCAAATATCAAATGTTTCTATGTCGCCTGCTCTAGCTCTGAGTTTAGTGTGTAGGACTATGGAACCGAAGGTAAGAGGTTCAAACCCCAGCGCCACCGGAATTTAATTGTTATTAACAATAAAAAATAAAGTTATTTAAATAACCAATTAATAATTAATAATAAAAAAAAGCAATTACTCAGTCACTTAAGACGGTTTCATTTTCTTTAAAAGACGTATGTTTGCTTGAAATTCAGGGTGACATGTGGCCCGTTTATTAAGTGTAGCAAGCTTTTGAGGATATTCGAAAAATTTAACATTTTTGTTCAAAAAAACGGCCATGTGCTCGGGGAAATGATCATGTGCCAGGAGAGTAAATATAGAATTAGAATGGCTTAAGTTCGCTTGAAATGGCACGTGTCGTGAGTCAGTTTAACGAAAATTCTTAATTTCAGAGCTAGCAGTGGTTTTATAGATTTTCGAAAAACGTATAAAAAAAAATTTGGATATAAAAATTGCTGCGCCCGATCGTCGACATTTTCTGACACGGTCCTGTTGCAGCAAGCAGCAACTTTTGTTGATCTTTATGCATTTTTGAATTGTTTAGACAAAACGAACTGAGAAAAATTAAATAAAGATATATATTCTTGAACAAATTTAGAATTTTCGGAACACGTTGACGTGGTGAATGTGTTTACAAATTGAAATGCAAAACATCGCAAACTGGCAGTAAAAGGAATCGTATTGCGATTGCGCAAACAAGACTTTTGAAGTAATTGTCGACACATTTTGTTTTTTAAATTATTGTTTTCATATTTACAGTGGCCCAACAATAAGGTGACAGAGTGCGCAAATTGCCACAGGCCTACCATGTCAAAACGGCGGTGGTGTACTAAATTCTATAAAAACAAAACTACACTTTTACACAAAGAGCCCCATCTGATAAATTTGACATGGGCCAGATGGTATAGTGCTTATTTGAAATAAATGTTTGACAAAATAGACATAGTTGACTCTGAAAAAAAAACTTCTGCTTTGTAATCAAAATATTCAAAGGATATAAAATAATCAAAGATCTAACTAATTTCCTTCCAATCGGTTATATTAGACAAAATTGGTCATTGTGTCATGATGATGATGATCACCTTCTGATGTGAAAGATTAGAAAGGGAGAACATAATAGCAGGAAGTAGGTAAGATTTCTTGCATCTTTAATTGCAAGCCATCGAGCCATTTCAATCACGCAGTCGAGCTGGATGACTTAGCAAGTGACACACAGAGCAAGTGACTGCATCTTTGTATACTGAACATTTATTAAATTAGTTTCAACACTAATAGTTTCATTGAAGACGAAAGGGAACCGCAAAACATTCTCACATATAACGCAAAGCTACTTTTATTGTAGATCTTAATTAATTCATTACGTCACATTCTCAGAGAGCTTCAGAACGTGTTTTTGGAATTTTTCTATTAAACACTGTTAAGAGCATACAAACTGCCGAATCGGCTTCTCGACCGTGATTAGAGCTCAATTTGATTATGAGAAGACTACACAAAAAAATCACATATTTGTTGTATCGAAAAAATGTTTAATGAATTTTAGAATAATTGCGATTCATTCAGTTTAAATTTAGAACTTGGCGCGTACGCGTGTATCCACTGCTCTCATATTTTCGATTCTTTATGATAATTTGGAGAAATTCAAATTATTCATTTTATTTTCACTTTCAAAATGATAAACAATACGGAAAATAGTGCCGGGGCCACTCCCAACGCAACTGAGTTGTTGGAAGAACCAAAGTTGAATTATTTGCAAAAGCTCTGGCAATATCGTCATTATTTAGTAATCGAGCCGTTTTTTTTCTTTTATCTAATGGCATCTGTTTTTAATTCGGTTGCTATGCAGAACTTTCCCCTAGATAAAGCCTGTCGCGTCAATTTGGGCTACAATAAGCTCGTTTGTGACACAATGCTCGATAAATCCGAGCTTGGCATTGACTGCGACGTTTTTAATTTCGAAAACGAAACACAAGGTGCAGTTGCTGGTTTAACTGATATGGCGATATCCTCTCCTACATTCAACTACACTGTTTGTAAGGCAGAACTTGAATCTCAAATTTTGGCTGCGGATGTTTCAGGCAAGCGGGCCCCTATAGGTGAGTGATGAAGATTGTTTACTTATTAAAACTTATATTAAGAATAACCTTTAAATACAATTTTCTTCAAAAACAAATATTTCAAATAATTAACCTAACCAGTTTGACAACCATTTGCATTACGAATTTTAGCTGCTTCTACGTCTTTAACTTTTATTTTTTGTTGGATACCAGATATAATAATTATTTCAAAATATAAGCAATATAAGATTATAACTTGTTTTTTTAAATATCCACTTGTTTCTTCATGAATGTACAATAAAAGTTTCTCTGTTTAATTGTTGACATTATTTATTGATTGTTGCACTTCGATTAACCGTGATAATAGCGATGAGAATTTCATGGTTAATGAAATCTTAGTTTTTATACTCTTCTAAAGTATTAATGGACTTTGTCATGACGTTTGCAACACACAAAAAGAGACATATGCTATGATATAAAGTTAACATATATTCTTGATCAGCTCGACGAGTCGGGTTTATATAGCCATGTCCATCTGTATATTTCAATACGATCTCCTGGTACCTAAGACCTTACTTATACATCCAGATAGTTTTTATGAAAAAATCAACTTGATTGAAAGGATTAGTCAAAAAGGATTTGTGTTAGAAAAAATTCTTGAGTATAACAAAGGGAACTGTGAAATAACTTGTTTTTATCAATGGATAATATTGTAAACTATACTGTAGTATAGTTTTCTTTACAACAAACCTACATATTTTTTGTTAGAAAAACTACAAAATCGAGTTTTCAATTAGAATAATTGACCAACGCTTGTTTGAATATATAATTTGTATTTTTTTTTTAATTATTTAAGTTTTGTTTGTATTAAAATAAATACTTCTTCGCTTAAATACATGATGACTGTCATATGTACAAAAACCCCGGTTAGGGGCCATTCATTAATTACGTAAGAATATTTAGTTAATGATACAATGTTGTTTGGTATTTCTAACTCGTTTTCTAAATGATCATATTTTTATGCAATGAAGAAAAGAAAGTATTTGTGACTTTACAAGGCATAGTATATTACTTATTATTGATCAGCACGACAAGACTAGTTGAGTAGTTGGGTCCCTGAATATTACAAATGAAACGGAAATGAAAAGTCCAAAAGTATCGAAGGACTAATAGAAAATAAAATAAAAAAAAATATAAAAGTTAATTAAAGATTAATAAAACATAAATTTAATTATGTTTCGTATTTCTCAGCGGCGATTTTTCCATTGATTGTCCTGCTTTTCGCCGGCGGTTGGAGTGATCGTTACAACAAACGAAAACCATGCATGATATTACCCATTGTCGGCGAGGCTTTGTCTTTTACATGTAAGTAAATAAGCAAATAAACAAACTTAACGGGATCATACTGAAGATTAAATATTTTGCCCACACTATCTGACTTTTCACTTAAATCGAAATGTGTACCAATAATCTTTTTGATGCAAGTTGGAATGTGAACATTTTCTCAAAAGGGGAGTGAATGCATAAATGCGATAAAGAATAAGAATTAATTGAAATGTGCTGAGTGTCTCCAGAGGAACAGAGTAAGCTTTTAGCATCCAACGCTCCAACACACTCCAATATGCTTTAAGATTTCATTAAAGCAATATAGAAATTAAAGTGAAATATCGAATTTTTTTAAATGTTCCCCATCTTTAACTTTGAAATTGTCTCTAAGAGATTTCCGGTTGTACTTGCGACTAAGTCGGCTTTGGACGATTTCCAGAAGTGATGAAGTTTAATAAAAAAGAATCAAAATAGACATTATTTTTCAAAATGGGTTTTTAACGACGAAATGTTAAAACTATTAAAATTTCATTACTTCGAGAAAGGAGTCTTACGAGTTAAATTTCGACTTAAACCCGCTGCTTCGAAACACAGTGACGGCTAGATTTGTACTTAATTTGAATTACAAAACATGACATGTGGAACACACGGAAATCATACTCACCTCCAGTCCACGAATAATAGGGCTTTTTGTACTTCAATGAAACGAATGAAAAATACTCCATTGTATTTACTAATAAAAAACAAACACAGGTTTGCTGATTTCTGCAATTTTCTTTGATGATGTAAAAATGGAATTTGGTGCGTATTGTGAGGCTATTGTGCCGGCTTTGTTTGGTGGTCTTACCTTTTGTCTTATGGCAATTTATAGTTACATAACGATAGCTACACCTGAACAAGATCGTATATTTCGGTAAGCATGAAATAATTTCGTTAAAATCTTAAAACAAAGTATTGTTCGCTTGTAGATTTGGCATCTTTGCAATGTTCGTCACAGCCGTCCCGTTTTTGGGACAACCTATTAGCGGTTGGCTTTTTCAGCAGTTGGGCTATACATGTAAGTCGCTTTATCAAGCCAAAACTATTTTATTAAATGCATTATATATTACAGTCTCATTTGCCTCGGCTATAGTGTTTCAAATTATTGCCATACTTTATATAATATTGTTTATTAAAGAAGTCAAACCTATTCAAAAGAGTAGTACGTCGGTTCAAGAAGATTTACCATCACCTTTGCCAAATGTGACACCTCCAGCGATTATTCCAAATAATGGCACTGATAATTTGGCTTACGAACGACACACACCCGACGATTTGAGAGTGAATAAAAATGTAAACTTTGAATTGACACCGCGGCTTGAACCGTCTGCGTTAAATGAATTACCCAAAATGGATGTTGAACCAAAGCGTCGTTCCTTGCTACGTGAACTCTTCGATCCTACATTGGTCTTAGATTGCCTGCGTTTTCCTCTTGTCAAGCGTGAAAACAATGGTCGTATGTTACTCATTTTACTTCTCTTGGCGTATTTTTTGACATTGGGACCAATTTCGGGGGAAAACGATTACTGGTACCGTTATACATTGCGCAAACTCAGCTGGAACGGAAACGATTTTAGTATTTACTCGACTTTTTCATCGGGAACAGCTTTAATTGGTAAGATTATTTACATTTCACTCCCTTTTCTGATGTATGTATGTAAATATTCTTTATATGACAATGTTGTATTCACTGCTTGAAGAGTATAAAAATGAAAACTTCGCGAATTTGTTATCTATTTATTACCAATCATTAAAAAAAACTTCTTTACATAGGCACTTTCATTGGCACGGCTATATTGAGCAAGTGGTTGAAGTTTACCGATTCAACAATTGGAATACTTTCAGCTTCAGCAATTGTGGTTTCAAGAGTTCTTTTTGTACGTAATAGAGATCTTAAAAACACGCACAAATGGTTTATATAATAATTAAAAACTATTTCAGGCCTTATCTAAGGATACAACATCTTTTTACATTGCAGGAGTAGTAGACATGTTTGTCAGTTTGCGTGTTATTGCAATAAAGACAATCGGTTCGAGCATTGTCGATGGAGAAGAATTAAGTATGGCAACGATTTACATCCGTTTAGTTTTTTGGTATAACTATATTCTTAATCTAGGTAAAATGTACTCTATTTTTGGCATTAGCGAACCAATTGGTCAGTTTATATTTCCACCGATCTTTAGTGAAATTTACAAGAGCACAGCAGATACTTTTCCGGGAGCAATTTTCCTATTCGGTGAAATTTTTTATGTTCCAAATGTGTTCGTGTTCATGTAAGTTGCGTTTATTCATATTCTTAGTGAAAATTTAACTCTTATTTTTTATAATAGACTCTGCTACATTATCCTGCGGCGGAATAAGCGTAAATCGATTAAAGATACTACTCATAATAAAAATGACAACAAAACAGAAACGAGTACCAGTGATTATGAAATAACTAGTCTTTAGAAATGGAATACCAATGCAACAATTTGTTATTGTCATATAACCTATGTAAGATACAGTTTAAAAACAAATAAATATAATAACTATTAACTAAAGAATTACTAAGCATTACTATTGAATAATAAACCAAATATTGTCTAATTTTTTTTAAGTTCAATTTGATATTGGTTAATCTGATGAGGTAAATTTTATGTTTTAGGTAATGACAAGGATAACATTGGTTGTTTTGTAACCAGTGCTTGGCATTTTGATTTTTGCCAATTACCACTTACAAGGGGTGAATCACAAAATTAAGACTCTTAGATATGGCATTTTCATATAAATTTATGCCAATTTTGCTATTCCCATTCCAACGTTCCTCTTATAAGGAACGCCTATGCTACATAGCAAGCAGACCATAGACACAGAGTAATAAGGGGACGTCCATAAATTACGTGAGATAAAATTAGGGGAGGGGGGGTTCAGGAAAATCTCACCAAACCTCACCTAGGGGGAGGGGGGTTCATCGGACATCTCATGTGAGTTTTTTAGTACACTTGTTTACCATTTTTTTTTCAAAAATTTAATCAAAAAAAAACAAAATTTAATTTGTTTTATCAAATTTGACGCAAAATCTCATGTGAGATTTAGAGGGAGGGGTTCGCCAAAATCTCACTAAATCTCACCAAGAGGGGGGGAGGGGTCTAAATTTCTAGAAAAAAACCTCACGTAATTTATGGACGTCCCCTAATCTTATTATTACTCTAATTTCCATAAAAATACCAGAGTAACAATCTTATTATTACTCTAATTTTCATAAAAATACCAAAAATCCACGGCATTTCTAACTAGTTCTTAAGTATACTTACGATTCCTAAACACATATGCTACTTAGTCGCTGAAAAATTATCGAACTCAAACCGTATTACAGACCGTAACTGTGCATGAGAGAAACGCAAAACTCGAAAAGAATTCATTTTCCACTCTATATTACTATTACTCTATGATTTACACACTAATTCATTCATTAAAACATTAGCCAGAGCAGTGCTGCCACCTATTAAGCCCAGACTGATGTATAGGCAAATGTTTTGGGTTGTGTATGATCCGAATAGTATTAGTCAATTAATATTTATCTTATAATAAACATTATTTTGAATACATATCGGGAGAAATTGGCAACCATGACCGCTTTCCAGCAGCGACAACTTTACAAATTAGATTGTACAATAGAGTCCCTCGTCTGTCATTGCCTTGAGAAATTCACCCACATTGAACTAGCCTAACTGCCCGTGCAATTCAAGGCGACATTCAGCCAGCCAGTACCTCTTCTTCTTCATGTTTGTAGAAGCAACTGCGCCATTTTCAACGCAAGTGCCTCTTTCACTGACTCAAAAGCCATAGTGTTCGTGTTTCATTCAATGTATTCCGTTCACGTAGAAACGGAACGTAAAATTGAGTTATTGTTGGTGTTCAGAGCAATCACTTTCTTGTTTTATTTCTTGTTATTTTTAATTAAAGGATCAGTTCCGATTTTTGTTTAAATAGCAGGAAAAATTAATACGGTGCAATAAAATTCCATGAGCGAAATAAACAATGAACATTTGATTAAGCAAAGTGACAAAGAATCATGCGTGCTTCAGAAAATTTGTCAAGGCCGAAAAGTGAAGTGAAATAGCAGCACAAAAAAAGTTAATCCAAATATATTTGGTTAAAAAAATCAAATGCAGTTTTAATGACAAATGTTTAGTTGATTTTAGTGAAATTATATCAATCGTTCTAATAAACGTGTTCGATATAGAGAACTAAATCCTACAGTTTCCCAAACACATTTTTACGATTTTTTGATTAGTTTCATGACAAAGAGTTTTGTTTTTTAGTCTTTGTACGTTTTAATTTTAATATGTACTTTGTGGGGGTATGTGTACGTGTTTGTTAGTCTCCATTGTGTACCAGCATAACACGTCGAGAAAGTGAAACAACGAGCAACTCGTTTTATAAAAATAAGACGGAAACAATAAAACACAAAAGTAATTTTATTAATAAAAACAACAAATCGAGTCGCTAACAGTGAGAAAAGGGCAGCAGCAAAAATACGGATCAACAATTAAAAAAACATGGATACATTTCGAAAGTGGCTTAACAAACCTAAGGTGAGTAATATAGTGTCCTCTGTATTTAAAAAAATCAACATGTCAGTTTATGATAAGTATTGCGGGAGTTTATTTTAAGTTTGGATTCGTTACTTATGTCACTGATTTTTAAACAAGTCACAATTGTGAGTGTGTGATTTATTATGTTAGTTTACAATTGCACACTCGTTCCCCCAATTAGATTTGCTCTGTTGACCGCATTACGTCAGTTTTCTGCTTCATGCAGTTTGCCAGTTAAAACTATCGTTTACTTAAATATATAACCAAGTTGACTCACTCGTTTATTCTATGCACTTTCATCTCTTCGTTGAATATTTGCATTTTTATATTAACACTAACCGTATGTCAGGGAATATAAAGTTTGTTTTAGATCAAATGGTAGTAACAGACGCCATAAATTATAAATAGGAATTATCAGTACGACATGATACAATTGTTCTCGGAAACACTTAATGGAAAGTTTCAATTCGAAATGTGGATGTGGTAATACGTTACTTCAAGTTTGATCAAATTTTTACTACCAATTTTTAAGAAAGCTGTAGCTCGAACATGTATCACATTCCACGCAGCCTTAACAGATTGCGTAGGCTATTTGACATGGCTTAAAGTTTTCATTCCCCCAAAAACATATTTTAAAAATGGATATCTCATAAACTATAGAAGAAAAAACCTCACGTAATTTGTGTGGCAATAAGGTATTTAGTAATTTTGAAGAGGTATGTTTACTGAGCCTACATATGAAGTTATGTTAGAAAAAAGTTATTTGATGGCAAAATATTCGTAGTAGACATATATATTTTGAAAAAAAGTATTTGCAAACATAATATTAGGTCGAAGGAGTCACTCCAAGACGGCTTTATCGTTTGAGTGAAAGAAATTTTCTGAAAAAGACACTATGCGTCAGTAAAAACAATGCTTACACTCTGTAATTACGTAGTTACGAAACTTTTTGGCGAGCATTGCGTTTTTTTTTTTTTTGTGTTTTGTTTTCCTATTCCTTTGATTTTGATAAGATATGTAAGAGAAGAAGGCTACTGTGTTCATAGATATTAACCAGACCATATTAGTATACTTTTTTTTTTTGCCTACTGTATATATAAATAATGCAATTATTCACAGGCTGACGACAAATCACTGCTTGCGCGTTTCTACCATGCAGATCGTGCGTTGACAGAAGTGGCAACTGAATTGGACAGCTTTGATGGACGGGCTGAACCGGACCGATGTTCCCGTTTGGTCAGTCGTTTGCGTCAAAATCAAGTATGTCCTGATTAATAGTTTTTTATTGAAGATGATCCAGCATACTAATTAAATGAATCACAAAAATGTATTTGTAGGATAAAGTGCTTGCTATAACAAATCTGATTATGGAGGAATTGCTAGGCGAAGATCGTGATCCACGAACATTTCGTGCAAAATTTCCCGAAGAAGTTCTACAAGAGAATTTGGCGGGTCAGTTGTGGTTTGGCGCCGAATGCCTTGCAGCCGGTTCTTCGATTATGAATAGAGAAGCAGAAAGCAAAGAAATGCGTCCCCTTGCCCAGGCAGTTACAAAAAGTCTCGGAAATGTCCGAATTTTGCTACGTGACCAGTGCCTGCGAAGCAATGTACCAAATAGTAAAACACTTCAACTAGATTTCAACGACACCTCAACAGAACAACTGTATGAGAGTCTTAAGATATTCGACCGCCTGTTCGCTGAATTCGAGTTGAGCTATGTAAGTGCAATGGTACAGGTTAAGTCAAAACACGAATACGAAATGCAGCAATGGATCAGTGTACTCTTTTCGGAGACGTTGCGGCGGTCGTTAAAGATCGGTCTTCTTGATCAAGACAAAGTAGATGCCTTTGATCCAGCTTTAATGTTCTCTATACCGCGATTGGCTATTGTTGCGGGCTTAGTTATCTATCCAAAGGGTCCTTTAAATATGGAAATGTCCAGCGACGATATGTCGGAGATGTTTCGTCCGTTTCGCACAATCTTAATCAAGATACGTGATTTACTACGTAATCTTAATAGACAGGAATTGTTTCAATTGGAGAAGTTACTATGTACTAATGAAGACATCAATACAAAGGTGAGAAATAATATTGTACACGGTCAATGGACTTTAATAACAAATATTTTTAGGTTCCTGTTGGCACAAGCAGTATCGAAGCGCCAATCAGCGAGCAGCAAAATACCAGTGCAATTAACATAACTCAAAATAAATCAGATGCAGTTGACAATGCTAATGATGTCATTGAACGATTCAACGACCAACAAAATAATAATAACTATAGCACAACAATATCTGAAGATACTACACAAAGGGAGTATTTGTCATCGCGTTCACCGTCCATTTTATATGTTTCTGCTGAAAGTTCGGCAACAACTTCACCAGCAGTTTCACCCACACGATCAAATTCAGAAGCTTCAACAACATCGGCACCGACATCTACCAGTCAGCCTGCAGATTGGTCCGATGATGAGGATGTTGACAAGGATGGCGAGGGTGTTGATGATAGCGATGACATTCAAGAAACGGATTCAGAGTCATTGCCAAAAGAGATTGATTTTGTGTCTGCCGATTGTGCCTATGGTTACCTCATACCGAATACAAATTTCGGTAATCTGCTACAACCGCAAGAAGTTCCTCTCACCGATAATTTCGTGGGGAATGAAGATGAATTCGGTAATTATCAACAAGAGCAACAAGAGTTAGTGGATTTAGAATCTGATGTGCCTTCGACAAGTGCTGCTTTACATCGCTTGCGTATTGACGACAAAGGCGTATCTAATCAGCCCCGGCCAACCGATTTGACAATAAAACCAAAAAGCTGTGATAATCAGCCAACTAATAAGGACAACGAAATGCAGGCGTACCAGAATTCTAGTAACGAGAGCAGCTCCCCACAAAGTGAAATAAGTAACATAACCCAAGCTCACAGTCATGATCATGAGCACAGCTACAGCGGCACAATGAAAGTAAGGCGACACAATCAAGCAACACCACACCGCCTTACAAATCGACATCATCGTCACCGTCATCATCACCATCATTCTCATCGAAGCAATCGCAATAGTCAATATTCCGCACAGTCATCAAAACTTTGCAGTCTGGATGATTGTGAACGACATGCGCCCGAAAAGGTTACGGAAAGACACAACCCCTCGAGTGCAGAGACAAGTACACCATCTTCGCAGTCTGATGATGATCAAAACAACGTATCTTTTGTCATGCGCAACACAACGGCACGATTAAAATTTTCGTAAGATTTTGTTAATTTCACCATATAAGACAATAGTTAATTTTTCTTTAAAATTTCAGAACTACCGAAAACTTGTTGCATCGCCTTTTTGTATGCATTGCAGGAGTGGCTGACCAATTGCAAACGAATTTTGCCTCCGATCTACGTCAAATATTGCGCAGCGTATTTCTTATGAATATGACTTCGGCAAAAGAAGATATTGACTTACCAGAAAAGACAAAAGAATCTGAACTTTTTGAGTTTAGAGCGTCTGAAAACGATGTTATTCAAGAGAGCGGTGGATCCAATCAAAGCATTTACTCAGCTCAGGAGGTTACTCCAGAGCTAGATAACGTGTTCGACAATAGCAACAGTAGTAGTGTCAGTCCAAATAACAGTCGACATTCCGTTGGTGTAACAATGAACCGAAATAATACAATCGATTTGACGAATAGTAATGTAGTGGCGGGGACGCGCAATCATATCACTCGTAGTCGTAGCTTAGGCGATCAAGCCGCGAATGAATCAACTGCAGTGATATATTCATCGCAACAACAGGAACAACAATCGCGTAACCGCAATAACTCAGTAGGAAGTAATACTCTTTCCTCAAATTCAAGCACTTCGTCGACCAACTCATCGGAACAGAACTCGCCAGTAAACGCACGCAATTCGTCCACTTACAATAGTAACAACGATAGCGTTGAATCACTTTCGCCAGGCACTGCAGGTACTCTGGCTCCGCCTGCATGGATACCAGATGGTAAAGCTCCACGTTGCATGTCCTGTCAGACACCTTTTACTGCCTTTCGCCGTCGACATCATTGTCGTAACTGTGGCGGGGTTTTTTGTGGAGTTTGTTCGAATTCAACGGCGCCCCTTCCCAAGTACGGGCTCACCAAAGCCGTACGCGTTTGTCGTGAGTGTTACATGCGCGAAGTTTGTGGAGTCGGAAATAATTTGACACGTCCGAATTCCGTGCACTCACAAACAACGAGTGCTTCCTAATACCGACAAGTATTGAGTTTGTCGTGGAATTGACCAAAAATTATTGCACATATATACCAACAAAATACCAATCAGGTTATGGGGCGCCCTCCATACTTAAACAGTTCATTCGATCTTTCAGTCCTGTTATATACCTACACAGTGAGAAATGTGTAACGCAAAATTATATTTTAAAAGAACAACGACCATTATTTTTAATGTGCATTGGCGACATTAGTAAAAAATTATGTTAGGAATAGGTACCCAGAAGCAAACTGTGAATAATTTTTCTTTACTATAAACTATGATTACTTTTTATACATAAACTTAGACAAATACAATTTTCGTGTTTAATACATTAAAATGCGTTATAAATAATTAAATCAATTGTGTTACTATAGTCAAAAGGATTAAACTTTAAAAAAAAACAGTAAGGACGCTAACTTCAGCAAGGCTGAAGCTTAAATACTCTTCACGCTTATTTCTTGTGCCACACCTATTTTTTTGACTGAATATATTTTCTTTTCATCTAATTAGCCTATAATCAAATTTTCATTGTTTTTGCTCATTGGGTACCGGAGATATGCAAATTATTGATTTTTGGTAAAAGTGGGCGTAACCATGCCCCTTTTTTTCAAAATAGTTTTAATGCCTCTCCAAGAACATAACTGTGAAGTTTCATTTCAATTGGAAAAGAAACAAAAAAGTTTTCCATACAACGTCGTGAATATTGCTTCTCTTCCTCTTCTTCATTTTGTATGGCATGTACCAGTTCCAGTTGCCCGATCTCAATGAAACTTTCAGGCATTTAATCGAACCATGTAAAACTACTATGTTTAAAGTTTCAGCCCCCTATCATACAAAACAAAAAAGTTTTCCATATAACGATTCAAATTCGTTTTTTTTCTTCATTTCGTATGGGGGCTACCAGTTCCAATAATCCGATATGGCCGGTTCCGACCAATGATTTGACCACACATTAGAGAAGACTCCCTGCAAAATTTCAGCTCAATATCTTCAAAACTGTGGGAGGAGATAGCATATTCACAGACAGACGGACATGGCTATATCAACTCGTCTTGTCGAGCTGATCAAGAATATATATACATTATGGGGTCCCCCTCCCCTCCTTCTTGCTGTTACAAACTTCAGGACAAAGTTATAATACTATTCACTTGCGTGAAGAGTATAAAAAAATGTTTAAGGGGTACACCACCTATGAAGCAAATGCACTGGATTAAAAGTGATTTTAAATCTTTTAATACAGGGCTGTCAAAACTAGATGGGACCCAGGACCAATAAAAATGACTACTTGTATTTCGATTTTAAAAGCTTCATTGTTGAATATGCACTTTTACACAGGTAGGTACTGCCCATTTTTAGCCCGTCATTCGACAGTTTCGGGAAACGTTCAATAGGAAGCTTACAAAATTCAGTTCTGTCTCTATGACCGTTGCAACCACCGATGGGGCAATACAAGAACACTTACGAAATCCTCTGTACTCTAATATAGTTTTGTTAACTGCTTCAAATATATCACTACCTTTAGTTGTTCCATGTAATGGTATTAAATCCAGCATTTCTTCCGTGAATGTAAAATCTTTCGAAATGCAACTTAAGAAGATTTTTAATTGAGTGTTGTCGGTCTCGCAATCTACAAAGCGATTACATTAGCCCACTGTTTGATGAGATAAAGAAACGTCCATAAATTACGTGAGGGTTTTTTCTAAAAATTTAGACCCCTTCCCCCTTTTTGGTGAGACTCATGTCACTTAACATTTTAAGCGAACATACGTGATTAGCCCATTTTCAGGCTAAAACAATAAAGGACGTTTTCGCGGATATGAAAATCGAATCGATATCGTAAAATTTTTGTGAAAATGAAAGCCGCAGCAGTGCCCATTAATATTTATTTAGGGGAATTTCCTTGTAATTGCAGGGATTTCAGGGGTTTTTTCGTTGGAATTTAGGGTCAACAATTTTTGAGAGTTGGTAACACTGAACTGCATAAAAAAGCGTCTTTTATTTTTCCAAGCACTCAATTATTGTTATAATTCATGTTACCATGTTTTATGAACACATAATATTGGCCAAAAAGGGGCCACTAGCTCGAATTTGGCTTGCCGCTCATTGGGATAAAAAAATTACGAAAGCACACGTGTTTGAAACTAATATCGAGAAGTCTGTGGAAGGCATACTACAGCCCAAAGTAAAACTTGCATTGCGAACGTCTGGTCATTTGTTACTTGGAGTTGTGCGCATATATTCAAGGAAAGCCAAATACCTCTTAGCTGATTGCAATGAAGCGTTTGTCAAAATTAAAGTAAGTTGTATGTTAAAAATCATATATTTGGGTACTTAGTTTTAACTTTTACAGATGGCATTTAGACCTGGAATGGTCGACTTACCGGAGGGACACAGGGAAGCCAACGTCAATGCTATTACGCTTCCTGAAGTTTTTCATGATTTTGACACGGCGCTACCCGAATTAAATGATATAGATATTGAAGCTCAATTTTCTGTTAATCAATCGAGGGCCGATGAAATTACGATGCGTGAAGATTATGGAAGCCTTTCAATTTCTTTAAATGATGACGGTTTTGGGGACATTGGTTTTGAAGCTGATACGCCTGATATAATACGTGGACCTTTATCATCAAATATTAACGTGAGTAATATATATTTTATTGTCTCTACCACAAACAGCAAATTTTTAGCCAAAATGTGCATAATAGCCTGATTCCACAAGGAGAATCTTGAAAATGTTTTAGATTTTATTAATATAGAAATATAATCCCTTCACAATTATTAGAATTCAAAGTTTTCGATTAACTTCTATGCACAACAACAAATGATAGATCTCGAATACTTGGCAAAATGCATTTCATGCGTCAATATAATATAAAGCTTATTATCGAGTCAGTCGGACTCATACTTCACACGAATGCTCGAATGGGTCTTGCAATCGCGAGTGTATTCTAATAATTTGTATACACACATACATATAAATATGTACATATATTGTGGTAAGGATACATCTTGGACAAAAACTTATGGGTCTTTTTATAAAAACAAACAATGGACACGCGCAATGTTCCAAAAGATTGGTTTATAGTCACCAGTTTTAAATCTAAAAGAATGGCTATTACTTTAGATCTCATCATAATCGAGGATATAATGAGTAACACATTCTGTCAAAGACGATTATCACGATGTGCTTGAGATTCTCGCACTCGTTTGTCTACTGCACTTATTATTTGGTTTATTTGCTCTTCCGTCTTGACGTCATCCGGCTATGCATCTCCATATTAAATTCGACTTTCTTCGTGTCATTCGTCAAATCTACTGAAACGATGTTTGTTTTTTCTAAAGGAAGACTTAAATAATGTGCCTACTATGTTTTTATGTGATGTACTAAAGCGCGAAATCCAAATGACAATAAAATACAATAGGTGTAACTTGTCCAATAGTAATAGTATCCTTTGTAGCCTTTCTAGTCTATAATCGTTATGACTACCAAAATTAACTTAGCTTATGTGGCGTGATTAATTAATCTAAAAATCTAATCTAAAAAGCAAATAATATTTTATGCGTCAAAACAATAAATATTTATAGATTAACTGTAAGTTTGATGGACACATTCGATGTAAATGTCGATCAAGTAGAACCATATGTTTTCAATTTTCGTAAATTTATGTTTCAGAATCAATTATTTGAAGACCAAATCTTAGAGGAAGTAACAGAAAGAAACGAAACAAGCTTAAGATTAAATGATGCTGAATTAGTTAATACTCCTTTGGACGGTGATGGTTTTGGCGATGCTTTTGGTCGTAAGTATATTTGAAAAACCGAAAGCCATTTTATGTTTCTATTGGAACATTTTAAAGAGCCGGAGCTGTTTGAAGATGATTTATTTGGTGAACCGCCAACTATAAACAACTTAACAAAGGATCATGTATCTCACATTGCCCCTGAAGATTCGGATGATGAAGGCATGGATAACTTCAATGATGGTGCATCAACAGTTATGAGTTGTCCAAACTCTGTACATGACGATAATAATGGTATGTTATATTTATACTTTATTGTATTATTGAAATGATATTTTACTAAGCAACCTTTGGGTCACTATGTGCCTTGATTTGTAGTCAATATAAAAAAAAAAATTGAAACATATTACTGGCAAATTTTGTCGATCTAAAGAGTTACTGGACTTTATTAAAATATGACTAAAAACTATTAAAACAAATGTGTTGCATTGTAGAACTATTTCAGACAAAAAACGATAATTTAAACGAAGATGTCAGTAGATCAGAAAACACTGCATTGGATAAGACGACATTATTGCAAAATGAAGATGAAGGGTTTGCTTTGGCTCCTATTGATGCTACAGCATACAAAGGAATAACGAAAACAAAACGGAAAAGAAAACTAATTGTTGACGAAATAAAAAATATTTCTGGAGAGGAAATGAAAGCTCAGCTAGCAGATACTTCTGATATTATCACAACACTTGATCTTGCTCCTCCGACGAAGAGGTGGTGAATTAACTTTATTATCTTATTGTTACTAACTTTTCATTATAATTTATATATACTTATATATATATTTTTTCTTTTGTTATTTTTTATAAAGGTTAATGTATTGGAAAGAGACGGGAGGTGTTGAGAAACTCTTCGCATTACCATCACGGTCGATTCCAGCACGCACTCTGGTTGTAAATTATAATCGTCATCTGCTATCACATTCGACTCCTCTTGAAGATTTTTCGAATATTGCCCCAATTGAAATACTTGCATTAGAACAGTATCAAATCGAAAGTGAAAGTCCATTCATAATTTATAACAAAAGAGGACGAAAGAGAAAGCTGGACCTTCAACCTGCAACTCAATCTGAACCAGTAGTAGATACCACTTTGCAAAACCTGTCTTGCCCCGAGCCTATCAGAGAGCAAGAAAATTCAATTGGGTCGACTCATGTGTCTTTCGATATTGGAAGTAAAGAACAGGATAGTGTTATTCCTCCACAGATTGGAGTTTTTAATGAGGACGAAACACACGACAACCATATATCTAACTTTGATGATATACCAATCACCCCAAGAAATACACATCACAATGATTCAGCTGATGATTATCATGGAGATTTAACTCCTGCTGCATTGGATCACGGCCACCTTACACCACATCATTCTGGAATTGATGAAATTGAATCAATTCCCAATTTACCAGTTGACCAAATCAGTTCTATATTAAATGAAGCTGAGAGTATGGCTGACAACACAGTTAACAACTATAATGCAACAAATCCCTGTGAAATGACGTCGGAATGGAATGATTACGAATTTCCACCATTAATTGGAGTACAGGTGAGTCAATTTTTATACCTTCTTTTTATATATTTTTTTTGTAATAATTCCAATTTTAGAATGTTTCGGATGAACAAATGGAAAATGAGACTGATGAGCAATTTGAGGAAAGAGTTTTAAATAAACGAGCAGCTCATATGTTTTATGTCGTAAGGTCGTGTTTCGCCAAAAATGATCAGATAACTCTTTCTCAGTTGACGGCAAAAAATACACGAAAACAGGTAACGGAATTTCCTAAAAATTTGAAATCACTCAATTTTAATAATCTGTTTATTTTAGGCTGCTCAAAAATTCTATTCACTTTTGGTATTAAAAAAATTTCGAGCACTAAATATTATGCAGGATTCACCTTATGCGGATATCACTGTCACACGAGGCCCAATGTTTGAGAACCCTAAGTTGTAAAACCAATATTTGTAAACAGTATAATTAATATGTTTAAGTGTAAAAAAAAAAAACAAAAAAAAAAAAAAACATTTTCGCTCTTAAATATATATTTGTATACATTTATTGTTTTAGATTATATGCCGACCAAAACATTTGTTTGATTTTTGGGCAAAATTTATAATATAAGATTTCTAAAAACAATCCTACCCCATCGAACGAAACATATATTTTAGTAATCTCAATACATCAAGTAGTATCACGTCGATAACCCGGACAATTACATACTTGGCACTAACGATTCGGTTCTTCGCGAGCGTCCTTTTCATAATGCAAAATAAACTCGTTATTTTTTGTTACTCTGAAAGAAATTACCATCTATTTTTTTACATCCGTGGCAGTGGCAAAATGCGCAAAGTTAAAACGTCAAGACGTTGGCTGTTCTACAGGCGCGGTTCTATATAGATCTTCAATATGCTGATAAGGGTGTAAGGTATTTCCGCATATACGAGTATATACTTATCTAATATTATACAATGAAGCATAATTACTATTACAATTTTTTCACAAATTATGTTAAAAACTACAAATTTAATTATTCGTTTATAAAAAGAAAAATTTTTTAAAAAACTAGCAAAACATTTTTTTTTAAATCGTAAGACGTTGTTTGCCAGTTTTTGACATGCTTTATGTAAAAAAATAAATTCATGGTGATCCCTTGTTTTAATTGATAAAATTAATAGACGTTTTATTTGTCAAAGGAACATTTTGAGGAACGTTTACAAACCACAAGGTATTAATGATAATCCACACTTGTCTTATCTTAAAGTATTTCTTTACCATTCATCTTTATATACTACTTATGAGCTTGATCAGTCCAAGGTCTCAAACCAAACTCGGAAAGTGGATCTCTTAATGGAACATCTCTGATAATAGAATTTGCTTCTAGTTTGTTATTCATGCTTGGCCCTCGCGTGGATCCTCGCATTTTTTAATTTTGACCATTTTTGTGACCTTAGGGAACGTACCCAAATTACGTGACCTATTTTTGACACACAGCATTTATATGAGAAACTATACAAAATTTGCCTTTGAGTAGTATTTTAAAGAACCCATTCCCCCCTAAATCGGTCACGTAATTTGGGTACGTTCCCTTTCATAAGAAGTGTCAAGACCCACCCTACGTAAGAAAAAATAAGTCTTACTAATACACCCATCCCCACTAAATCTTCTTTTTTAATTAATGAATGACCCCTCTGAGGACGTCCATAAATTACGTGAGGTTTTCTTCTCGAAATTTAGACCCCCTCTGGGTGATATTATGCTGAAGCTCTCCTACCCTAAATTTATTTGTAATTGTAATTTATAATATGTAAGGGGACGTCCATAAATTACGTGAGATAAAATTAGGGGAGGGGGGGTTCAGGAAAATCTCACCAAACCTCACCTAGGGGGAGGGGGGTTCATCGGACATCTCATGTGAGTTTTTTAGTACACTTGTTTACCATTTTTTTTTCAAAAATTTAATCAAAAAAAAACAAAATTTAATTTGTTTTATCAAATTTGACGCAAAATCTCATGTGAGATTTAGAGGGAGGGGTTCGCCAAAATCTCACTAAATCTCACCAAGAGGGGGGGAGGGGTCTAAATTTCTAGAAAAAAACCTCACGTAATTTATGGACGTCCCCTAATATGTAAGGGCTAAACTATCGTTCAAATATATCGAGTACTCAGTTTTCCACATCTACGTCATCGATTTTTTTAATCGTTCATCGCTAGTTCTTTAATATTTTTGCAACGCAATACTATCTAGAGCTGCGAAAAAATCGATTCTCAGTGCACCGTTTTCGGCTTCAGAGCGGCGCGTCTATCTGATATTATGCATCCAACCCTACTAAACACTCGCTCTGACTCCGTAGAGCAAGCTGGGACGCATAAATACCTCAGCGCACTGTCCTTCAAAAGCTCCATATCAGAGGCGTGAGTATGACGAAAAAGAAAACGTAATTAATAAACCAGTAAGGACGCTAACTTCAGCAAGGCTGAAGCTCAAATACTCTTCACGCTTATTTCTTGTGCCACGCCTATTTTTTTGACTGAATATATTTTCTCTTCATCTAATTAGCCTATGTACAAATTATCATTGTTTTTGCTCATTGGGTACCGGAGATATGCAAATTATTGATTTTTGGTAAAAGTGGGCGTAACCATGCCCATTTTTTTCAAAATAGTTTTAATGCCTCCCCAAGAACATAACTGCGAAGTTTCATGTCAATTGGTTAAGAAACAAAAAAGTTTTCCATACAACGACGTGAATATTGCTTCTCTTCTTCTTCTTCATTTTGTATGGCAGGTACCAGTTCCAGTTGCCCGATTTCAATGAAACTTTCAGACATAATGTCGGACTATGTTAAACTACTATGTTTGAAATTTCAGCTCTCTATCTTTCAAAACAAAAAAGTTTTCCATATAACGATTAAAATTTGTTTTTCTTCTTCATTTCGTATGGGGGCTACCAGTTCCAATAATCCGATATGGCCGGTTCCGACCAATGATTTGACCACACATTAGAGAAGACTCCCTGCAAAATTTCAGCTCGATATCTTCAAAACTGTAGGAGGGGATAGCATATACACAGACAGACGGACGGACGGACGGACAGACGGACATGGCTATATCAACTCGTCTTGTCGGGCTGATCAAGAATATATATACTTTATGGGGTCCCCCTCCCCTCCTTCTTGCTGTTACAAACTTCAGGACAAAGTTATAATACTATTCACTTGCGTGAAGAGTATAATGATCAATAAAGTGAGATGCAACAAACCTTCCAATAATCCAGGGGACTTATAGTTGGAGTCCCGTGGGGCTTCTCCAAATATTGCCGGAGAGCAATTATTGCGGCCGATTTAGGGGTTTTTATTTTCGTTGCAACTTTTGTTTTCATAAACGGAAAAAAGGAGTTTCTTCTCCGCAATCATGAGTTTGTGAATCGTGTGTTGGTGGATCGGAAATTTGATTTACATTTTTGGAGAGAACTGAGACTTCGTTCTGCAGAATTTCTACAGCAGAATCAGCATTGTTGCGGATTCGAAAACCTTCCTTTTTGAATCTGGGATCCAACGTTGTAGAGATTTTCGGCACTGTCCTGTTCTCATACCGAAATAGCCTTTTATTTATTTGTTCAATCAAATAGTTGCACGTTTCCAATCCCTCTAAAAGAGGCAAACGATAAATTGATTCTTTAAAAAAAAAATCGATGATCGCTCGAAAAAAAAAAATCGATTAAATCGATGTTGACATCGATTTTTTCGCAGCTCTAATACTATCATCTCTATAAGCTGTTTTGTGTTGAGCGGTCATCGATTTGTGAAAATTTATTAAA
The DNA here is from genome assembly GCA_034638295.1 of Phortica okadai. NCBI lineage: Eukaryota > Metazoa > Arthropoda > Insecta > Diptera > Drosophilidae > Phortica > Phortica okadai. The sequence goes on along the minus strand of CM067849.1, from coordinate 10,190,138 downwards.
AAAAAAAAAAAGATGCAGGGTCTTGGTATTCAAAGTTTGAAAAAAAATCCCGCTGTAAGTTAATAATTTGTTTGTACATTGCACATATTACATAATAATATATTATATAGTTAATACCATTGTACGTGTGTGTTGCGGCTGGGGCTATTGGAGCTGTCTATTACATAACTCGTTTAGCGACTAGAAATCCAGATGTGACATGGAATCGTTCATCCAACCCGGAGCCGTGGCAGGAATATAAGGATAAACAATACAAGGTATTATGTAACTATATATTCTGTTTTCAATTAGTAACCCATATTATTCTAGTTTTACTCTCCAATAAGGGACTACTCAAAGTCAAAGAGTCCAGCACCACGCTTTGAAGAATAAAATTTCACTTTACTCCAGTTTTGTTTTAAAGATTGTATGTGATAGCATCAAAATATGAAATTGATTTAATATAAAATACATACTTTCTTTGGTCTAAAAAAACTCCTTAAAGCGATATTAAAGTTTACTCGGATTAATGGTAAATTACCTAATATTTTGGGCTGCACTAGCCGGATAGCGTAGACAAATTCCTTTGACACTAATCAATGGATTGTATATAGATATATTTATAAACAGAGCCCTAATATTTTGGCTTAAACTGCACAATTAACCAATTAAATGCACATGAAAATGCACCTGTGGGCGAAATTTTGCAGCTATATTCATCTTCACTAAATTGGGTATGTTAGTACAATAAATCAACCAAAGTATTCGAGCAAAATTCTTAGAGTGATTTGTATCCATCACTTTACATTTGAGTTGCCTTTTTAAAATTGAAGTCCGAAGTTTGGATCACATTGAAGAAGGATTTCCGACTATGCAGAGTATATTCATTACTCATGAAATTAAAGGATACAAAAAAAATCTTTATTTTTAGGTGATTTTTGATGAAGGATACCTCGGCTCTATTTATGCAGAGTAACTCGTCAATGTGAAACAGAAAACTCCGGTTAAGTCCGGGTAAGGATTAAGATCGAGTTATTTCGAGGTTAATCTCAGATTGTGTATCCTGAAACTACATAGTTTCAAAATATTTTGTTTACTACTAATACAAGTTTGTATGTATTTATAGTTTCAATTTATTATTTTAAACAAGAGTATCAGATGAAAGGAAATTTGTAATATTTATTAGGTTATGCGCATCTATAATTCAATAAAAATAATATAATTTTAACATTGATGTGGTATAGCCTTCCGTTTTGACTTTATAATTTCTGAGTATTCCTTTATGAGCGTTGATATTTGGAAAGCCTGTAATACAAATTGATTTATTGTTTTCAACTTCGGTCTGAAGAGTATAAATATTAATATAAGATAATACCTGTGATGTGCTAAGAATAACTTTTGACTGTTTCTTTTCCGTCCCTGTGAATATCATTATGGAATTCATATTTGGTGAATACGATGCTATGGATTCATAATCATGTGTACATAGAACATTGCGAGAACGGTGTTCAAGAAGGTGAATTCCCACCTGGTCAATTGCTAACCACAACATCCTTGGCCAATTTGAAGTGAATGTTTGCTATAAATGTAAATAAACAATACATATTGAATCCATTTAACAAAGAAAATCAAAAATTTAAAATTTACCATGACGTCGAAAATAGTGGCTCGGTGAAGGGGCCAACTCTGAATGATATTAAGAAAAGATTTTTTGGCTTCGGCTGGCACCATGCCACGCAGGCTCTGATGATGCATTGCAACAGCTTCATGTGGGATATTTGGAACAAATCTTGGAGGTAAACAGTGTCCCGCAATAATGCGATAATCATGTAAGATATCTTCGCAATCTCCTAGTTCCAATTGCCCTTGAAGAGCAGTTAGCATTATGGCTTCCATTTCAGTAATTGGAAATCGCTCGCTTCTTAGGCTATGTAGGATTTGATGATACAATAGTTCCTTCTCAATAGGATCATCGAAATTCATATAATCATCACAAAATAAATGTTTTTTAAATAAGAAAACATAATGCTGATGACGACAGTAAGTGGTGCCAGGATTTGACTGCAAACAAAAAAAAAAAGTTTAAATGAGTTAGATCATAGTAATTTTGGGTCAAAAATATAAATCATACCTGATTAAGCAGCACTTGTTGAGAAGCATTTCTGTATTTTTCCCACTTTGCCATTACATCGCAGACTTTTTCTTCAAAACTGAGACTTCGTTCTGTACTTCCAAGAACCTCATAAAGAGCATATCCAAGAGCATTTTCTTGTAAGCCAATTTTTTTTTTTATTATATCAATAACATCATAGGCAGTTGAGCTTGCATGGAATTCAATTGAGTAATATTGACCATCCATGAAGTAAAACCTAGCATAACATGGTCGACGATTAATTGTACAAAGAATTTCCTCTCTGCTAGGAGTCCACTGCCGCCGTCTCGTTCCTTGAGTTTTGAAGAAACACTTTAAAAAAAGGAAATATTTATATATTGAAAAGGAAATATTTTTACTTTTAGAAATGTATATATCTACACATATTTATGTACATATGTATATAAATATAGATTACGATGTGTAGATATTTCGTGCCTGAATCACAATTTTTATTAAATAAGTTGAAATGACGAAATTCTTAAAACGTGATTAATTCAACTGGTGACATAAATTAATTAACAAAAAACTAATTATTCGATTCGATCAATAAATTTTTTTTTTGTGTGCTATAGTTGTTTCGTAGACAGTATGTACAATCAAGCATCTTGAATAGTTTAAACGCAATCTATATTTTAAACAAAATTTTGTGGATATTTTCACCTTATTTTTACCTTTTCAGCAAATCTAGCGTATTTGCCCTCCTCAGTCATAAAATCACTAGCACAACGCTTTAAGTGAGCAATCAAATACTTTCGAACTACTTTTACTGATGGTAGAATAACACTGCATGCTAAACATAACAACGCCCAGTGTCTTAAATTTACACGTGAATTTGGATCTGGGTGATCAGTAGTTTGTTTGATTAGTTGTAGATATAGCTCGTTAAGCAATGAGTCCTTTCTCATGCATTTATCCATTATTGACTGAACAATTGTTATATGTTCATCCTCTGCCCTCTTTACGGTTTCACCTAAAGCAAAAAGTATGAAATACAATGTGAAAATAACGGAATGAATTTTTCGTTTCAAATAATTTTTAAACATAATTGTGTCGATCTCGGAAACTATAAGATATAGAATAAATTCGTCGACGGATTTTCATTATCCTGTTTATTAAACAGACCAAGTTTATCTAACTTAAGTAGCAACATCAAACAGATTAATGTTGGTCGCAACAAAACAAATTTATTACTTACCGCATGTTCCGAGACCAGAATATGTTAAAATAGATTGAAATATTTGCGTCATTATGCTTTCTTCTTGGTCTGAGAGTTTACTCAAGCACATAACAATATGTTGTTTACTAAAAGCCCAAAAGGAATGCGGAAAGCCTTTGTATGTTTCCCCGTGGTCCTGAATGCTACTTCTCTGTTCGGCTCGTAATTTTTCAAGACGTTGTTTTGACAATCTGCGTAGTGTATTACGAAAGAATCCGCCGGTTTCCTGAGGTTTTCGTACAACTTCCATATCAATTAATTGCCTGCGACACATAACAATATTTTGGTAAAGCCGTGCACGATCTTCATTTGTAATGCCTTTTGTCTTTTTTGATGTCTCAAAGTTATTCATGATCCAATTAGATAATAATGGATAGTAAGATATGATTAATGATCCAATTTCATTTTTCTGGACAGTTTCAAAGACGAAACATTTTTGATTTTCAAATGCAATATTTTCATCTTTATTGTGAGTATTTTTTACTTGATTTTGCTGAGGGATCCTTGTAAGACTGATTGTAATAAAACTATCACTTGGATCCAAAAGTATAGATTCAATGTCCACGTACTTAAATTGGTACAAAATAAATTTGTCTTCTGGCTGAATCAACAATATTCCATCGCAGTTAATGCCTAATATAATATTGTTTACGAAATTCCAATAACCCTTATAAATAACGTTAAACATTGTTGTTCCATAAAGCGGATATTGCATTACACAACTCAAATAAAGAACTTTGGCAGTCAATTCGTTTCGTGATGCTCCATATTGGCGATGTGCTTGTGCTAATATTGGAATCCAGAATTGTGGTTCTCTCGTTTTTGATATTCTTTCAGGCAAAAATATGCTTACATCAGAGTAATATTCTGGTTTTGGCTGCTTAGACGGATCGCCTAATGCAACTTGTGCTTGAAGTCCAGCTAACTGAAGAGCTACCTTTTCACTTACAGGAAAATCGTCGCACTAAAAGAAATATATTTTAAATTTGTAATTATTCAGTTATGCTCTCATTCTCGTTTTCGAAAGAATTATCTTATCTTATGGGACTATAATCCATATTAATATTTTTTAAAATATACCTTGACCACACTGTATACTGCTTGGGCGTATAACATATTAACTTCAACTGGATCTTGTGAGAGTTCCTTGGTTGATTTAAAAAGACGTTTTTTGAACACGAATCTATTTTCTCCAGAATTAGAGGAATTTGTAATTTTCTTGATATTTATTCCAGTTTTCTGCTTTATTTCCCATGCAGAAATTATATCATATAGATAGTCAAAAGTTTTTATATGATCTTCACCGTCGGGTCGGGATTGAAATATTGACCAGCCCTCTATTGTAGTCAAATTAAGTTTATCTGCAAGTTTTTGTACAGCATCTCCTGCAGTATCTGTGGGGTGGACATCAATGGCTTTTGTTCGCCCATCCAAAAAAAAAAACCTGCAAACAATTGTCCCGAGTCTGCGCATTGCCTGAAATTGATATCAATTAATAAAAAACTTTAAATTGAGTTAACCAAAATTGAAACTTCTCTATAAATTTGAACTATTAATTTTACGACAAAAAACATAATTGCAACATAAATTGTAGAAAATTTTCTCTAATTAATAATAATTATAGCTTACATTTTTTAAAATTATAATTAAAAAAATACTCACAGCTACTTCAACACTGGATGGAGGGTAAACTCTTGTTGAAACTTTTGTGCATTTACAATTATCGTAGCACCATTGAGCATATTGTCTAAGTTTTCCGTCTAATACTTCTAAAGTTTTTCTAAGATAAGACACAAAATACCTGCAAGAAAAACAATATGTATTTTCAATTAATAATAGTTAAAAAAAAAAATTAAATTAATATTCTTAATAATAATAAGTTTTAATAATTGCCAACTCACCTGAACAGCATTTTGCTTGGTTGAAATGCCACAATAACAAGACACATCAGCAACCACAGCCGATCAGTCCATTCAGCATTGGGATTATTTGTCGTTTGCCGAATACATTGTATAATAATTTCATCTCTCAGTTCCTCTCTTTCAATCCCTAATCCAATAATAAATTGAATAGCTTGAAGTTCACGCTCAGCTACTAATTCTCCTCGCATATATTTACACAGCTCCTGAAAATATATATATTTTGTGTAATTTTTAATTTTTCGTTTAAACATATTTTTGCTTGTATTTAATGAACTCACCCTAAAAATACTACATGCCAACAAAACGTTTTCTGGATCATACATATGAATATGAGAAGTCGGAATTTTTTCTATTCTGGTAAAAGTTATCATTTCGCATTTAGGAATTAAGTCTGTATTTCTTTTTCCCTTTCTTGTCAATGTGGCTATTATAGTGCCTTCTGGTGAGCGTTCGTGAGTATTAAAGTAGTTTTCAGCAAATTCCAAAATATCATAGTAGATATCATTACTAAATGCATCCTTATGTACATCTACATTATTGTGATGCATTTCCTGTAATTTCTTTTCAACACGATGTTTTCGTCTTTGCTCACGATCGGTTGGCTGTTCTTGTAGTTTCAATGGTTCTGTTGACACAGTTATGGTACTAGGAGCATTCGACTGTAACACATTTTCTGTTATTGGGGGAGAATTACAATCGGTAATTTTTTTGGTGTCTTGATTTTCATGGCCACTTCTTTTACTTATATTCGATTCGACTGTTTTATTTGTAACGTTTTTCAATGTTTCAGTTTGAACAACTGCCTCATATATAGGTTCATTCTTTGGATACTCTGCTGTATTGCTTAACTGTATCTGTATGTTTGTACCAATACTGTTTGTATTTACAGTTGGAGGAGGTGGTGGTGGCATCGTAGGTTCTGGTAGGGTCGGTTTACCCTTACTTTGATAATTCTTAACTGAATTCTTCATTCCACTATTTTCATTTTGGTTACAAATTGTAATCTGAAAGTAATAAATATAAATAATAAACGTTATTTAATAACAATTTCACGGGTTGTAAACTTACTTCATCATCAAGATCTTGAACCAGGTTATCCATCTTATCGTTTATTTCATCTAATAAGAGATTTGATCCAGAACTTGGAGTAACTTCGCTCAAAAAAGCAAATAAATTGTCCAAGTCGACAGGTTCATTATTTTGATTATAGTTGTCTCCAGCTGCTTGATTCGATGGTGAATCCTGGGAGGCATCGTCCACGCTGTTGCCATTTGCAAATCGACAGTTGATTTGTTCCGCAATATGGACCAAAGCACTTATTTCCTCTTGTACTAACCTGTAAACATACAACATAAATATGGATTATTTTTATATATGTTTTATATGTATGTTATTTATGAAATGAGACCCAGAAAGCAGTCTTTGTTTTAAGTACCTCTCACAATCTTCTAGAGCTTTTGTTGTTTCCAGAGAATCCTCATTGGATGTTAAGCTTTCGTTGATACATCTTTCTCTTTTTTTCATTTCTTCATCCACTCGTCGCATTTCACGCAAAGCCGTAGCAACCTTTTGAAACGAAATATATAATAAATATATATATAATATATATATGTATGGATATGTATATGTATCTAAGATGATGCAAGAAAGCGGTTCGGTGCTATGACCACAACTTTAAAGTGAACATCACAAGTCTCAGTGACAGTTTACATCGACTTTTGTCTTTATAAATCGACAACGACCGATAATGCTGGGAGTTAGTCGAAATAAGAAAAATGAATACCGAATGTGTAAAAACTCACCTCTCTGGCAAAAACACCACGAAGTCGACTTTGTATAATCACTGCTGAGCGTCTCATTCTCAGAAAACTAATTCTCATTTTCCAGCCTCTATAAGAGTGTTGAATTTTTAAGGTTGCCCATTTTAAACGAGTATAGCTTTTCCAACAAACATATCGTCTCCAATTTTTCTGTATTGTTATTGCATTACATTTCACAACTTCTTTTCTAAAATCTTCCAGAGGTTCATAAGCTTTTGTTCGGAGAAAAATTTTTGTTTTACCAATTTGCCATTCATTGTTGGATACATTTAGTTTATTCAAAATGTCTAATATATCACATTGTGAATATGTACATTTCTTTTGTTTTACTAAGCATTTGTATTTTAGAACAAATTCTTTAAAATTTAAATGAATTGGAAACCCTTCCCGCCTTATACGAATAATATCCAACATTCCTAAGTATCGTAGTTGATCTAAGACTAAACACTCATTGTAAGTATTTGGAAGTTTTTGTGAATTGGGTTTAATGCAACGGACGTACCTGAAAAAAATTATTAGAATGCTTATTTTCAATAGTGCTATAAAATGTGACTATAATAGAGAATTTAAATCAATTAGGACACTACATCCGGGTTTACCGAAGATTTGATACTGTAATAATTGCTTACTTACCATGGCTTAGTGTTTTGAAGAACATCTATTAATGCTTGTAACTGTTGTCGAAAAGTATCAATAACAGTACATTTAGTTTTACTTGTGCCTCTTGGAATAGTCGCACCAATTTGAGAATGTACAGCTTGCAAATCCTGAAACAAAAATTAGTAATAAGTTCGATTATTATGAAAAACAAAAATGGGCATGGGTCCTATTCTGGCATCCTTGTACCAATACATAAATTCTTAATGTAAAACTTACCTTGTAAGTTGAAAGGTCTTTGACAAATACATCGTCACTTCGGCTCATTAAATCAAATAAAACGTCTTGTTGCACATCGCGATTCTTTTCTACAAATCCTTCAACGGTGTAAATGACGCATCCGGCGTAGTGTTTAATACCAAATTCTGTTTCCCAATGTCGTCGGTCAGAGCCCTTAATATAGTAAGGGTTATATTCAAATTCGTTGTGCAAATTGCTTACATATGCCACATCAGAACCTTTCGGCATGTGGCATTGTTCAGTCAAAAGCTTGAAAATGCATCTTGGTGGTTTATCAATCAGTTCAAGGCAGAGAGTATTATCAGTAAACTCTATATGGGTATACGATATTTCCTCTTGATTGTACTGAAATTCAAATAACACAAAAACTAGTATAATAATTAAATAATAATAAATACGTTCATACAGTCGACCTTTCTAAAAGCTATGTACATGTGTATGTAAATAAATTCTTCCGTTTTGTTTTAAGTGCATTTGTCCATAAGTTTTTTTTACCATATTATAAAGTCATTTTCTGGTCCAATAGAATTTCGACTGTATTAATTCTTTTTCAATATTAAAAATATAATTTTTTTTTTACTTTCCTTGATAATTTTAATTAAACACAACAGTTTGATTTTTTGGTTTAAATAATAATTAAGAGTTTCTTAATAAAATACTTACAATTTCCTGCTCTAAAGAAAAGACGTAGTTATTAAAAAACTTATGCAGTTTTTCATTCGTGTAGTTTATACAAAGCTGTTCGAATGAATTTTTAGAAAAGTTTTCAAAACCGAATATATCCAGGACTCCTAAAAACCTTGTTGAGTCTTGGCCAGGATTGGTGCAGCTATTTATCTTTGATACCAACCAAGCAAATGTCCTCGAATATAAAGCTTTTGCCATTGAATGCCGACTTTCTCGAGCCTGTATAATTGAAGAGTGAACGTACATAGGAATTAAATAAGTGCCCATAAATTAATTGAAAGAGTTATTACCTCTTGTATTTTTAATGGTATCTCTGTAATATTTCCACGAACGTTAATTTGCCGCCGCAAGAGAACTTGCATAAAATCTTTATCACTTAACCCTAACAATTTAGCTATAATAATATAAATTTTCTTATCGTTCTCCGAAACATCACATCTTTCTCCATCAATGTCAATAAATTCCAAATTTCCTAGCCATAGTATTGCACTTAATACTTTTAAAACACCTTGAATGAGTGTTTCGGATATTTGAACGATTGTAAATGCCATAGTCAGACATTCAAATTTTTTAGATTCAATGTCCATATTAATTTCTATATTTTCGGATGCGTTTAAATATTTATAAAACTCCAATGACTCCAAATGAAGTTGCTTTGCCATTTCTTCATTTTTTTGTCCTTGTGCGACTAATTGGTAAAAAACATGATAGTTACGTTCACCTTGACTTTGAAAAGTTATTCGTGATTGCTCCAATAAATAATCTTGAATCACGCATCCTTTAATGAAATGTTTTGAATCAAAACAAACTTGCATAAACTTCCCAAAACGTGAACTGTTGTCATTACGAACAGTTTTGGCATTACCTGAAATCAAGTAGAAATAATTATATTTAGTTATTAGAACTTATTGAGGTACTTAATGAGTTATTTTAATGGTACATGCCACCTTAAAGAACGACACTTCAACTACAACTGGAAATGATTAAAAATCATAAAATTATAAATGCTAATCTTTGTTTCCTGTTCACAGCGATTTTTTGAAAAAAAAATTTTGTTAGCCTACAAACTGATTTTCATATTTCTATCGCTTCTTGTGTTTGAGCTATGTATATCTTTTCAATTAGAGGGTAATAACAAATTTTTTTTATTTTGAATCATCCTTATACATATACACACATGCTGATACAATAAAACATAATTTATAAAAACGACAAAAACATATGTATATTATTATGCTTATTTTTTTGAGTGCCAAAGTGTTGTAACCCTTAATCGAAAGTAACTTGCAAATAACACTTACCAAAAGCTTCTAAAATGGTATTAGCTTCAAGAATTTGCTGTTGAATCCATGTTGAAACATCTGTAGTAATAGCACATAAGTACTGTAAAATGAATTTTGTAGATTCGGTCTTGCCAGCTCCAGACTCTCCCGATATTACACAAGACTGAAAGTTATTAAAATAGAATCAATTGTTATTTTTTTTTGCAATGTGAAGATAATTTGTTTTGTAATAGTAAGACAAACGTCCCATTGATGGATCAGTTAAGGACAGATTTAATTTCATTATTACTTGAAATAACATTTGCTAAATGTTTGATCAAAATAAAGCAATGGAACAAATTTAAACAAAATTACAAAAAAAAAAAAAATAAAACCAATTTTCAAAACTTTTATGAATAGTCGTAAAAATAATTTTTATTGATATAATTAATTCTTGCTTTAATTGTTTTTTTTTTTTTTTTTTTAGAAAAACATGTTTCAACAAATTTAAAACTTTTTTTAAGTAAAACTTATATTATTACCTGATTGATTCCATCTTCCACAATACTATCGTAAGCAGCTTCGGCCAATGCAAATACGTGTGGATCCAACACACCCAACTTTTGTTTATGATACTTTTGAACAAAATGCTACAATAAAATAATATTGTAAAAAAACTAACAAGTACACATTAAATCTTTACTTACTTTGCCAAAAATCGTTAAATGCTTGTAAGGATTGACAGCAATTAATATTGATCCGGTGTAGGTCTAAATATGTGCAGTTTGATAGGAAAAACTAAACAAATATATTTACTCTGACAATTATAAATCTTGACTCTTCTTTCTAAAAAGCATATTATAATTCTTTATTTCCTTGCTAATGCTACTCAGGTGCAGATAACTGAAACTTAAGTCGGTTAAGTTTTTTTTTTATACTCTTTACGCAGTAACATCAAGAAAGTATATGGTCTTAGTTCATGTTAACCGTTTGTTAAGTTAATTTTTTCATATGTGGTCAAATGTTTCTTCTTGAAACATTTCTTTTCTTTTTGTAGTTCTGGTTTGAGTTAAAAAAGCAATCAATTCAAAGTTCCTTCGACTCCAATTGCTATATTACCTGTTGCGAAAGGCATTTTTCTTTTTCAATTATTTGAAACAATATTATAATGCTTTTAATAATTAAATTTAAAATAAATAAACATTATTCTCAATTCTTTTCCCACAGTTCTGCTTAAATTTTTAATTAAGAAAACCAAACGAACAGATATTAAGAAATCTATATGTTAAAAAATGAAACTTGACATTTAAGAAAGTCTTAAGCTTGACATTGTATTAAGTTGCTTAAGAAATTTCCTAAAATATGAAATTATTTTGAATTTTTAAGAACATTTGGCCAAACTGTTTTCCCAAAGATAGACTGAATAATATTATATTTGTTTTGTTATTAAATATTCGAATAAATTTTCTCATATAAGCCCGTCTTTGTTTTGAAATAATAAAAAAAATGTGATAGATCCAAGAAAATCTTGAATCATAATTGCATAGTATTTCAAATATTTTTTAAAAGGATACATATATTATATCATCATTATATCGTAGTTTTAAATTGTTGTTAATGCCATCTTCATCTATTATTGCGATAGTGGTCATATCAGACACTCCAGTCCGGTTAGCAGTTGTAGATGTATCTGCAAATTATATTTTATGTATTATATTTATGCATTAGAAGAAAAACCACTCGTAATTTATGGATTATCAGTTACTTTAGTTTAGTTTTAAACTTTAAGTGAATGTAACTTTCGAACGAAAAGAGTATTTAACAGATTTGTAGAAAATTGTTTCAATTTTTAAATTATGTTATAAGACAATTTTCAACAAAGATTAAGATTAATATTCGGCTTTCCCGAAGAATAAATACTCTTCAGTCCTGTTTTTTCGTTGGATTTTTATTTCTCTTTAAGTAAATAGACTACATGCAAAATCCTACGTTTATAGCTCATTGAGTTTTAGAGATAAGAAAATTATTGTATTGTATGAGGTAGGTCTTTCATTCTATGTGTTACGTACTGCCCGTCAAAGTTCAAATAGTATTCACTATGTGAAGCCTATAAAATATGTGATTTTCTTTATGTCAAAATATTTATGCCGACCAGTATACAAATATTCAGCTTTTAGAACATACACAGATACATACATACGTATGTGGCTAATCTAATTTCTACAAATGTGTGCGGAAATGTAATAATATCTTTCTTTTAATGTATGGTTACACTTCTTTACTATTACATTTAGTTCAGAAGTTACCTCTTTAAGATAATACTGGCATCCTTTTCTTAGGAAGAGTCATTAAACTGTAATAAAATACGACATTTGCATTTACAAAAACTTTTTATGTATTTGCTACATTTTCATGAGTAAGCGAACCATATCCAAAACTAATCTTGTTTTTTTTTTAAACAAAGGAATTTTATAATGCAGTAAGGAAACGATAATGATGATATTTAATAATATGGAATGTTACAAGATAGATGTTGCGGTTTTTTTTTTTTCAGAAGCAGTCAACTCCCTAAATCACATGTAAACAGTGGTATACTTGTTTAATAGGTCAAACGTGAGTTATGTTCATATATGGAACCCTGCAAAAAGGGCGTGAATCCGATTGATTTTGGAAAATAAAAGAAACCAAAATAAAGTATAAAATTTATTGCTTATAACTTTGTACCACTAATATTAATATACCGAACAATAAAATTCGTACCCATTTTTATGATGATAGTTTTGCCTTTGAGATGTTTTCACGTATTAAATACACCTTCACCGTTTAAATAAAAATATCACTTAAGTTCACAACAAATTGAGGCTTCTTAAACAATCTTAAATGCCTAACCATCTACGCTTAACATATTTCCATTTTTTTTTTCTTTAACGATATCCCAAATCTTCAAATATCCTTTCGGTATAACAAACATCAACGCTTGAGCTGTAAATCATATGTTTACATACAATTTCCAGGAAATTGTAAAAAAAAAAAACATTCACAATTCAGTGTTGCATCCTACACTTATCAACTGTTTGCGATAGATCCTTTATTCTAGCTCTGCAAGAACAACGATAATAGTTAGTGATGCGCATTTGATTATTATAAATTGACTTTTGAATGAGGGTGTTGGCTGACTGCCAATAAAAAAGATTTGATTCAATTCTCTCAAAATTTTCTTAAAAACGGGAAATATGGTGTTCCGATATATGAACAAAACAAAAAATTACTAGCATACAACGTAAAGTTTAGACCGAGCCATGCCGGATTAAAGGAAGTCATGGTTTTTAGAAACATTTTTTTTCTGTTTAATCTTTTTAATGTAATATGTACATGTTAAAAAAAAAGAGTTTACTTAGTTAAAAAAAATATTTACTTAAAATAATCAGCAAATTTAGTTTAGTGATTCAAGAACATTTCTTCACGGATAAAGAAGTTACTAAGAACGTTTTTGGTAGCCCTAGAAGTTCTAAAGTAAGCCAGTTGACAGCCCTAAAACTACATATGTAATTTTCCCGTTTAGAATTTGATCGCAGATAATAATTAACGTGTAAAGTTTATCTTCAAAAACGAGCAAGAAAAAAACATCACACAGCTGGGACAGTCTACTTTGAGTTTATGGAAAGTTGTTGTTTTTTATTTTTGTTGAAGAGAACATATTGCTTACTTTAGCAGGTTGTTGTAGCTCCGGGGGGTTGCAACCGTCATCACTCATCGAGATTAACGGCCCTATTCTGTCAGCTCTATTTCAAAAATGTTAGAATGCTTTTATTGAGTTACGTTAAAAAAAAATATATGTTTATTCCAGCCTCTTTCCATTCCATTTCCATCGTTCCTAACAATTTTCATTCCTTATGTTATGATGTACTTTAACGAAACGATAAAAAAAAAATACAAATCTTTTAACGTCTCTTTTTACAGAACGATGTTATTAATATTCATGTGCGGACAAGAATATCAAAAATGAAAGAAAACACATACAAAAAGTTGATACAAAGGTTTGTTAAAAAAAAATCAAAAAAGACTGACACTAGAATTCGTGTATTTTCGTCAGGCAGCTCCATTATTTCCGTTTTCACAAAATCCAAAGGCTCGATTAAATCGTAGTTGACATCGATTTTTCTTGCAGCATAGAGCTCAGTTCGCTGATCTTTTGTCACGGTTGCCAACTTAGGGGTTTTCCCCCTAAATTTAGTAGTTTAAAGAGTCTACTGCGATTTTTTTAGGGGTATGTTCGTTAACTTGATAATTAAAATGAATAAAGTCGTACATTAAAAAAATCGCAATTAATAATTTGAATTAACATTCGCATTGGGCGAGAAACGATAACCGGCCAATTGACACAAAAGAGTCGGCGGATGTGGAAGAAGAAGCATTGAAACCCCTATTTGGAATTACCCTAGATTGGAATTTCGGGGAAAATCGCCATCGGATGCACTGTGACATGCGCTTATTCAATACCACGCTCTCACTCCGCATGTTGACAAATCACTGTTCATCGTAAATTTTGTATTTTTTTAACGTGTTTTTACTATTTTTTCCTTGTATTTTTATTTGAAAATGTTTTTAGTGAGCTTCTTGTCAGCTTTTCTGTCTGTTTGCAATAACACTTATTTAGGGGTCTCTGGATGGAGTTTAGGGAGAACCAGTTTTGAAAGTTGGTAACACTGTCTTTTGTGTGAATTCTTCTTCTTCTGATCTTACGTCGTCGGATCGTTTTGTATGGATACAGAATCTGAACAATAAAGAAAAAAAAATTGTGGTCTGTGAACTTGAGGAAAGTGTATGAGGTCTCATAAATTCATATTCGGAAAATTGCATTCGTGTTTTTAAGAATTAAGATGTTGAAAACATTGAAATATTGTTTAAATTGGAAAAACGAACGACTTGAAAAAAGTTTATAAAAATTAAATGAAAAAAATGAACATTATCAGTTTCTTAACATCGTTTCTCAGTTAATACTATCTTGTGATAATTAATGAAATACCAATTTGTAATTTCTAAAATGACTACATACTCACTCGTGTTTGCTAACTGCGACAATTTAGAAAATCGATACTTATTCTAGTCAGATTCGTTTGGTTAGCAACTTGCTCGATGTACAGTTTTTATTTATTCAATGGCCTTGAAGTGGAAATCGCTTTGATTATTTCGGGTCTTGGATGTCCAAGGAACACGTATGTTTTTAACCATAAACTGTGATAATTGGTTAGTTAATAGCCCTAAAGTATTGTAACGAAAAGCGCTTAACTCAAATGGTCGGAAAAGGCACAAAAACGACTATGCGTTTTGTTCGCAGTAAATTACGTAAACGCGAAGAAACGTCGCCAAATCATTCACCAGTTGTCGATCCACATCAACGTGAGAATGACGTAAATTATATTCATAGTGAGCCTTCTCACCCAACATCTCCCGAAATTAAATCGTTAAAGCAAATATCAGAAGCTGTAAATTGCACAGACTGCTCAGGCGGCGGACATATATTTTCCAGGACTAGCGGAATGGGATCCAAATCTGATTGGACTTTCCCCCCAACAGCACCAGTTCCTAATATTTATGGCATTAAACAGGTATGTTTTGGTATAAAAAAAATATGTATATGGATTTATGTTGATTCAATTTTTCGTTAGTCGTAACATTGCTAGTATGGGTATTGTCACATGTGTAGACTTGTAGAATTAGAAACAAAAATACACAGATTTTTTAATCAAGATTATAATAATAATGCCTTAATAGTTATAGCAGAAATGTGTACAAAAATATGCTTGACAGAATTTCATTTGTGATTATTTGGACAATACCATCACAAATCAGACATGCGTCCTTCGCTAGCCCGTGGAATACACAGAGTACTATAGATATGATGATGATAAATAATACTATTAATGTGTGTAAAGTAAAAAAAAATAGGCATGTGTATATTTTACGACATTTTAAGGTCGGTTATCTTGCTAATAAATGGGAAGACGATTGTTGAATATATTTAACATGTGATATAAATACAGAGGCGCAACAAAAAATCGTGTTTGTTAATGCAAAATATCGCAAACATTTGCGCAATCTTATAATAAAATAAAACGTGTTACGCTAGCGCAAACAAAAATTTTGAGGTAAAGAAGTAATCTAAAGATTTTATTATTTTTAATTGAAGTAAACTTATTGAAAACAGTTGTTAAACAAAATAGTTATTTATTTTTCTTAAAATATTAAATTTTAGATAGTCGTTCCAAAATGCTTTGTTTTTGTTGCTTTTGACTGCAAAAAGTTGTGAGAGTCTGTATATACGGCATTATTCTTAATGATAGTTTTCTTATGACAACATAAAATGCGATTTACTTATTAATTACAATTAATATACAAAACTATGTTTAAATATACATACATATGTATATATTGCTATGTATATTTAAGTATTCATTTTCTCTACCGAAATTTTGAAGTCTTGTACAAATTTAACATACCCGGGTCGTACAATCTGTGTATGCTATAAATACATTGTTCGTAATATTCTTTATCTTTTATTACAGGATATGTCAGCAAATACTTGTGACGGTAATGGATTTAAGGGTTTTCGAAAACAGTTCAGTGGCCGCTTTAAACGTTTTGTAGCTCGCAAACCTGAGCCGTCTTCAGTAATACCACCGGAACTTAAACCTCAGTTAAAGACAATATATGTGTACTAAAATCATATCTTACATAATAAATGGAGCTTACTATGCGTTAAAAGGCATTATATAAAAACACATATCTCAAACTTGACAAGTTGTATAAAGCTTAGAAAAAAATAAATCGCATATATAATTATTTATACACATGTACATAAAGCGATGATTTACTACAAGACTGTCATAAATCAAAACAAAAAAGCGATTTTACAGAAAGTATATGCAATATTATGAAATAATTGAAACATTGTGGAAACAAATTTATTAGTTTTTTTTACTTATGACATTTTTGTAGTAAATTAGCGATATATGTATAGTCACAAATTTATTTTGTTTCCCTGAAAAATGAAAGTTTTTTGAACTCCAAAAAAAAAAAAAAATGTTTATTTACTCGTGTGCGTCAGATTTTTGTACAGACGGGTCATCATGATGTCCTGGTCGTACTGATCATAACCTTACGACTATTTGCAGGTATCATCTTAATCTGAAAAATGAAAAAAAATTCTTGATCTTCATCCGTGGATCACTTTTGTGAGATTCTTGTTCGGTTTAGTCATCAATTAGATTCACAGTTTTTGTATCTTCTTTGTTATTGTCGCCAAAGTAAACTTTTCAATCTTTTGAAATAATTTATCCTTGTAGCAGATATTAAATTCATAAAAATGTAATGCACACAACTTCAAATAAAACAAAATAATACTTCAACCTTTATTGACGATTTTCATGAATTACTTACTTCAAATTAAAAATAAATTTAACATTCAATACAATTTGTATGACTATGTAATAAAGAACAGAAACAACACGCAAGCATAACCAATTTTATATTGTTAAGTTGTGTTGTTTTTGCAATAGTTACTCTCATTGCCAATTAAACAAATATCGTTTGATATGTTGAACACTAAACCGAAAACTCAACTTTCCATTTAAATTCACAGCAACCCACCATTGTTTGACAATCTCTTGAGTCTTTTATAATACCTATATGCTGTTGTTTAACTATTTTTATTTTTTAGTATCACTTAGGAGAACAATAGTTCTTTAGAATATAAGAAATTCAAACAATTTGATTTTTAATTTGAGCTTTATGAACAAAACGGAGTAATTGCTTGCAGTAAATATTAACTATTAAATGAATTTTATTTCATATAACTATTTATTTCAAAACAGTATCATTGTTAGAAAGTTCTATTGTGATCGGAACACTGGGACTGGTACCTGACAATTTACATCTTTGTAAGGAAAACAACAACAATAATACTTTAAGAGAGGCATGAAAACTCTCTTGATAAAAAAATAGGCAATGGCCAAAATCAATAGTTTACATTTCTCCGGTATCCAATGAACTAAAACAATGAAAATTGGTATATAGGCTATTAAAGTAATGAAAAATAAGACTCAGTTTAAAAAGTAGGTGTGACACAAAAAAAGGGTACTTGTTGGTGTTGGCTTAGTACGGGTTACTTTGCACAGATGCAATATAATTTTGCCAGTTTGTCATCAATGCATTTCGAGGTATCTTTATAAGCATCCAGCCGGCTAATGAGCTCCACATCTATGCTAATGTTTTTTGTTTTTGGATAGTAGGCCACAGTAGATTCAAATGTTGGACTTTTTGGTTGAGCCTCAAACTTCATTCTGTAGTACAATTTCTGTTCGTTTTTATAAGGTATTCTCTGCTGGGCAGATTTAATGGCTCTTAATTTAAGTTTTAAACATTTTGAAGACAATTTTTTAGCAGACAAATATTTATTGATTTCATCAATAACCATATTGACGACCTTTATCACAGTCTCATCCTTGATCGACACACTCTTGTAAGTGCTGCAAGAACACCAATGTTCGGTAAGACCCGCGTCTTCGCATGTGCGATTTTCGGAAACTTTGTAAAATATACTTTGGCATTTCGGACAAGCCGCTGGCTTATTAAACTTTAGACCAGGTTGACCTAACTCCAGTATATGATTCAGAGTGATGTGCACATCGTAAGGGGATGTCAAGCGGTTCTTGTTCAGTTTGAGCGCCTCAACAAAGTCTTTGTGCGCGAATTGAAACCAACGCGGCAGTGATATGTAAAACATTGGCAAACGTTCTTCAAGAAAACCACTTGATAGCTTTCGCAAAGAGCCAAAACGCATGCCATGATCGCTAAAGAATATTATAATAGCTTTTTCAAAAATACCATCGTTTTTCATTTGCTTAAAATACTCTAACATTCTAACGTCCATGCTCGACGGCTTGCTAAAATCATTGTGACTGAACGAATTGGTCCAAAAGAAGCCGAAGTAGCGCTCTTCAAAAAAGTTAGCAAACTGCATTGCATAATCATAGATATATTCGCCGTAATGTCGTTGACCCAAGCAAAATGGAATGCCAGCTTCTTTTTTAACATTAAGCATGTTTTCCATTGCAATGCATAAAGGACGAAGATAATAATCAGTGGGTGGGTTCTGGAATCCTTTCTTTAAGTAGTTAAAAGTTGAAAATGATACCCAATCCTCTGCGTATGCCGTATGATAACCTTCTTTCTTGTAGTTGTGCCAAGTAAAGTTGCACTTATCCAAGCCACCAGCAACTTTTGGATTGCACTTGCTATAGGCTTCAGGGTTATTATAACCTGTTAGAATGGCCATTAGATTGGGAAATGTGTTGTCGCCCATCTGAAAATTACATTTTTTCATCTACTTATATCAGACCGAAGTTATAACCGGCTTACCTTATTGTAGCCTTGCAATTCAAACCAATTCTCGTCGTTTACATATTTATGGGTTAATGGCATCGTTCTCCGAAAATTAATTCGCGACAATGAGTCAATACCCATCATCAGCACACTCGGAACACGTATATCTTTTGTATTTGACGTCGTTGAGTTTCTTTCAGCGATGTGGTCTTTAACTTGGATAAAGGAGAACGCGCTCTTCTGTGCCACTTTACCAGAACTTAGGTACTTGCACGTCACGACGATAGCTTCAATTTGCTCCGGAACAAGGAAATCCTGATGAAATATTGAGCATGGAAGCGCTCTGTAGGAAATTGGTTGAAAATTTGTTAGTGCTTGTTTTTTTTTTCATTTCTAAAAGACGATCAATCACTTGACCACAAAGTAGTGTATATATAAGTTTTTAAACGATATTCTTGTTTTATAATTTGTAAACTGATTAAACTTTCTTGAATTTATGGTACTGCACTTTTTCTAAAAAAAAGTACACTGATTAGCTCGTCAATCAACGAAAGATAAGAAACTTCTAGAGGTGTGGAATATGGGAATGGATTAACTTATCTATAATAACCTACATATCTAAGTGATATTTTTCACATTAATTCGAAAAGGACTAAAAAACACAAATGGAGCATAGTAAGATCCAACAAAGTATATATGTACATATATTCATGATCAGTAAGACAAAATAAATAGATTGAGAGTGTTTCAAGTATCAAAGGTTCTCGGAAACTATGAGAGCCAGAGAAAGTAAAAAGAACAGATTCGCGAGATTGAAAATCGTGTGGCAAGGCTCTACGAAATGGTGTGCCGCACTTTGCAGAAAACAAACGTCTCTATAGACAATTTTTAAGACCTTCTACTTTTTGCAAACAAATCTTGATTCAGTATTTCATTAATCTACAAATGTATAGATACATTACATGTATCATATATATACACGCAAGTAGTACTTACTTATATTTTTTATCGGCAGCGTTGCCTTTGCCATCACGCAATATTTGTTGATAACAACAGTGAATATCCGTTTGGTTGCCAATCAAATGGAGCACATAACGTCTTTTCGACCTATCGAACTCAGATGTAACCAAATCTGGATCTTGTGTGCACTTTTTGTATTTGTTTGGCTTATAAATTTTGAGTGCATCTGGAGTAAAGGGGTCAATATACGGCATATGACATGTGGCAGAGTACACAAAGTATTTTTGGGGGTCCGGAGGCATTTGTAGTGGTGGAGTGGAAAGACTTGTATCTAAAAATTATTTAAAATTAAGATTGTTGTAGTCAAAAAACCTTTTGTAGAACTTGTTGAATTCGTAGAATTGCTTATCGCGGAACCTAACATACTCGTATAGCCTTCAATGTTCGTTAAGCCTTTAATATCACTTAATGTTGCCTCAGTATGTTCCATTTCTAACCAAGCATGAGTATAATAATCCATTGAACTGCTGTAGTCCTGAATTTTTGGCATCGAACTTTCTGTATTGTTTCCGACATTTTCAATTGAATTATTTGTGTTAAAGCCTGTTTTTATTGTCCACATGTAAGGAGGAGCACTTGATTTATATATATAAAAAAATATTATAAACATGGATATCGTTAGACCACAAACAATTTTAAACGTCCTATGGTATGTTTTTGTTTCATGATTCTTTATAATATTCTCATTTCCGATCAAATGATATTTCAAGTTGGACATGTCGTTCACTTAACAAACGGGAGCTCACTAAATTTCCGATTTTTTTTCAAAGCAGTACGCAATTGTTTAACATAGGAGCCCATATTTTATACTGACTGTGTTATCGTAATTAGTTCTCAATAAGCCCTCACATTCACACTGTAGGAATTCGTTCTTATCACTAACTTGAAAAGAGTGGGTGACAGAAAAGTATTTAAGAATATTTGTCAACTTTGACAAACATTACACTGTATTAATGCAACATTACTAAGAAATCGTTGCATTTGAATACGAAAGTATTTTACATTAAATAAAAACAAAATAAAATCACAAATAAATACTTTTGCATTTTAGCACTATTTTTAATACAGAAGATTGCTCAATTAATATGTGACAATTATCAAATCTGTAGCATTTCTGTCGTACAAGAACTTTTGATTATGTTTAAATAGACAAGGAACAAATCTATCTATCTATGGACTGTTCGTTGTCTTAAGTTTATGAAGTCTCTAAACAAGTATGTACCTCACAGTATGTGTAGGGTACAATCACTTTATGTAACATTATACAAAACAATAACAATTTCAATTGGAGAAAAACTTGTATATACTTCCGTTTTAAATTAATGATAACAAGCAATGTTAAATTCGTCTGTGGTCAAAACCTTTACACAACAAAAATCATTGTTAAACGATATTTGGTGTTTGACATGTTGAACACTTAACCACCGAAAACTTAACTTTCCATTTAAATTTACAGCAGCCCACCATTGTTTGACAATCTTTCGAGTCTTTTATAATATCGATATGCTGTTGTTTAACTATTATTTTTTTATTATTACTAAGGAAAACAATAGTTCTTCAGAATATAAGAAATTCAAACAATTTGGGCTATACGAACAAATAGAGTAATTGTTTTTAATTTATATTGTTCTCCACATATTCTGTCAGAAAGAGTATAAACCGAGTGAGAGCCTAGGTTACAAGCTCGAGTTAAAACTTTCGATTTTTTTTAGTATATACACACTTCCTTTTATTATTTTAAAGCTTATCACATATCCAATTTACTTTTCACATGTTTAGAAATGAAAAATAAATATAAATAAATTGCCTTATCAAAGTATTACGCTACTTTGCTAAAAAGAAAAAAAATAATCTTTTCAAAAAAAATCAGCAGTGGTTCGTTAAAAGCTCTAACGGAACAAGTGTAACACATTCATTGAAAACAACAAATTGTTTATACCCGTATACCGATGTACAGTAACATTAGAAATTAATTCGAAATTAAACAGTGTCGGAATAAGAACCATTTTTGTATATTTTTTTTTTCATAAATTTTTCATTTAATAATTTAAGTCATTTAAAAATTTACATACATACGCATACTTTTTATAACATAAGTATACAAAAACTTCATAAATAAATGTTAATGATACGCATTAAAAACGTATTTGGACTAACTTCGACAGAAAACGCATCGCCGAATTATTACATTGATCAACATATATGTACGTAGAATAGAATGCTGAATACATACTTGTCCAAATACATTATATAGCTTATTGTTCTTGGTGTTTGCTTTTCCTTCACTAAAATGTTCAATTATTTAAATGCAGTAGCTACTACTGTTTGGATCTGTTGTTCATAAACAACAACTATAACAAGTAATTTCATCGACTTTTCGGTCTACATAAATGTGATGCACGATTTTTGTAAATCTTGTTTTATGAATGCATTGGTTCGACATAATTCGCAGGGTATAGACCAACGCGACCATTCATACGACCTTTGCACCAGCCTTGTTCGTCTTCATCTTCCAGTTTTTCAAAAACATCGCCTGTTACAAAAGAATTTATAAGATTATGATAAAAACAATTCAAATTCAATTTCATTCTCTTCACACAGTAGTTAAAAACATTTCTGTTAAACTTTTTTTGTGAAAATAATAATGTAAAATTTTTAATTATTATCCAAAAATGCTTTGTGCAAAGCAATTCGACTGTCTCCGAAGTTTAGTAAGTACTTTTATTTGTTTATTTTGAATTATATTACTATAACTTATATGCATTTCAATTATTGTTTCAATTGAAATTAATCAACTGCATTCACAAATGAGTCAAACAAAAATTGGTCTTATCGACTCTTAATAAGCTTATAATCGAATATACTTTAAAAATCTCGATTGGTTACAACAACACGTTATAAAGCTCTGTGTGGAGAGTTTATAATATGTACTATATATCTTATCTTGCACATATTGAATTACCTTGTTTAAATGTTAATTCATCACTTTCTGCCCCTTCATAGTCATACAGAGCTTTAACTGGTACGCCTGGCTCACCGTTGTCAACTAAAACATTATCGCCCTCGTCCCATTCCTCTTCTTCGTCAAATGGATTAGCATCAGCTTTGCCGTTTCCGTTGCTGTAACATTATTGAAATCAATTAATTGAATGAAAACAAAAAAGCCACTGCTCAATTCAAAAGCAACATTCTCATTTCAAACGTACGTTACGGTCGAATTGCGATTTGTTGTTGCCGATGCTGATGCCGCCGCCGCAGTTGCTGACGTTTTAGCTTCTGCCGATGTTGAAGTTGACGTTATTGCTTGTTCTTGTTGAATGGGTTTGCCGCTCAATTTGCTCGCAGTGCTTGTGTTCTTCTTAAGACTATTCGTAGAAGGATATTCCTGCTGCAATTGCAATTTTTCATGTAAATGCATTGTTATCTTTACAATAAAATATTTTGCAAAAAATTACATGCACATCTTCAGCAACAGGCCGCTGATTAATAAGCGTTATTGGTGCAGCTGGTAGCGCCTCCTTTGATTTGTTACCCTTAGCAATATCTCTGAATTCTTCTGTGTACTCCTGAAGCAATATTTAATATGTATTTAAGCAACCAAGCAATTTAGTTTCGGAACTTACCACAAACGAGGGCCAGTTCATTGCCATATTAATACCATGATTGTTTGACCACCATTTTAAGTCCTTTTGTTGGTCTGCATTGTTTATTGTATGATAGAACTCCTCATAGATTTGTGGTAAACTTTATAAATGTATAAAAATAGTTATATTTTTGTTAATAAAAATTAAATTTCTGCTTCGCTCTCTTGACCAACCATTGCACTTTGGTTAAATCCAAGCAAACGTGCACATTAAATAATATCTCTTTGAAGAACATCAGACGCGTTTTCTCCATTGTTTGGCACTTTTCAAAAACTGATGTCATATCCTCTATGTATACCGAATTATATTTGGTTATTTCGGCTATGGCCTGCTCATATTTCTCCCGACACTTTTGCACTTGATCTTTGGTCTTCTGCACGCGATCATGCATTTTTTTAACCTAAAGCCAAATGTTTAAATTTAAGTTAGTTTGAAATGTTTGATGTAGTAAAAAAAATTGGCGTACTAACCTGATCTGGTGATAGCGAACTGTCGGCAGTCGCATTACGCTCTTGATTTGTGGCACTGCGTTCTGTTTTGCAGGCCGAATGATAATCGGCTTTAGCTTTTTCAACCTTGGCTAATAATTTTGCCCACGGTTTCTGGGCTTTCTTAAATAAATCTTCCATATCTTTACGCTCTTTTATCTGCATAAGGGTATGATGATAGTTATCCTTTTGCCAGCTTTTAATTTGAGTGTTAACATCGCTGCAAAGATTGTCCTTAATTTTCATGTGTACATCTGAAAGACGTTCAGATTCGGTGAGTACGCTTTTCCAGGCAGCTTCTGTGGTTCCATATTCGGGACCTAAAAAAAAAAATATGAAATTTTTATTGTTTTGAAATTATTATCGGTCAAAAACGATGTCGTTGCTTGAAAACGTTCCGTTTTCTCTCATAGTAACGACTGAACAATTACTTGTTTTAAACAATGTTTAACAAATGTTTTATAAATAAGAGCATGGCACCGGCATTATACAGTTAAACTTAACAATGTGTAATATTATATATTTGCTGTCAAATACAAGTTGTAAAATGGACGGATAATGTTTTTTATTGGAAAAACTATGTCTATATATATATATACATAAATGAATATAAATATAAATGCATATAAAATATAAATATATCTATATAAATATATATAATATTTATATATAGATATGAATAATGCTTGCAAAAGTATATGATTCGCAAGGTGAAAATAACTTCTTTCTGTTGTTTTTATATACATATGTACACTGTTTAGACATGCTTCTTATCAGGCATTCGATTAGGCCAGCAAAACGCTTACTTTTTTTTACAATCGGGTTCTGACGTCATTTAGTGCATATGTATGTATATAAGCAACATAAACACCTTGAGCGTTATCTTTTTTATGTTATTTATTACTTTAAGAACTCGCATACCTTTTGAGTGTGAAAATGCTTAACACTTTTTCGATGCTGACAATACGTGGCAACGATAGTTTGCATAAACCCATCGATTGTAAGAAATATTCTTTAATGATCTTATATTACAAGACATTCGTTAGTTATCAAACAAAATAATTAGTACCGGAAATACGACATGTGAATGTAATGTAATTCAACAATCATAATCCAATCTTTTGACATACTTTTGCCCTAAACAGAAATAATTTGTGCTATTTTACTAGCAACAAATTGATTTTTGAAACCATTGGAATTCTACTTGCTAAACTAGATATTGTAGCAAGCATTAAAAATAAGAATAAACAGTGAAAAGTGTCATCAATAAGAAAAAAAAAAAGATTTATACAGAAGACTTGTCGTTGTGCATTTGACCACTTTCACAGTAAGCACAACTACAAAAATAACAACAAAACTAACATCAACAACACCAAAAGCAATTGCGTTCGCTTTTCTTTTATGCGTTTGCACACTTTTTCCACGACCATTTCATTAAAAAAAAAACCAAAGAAGAAGCGGCAAAAAAGGCCATTAATAGCTTTTAAGCCACTTATTGTCTCTACCAACAACAACTACAAAGCAGACAACAGCAACATTTGTAGCGTCAACATGAATGCTTTGCTGTTTATGATGATGTTGCTGCTGCTTTTGCTGCCGATACCGATGCTCAAATAGACGGAGAACAAGGTGTGAATGAATATGTAAACAAATAATATAGTTACACACGAAGCAAATGCTCAATATATAAATATACTTATATACGAAAAAAAAATTTGCATACCTTTCTCAATCAGTTCACCCCATTTCTTTGACCAAGCTCGTAAATTTTTTGCATATCCTTTTTCAATATCAGCTCGTTCCTGTATCAGAGTTTGTAGGTCATTGCAGAGTCTGAAAAGAGCAAAAATATAATTTTTTTTTATTTCTTGTGAAGAAAAAAAAAACACAATTATAAACAAACTCACTTATAACCATCCTCAATGCGTTTGGTAGTGCGTTTATAGTTGCCAGGCTCCCAAAAAGAATCACTTCCCGCCTGAAGAAGCTGATCATCGCTGTGGTGGGACATTTCCTGTATATGACAATAAGTGGAAACAAGTCAATTTGCAATTGCTATTTACAATTTGTATGCGCAATGCTCATATTTCAATACAATCACTGGGTATATATTTAAATTCATTTATATATAGATATATGCAGTCATCATAACTGCTTATTTAGGCAGTTTAGATGATGAGCAGTCATGGTCGTCGTTGTCGACATCGTCGTCATTCAATACACGTTAATCGTCTTTGATATTTTATTAATTCTCTCAACCAATGATGATGAAAATTCAAGCACTGAAAGTTAACACAAACAGGTTGACGCATACTTCACATATTTGTGTAGTAGATAGATAAGCAAGCCGTGCTATAGTAACTTTACGAACCGTCGGAACCCGTTTATCTTCAAGATATAATAGTAAATAGTCCTACAGCTCTCGAATGTCTACGCGTTTAATCTCACTTGCCAAGTTTCAATAGTTTCAATAACTTACATAAGTTGGCACTTGGTTTTTACTGATTTGTTAATTTTTCGAAAAAAATATTTTGCAATTAAATTAAAGCACAGAGAGCTAATAAGCAATCGTACATAGAAATTTTTACAACATTCCTCCACTTCACACCGCCGCGCCCAACGATTTAAACTCAGTTTTTAGCCGTATTTCTTTTTTTTCACTTTTTGCTACACGCTAAAGAGGTCAGGTATGAACTAGAATTTGGACAAGCGCATTAACTAAACAAGAACACCTACCAATTAATTAATAATTTATAAAATTACAAAGCACTCGGTGCTGCTCTCCAAATCTCTCTAAAAAACAAGAAATGTTTTTGTTGGTAGAAAAAGTGTTGAAAGCGCGAAACGCAGTCGGCACTGTGAAACACTTTTGGGTGTCAAAGGCATTTGACACGCTTGAGTCAAGAAGAAGAAACACCACAATAGTAAAAAAAATAAAAATAAGTGTCTACTAGGCTTATGTCGAATCAAAATACAACTGAGACATGTGACATTTCGACAAGAAATTGGGCCGAATAGAAGAGTGTTATAAGATGTTCATTGCAATCGCTAATCGGCCTGAAAACGGCCGTTGCGGGTAAATAACTTAAAATTTCACGATTGTATTCAAAAATAAATAAACTATATTTGTATTTAGGGCAAAACATGGTTTGATTTGGTCATGAATTTTTTTTACTTCTTAGCATGTACTTAACCCAACATACCTACATATATCTACCACGCAGCAGTAAATCAAGCTACTGATTTTTTTACAAATCCAATCGGCGGCGTCATATACCAATCTACCGCGGAGGAGTAACTAAAAAAATCATTGCATGGTTTTCCGATTACTTGGAGCGAAAACATAAAATTTCGTACAAATGAATTTATTAAATTGTTTCTACACTGTCTCGATTGACATATGACAACATAAATTCTACCTTTTTAACTAATTGTTGTAATTTGGTACGATTCAATTCAACGCTACCTGTGCAAAGTGCGAATAGCTTTTGAAAATCGGCTTGTTCGCACTTTTTGTTCTTCATTTGCTGTTTGGCCACCATCAATAATTGAAGGATGTCACTCAAAGCCGCAAGTTTGTAATCTTTACGCGACATAAGTTGTCGCGCATCTTGTTGCAGTTGATCACGGCTTTCCACTAAGACGCTGGTGCCTACTGTTGCAATAGACCCAACTTTGCCTTTTGTTGTCAAAGCCTCCATTTCTACAGAGAGTATCGCATCCTCCGCGTCCTCAAAATTCGTACCATACTTAAAAGTTGAGCACAAGTTAACTAAATGAGCTACGGCTTCGCTTGAATTCGTCTGATGTTCACCACCAAAAAATCTTACAACACAGCCATAAGCAGTCAATATGTTCCACAAGTTGTAGTGCAAACAAGGCGATGGTGTTCTTTTGCAAATGTCCGCAAACTTATGAATGTTTGTAGATATTGCAGGAATATTTAAAGATGACTTATCACATTCACTTTCCTTAGGCAATACAACAATTTTTGAGTTTTGACGCGTGTGCCACCAAGGCTTATAATCCGGCAGAAGTTTCATTATATCGCCAGTTTCTATTAGATTCTGAAATTCTTGTTGCTCCTCACTCGTTAGTCGTGTCCACACATCATCCGCATTGTTAATATCGATGCCTTGCAGTCGGGAGGCTATATCTTCTTCAGCGCAGTCTTCATCTACTGGTACATCATCATCGGAATCTAAAGGATCACCCAAGCCATCAGCGTCAAAGTCTTCTGGATTAAAGCCAGCATCTGAATCCTTTATGCGCTTTAATATGTTGTAGATTTTACGAATATCCTCGCGAGAATTTGGCTCAGCTGAACTAAGATCATCCCGAATCCAACTTTTGTAGAATTCCTCCGAGCATTTTAGATGTTCTTGAGACTTGTAACAATCGACTGAACAATATCGAGCATTGCATTTCGGGCAAGTGTACCTGAATTTTGCCTTATCGCAGCTAGAATAAAAACAACAATATTATAACGCCAGAGACAACATTCAAATATTACACCCACAATTGGCACAACTCCTGATCCTCTGACATTTCGCGTCAAAATTGCTGCTTCTATATTTACTGGAAAGAAGAAGAAAATGGCTACAAGTAATGGCTGGCTCAATGTCGCTTTGAGTTGCAAAGACAATTGGACTAGGTCAATGTGGGAGGTTCGCCCAAGTTCGTCGGTGTGTAAACAGATTTTAAAGTGTGACCACAACTCATTTTTAAAACGGAACTGTGGATTTTTTTAGTTTTCGCTCAATTCGGTTTTCAAATTATTGTTCGCGCAATACTATTTCTTTCTAAAGTAGAATTTCATATTTGCAGTTAACTAAAGTTTACAGTAGGATTAAAGATTATGTCATGAAAAGAAGTAAAGGTAACTTATGCCAACAATTTGTGATGTAATAATTAACATATTTTGTAAAATTTAACAGTGTATACTTATAACTTTATTCAACAAATATGTAGACGAACGCACGGTTGCAAGCTCAAAGGGACATTTTAATACAAATACATATGATTGCGGAAAAGTCATTATAAACCGATTTCCGGTTAAGGCATTATTAAGCAAATCTTCTGGCAACATGATTCAGAAGAGGGTCGTTCTGCTAAAAATAAGGCTTAGGTGGCAGCACCAGATACTGTTTGCCAAACGGTTAACGCAAGAAGAAGCATAGTCGCGCGTGCGGGTCGAGAAAAATAATCAGAAAAACCGCGACAAACGCCTAAAAACAACGTGTTCGTTTTTTTAAAATGTCTGCAACGACAAAGGCCGTATTAAACGGAAATCATTATGAAACACTACATCGAGGACGTCTCGATATGTATAAATCAAAAGTAACTGTCGTCTTAGGAGCCCAATGGGGTGATGAGGGCAAAGGCAAAGTCGTAGATATGCTTGCTTCTGAAGTGGATATTGTGTGCAGGTGTCAGGTGAGTTTTTCAATTTTTTTTTTTTAATCTAACTTAGGAAAAAGTGAAAAGTCACGAAGTGCTCATTACCAATAACGCCTACGAAGATAACAGCTGACGTTAAGCTGGTTTGTATCCTTGTGTCAAGGACACATACATACGTCAGGAGCATTTTAGTTCGTTGACGCCTTCAAATAAAAAATAATGAACACTTGCATGAGCATTTCTCTTCTTCTTTCTGTATACTTCTGTTCTGTGCTAATGTCAACGCATATAACACAAAGCTATAACCACCCTACCGATGATCCATGGACCAAGCAACTGTTCGGTCCAACACCGCATGTATGCGTTCTATATCTGCTAAATGCTTCTGTATGTGTAGTGTGTACATGTGTATGTATTTTTGTTTTAGCTGTAGATTCGTCATTCGGTTGTGTTTTCTAACATTGTTGCTGTTTGTTTTTTTGCTTGATATTCAATTTTGTGTTTCTTTTCTCGTTGACTGGCCTGCCTGCCTGCCTGGCCGCCTTTTACATAATCGTCAGCTAAATAATTATTTCGATTGTAGTGAGCTGAATGAACATGCTAAGCGCGATTTTCACTTTGTCTGTTTTCATTAAGATTTCAAATATGCCATTTTAGCACATTTTTCTTAATTCTCTACCATTGACGTATGTACATATGCATGTATCCATGATTTGTATTGTTTTCATTTCTTGTGAAAATAAAAAAGAAAACAAATAAACAACGTATAAATCAGTAAGAGCGATACCACCCAAAAGCCACAACATATTTATTAGTTATAAACTTGGTTGGTAAATGATTAATTGACAAAATGGCTTAAAAATTTTATCAAATCAGATCGCATAAACCGGATTATTATAATACCGGATATGGGGTGGAGTCGGTTCCGCTTGTTGCAAAATAATAAATAAAGCTTATCACGTGGCCATGTCTCGTTTATGTCGCAGTTCTTATCACTTTGGTGTTAGTTTTTTATTATTGCATTTGTGTTTTATTTTGAATAATATTTTTTTTCTAATGACAAGCCTCCAATTTCTATAATACATGCTATGACAGCGCAATTTCACAATTTTACTTAGTTAATACATATGTACATACGTGTACATATATAGAAAATAAGATAATTTCAACTTCAAACTTATCTTCAACTAAAATCTCAATACATAGTTAGTTCAAAGTAAATATTTAAGAAAGCTAGCAAAGTTATAATCTTAACTATTAAGATTTTATTTCTACAAAATTGTTATATTAAATAAATACGCACATTATGAAATAGGATAGTGGAGGATGATTGTACAGTTGCCAAACTTTTAAAATTCTGTTTGTTTTGAAAAAGGTTTTTTTTTTTTTTTTTTCTTTATAATTTTATTACTTTTGTGTGAATAATTTTGTTGTTGGTTTTTCGTTGTTTTATTGTTTTGACGTAAATATGTACATATATAATATGTATGTAGATAACAATTTTATTAACTACATACATGAGCCTGCGTTTTCTGGTATGTGTACGCGTGTATATAGGGTTGGGTGGTTGTGTATTTATTGTTACTCAATATCTCATACACTTATATGCATTGCGACACTATCGAACAAGAGTATTTGTATTAAGTGAATTTATTATTATAGAATGTATTTTTCATAGTTATGTTTTTTACATTTTGCTACACTTTCAGGGCGGCAATAACGCTGGACACACTGTCGTCGCCAATGGCACCGAATTCGATTTCCATCTCTTGCCGAGCGGCATTGTAAATGAGAAATGTATCTCGGTCATCGGTAAGTCGCACTTTGGACTGCAAAAAAAAAAAAAAAAAAATAAGAACTATGCAAATAAATGGAAACGGCTGAGCATGCAAGTTTAAACAAATCGTGCCTTGATAGTGCACCAGAAACAAAACAAGACAAAAGAAAGCAAGACAAGCCAAAAGCAAAGAAAAATCCTAAGGTTTTAGTGACAAATACAGCGAAAGTAAGCGTTAATACATATTTATTTCATTATATCGTATCTATTACTCTCTTATACATACGCGCGCCATTAAATTTATTTGGCAAACATCATATTGAACAACATTGACATTGGTCGGTCGGTCTATCTGTCCGTCCGTCCGTCTGGTCAAGCACACAGCGTCAAGTCGCAACGTCAGTATTTCGTCTTTCTGATATTTTAGTTATTCTTGCGCGTGACTTTGTTTTTTTTTCATTTACGTTTTATTTTCAAATTTTTAAGTTTTTTTTTTTTTTTATTTTCTTGGCGGCCTACATAAAGAAAGGAAAAGCCTCTAAAACAATATATACCTCTGCTATTTTTATTTTTGTTTATATATATTCATATAACTTATACTTATGTTTTTTGTTTTGTTACAGTTTAAAAAATATTCGATTTAACAACTGTCTATATATTCATAATTCTACGAAAAGAAATCAAAATAACAAAAACCGCAATTATTTTTAGTAATTGTTTAATCAGGCTTTGTCACGCAAGGCAATGCAATATAGGCCTATAGAAAATTTCAAAAGCAGAACATTTCATGTTAAAACCGTTTAATGTTGTACGTTTTAATGAGCTGAGCGTATTTAAATGACTAATAAAACTTTGCTCACCACAAAAGTTTAATCGATGTGAAATATACATATATATATTTTTTTATTTTATTATTATTATGGGTTATTACGGTTGTATACTATCTTAGCAATGTATTTACACTGTCATCGCTTGTCACAAGACTTACTATTTATTAGATAATAATCGCAATCAAGTAAAAAAATGAGAATACATAAAACTTGAATTGTGTAAAGGAAATTGCGCGCTTTTCAACTCAGATACACACACACTGAGTGCAAAAAGTCGTAAGTTCTTCAAGTTAATATCGTTGTTGTACGTAATTGTTTATTTTCGCATTTAAGACTACGCTTTATGTACACAAATGATATAATATAAAATAATTCTAGATTGTAAACTCTTTTCCAACAAATTGGTACTAATTCTCTGATAATTTTCAAAAAGCTTACAATTGTTATTTGCTTTGTTGAACTTTTATTTCTTTGTTTGCTTGCTTCAAATTCGTTTCCAACGTCATCAGCCGAATTAGAAAAAAAAAACTAAAGCAAAACAAAAAAAAAAAAAGGAAATGACAAATAGTTTTAAAAAGCGTTAACAACAAATGCAGCCAAGGCGAACACAATTGAAAAATAGAAGCGTTTACACAAAAGTTTGTTGTTGCTAATTTTCAATCATATTGAAATCATTTAATCACCAATGAAAAAAAAAACAACAAATTTGTGTGAACTCATTAAGGAAACAATCACATGATTTTATCTATCGTCTACTGTAAGCAAATCGTAACAAAACATATGCCAAAGCGAATACAAAATGAAAAAAACATGACGGAAGTGTGTATATATAAACTACATTAGGTACACTACTCATACATAGTCAAAAAACCAAAAAGGAAAAAAGTGAAAAACGTTTTTAAAACGTCACACGTGATTATCACGTACGCTGTCAATGTAATGAGAGAGAGATAGTGATACTGACAGAGAAAAAGAACGTAATTTTGGTTGTTGGTTTACTTAGCGCTCGTTTGCATTTTGCTAAAACAGAAAATAAAATAAAAATAAGAATAATAACATAAAGTATAGAAAATAAACAAAATACTCGATATGTAAAACATAAATTTATGTATAATTGTAGGTAATGGTGTTGTCATTCATCTGCCGTCGCTCTTCGATGAGCTGTGCAAGAACGAAGCGAAGGGCTTGCAGAAATTGGCTCATCGTTTGATTATCTCGGATCGTGCTCATTTGGTTTTTGATTTTCATCAACATGTCGATGGTATGCAAGAGGCTGAAAAGGGTGGCAAATCGTTGGGCACAACCAAGAAGGGCATTGGCCCGGCCTACTCAAGCAAAGCGACACGCAATGGCATTCGCGTTGGCGAGCTCTTGGGTGATTTTAATGCATTCAGTGACAAGTAAGTAACCGAGTGAAAAAATTTGCATAATTTATGAGTACAGTTACGATTTATTTATTTAAAAAAAACAAATTTTCAACAAATATAGATTCAGATCAATTGTGGCTACACATGTGCGCCTATTCCCATCGATAAATGTCGATGTTGAAGCGGAATTGGCACGGTACAAGGAGTACGTGGAAAAAGTGCGACCGTATGTCAAGGACACAATTTGCTTCCTGCACACTGCATTGCGTCAGGGCAAAACAATTTTAGTTGAGGGTGCAAATGCAGCCATGTTGGATATTGATTTTGGTACATACCCGTATGTGACAAGCAGCAATTGCAGTATAGGCGGTGTCCTCACCGGTCTGGGTTTGCCGCCACAAACAATCGGCGAGGTTATTGGTGTGGTGAAGGCGTATACAACGCGTGTTGGTGACGGACCATTCCCAACAGAGCAATTAAATGTATGTTTTTAAAATCGACAATGTTATGTTATTTCTTAGTTAACGTCAACTTTTTCGCTTTGTTTATCTTTTTTTTAGGAAATTGGTGAACTGTTGCAAACGCGTGGTTTTGAGGTCGGTGTTACTACGAAACGAAAACGTCGTTGTGGTTTTCTTGATATTCCTCTGCTCAGGTACACTTCACTTGTGAATGGCTATACATGCATTTGCCTTACCAAGCTTGATATTTTGGATACTTTCTCTGAAATAAAAGTGGCTGTTGCGTAAGTTATTTAAATGAGTAAATCATCGTAAATATATTAATTTATTTCGTTTTTATGCAGTTATAAGCGTAGCAATGGTGAGACGCTGGATCATTTCCCTGGTACAATCGCTGAGTTAGGTACTATTGAAGTTGAGTATGCCGTCTTACCCGGTTGGCAAACGTCAACCGAAAATATTCGTGACTTCAAAGAGTTGCCTGAAAATGCACAAAAGTACGTGCGCTTCCTTGAGAGCGAATTGAGTGTTCCCATTCGATGGGTGGGCGTCGGTAAAGGACGCGAATCTATAATTAATGTACATTAGTAAACTTCTTAAATGTTTTATAATTATGGAGTTAAATCACACATTATCCTTGTCTCTTCCTCCTTATAACTTCATGTAACTTACCAAACTTCTTTGACACAAATTTATAGTTTATTAATTATCTGTAATTTGACGCTTACTTAAATTGAAAAGTCGAATTACCAGAGAGCTGTATTAAGTTAAGTAATAAAATGGAGTCTTTAATTTCTTTATTATTATAATTATTAATGTTACTAAATATTGTTTTAAGATTTGCCGTGAGCTCTAAATAGTAATGCTTTTGGAGATTTTTGTTTAAATGTAATATGCAGTTTTATCATTGATGATTTGTAGTCTTTAAACATGAAAAAAAGTAACTTTTTAAACTTAATATTTTATTTAATACCGACACAAATTAAACTAATAGACGCAATTTGTATGCTTGATTGACGAGAATAGTTAAAATGTAATTATTGTATGAAATAATGCTGTAAGAATAAAGTAATCAACTCCAAGCGGTTGCACTTCATTTAAAATTTGTGGATATTTGTTTCAAATTTTCTACTTAAACAAGATTTTTAAATTAACGGTCCCATTTTTAAATTCAAACAGGAAGTACAAGAGTTACCAATCGAGACAACTCTGGTAGCTTTCTCAAAAAAGTGCCCAGGTGTGCGAGAGAGGCAAGTATATGCGTTGTGACATTTATTTTTCTGGACCAAAAAAATTTCAAAATAACGACAGCATTGGAACAAAGTATTCATTCTTGTCAGTGTTGCCAATTTTTCAAAAAGAAATAAGTTGCTTTCTTCAAAAAAAGCCAGAAACACAGCAGAAATAACTGATTTGGCTACACTGTTCGGCAGAAGTTAAACTATTCAACCATGCGACGGTCCGTCCTCTTTTTTCTCAACCAGCAAACAATCTGGTTCAGCGCTGCTCAAAAATTTAAGATTTGGACATCTCGACCAGAATTTTGTAAATAAAATGGTAATGTTCAATATCCTTTTGTTTTAAAAGAAGGTGTTGTTTCAAAGAAAATAATATATATAACGACTCGTGTATAATCTAAAATGCATCAATGAATACACGTGTTGAACAAAAAATTCAACATAACCTGTACTTACCAGCATTGTTTCCTTTGCAGGCTGCGGCACCCAAGGACATCGAAAAGCCCCATGGCGCGGATTCCACTTCTGTGCACCGCATTCGCATTACTCTGACATCCAGGAATGTACGTTCTTTGGAAAATGTGTGCCGTGACTTGATCAACGGTGCTAAGAACCAGAACCTCCGTGTCAAGGTATGTCATCAAAATCTACTCAACTTAATTGTTGCATTTACCTGGAGGCTTTGTATGGCTGAAGCTGCTTAGCCTAGTAATTATTAAATGCTAGATTAATGCTTATCTTGGACATTATTATCACGTTTTTCTTAAATGATGTGATAATTTTTTATATTTTAAGCAACAAACTTCAAACGCTTCATTTAAGAAATGGTTTTGTAGACTATTCAATATAAACTTATTTTGAATTTTACAGGGCCCCGTGCGCATGCCGACCAAGGTTCTGCGCATCACCACCCGTAAGACACCTTGTGGTGAAGGTTCCAAGAGCTGGGATCGTTTCCAGGTAATTTTACACATGACATTTGTTTGTTATAAATGCACCTCAATGGGCAAATCTGATATCGCGTTTGAGCGTCTTCGTGCGCCTTTCTCAGTATCTTTTTGATTTGCCTAGAAAAAACGAACTCTCATAGTCCTCTTTGATGACTGACCCACATCACTTTGGCTCTCAGAGTTCGACACTTGTATAAATGTGCTAAAAGAGTTAGATTTAAAAAAAACTGTTTTGTTTTCATTTTTTTTTAGATGAGAATCCACAAGCGCATTATCGACTTGCATTCCCCATCTGAGATCGTGAAGAAGATCACCTCGATCAACATTGAGCCCGGCGTAGAAGTCGAGGTTACAATTGCCAACTAAAAAAGCTCTTGTTACGCTTTGAATATAAAGAGCAAATGGCTTTTAATAAAAACTTTTTCACTTAAATTTTCTTGTTTCATTAAACAGTGTACTTTTTTCATAAATAACTAAATGAAATGTGCATAACTTGGAATGTATCGAATATTGTTCAGTGTGCGAGTACATCTAGTAATAGTCTGGAACTGGAGCACAAGCGATTTTCACAAAATCGGCATAACGCACAACGCTGTTGTTATTTACGTTGGCTTCACGAAAAATGTTGTCCACCTGCACAAAAAAAGAAATTAATTTTATTGCTTAAATACATTTTCAAATTGGTTACCTCGCGTACTGAAAGACCCTCGCCCCAGTTTTGTAACAAATTGCGCAGCTGTCTGGCTGAAATGGTGCCAGTATTCTGAGGATCTGCGGCTTTAAAGGCAGCAATCACCTCGTCCGGTAGGCTTTCAACTTTAGAGTGCTGATGCATTATTTCTAAGAAGTCGGCAAAGCTCATTTTGCCATTTTTCTTTTTCAAATAGGCGATGAGTTCCTGTATTGTGGGCGAGAGACCCAATGAACGCATAATTACAGTAAGCTCGTCTAAGGTTGTTATCTGACCAGAGCGTGCAAACAGATAAAAACACTCACGGAATTCTAAATCGAAAAAGATAAGGAATTTGTTTTTAAATGCTGATGTCACAAAAAGAACAGAACATAAAAACAATGATTACCATCAATATCCTGCTCTTTAAAGTAGCGTGCCTGTAAAAAAAATAAAAGAAAAGTAGAAAGTTCATAAAGCAAAAGCAAAATTGTATTTAGGCCAATATCAAAGAAAGTCGACTTTGTTCGACTCATACTGGATTTTTCATTAAAATTCTCAATAAGAATGTATTCACACTCACCATAACTTTTTAGTTGCTGTATAAAATATGAATAAATTATTAATAAATAAACCAAAATAATACTAAACGATAAATAATGAAAACAAAAAAGTTTGTAAAAATTGGCCAACCGTACTATTTAACCATTCACATTGATTGTGGTTGTTGGCCAACGTAATACGTTAAAACGCAGAGTTGCTATTGAACTAATTCTGAGGAACTGGCATTTGAAGAAGAAGCAGATCCAGTGTGAGATTGTGTACGTGTGTTTTTGTATTTGGCTTTGACGTGGTCAGTTAGGTTCGTTCGTGCTTGCAAGCAGATTGTGCCAAAGATTTTGAAATTTGTTGTACGTTAAATGAAATAAAATTTAATTAAACGACTCACTTAGGA
The DNA here is from genome assembly GCA_034638295.1 of Phortica okadai. Lineage (NCBI taxonomy): Eukaryota > Metazoa > Arthropoda > Insecta > Diptera > Drosophilidae > Phortica > Phortica okadai. Next base: position 10,152,016 of record CM067849.1, on the reverse strand, counting down.
CTTGGAAATAATAGACAACGTGCCAATATGCTTAAGCAACAGGTTTCAGCGACGCTGCTCATCGCTCTTATTAGCTTTGTGACTGCTCAACGAGTTGTGCCTGGAGTGAACCCTCAGCACTATGTAACGTTTGGACATTTGTCAATTTTGTATTGTGCAATAACCAGTATGGCCTTTTTTTTCTTATTATAGCAACAAGTGCCTGTACATCAACAACATCCGCAACATCCTCCTCCACCGCAGCAATATCAACAACCGCAAGTAGCACCGGGTGTTGCACCACAGCAATATGTGCGTATTTAAACGTAAATAAAAAGAATTTGGAATGATGTTGTAATATGTATTTTAACAGCAACAACAACAACAATATCAGCAAGTGCCTGTGCAGCAACAGCAGCAGCAACAATATCAACAGCAGCAAGTACCCGTGCAACAACAGCAACAACAACCACAACATCATCAAGCTGCGCAAGCTCAAGGTGGTGTCCCACAACACGGACAGGTGCCTCAAGGTGCGCATCACGGTCATCATGGCCAGCAGCAAGTTTTGAACGCCGCTAACATTGAACACGAAAGAGCGTAAGTACATATGTATATAAATTGCTATTTTGCTATCAATTGGAATTAGAATATCTTATCAAACTGTTGTCTAGTCTAATTGCTTACGTCCAATTAATCAAATTCAGCATTAAACGCATTAACATGTTTGCCCTTATCGGCATTGACAGCTGTTTAGCTCGCATATTTCTGATAAATAAATTGTTTATTGCAGTCATATCCAGGAGCACATGCAAGTGCCTATCGATACGAGCAAAATGTCCGAGGCTGAGTTGCAATTCCATTACTTTAAAATGCATGACTCTGATAACAATAATAAACTCGATGGTTGTGAACTCATAAAATCGTTAATACACTGGCACGGTAAGTCGATTCCTATTAACTTAACACTATCGCATCCATTTTTACATACAGTATTTGTTTACGTCACTTAATTTTTTTCTTTTGAAATTCATTATGTTATTGTTTCTTTTTATTTTCATAAAAACGAACTTACTTAATGTTTGTGGATATAAACCGGGTTATGGTTTGGTTGGTGGACTGTTTTGCATTATCATCATATTTACGCATATTTTAAATGCTTTTGCTTCATTTAACTAAAAAAAAATATTAAACATCGCAACTAACTGCAGAGCAAGGCAGTAAGGAACAGCAACCGCACGGCGAAAAGCCGCATGTGGAGGAAAAAGTCTTTTCGGACGAAGAGCTTGTTGCGCTAATTGATCCAATACTGAAAATGGACGATACATCACGTGATGGTTACATTGATTATCCAGAATTCATAAAAGCACAACAAAAGGCAGCGCAAAACAACAAACAACAACAACAAACAAATGCCGGTGGTCATTAGTTGTTAATCATACTCAAATTTTGAATGAACAATATGGAAATTACTTCGGCTGCTTTTGTTTGTTTTCAAACAAAGAAAAAAAAAATTAACTTCCTTTTTAGTTACTTAAGTATTTGCCCTGGCTTTAAGAGTCCTGGTAAACTACTAGCATTAAATGATTTCCAAAATTGAAATTTGTGATTCCGTTAGCAAAACAAAAGAAGAAAAATTTTAACTATATTTATTATTTTAGTGAAAAACTACATACGTCATTCCAATCGGCCAACACAAAGAACAAAATGAAAAAATCGAATATAATTTTTTAGTTAATTTTCTATATAATTTTCCAAACTTTACCCTCTCAGTTTCATCTTCTTCACATTAACTTTCTCTTTTTTTTTTTGAAATTACAATTGTACAGTTACAAAAATCTTATAAGAACAGACTGATTATGCAATCGTTGAGTTGGAAAAAGAAAAATTATGTATGCAATTTTATATTTGCACAACTGCAAACGAAGAAGAGCAAATAAAAATTAAACAAATGCGATATTCATATCTATTCATTGTTTTAATAAATATTAGTTTTGTGGTGAGCTTGGAAATAATTTGATAAATTAAAATATTATTTGTTTGTTTTTTTATATACATATTGTTAATATTGCAGCCGATGAGAAAAAACATAACGACACAACTGATAATACTAACGAGCATGGTGGCACTGGCACCAAGGATGGTACCGTCTATACGGATCAGGGCTTGGCCGATGTCATCGATTACGTTCTGAAAACAATGGACTTAAACAATGACGGATTTGTCGACTACACCGAGTATCGCAAGAGTGAAGCGAACATTGGCAAGGACTAAAACACTTGTATCATTTGAGTTTGTTTGGATAGATTTTTTTACCGCCGCTTTTGTTACTTTTTGTACTTTTTTAGAAAAAAATAAATAAAAAAAATTGTTCATGGAATGCTGGTGCTCTAATTATTACAATTATATATGTTTACTTAGTTTCGCTTTTTGTAGATTTGTTAAATTGATAACAAAATCCTTTTTCGGCACGTTTAGCACACATGCCAAATGCAAACACATTAATGACTGCTTACGGTATAACAAAGCTGCTAAAAAACGAGCGAGCGAGTAAACCGGCAACACTCATACGCCATGTGCTCTACGGCCTCCCACAAGACGCCTACTCTCTCTCTCTCTTTTCAAGAGTTCTGGGAGCATAACATCCAACCGACCCGTAAACACTCGCAGTGTCGCAGTGGACGGGCGGATTTCAGAGCGTAAGGTACATAAAAACCGGAGACAATCGCTAAACTCTTGAAGATGCCAAAAACAAGAAAAAACACAGTTTAATTTAATAATTTTGATAAACAAAATAAGTGTGAAAAGACATTTGTAAGAAGCTACAAAAATAAATTTAAATTGGTGACCGGGCAAAGGTGTGTAAATGAGATAAATTTATGCTGCGTTGCACTATTAGACGATGTTCAAAATAAAAAAAACAGTACCTGATTACCAAAATAATTAGAAATTTAACCAAAAAATTGTTGACATAATTTTGTAACTTACAAGAGTTTGTTGTGTGATTATAAACATCACGTGCACATAGCAATAAAAATAAATATTTGTAGTGTATAAATTAAACACGAAAATATCGATTTTGCAAAGTAGCATGACAAACATCGCTACCGTTGCTGCTGCTGCTCTCGACGCCAGCAACCCCACAAAGGCAACCATTGGAATTTTGCTTTTGAACTGTAGCCAACATGCAAACTTCCGTAGTTCATTATTTTTTGTTTGCTGTTACGGTTGATTGTCGTTGCCGGCTGCAGCGTTGACGACGTCGACATCTCACTTACAAGATTAAAGACAAAAGATAGCAGACAGAAGCATACACCAAGCAGACAAATATTAATCTAGCGCCAACAATTAAAGCAGAAGAAACAGACTGTGGTATTGGACACCCAACTCATTGTTGTTTTTTTTATACTTATAGCATGCTATAGCGGATCGATTTACATACGTCGCTCATACTACCAGTGTATATTTGAATAGCAAGCGTTATACTAAAAGCCGCCACGACGTATCAAACAAATATGGAACGAAAACTGCTATACGCCTTTCGGGGCTGGATAGCATTTGTCGCCTTTATGGACTTGGGCACTGCATTTCGCAGTTACATTGAGCGGCGTAGCTTTCTGGGCGACCACAGCGATACGCAGTTCATTGAAGGTGAGTTCGTGGCAGGACAAACAATTAAATATAAATTATAATTATATTTCTAGGTGATTATACAATATCGCGCATCATTGGCATGTATTGTCTACTCAAGGCAATTGCGCTCGTTCACTGCACGCTCTACATACACTACCGACCGTAATTAAAATTCCAATTACTAGCAAATAATTGTGGCTTCATGAGATTCATTCCTGTTTTTTATATTTTACAGCGTTGTCAGCATGGGTGGCTGTTCCTTAGCATTAACCATGATTCTCTATGTAACTGAGGCACTGTACTTCCGTTCGAGTACTCTAAATTTCTACGTGATATTTCCCTGTGTTTTAAATTGTAAGTATGAGTATATTTGTTTGCACTCTGATGTCTCTTTAATTAATTAAATTTCTGGTTTTCAGCCATTACATTAATTGGATTGATTTATATACCAAAACGACTGCGCCTATTTGAACCGAACTTGGAATTAGACGATGAAAATTCACAATTATTGAAACAAATGACTGGTTTTAAGAGACGTCGTGCGAAAAAACCATAAACTAAATAAGGTTGACTCATAAAACAGTAAAGGACTTCACGATGTAGGAAAAATAAGACGTTTGGTGTGATAACTAAAAAAAACATAAATATATCGGGCATTAAATTGACTTCTAGTAGCATAGAGTTAAAGCCAAAATGAGCAATTTTATACGCATGAGTTTAGTGTGTAATAGCGCCGCCGTCAATTCATGACATAATCATACATATTACGAAACAAAAACAAGAACATGTATTACGTACTTCCTAAATGATAATCTAATATTTTTAATCGCACAGCAATGAGAATAGAAAATAAAAAAATAAGTTACTCTCAACATTTGGAAACAAGTTAAAGACTTCTATTGATATTTGTTATAATGCAATACACACCAAAGGAAGCTTTAAATTTAGATACAAGTTAATAATACATACAATACATATATAAATTTAGATTTTTTATAAGCACATTTTAACGTTTAACTTCCAAGAAACCAACCAACACCTAACTGTTTAATAATTAATTACAAAAGAAAATTTAAAAAAAAAATTCGCATTTAAGGGTAGAGTTTGAAGTATTTAAAGCAATAATAGCATTAGAAAACTATGAATATTTAATTAAAAATTCTATAAATTACATAAATATAAATTAGAGTTTTTTTAAAGTTAAAAAAGTTTTGCATTTTGTTTTATTTTAATATTTTTAGGAACTTACCAAGTTGATCAAACCAAATAGTTTCGCAAGGTGATCAAATAAAAATTCTGGATTTAATTTAAAATTTTTTTTAGATTTATTACATCTACTAATGGTAATGCTTAAGTACAAGTACGTTATAAAAATGGCAATGTTAATTGTCTTTTGATAATTGTGAAAATACTCGCTCGTAAAATAGAAACTTGGCCAACATTGTCTTTGGTTCGAAATTCGTATCGCTTTACATAATAAAAAGCAAACGTAATACATATATTTGTCTGTGTAGCTATGTACATATGTATGTATGTATATACAACTTCAGGTCACACAGTGTGTGTCAGACGTAACACACATTTAACTTATGCCTGACTGCTGGCGGCAGTTGCTGCGTTGGCATTTTGTGCATTATTATGCGCATTGGCATTGGCAAAGGCCGCTGACAGATTACTGCCGCGTACACTAGTGTAACGTATCGGTTCTACACCGTAATTATCACCCTTTAAACGTCTGCGTACACAGACGACAATAAAGCCGATTATCAGTCCGATGACAACAACTACTGAAGCAATGATGACCGTAAGTATAATGTAGCGTTTACGCAAAAATCGCGGCGGATCCTCTTCGACAATGCGATACTTCTTTGGTATTTGCATTGCGCATATTTGCTTGGCAGTTAGGTTGGAGATCTGTGTGCCAGCCAAAATGTATGGTGTATCACAACGCGCTTCATGTGCATTCTGATATTGATTGCCAGCGTATTCCAAAGATTTGAGTAGATCACAGCCACAATACCAAAGATTGCCCGCAATTTCCAAAGTATGCAGTTTGGGCCAAACAAGTGACTTGTTGTCATTGCCGGTGTCGTTCATGTCCGACACAATGATTGTGCTTAGGCCGCCGTTTGAAAGATCCAACTGTATTAAGTATTATTTTAATATGATAAAGGATGATAATAAAATCTGTGATACTTACAAGGGTTAAGTTTTTACATTGCACTAAGCTTGATAAATCAAACTGATCTAATTTCTCGTTGTGCGTCGCATACAAGTACTCAAGCGCAGTCAACTGACGGAACGTGTTGTTGCCAATCGTCTTAAGCGATGCGATATCACTTATATTCAGTCGCTTAAGCATCGTTAAACCCTGGAAGCTCTTCTCATCGATTGTTGTTATAGGATTGCCAGCAATGTTCAATGACTGCAAATGCTTACCAAGTAATTGTAAGTTATTTGGCAGTACGCTGAACTTATTGCCGGCAAGGTTGAGCTCGTTCAGTTGGTTCAGTGACTGGAAAAAGTTTGTCTCGGGCAATAACAGTAACCCGTTATTGGATAAGTCGAGTACCTAAAAATCAAAACCGCGTATGTTAAATTGAAGTTTGCGAGTAAAACACAACTCTATTGTACCTTTAACTCCTTGGCGCTAGCCAACGCTAAAACGGTGGGCCCATCCAAAACGCCGAATTGATTGTTTGCTAAGTTGAGTTTCCTCATTTGTGGCGTATGTTCGAAGAGTTTTTTGTCCAAAGTATGCAGTTTATTATGTCCTAGATTGAGATCCAATAGTGCGATAGGTTCGTAGCGAGTATTGCCGAAGGGACCACGAAACAGATCCGGCGTTAATTCGTCTGAGCTAAGCGCATTCCAACTTAAATCTAAGCGCACAATATTCGGCACATCCACGAACAACGGCACTTGCAGGCGTTTAATGCTGCAGTGCCGGCAGGCAAATGTCAGTGTTGCATTGGTCGCGGGCAATTGCTGCAATAGCGGTATGCTGTTGCCAGAGTATATGGCGACCAAGTCGGTGTCTACAAGACAACATTACTTGATTTTTTTCTTAAATTTATCACTATATCTTGTGCTGCTTACCTTTGTGATTAGTGCCAAATTGTGTTGGCCAACGTGAAAGCAAATGCTGGAAGTCTTTCATTGTACAATCTAATGTTTGATGCAAACGCTTGTTGATATCTGTTGTTGATTTACAATTACACACATCACATATTTTCGTCACATCCTGGTAGGGTATATCCTCATGTTGTGCATGTGTCTCTGTTCGTATGAGTAATATGCTGAAGAGCAACTAAAAATAAAAAAATTATTATCATCATTATCTTCACCATTTATTCTTTCACATTATAACTGATCTGAGATCATTACAAATTCAGCTTATTGTTTAAATAAATCGACATTTTAAACGTACATATGTAACATATGTATTTAAATATTAATTAACTTGAAGTTTCTAAAATATCTATTACATTTAAAAAAAAACAAAAAATATGAGGTAGTTATCTACATTTCAACACTCTATAACTTCGACATGCTTGTGTTCTCAAACAGCGATTCCAAATAAATGTAATCTAATATGTTGAGCTATTTCATTTGTCATTCTTTCTCACAACAACTACTAATATAATTTCACTATCTTTAAAATCAAAGCATGTCATCAAAACCTACATACGCATATAACGCAATATTTATGCCTAAAATTCCAATTCTTTTTCTAGTCTGAAAACATATTCAAACCTCTTGATAAGATAATGAAAGTCGTATGCTCAGTATACTCACCAACATTCGCAAAGTGAACTTCGTAGTCATTTTTAGCGCTCCGATTAAACTTACTGCTTACTATTAACACTTTTTTATTAAATATTTGCATTAATTTGACTCAAATACTTTACTTATATATTTGTCTTTTTGCTTAAAGATTCATTTTCGATTTCATTTTCATTAAATGACACTTTTGGATTTATTTTTTTAAATTTTATTGTATGTTGTAATTTGTTCTCTAACAATGGCACACTCGCGAGTAACTTTGAAATGAAACTGAAAATATTTTTACTTTACTCAAACGTTTTGTGCCGCTATGCCATTAAACAAAAAAAATGTAAGCCAAGAAGAACGTAAAATGAATTTTTTTGTTTCGACTTCTGTTTACGTTTCTTGCTCCGTGCCTTACTCACTTGATTAGATAAAGTTTGGCGTATATTTGTGTGAGCGTAATTTGTTATTACTTTTTGTTGCGCTCCACAACAAAAGTGGTTATTTTTTATTTAATTTTTTGTTGTTTTTTTTTGCTTGATAAAAGTTCTGTTTGTATCTCTTGGTTTTTTATCTTTTTTTACGTTAACGTTGGCACTTGTTTTTAGATGGCGTTACTCAGACAAGGCCACTTTTATTAAATGCAAACTAACGGCTTACAGAAGCAATGCACCGTGTGTAAGTTACACAAGATAAGCACTTAAAAATATCTACATACAAATTGTAAACCTAAGGCGTTTATCATCACACTTTTACACATACATGATTGAGTTTCGAAATATTCATTCAGACTTCAAATTTATAATAATTCTAAAATCTTCGCTCTTGTCAAAAATTGAAGTCAAACGTTATCAGCCATCGGACAGCTGCGCAATCATCGTCACAACAATAAATACAATGATTCATAAAGACTCGACCTTTGTTTGATTCATCGTATTAATACGAAAATATGAATTTTTAACACGAAATGCACATGAAGAATGACAGATATGAACAAGAAAAACATTCAATTCTTTCAACACATTTTTTAAAACATTAAAGAATTTGTTTAATCAAAGTACGATTGCTGTAAAAAAAAAACACAAAATAAAATATTATTAATTTTTTTCCACTTATAGCCTTCAGATATCACTTTTCCATTGTAAATATTTATACGTTAACTCTTTTCGAAGAAAAGTAACATTATACAATTAAACAATAATTAACAAAAACTAGATAAACAACTTCACTTTGTATCTTGTAAATATTTCAGTTGAATACACAAATCACAGATAATTACACATAACAATAATATTAATATGTCATGATTTTTTATGCTTTTGTTCATTGGCATATTTAAAAACTTCATTAATGAGCAATCTAAAATAACAGTATTTGAGTAACAAGTTACTCAAACCTTTTTGCAGCGTAATCAAATCACTTCTATAGTTTATTTAATACCAAAACGTTCAATAAATGTTTATGTGTGTTCAAATGCTTTTGCTAAAACCCGTTTCATTGACAGCAGCCAAAGTCACTAGCAGATGCTTTTTTTCATTATTGTTGTTGTTGTTAGTAATTCCCACATCCAAACATAATGATGCTGTGCGCAATTCATTTTTTGAAGCGCGAATGAGCAATTCAACATAAAACGACTTAAAAACGGAAATCACCTGACACACACACATACATATATTCTGGCAAACACGCGAGTTATGAACTCATACCAAAAAAAAAAAAAAACACACAGATAGTCGGCTCTTTAATAGCGCGTCCAACAACAACTGCAGACCAAAGTAAACTGAGCCACAAGCCTGGATGAATGTCGTTTTTGGGTCTGCCGCCAACGAGCTTAAGAAGCAACAAAGAAAAATGGTAGAAAGAAAAACAAAACCAGAAAACAAAGCGACGTGAAGACGGTGGGAACGATCTGGATAGAGATATCGACTTTATTGGTTTCGTGTAGTTCAAATTTAAAACACACTGCACTACAAATAAATGAAATAAAATCTTTAAATTCATTTTAAGCGGAAAAAAATCACTTTTCCAACGTTTATATTATACCCTTCTTCCTATTCACTAGTGAATAATGTGTATTATATTAATGGTAAGCCTGTTTATTTAATGATCCAACATCAACACCAACATTAATGAGATAAATGTTTGATAAGATAAATGTTTTATTAACTGTTTATCAAAATAGGAAAAAAAGGTGATAAAATAAACCGACGCAGCCTGAACTGTTTAAATATTTACCGTACATGTGCGTTGTTGCAGTTGAGTCTGAAACCGGTCGGTTCAAATTCGAACTTCTATCAAACACTGCAGCGCAGCTACAAGATTTTTGCATTGCTGATTTGCGCTGCGCACGTAGGTGGTTTTAACAAATAGACATCCAAGCCAATCGTATACAAGCATGTGTGACGCACACGTATCAAACGTCCCACGCAGCATTTTTGGCTTGCCTCGATTTCAGACACTTATTGTGGCCATTTGGATCTAAGCTATCAGGTACCAACTGTTGCGGTCATGCGCTTTTGTTCGTTTTTGTTTCATTAGGGTTTGAAAATCGTGCACAAGTGCTTTTCTTCGGTCAGCAGTCAGAAACGACGTTGACAGGTAACGGAAATACATATATTGTTAAATGCCAGATTTAAATACCCCTCAACGTTAAGCCAACGCAAATTACGTGTCGAAGAAGGCATGTAGTGTGATGAATAAAATATTTTTCATTTTAGATTCAAATGCATCAAATCGCATTAAAAAGACATTTGTAGAACTTCCGGGCATCAAAAGAAATGAAAGCAAGAAAACGTGCAAAAGAAAAAAAAAAGAAAACAAAGACATGCCGAGCAATTTGGAAAAGCGGCTTTCTTGATGTTTAGGCACGGGGGAAATGCGGCAGCAGCAGTTATTTTCTTGTTGTATACAACAATTTCTGGGCTTACTTGTTTGTCTGAATAACTTATTTCATTCGTAAGTATCAGTAATATGGACAACTGAAGATTAATTCTGCTTTAATTAATTCCCTCAATGCGAGTTACTCATATATCTGGTTTTAAATTAATTTACATTTATTTTTAGTTTCTAACAAAGCAGAACAGTACCGAATAACAAAATTGTGCTTATCTATGATGCATATAGTAATCAATGACTGTGGAGAAGGCCGCAAAACCTAATCCACCAATAATGCCCGCTTTGAGACCAGCTCGCAAACCAATAAGACCACCAGTAACACCGCCAGCATAGGTGCCATTGCGCCAGTCCGTAACACCACGTTTCTGCAATGCAAGAATTATTTTATTTCATATAGAATTTTAATACTGGATTCTTGGCTTTACTTACACTTTCTATTGTACATTCAACAGCCGAGAAGACGGCGCCGATGAGCGCGAAATTCTTAGCGTAGGAGTGTGTAGTGCTCCGCATCTCTCGTAGCACCTGGCGTGCTGTCTGCTTCTTTTCATTCGCAAAAGGATCCGACATGTTGGGATTCACAGAAGCACTAAAAAGTCCAAGCGCAGCACCAAGTCCATAACCTACAATAGAAAATAAATTTAGTCCTACAAACACGTTTCTTGCTCAAGTTTCACTGTACCCATCACGCAGGCCATGAGCGATTTGAATGTACAACTTTCCACTGCACTCTCAATCATTTTTTCCTCATTTGTTTTGATTTGTATTGGGCCATTACTTTTCGGAACAATTATGACAGAACGATATCTAATAGAACAAGACAAATTATTAATCTATAAAATATATACTTTTGAATCTTTCTTTTACCAACCTCCCCAAGTTGCCTACAAAATGCTTTGCCATTGCGTCCATTTCCGCATTTTGAAAGAACTGCGGGTTTTCATTTTCCGTACTTTTGGGCGGCGCTTCAGGCTGTAACATCGTCTCTGTCTACTTTTCTTTTCTATGTGAAAAGTTTTTTATTCAAAATTTTTAATATTTACGCAAGTGTACAAACTTGCTATGGTGTTATGCAGTAACACCTGATTTGCCAGCAGACAGTGCTGGAAAATTTTCGTATAAATTGAGTTGGATTGGCGCGAAGGGAAAATGGACTGTTTGGATCTACAAGACGGTTTTACAAAACTCGTACATTTCAATACATTTTTATTATATTTAATTTCTATCACAATCTTAATAGTTTGTATTACATAAAATTATAAAAATATAAGTGCATTCAATGGAAAAAATAGTGCATAGTTAAATATGTGAAATTAAAATCACCAAAACACAAAAGAAGAACGATTAAACTATAAGATGTAGAGACGAAATAAAGCACATATTGACACTAATACGTTAGTTGAATGCATACAAGAGCAATAGTATAACACAGAATCCAATGACAGCACCGAGAATTAATGAGTCTCGACGCTTTTTAATATTGATACGCTGGATGAGACTGTAAATAAGACACATGAAAATACATTAGACATAAAGGAACACTGTTTATATTACCTCGATATAAGCGGAAAACGATTAGATATGTCATTGAAACGTGTCTGTAAACGCTTGAAAGACTGGCGCTGCGAATGAAGATGCTCTCTGGTTTCGATCGCGATATTTATTTGGTCATTTATAAGATTGTTAGAGCTGTAGATTAGAATATTAATTATGTTAATGCGAACATTTCTGATTAAACTCCATTCTGACCTGTTAATATGTCCGCTCTCTTTCAAATACATATCACGTCTACTAAGCCCTGAGATTGAAGGACTGTTGGTGCCACCCGTCGTCAAACCAGAACCACGTAGAAGTTCTTCACGTTCCATTTTAATTGTGTGATTTGCGCAGATTTTGTTAAACTCCTGTCTGTATCCTTGCAAGATTTCACGGTGGCGCTGAAGCGTATGCATGGCTGCTGCACCAGTGGCAGGTAACTCCGACATGGATTCATTAAGTGATGACAACTAAAGACAGTATCAGAAAGTGGTTAGCCCAAACATATTCAACAAACCTTGTCTAGCATTTGTGCAATTTCCTCTGACAACGAATCAAATACATGTTCACCTAGAAGCGGTGATGTGTCAGCATTTGAACTGTGCGATGCCCCAATGCTGGCAGATGTGCCAGCACCTATTTTACTGAACGCCACCAATTTAAGGTCGATCTCATTTTCCAAAGAACGCGCCTGCTTCCGAAGTGCTGTCGAATAAAACTATGTTGTATGTAATTCTTGATAAATGCCCTAATTATTGTTACCGTCATAGCTGGATCCACCCATTGTTATTTTTTCTGCAAATTTATACACAAGACAGCCAATTGACACAAAAGTGTCGCAAAAGCGGAAGAAGAAGACGAAAAAAAATTTTAAATTGCCTTAAATTTAAGGCAGGTAACAAATCCCCAACGAATGCAAGAGATATACGCTAAACCAAAACTAAAAAAATCAGCTGTTTCTGTGTAAGTAGACAGCTCTGGAACCTGGTTGTTTACTTTCGGCAACTCTGTCGAAGTGAAGGGAATCTTTCAATTGCCGGCATTTTTGATTTTCCTTTAATTAATTTATTTGGAATATATTGCAAAAATGTCACAACGTCAAGGTGAAGCAATGCCTGCAGAGGAGAGCGATTTGTTACAAATAAAGCCGCTGTAAGTACTTATTCCAATGGTTCGCTATTCCTATTCAAAGAAATCTTTTTCAGTGGTGCTGGCCAGGAAGTGGGTAGATCATGCATCATGCTGGAGTTTAAAGGCAAAAAAATCATGGTAATCTTGATTTCACATTATGTATGCAGTTAGCAAGATTATTGTTGTTATAACTTTGTAGCTTGACTGTGGAATTCATCCTGGTTTATCTGGCATGGATGCTCTTCCCTACGTTGACTTAATTGAAGCTGACGAGATCGATTTACTTTTTATATCACAGTAAGCAAAATTATGCCAAAATCGTGAAAAGTATATAGACTATAATCAATATTATTCGACAGCTTTCATTTAGACCACTGTGGAGCTCTGCCTTGGTTTTTGATGAAGACAAGCTTTCGTGGACGCTGTTTTATGACACATGCGACCAAAGCCATTTACCGATGGATGCTGTCCGATTACATAAAAATCAGCAATATATCTACAGAGCAAATGCTATACACAGAGGCCGATTTAGAAGCCTCTATGGAAAAAATTGAAACTATTAACTTTCACGAGGAGCGTGATGTCATGGGTGTGCGATTTTGTGCATATAATGCTGGTCATGTTTTAGGGGCTGCAATGTTTATGATAGAAATAGCAGGAATCAAGATTTTGTACACTGGCGATTTTTCAAGGCAGGAGGATCGTCATTTAATGGCAGCGGAGATACCAACAATGAAACCGGATGTCCTTATTACGGAATCAACTTACGGCACACACATACACGAGAAGCGTGAGGATCGTGAAAATCGTTTCACATCATTGGTTCAAAAAATTGTACAGCAAGGCGGACGTTGCCTTATACCGGTCTTCGCTTTAGGGCGTGCTCAGGAACTGTTGTTGATTCTTGACGAATATTGGTCACAAAATCCTGATTTGCATGAAATACCCATTTACTATGCGTCATCATTAGCAAAGAAATGCATGGCTGTGTACCAGACATATATTAATGCTATGAATGACAAAATCAGACGGCAAATCGCAGTGAATAATCCTTTTGTTTTCCGACACATTTCAAACTTAAAGGGTATAGATCATTTCGAAGATATTGGACCGTGCGTGATAATGGCATCACCTGGTATGATGCAGTCGGGTTTGTCTAGAGAACTCTTTGAGAATTGGTGTACCGATCCGAAAAATGGTGTGATCATTGCCGGTTACTGTGTAGAGGGCACACTAGCTAAGACTATTCTTTCCGAGCCAGAGGAGATAACAACGCTTTCTGGTCAAAAGCTGCCACTGAATATGTCAGTAGACTATATATCATTTTCCGCTCACACGGATTACCAACAAACTAGTGAATTCATACGACTTCTGAAACCACAACATGTCGTCCTTGTGCATGGAGAACAAAATGAAATGTCTCGACTTAAATTGGCTCTTCAGAGAGAGTACGAAGCCGACGCCAGTACAGATATTAAGTTTTATAATCCACGGAATACACATTCCGTTGAACTTTACTTCCGTGGAGAGAAAACTGCTAAAGTAATGGGCAGTTTGGCGGCAGTTAAACCCGATGTTGGAAGCAAGTTGTCCGGAGTGTTGGTAAAAAGAGATTTTAAGTACCATCTTTTGTCAGCATCCGATCTTGGAAGTAAGCTTCTCACATATCCACTCAAGTAAACGCATGATTAAAGTTTAACAATATTTATAGAATATACGGACATGAGCATGTCTGTGGTAACACAGCGTCAGTCGATACCTTGGAGCAGTACACTAAACACCCTAGAGTTATTGCTTGAACGCATTGGAGGCGCTGGCACGGTCCAAGTATTGGAAGAGGAAAAGAAATTGCGTGCATTCAATGTTGTTGACTTAACTGTTGAGGGCAAGATTATTATCATGGAGTGGCAAGCCACACCAGTCAACGATGTCTTTGCAGACTCAGTCTTAGCATGCATAATGCAATCCGAAATGGGCGGCACTAACATTAAAGGCACCACCTCTCAGTTGAAATCCGAGCATACACACTTTAGAGAGTGTCTGTTGGAGTCACTGCAAGACACATTTGGTGATCATGCTGTGCCAAAAATGTTTCAAGGCAGCTTGCTGCCGGTCAGCGTCGGCGGCAAAAATGCAGAAGTTAATCTTGAGACACTGGTAAGTTTTGTTAAATGAACAATATTAGATCAATATTCTTAATTTAATTAATTACAGACTGTTTCATGTCCAGACGATGATAATCTGAAACAGATACTGAGTACGACCGTACAAAAACTTTATCAAGCACTTGTGCCACTCCATTAAAAAATAATTTTATTGATTCTTTTTTAATAAAAATATTCAATAGTTACACGAACAACATAATGTTTCAACGGTGTGTACTTTTGGCAATCTGCTCCTTAAGTACTAAAATGCTAGCTCGTTGTTCAGGTGGTAATTGCGATATTTGCTCATCAGAGAGTTGCAACACTTGCATGATAAGTGCCGCCTTCTCCTGGTCCGAAGCATCTGTCGGTAAACCACAATTGGAGGCAAGTCGATTTTGCAACTGTTGCTGAGCAGTCTGTTGTTGCTGCAGCTGAGTAGGTGGTTGAGCTTGTACTGTTGGCGGACCCACGGCAGGCATGCCACTACGAAGACGAGGATCCATTGGCCGTTGACGGGGATCCGTCGGATAAGAAGCAGCGGAGTTTACTACTCCTTGAGGTTGTGCTTGAGGTGGCAATTGTGCACGTGCCCGTGGGTCCATTAATGGTGGTGGCACGGGATTCGGCATTGCCCGCATATCCTGATCTAGGTTGCGTTGCATAATCCGTGGATCCATTTGGCGGGGATCGACATTCATTGGTACAGCGTTCATACGTAAATCAATATCATTGGAGTGCATTGGATTAAATTGACTGGGACCAGGGACAGGCATTGGTGGTCCACCAGGAATTTGTGGACCTCCCACCATCATGCCTGGTGGCTGTTGAGGAGGTTGTTGCTGCGGCAAAGCTTGCTGCTGTGACATTGCTTGAATTCCACTCGCACTACTGCTGGCATGTGGATTACCACCCAATACGGGTGGCATTTGATTCGCTTTAAAAAGCATACCCAAAGCTGTTTGCGGGTCCACGATACGCATTACGACCATCGCCTGGAGAAGTGCATACGCCAACTGAGGGTTCAGCATTAGCATTTGACGTGCTTCAGATGGATTATTTTGAATGCAGAGCTTCATTTGTTTCATTAGCTCATACATTTGTTCTGGCGGCAGAGCTGCTACAGTTTTAGTAATAAGCTCTGGAGCTTCATCCGGCTCACAATGTTCTCCATATGGATTTTCCACTTGAGGCCCCTGCAACAGTTGTTGCATTTCCATACGCGACTTTTCGGTACAAGCATTATCAACACGCAATACACGTCCACCAATTTCATATCCATTTAAATTTCTCATGGCACTGAGAGCAGTCTCCTGATCTTTGTACTCACAGAATCCAAATCCTTTCGGCTTACCACTTTCACGGTCGAAGACAAGTCTAGACAATAAAGTATATTAGAGTGACTCAATAGGCTATTAACTGATACTTACTTGAGTGAAAGCACGGGACCGACTTCACTAAAAATCTCTTTCAACTTTTCTTCGGTGGCTTCGTATGGAATGTTACCGACTGCAAGCAAAATATTTAACTATTATTTATTAAAAAGTTCGTTTGTGGAAACTAGATGGTACTCACTGAACACGGATCGCATGGACTTGTCCATGATACTCTGTTCCGACGCCTTATCAGTCATTTTTTCTGTTTCCTTTACTTTACACAAATTGAAGAATATTGGAAATCAGATTTCCCTTTTTTCCGGTACTACGTGTCTTTTATTAATAAAAAATTAATTTGGTTAAATTTACAACAGAAGCGCCGGTCAACTGTCAACTCAGTGTTACCAACTTTCAAAACTGTATCCCCCTAAACACAAATCAAAAACCCCTAAAAACCATACAATTTCTAGAAAATCAGTATCTGAATTATTTAATTTTTCTAAATTGGATTAGACGTAATTGAAAAAAATTTACGCTGAGCGAACTATCTGCGGGAGCCACGGAACGACACACGACCAATCAAACAAACGACAAAAATTGAAATAAAAAAAATGGTTAAAAAACCTTTTTCATCAAAAAACGAACACGCACACGAACAAAACCCGAACTTTTCGATAGCCGATGAGACTACCTTTAGTAATTGTATTATGGTTCAAGTGACGGGGTTCTATATAAAAACATAAGGCAAACAACGCGTTGGAAATCAGATTGAGAGCAAGAGATGATGTTCGCTCAATTGAGAGCGAGAGAGGATTCGAGTCATTTTTGTGTCACTGTTGTGTCACTGTATTATTTCTGCCATATTTCTCGATTGACAAAGCACATGTTGCGCTTCCACCACTGGCGATTTTAGCCACATCTCCAATCGGGGAGGTTTTCCGACCATTTTTCATCATTTTTCTTGTTCTTCCACTTCTGCCGGCACTCTGCCGACGTCGGCGACACTTTTGTGTCAAATGGCCCGTTTGCGTTTCTCAACCAATTGAAGGTGTACCACCTCATGCTACCTAAAATTTCAAGCGAACATGCGGCACTTGATTTTCATTATCGGTTTAACAGCGTTGTTACCCCCCTCTTACAGCACTGAAAATAAACAAGATCACGCAATTCCACTCTTTAGCCCTGTTAAAATTCTGTTGCTCTCAAATGAACTTTGCAACGTTACCAGATGTTCTTTGCGATTTTATAAAAAAAAAATTCGCCTTACCGTCAATTAAGTAATGCCTCGTTACTGAGTTGGCCGTGAACACCTTTATTATAATAATAACAAAGTTTAAAAAAAAACCCTAAAAATACCCCTAAAAACATAGCACCCCCAAAAAAAACCCATTCAACTCAAAAACCCCCTAAATTTAGGGGGAAAACCCCCAAGTTGGCAACCCTGTGTCAACTGCTGAGTGCTTGGAAAAATAAAAGACGCTTTTTTATTAGTCAAACTGTTGTTAGCAGAGGCGAGAAAGAGACGGGGCTTGAAAGAGTGAAAGAAAGCATAGAAAAACGCCGCCAAAAATGTTGCCCAAAACGGGCACTAACAGAGCTGTTAAGTCTTACAGTGGCAGTCACTTGACGTATGTTGGCGACAAATGTCAAGTGACATGAGATGGTACACCTGCAAGTCTCTAGGTACGTGACCGATTGTCTAAGAAAACGGTGGCGCCGCAAGAAAGCGGTGCGAAAGCAAAAAAGAGCAAACGCATCTAGTGTTGAAAAATTCCTTAAACCCAGGGTAACTATTAAAACAAAAAGTCGTTGATAATGTCGCTAATCGATAGATTATTTCGATAGCTGGAAACAAATTTTAAACTTGGCCGACAATGCGAAAAAATAACACAATTTGATTTTGATAATGGCAACTAGGATTTCAATAAATTAATTATTATCTTATATATCAGGATGCATATGTTATCACTCGCTACCTTTATTTACATATGTATATACTGTGCCAACATTACTTTAAGAAACAAAGTTTATTTGATTTGACGAAGGATGTTGCTTTTATATGTAAATCGTTTTAGAACTGTTGATCAATGGGACGTATGATCATATCTTGCACCTGCACATTTGGTGGTGTCTGAAGGCAATAGACCAAAGCCTCTGATATATCTTCGGCGCGCAATATGGTATCAGGCGAGTTGACAAACTTATCAAGATCGCCAACGATTTCGGTGCGTGTCATTCCGGGACTGATGCACTGTAAATTGTTTATATACGGGTTAATTTTGTTTTGTTCCAATTGTTGCATATCTTACCGTTATTTTTGTCTTAAGACCACTGCTGAGAAACTCTTGGCGCAAGACTTCGGCAAGAGCCGTTACAGCAAACTTTGAAGGTGAATAAATGTTTGTTGCTAGGCCCGGAACAACAGGCACACGATGCCCAGATATGCTGTTGATAATAAACACATGACCATTAGCCAATTGACGCCGCTTCATCGACTGGAAAACAATGCGCGTACAGATCGCCACACCCAAGACATTCGTTTCGAGTATATCACGTAAATCGGCTGTGTTGCCCTCATCTGTGATGCGTGAAGTACGCAATATACCAGCATTGTTTACCAGAACATCAGCACCACCCAGATGTTCGTCAATCCAATTGAAAGCCTTTACGATATCCTCTTCATTGCTAACATCGCACTGCATCACATGAAAACGTGAACGTTGAGTTGTTTCCAGTGATTCCTTCAGTTCTTCCATGCGTTGAAGACGGCGAGCCAGACCAACGACAATCATGTTGCGGGCAACCAGGTCTCGGCATACCGCTGCACCAATACCTGAACTTGCGCCGGTTACAACTGCTACACGATTATTCCAACGTTCCATGTTTTCAGCAAAAGCCTTTTGTGTTTTGTGTATGTTCTTGACTTAGCTGCCAGATTCTGTCTTTATTCACTTATCACTACTTAGCCACTTACATATATATGTAGATAAGGTAGATCGATTGTTTTAACCTGCTACTGCCGGTACAATTGCTGCTGATGCAGCCCTAGAGTAGTTATTGCCGGTAAAACAAAGTTGACAGCTCTGTAAAAAAAAAAAACAACAACAAAAAGACGCCTTGCGACGCGAGTTTGAATATTTTGAATCTTCACGATCAATTGATATTATGGAAGGAGACAAAAACCGACGGGAAAGGCAAGCTGAACTTCTGAACAAAAATGGAGAGATAAGTAAGTAATAGGAAATGAAGATAAAAAGTCGTTAACATTTATAAATATTTATTGGAAGACGAACTTCTTCTACTTGGGCGCGCTCGACGCCTGCTGGACAGCTTCAACGATGTACGTACTACAAGTATCAGGCTTTACCGCCAACAAATGCAGAAAGTGTTGAAAGCAGAGCTGCGTAATTCGGTAATAAAAAACAAATCTGATATTTCTAAATATCCTCTTAAGTACTTTTTTTCAATAAAGCTTCAACCTGACATTGTGCTGGATGACTACAAACTGAATTTGCCGGATCTTGAATCATTGCCACCAGTCCCCAAAATCCAATTGAATACAGATGAGGTTGTTTTTATTAATAATATAATGTTCTTATTCTAATTAATAAATCTCTTTTGATAGGTGGATAATCTCATTGATGAATACGATCGAACAGAAAGAGCAATGGCATTCCTTTGAAGCAAAGATTCTCAACTTGTTTTAGGTTTTTAGATTTACTTACTTATTTGAAGTAAGAACTGATTCATAACTTTAAGAATGTAACGAGAACAATCGACGGAAGGATTTAGATGCTATAATACAGAAATCAATTATTTTATAAAAAATATTATTTTTAGATTCGACTCACCTGAAACAATGGGACAATAGGATATTTATCAAAAAGGTCTCCTTTTGTCCGCACTATCAAAATGTATCTGATGTCGAGCTGTTATATTGTAAAGACATTAAAATAACTAGAAAAATCTTTTTCGATTTGATTACTAACGTCTTCAATGACCTCATTCAAAGTCAGGTCGTGAATATTGTTAATGGGCAAAATAAAGTACGTGGACCGAGAAAATGTCCGGACTGTTTCAATTTGAAGCGCATGAGACTGTAAATATGTAACTCTTTCTGCAAGTACATGACAGTTGTGGGCGAGCAGCTAGAAATTAATTTATTTATTCTTTACCACTGCGAACTAAGTTCAACGTTGCCTTCACAATTTGCAAAGAAATTGCTACAAACACGCCAATACTACATATAATGTGTCCATCTTTCAATGAGGGATAACTTTTCAACATTATGCAAGACGCGTAAATTCCATATATGGAACAAAGCCAGAAAAAACGAAGTTTGTATTTGCGTTTCTTCAGATCGAAGTGACGATTTCGAAGATCAATTTCCAAAGTGTCTTTCCCATTGTGTCGAACATGTAATTGCAAATCTGGCTCACTGCTTTCGCTTTGCTGTCCTCTTAAGCTAAAATAACGCCCTGATTCGTGCATCGTTAAACTGTTTCCTTGATTGGACACTCAAATCAAGGATTTTAACCAATTGCTTGTTTTTTTCCGGCTTATTACCAATAAGTATTTGTTGTTATTTACTACTATGCAGGGCATCATAACTGCAGGTCAATAAACGTACTAATATTGCCAAAATATCATTTCAGAATTCCTAAGGATCATACAAGTATTTCAATAGAATAGCTTAAATTATGCAAAGGAAACGATGCATTCTGACTATTATAACTATTTTCGTTATTTGAATAGATTTTTTATGTCCCCAAAAAATGTTGGTATTTTGTTGGAATCTGTTTGTAGCAGAAATTAGGACATCAAAATGGCGGCGTATGCGTTTTGCCTCATGTGTAGTTCAACTTTAAATCACATGAGGCATGATGGAAACTAGCAGTTTCTGAAAAAATAACAAAAAATGCTTTATGGACCAGGGGTGAATCACTGTTATGAAAAAATTGTACATCAAAATGGCGGAGATATTTGTAACAGTACAACCCTGCGACAGATCAGAAGAGGCTGAGAGTCGAATATGAGACATGATAGACAAAATGAAACAAATCGAACGTTAAAAAAACATGAAACTAAACAAAATGATACATTTCTTGAAGTAGTAGATATTTTCAATGTGGAATATTAAAAAATGTTGCTAAATGATATTTTGTATTTATTCATAATATTTCATTTATTATAAACTTGATAATATTTGATCATTTTTATTCATAAACATAATTATATTTATAATTGATTATGTAATTTGTGTAATAATAATTAATTAACTAATTTAATAATAATATTTGTTTAGGGTAATTTCCCAGTAATTGTAGGTATTTTTGGTTGGAGTTTTGGGGGAAACATTTTTGAGAGTTGGTAACACTGAAATCATCGAAGTCTATGACGAATGGCAGTAACAGCAACAGCACAAAGTCGGTAGAATTTTAAGCGTCGTCCGCTGAAAAAAATATACATATATCGAATATATTTGATTCTTTCGACTTTTAATTAATAAATAAACATTGTTAGTGAGAAATTGTAATTATGCGCAAACGAAAATTGTACATAAATAAGTGAACAAATTTTTGAACGAGGCGTAAGCTACGGAGAAAAAAAAAACTAGAAAATATAAAAACGTGAGTGTGTACAAAATTTGCTTGAGTGAAAAATCTGTAAAATGAAAAGGAAGAAACAAATAAATAATTTGTGTAAAAAGAACAAACGAATGAGCTGCCGACCCCCTGCTCCTAGCGGCTTTGCTTGAATATGCATGTGTGTGTTTGGATTTTCTCTCATGTGTGTAACTATAATGCTGCTGCCGCCGACGACTACGCAGCCACCGCCGCACGTCTTGCCATGCTCTTGATAAACAATGCTATGATTGCACTTCCCTGTACTATGCGTTCTTTGTCGAAATTCTTGTTAAAATAACATTTTAATAATTTATTCATTGTGAGAAAGAAAATATTTTGTTAAAGTCCGCACATTTCTACATATTTTACAACAATTTTTTTTCGTCTTTTATGCAACGAAAACGACTTTTGCTGTGTTGAGTTTTCTCTGTGTGAGAGGTTCGGAGTGTGTTGAATATTGCTTTGCCGCGACAGAGGCCGTGGTGAATTTGAAAATTATAGACTGCTGTTTGCTAACTGTGTGTGTGTACGTGCGTCGTGTCTATACGTTATATTTTCGTTAATTAATTTTGTAAAATTTTTGCACAATTGGATTGTAAATAAAAACTTTTTGAGAAATCGTTTATTCGCTTTAAGATTTGTTAAGAGAAAATGGTTTGTTGGCTAAAGTCGAATGCAATTAATTCAGAGATCTAGCTCCCTCCCACAGTTACGCTCTCTTTTGCTTATTTGCTCCATTTTATGTTCTTTTCGTTGCAATTTTCTTTAATTCTGTTTTGTGCTTGCCATTCGCAATAATTTTTCGTGAATGAAAGAGCAGAAGCAAATAAAAATACATACACATAAGACTTGGAACGAAAGCGCGTTGTGAAAATGCAAAAATATCGGTTAAAAAATTATTAAACGCGTACGAAAATTTATTATTTTAAGTTGCCGTTATTACCTTTGTTTACTTTTTCGCTAAATAAACATTTATTTATCGAAAATGAAATGGTTTATCAAAAATGAAAAGTGTGTGGGGAATATTAACGAAAAATCGAGATTTTGTTTTTTTTTTGTAGTAAATTTTTAACTTTTTTTTTTTATATAACAAAAGAACTCATTAAAACAATTTTTCGAAATCGCCGCTACTTAAAGGTACAATAATTCATAGTTATTTTATTAGTGAAGTGATTATGTTTCATCAGCAATTATGACAGTGTGACGTGATAAATTTTCAGAATAAAATATATCTATATATGTATTTATTTATAATATGCCTCTGAATTTTGCAAAATCATTTAACATGTCCCGGCAGTAATTTTGCTTGCAAGTTTGGTAGCAAGCGTGGCGGCAGCCCGACGTCCGATCCCGTAGGTCATTGCAGTAACCTCCTCCTTGTTATGCGCCTACCCAGCCACCCGCACTGCTCGCATATTGCATGTCTTTGCCTTATGTTGTTTCGTCGCTGCGTTCGTTTGTCACTTGTTTTGATATTGATTCGAACGCAAATTTCGTCATCGTCGCCGTCACCATCACACAAAAAACAGACAAAACAAAACAACCAAGAATCAAGCGAAGTGAATAAACGATTAACTGAGCAAGCCAAAGAGCGAGAGAGTAACGAGAGCGGTTAGCAAGCAAGCACTGCAAAATATATCCACCACCGCCAACTCAACGTGTAGAGCGTAAAATTCTCACCAATTTACGTTCGTACGTTGTACACAATCGCATTCGCACTCGCAGTGTTATTCGCATGCATGCACATCTAACAAGATGCGAGATACATTTGTGTGTATAGATTTACAATACGACCGAGAGACAAATGAACAGTTTGACAGACAGTAAACTGGCTTATAGACACTTCTTGTGGGCCGTCGCCACGGCCAAAGACGCCAAATTGCCTCAGAGAATTTGCCGCGCAACTTTATAATCAAAATGGAAATAAGCGCATTATTTCTCATACGTGTCTTATTTTTTTTTTTTTTTTTCAGTATGTGCTGATTTGTTGGTGTTTCCTTGGGTCGGCTCAAATGTGCGTTTATTGTCCTGTATTCCAAGTTTTTCGATGTTGTCTTGTGGCTTTCGGGTTTTGTTCATTTGCCTTTTTCTTTATGAGTTTAGTAGAATTGTTGTTGCTGACATCGTGATCGTGGTCGTCAACACGTTTTGCGTGCTCCTTTCGGCTTTTATGGAATTTGTTTTTATTCGGACTTTTTTTAATACATACTTAATGTAATCGCGGCTCGTTAATTTTCAGCACTATTCAGTTGACGAAGTAGCGTCGTCATCATAGCATTTCATTCTAAGTTATGCCGACATTTTACATACATATTTCTCTTTGACTTTGCGACATTTGGGCCATCATAAGTGAATCCACTTTGTTCTGTTAGCTTTTTTAACATGTTATGTGGTTTAATTTCATATAACAGTGCAATTATTTGTGTAGTGGTAATAATGATTTGTTTCTTAACTTGAATTGCCGGTCCTCGGTTGTTGTCCTTAGTTTATTGTGTATTATGTGTATCAAGTTTATTTGTTAAAGACAGGAAAAAATTCTTTCTTTGTCAGGTGTCCTTTAAAAACAAAAACAGGAGCTTTATGTACGTTTTATAATCTTGTGTTATTATTTTTTTTTTACACCTTTTCGTGGCACTCGTTTTTTAGCTTGTTGCTTTCTTTTGCGTTTGGATTTGTTTTCCAAATCAGAACACATTGAATCATGCCGTTTTGTTTTGATACTATTTCGTAGTTGGCGTACGTAGTTTTTTATAGGCTTGTGTACAAAGATTAGGGAGAGTCTTATCAGTGAATCTGTTGTGCTAGCGCTCAAGCAGCTTATCAGCGTTGCTTTCTGTCGTATCTGTGATATATGCGCTTGGAAACTGTACATTTTTGTTTTTAATAAAAATAAGTTTCTTTTTTTTTGTTTTTGTAATTTTTGCAATAAAAATATACGATTTTATTAGTAATGGACTTTATTAGGAAAAAGAAAAATATGTATAAAGATGTATAAAACTGGTTTGAACTGTTCAATATATTTTGAAGGTTTTATGAAATCAAACTGAGATTCATTCATGTTCTAGAAACTTGCGATATTTTGCTAAATAAAAATTCTGATTAGCAAAATTTAACTTAAAAATTTTGAAAAGTAAAAAAAGAAGTAAACAATATTGATCCGCTATTTATCAACAAAAGATCATCTCTTATCTATGCCGTTCGGTTCCATCTTTGTAGATTTGTCATACTCAACGAGTAAAAATAATTAAAAGTACAACTCGTCATCATCATCAGCAACAGTGAGGTGGCGATGGTGACTAGTGACGCCGACGGCGGCAGCTTTAGTGCCAGCGTCAACATCAAGCTCAATATTTAACTGGGTGGGAGGCCAATGAGAATTATCGTCAAAAAAAAGTAGCGATAAAAACATGAACGCAAAAAAACAAAAAAAAACTTATTCGCGAATGACAAATCAAAACGGAATGAGCATGAATACGATTTTTTACTACGTATCGTGCTATGGTGCTTGTTTCGTAAATTCGCGTACTCATACTTATGCATGTTTGCATAAATATGCCTTCATATGTGTATTGGCCGCAAATGTTTGTTTGTTTGTTTGTATGATGTATGCATGTGTGTGCATGCAAATGAAAATTGCACAGTTAAGCAAAATATTAAACGCCGGTTAAACAGGTTTTAATAATTGTTGTATAGCTTTTTGGGAGAAAAAAAAAAAAAAAATCAATGTTGCTCGGCGGCTGATTTGTGACGTAGCGAACGACGACTCGACAAGTCGCTCGCGACTGCCATAATTTCATTATTTATTTATTAATGCTAATTTAGAATACATACAATTGTATACGCGAATCTGTGTGTTTGTATGTATGTGTGACAGCGAAGGTGCATTCATTATTTATGTATAATACATGCACACATGTGTATTGTTATTGCTTTTTCTATTACTATTATTATTATTTACGCGCAAGCATTTATCTCACGTTTTCATTGACATTTGTTGATTTTTTTGTTGTATTTCTCTTATTGTTTTTCTTTTGCAGTTGTATTAGTCTTATCGGTTGTACTTGATATACGTTTTTGTCATTCATTGCGCATTAATTTTATTTCGCTTAGCTTAACATGTGTATGTGTGTGCGCGAGACAATTTTACTACTGACTCATGCCGTCGTTCACGAGAAAAATTTATACATATTAAAAAAAAAAAAAAATGAAATAAATTAAATCGAAGAATGAAGAGGAAGCGAAGGAGAACACACTTCGCGTTCATGGTTCATTTCTATCTGTTTGTAAACAGAGATTTCATGTGTATATTTATGCAGATTTTTTTATATTTTTTTCACTGTTGTTCTTGTTGCTATTTCATCTATTGTTTTTAAATTTTTTTTTCTTTTTTGTGTTTATTCACTCAAATTTTTTATTTTGATTATTTTACACCGTGCACTAAAATTATTGTGCACTGCCGCAAGCAGTCGACAGAAAGAGAGCAAGAGCGAGAGCGAGCGAGACCAGAAAGTTGCAAAGAAGAAATAAATAAAAAATCATAAATAAGAAACAACAACAATAACAGTACGTCGACCAAACGTGGCTTTCACAATTTCATTCATAGTATACGTTTTGTCTGCGAATTCGTTTTCACGTTGTTTTTTTGTTATTTGTTTTTATATTTCTCTGCTTAATCTTGATTGTCCAAAAATATTGCACGTTGCCGAAACTATTGTATTTACTTTAAAACGAACCTTTGTGACAACAATGTTGTATTTGCTTGAGTCGTCAGTTAAAGTAAACAGTAATTTTAATAATCAAATAAAACTATTTTTTATATATGAATTTTTTCATTTTTATTTTCAGAATCATCAAGCTACGGCATTCCATATAATTCGCCATAAATAATGAACGAATTGTTGAAAATAAACTTTAGCAAACTTATTTGAATTCAAAATTCAAAGACCCCCCTTTATAATACTTATTATTGTTTTCATCATTACTTGTATGTTGAAATCCATAATTCTGCGACAGAATCAAAACTTTCCGCTCTTGCCCATCCATTAGATTTGCAGCGCTACGCAAGTAGTACAACTTTAAAAAACCTCGGGAAGAAGTGCAAAAACAAAAAAAGTGAATCGTTCAAACACAAAACCAAAAAAAAAAAAAAAATATTCTGCGCTCGGTTTATGTAGGAGAGGACACTAACCAGACGCTTCGTCTGCACGTCCTCCAATTGCTTTGAACCGTTTAAGTCAATCCAAATATCATCTCAACTCGATTGCATAAAATATAAACAATAAAAAAAGAAAACAATTTGCCTGATTTAACAAAGTGTACTTTTTAAGAATCGATTGATTCAAATCAACGAAACTAACACACAAATACTAACAACAACAAAAACAAGATGACAACCGATACCCGCCGACGTGTCAAGTTATATGCTTTGAATGCAGAGCGGCAATGGGATGATCGCGGCACTGGTCATGTCTCCTCGAACTACGTAGACAGACTCAAAGGTGTGTATTAGTTAAGCCTTCATTGAAATTTTTCGACGATTTTTTTTTGTTTTTCCTTTTAAATGAAAAATTTGTTTATATATGTTTATAGGTATATCGTTGTTGGTGCGCGCCGAGTCGGACGGTTCATTACTTTTGGAAAGTAAGATACAACCAGACACCGCCTACCAGAAGCAGCAAGACACGTTGATCGTCTGGTCGGAAGGCGACAATTTTGATTTAGCTTTGAGCTTTCAGGAGAAGGCCGGCTGCGATGAAATCTGGGAGAAAATATGCCAGGTAAGACACAAAACATTATAAATTATAGCATACAGAAACAAAATGTCTGAAATAAGTATTGAATATTTGTTGTTGTGTTGTGATAATTGTTTTTATGGCTTGGTATATCATGAATAACATTGTTTTACAGGTACAAGGTAAAGATCCTTCTGTAGAGATTACACAGGACATTGTTGAAGAGTCGGAGGATGAACGATTTGAAGATATGTCAGATACGGCGCCACCTATTGAGCTGCCACCATGTGAATTAGCACGTCTAGAAGACATTTCGGAGACAATACAAAGTTGCCTATCGACGCCACTGCGCAAGGAGAAATTATCAATGGCTTTGGAATCGGAGAATTATATCAAGAAGCTGCTAAATCTATTTCATGTATGTGAAGATCTCGATAATACCGAAGGTTTGCATCATCTCTTTGAGATATTCAAGAATATATTCTTGCTGAATAAGAATGCATTATTCGAGATTATGTTCGCCGAGGATACAATATTCGATGTTGTCGGCTGTTTGGAATACGATCCGAGCGCGACTCAACCGAAAAAGCATCGTCAGTATTTAAAACAATGGGCCAAGTTCCGCGAAGCAGTGCCGATTAAGAATCAGGATCTGCTCGCAAAAATTCATCAAACTTTTCGTGTCCAGTACATACAGGATATAATATTACCAACGCCGTCGGTATTTGTGGAGGACAATATGTTGAATACATTGTCTAGCTTTATATTCTTCAATAAAGTTGAAATTGTCACACTTATCCAAGAAGATGAGCGTTTTCTGCTGGACATGTTCACACTGCTCACCGATCCCAATACGACCGATGCAAAGCGGCGTGACATTGTACTTTTCCTTAAGGAATTCTGCAATTATGCACAAAATTTACAACCGCAAGGCAAAGATTCATTCTACAAGGCGCTCACCTGTCTTGGCATATTGCAAGCATTGGAGATCACATTAGTTATGAATGATCAAAAGACAAAGGCGGCTTCAATTGATATACTCACAGCCATTGTCGAATTTTCACCGTTGGTTGTGCGCAATTACACGCTCAACCAGGTCAGTCGAACCGAAGGGGTTAGTATTGCACTTGTCTTGTTAAAATTCAAATTTTATATATATTTATAATGTAAAATACTAATATGGTTTGTCAACAACAGGAACGCATGCTTCTAAACATTGCCATTGAACAAATGTTGACTGATTCGGAACCGGAACTTGGAATTGCTGTGCAATTGATGGGCATTATAAAAATACTTTTGGAGCCGGAGAATATGCTTACAGAGAAAGGCGATTTTTTGAATTTCTTCTACAAGTATAGCGTTCAAACTTTAGTTGGTAAGTACTTTTTTCGTGTATGTCATGTTAAGTTCTTTTTGATGGTCGTTTTTCTATGATTCCCTTAGCGCCCTTATTGCTCAACACAATTGGCGATCGACCGCAGAACGAGGATTATCAGACCGCTCAGCTGCTCGGCATTGTCTTGGACATTTTGTCATTCTGTGTTGAACATCATAGCTATCATATTAAGAATTTCTTGTTACAAAAAGATCTCCTGAAAAGAATACTTGTGCTCATGAAGAGCACTCATACGTTCCTTGTACTTGGCGCACTTAGACTACTGAGAAAAATCATTGCACTTAAGGACGAGTTTTATAATAGGTAAGCAATCAAAGTGTGATGATAAGAAAATTTTAATCATCTCGAATATTATAATGTGCAGGCATATTGTGAAATGTAATTTGTTTGCACCCGTTGTCGACGCGTTCATCCGGAATAATGGTCGTTACAATCTACTTGAATCAGCTATATTGGAATTATTCGAGTTTATAAAACTTGAAGATATACGCACGTTATGTGTTTATTTTGTAGAGAACTTCAGCAAAATATTTGATGAAATCGAATATGTACAAACTTTTAAATATTTGAAGAATCGCTACGATCAATATCAGGATCGTTTGAAGGATCGCGATAAGTTGGAAAACCGTACAGATTCGTAAGTGAAGTGCATTGATGTTTGTTCATCAATTTATTACAATCAAAAAAAATGTGTTTAATTTAGCGGACTGAACATAATTCGCGGAAATCGCTTTCGTCGGGATCAACGTCAAATGGAGGAAGAAGAGGAAATTTGGTTTAATGAAGAAGATGACTTTTCCGAAGAAATCGACACATACAACACTGTTATGAAATGTAGGTGCAGACAAAAATATAATAAAAGACCGTTTAATGTTAATGTTATTTTGATAACTTTGTAGCGGTAACCGAAAAGAATGGCACACAACAAACACAGAATCAGTCACCACAGTCCGGAACGTTGCAACAGAAATCATCGCCGCCACATAATATATCACAGCACAGTGGTATTTTAGGCAATAATGCATTGAATAATTTGAATTCCACAACAACAACCACATCATCATCATCAACAGCGACATCACTTGGTGGTGGCACTGTTAATGACAGTTCAAGTAGTAGTACAGATACGATGAATGCCAGCGAACAAGCCCAGGCAGCCGCACAGTTGGCAGCTGCTGCAAATATTGCACTGCAACACCATCAACAGCAACAGCATGCGATACATCCTTTTCAACAGCAACAGCAGCAGCAACAACAACTGAATATCAATAGCACATTGGTGGCTGCAGCAGCTGCGGCGGCTGTTGCTGGTGTGGCTTCAACCTCGACAGCGCATTTAGATGCACATACACAACAACAAGATGAAGAGCAACAGCAAGCTCAACAACCAGAAATTGCTGAGATACAGCAACAACTAGCTGCTGTCGAACAACAACATCCCGAACTTGTACTGTCATCGTCGTCGCAATCGATATCGTCACCATCGCCGACACCATCTGCTACGTCTTCGTCGTCATCATCTTCATCATCGTCGGCAGCATCTATGTCACCAACTGAGGTCGATGGCAACTCATCATCGTCGTCGTCGTCGTCATCACCGCCCTCGACTACAACTGCGAATCCATTAACCGAATCGTCAGCCGTTGCAGCTGCAGCGGCCTCACATTTGCTAACATCAATTGCATCAGCCATGGCGGCATCAGTATCAGCGGTAACGGCTACTGTGCCAGCATTGAATACTGCAGTTGCTGTTGACGACGATGAGCAGATGACGGAAACGCCGACACCTAAAATGGAAACAAGTAATTCGCCTGCGTTAAGTCCAAAAAGTCAAGTTGTTGACACAGACAATGAAGACCGACAAAATGCGAATGATGACGAGGCTGTTGAAAAAGGTACAGCGATTAATGCTAACAATGATCCAACCATTGCCGGCGTTGGCATCGGCAGTGGCAATGCTACAGTCGCATCAACTGTAGCCGTGCAGGAGACCACCATAAAAAAGGTACTATATTTGGTTATCTTATATTTTTATAAATGACGATGTCAAGTGTTTCAATTGATAAACTTACAGGGTTTGGTTGATTATGAAAGTGATTCTGGCGAAGAGGAATATGACGAAGATGACGATGAAGGTCCACAATCACAGAAAAAGCCACGTTTGGTAGCAAGTGAAACATTGGGAGTAACCACATTGTGAAGTACATGACCGCGATAGCTCCAGCTATGGCAGCAGCAGTAGCAGTCAGAGTGCGGTATCAATTATTAGGCAGTTCACAAAATCCAGCAACGCAATGAGAGAAACAGTTAAGAGTATCAATCAGCAACAAACCCTTAACAAAGGTAACATTGAAGAGCCACAACAGTTAAAACAAAAACCAGAAAACATAAATGAGCTGTTACAGCAAAATACATGCAGAACAACAACAAATACAACAAATATTACAACTTAGTAATGTAAAGTTTACATAATTTAATTTAAAAAAAAAAAACAAAAAATAAAACAAAAAAAAAATATATAAAATAAAACAATGCATAAGATCTTACTTTATTAAATAAATAATAATATTAAAAAAAAGCGGATGAAGAAAGTTGTCAGCATATTGAATAGAAGCACTCACAGATTATAAAAACATAAAAATTAACAATCACACAAATGTGGAGACAACAAACAGTGACACAGTTTAGTGTGAAGGGTGTTTTTTTATTTTTATTTTTAAAAATTAATAACGACGGCTGGCTCTACGAATTGCGTGGTCTTCGGCCAAACGTTTCAATCTTTTTTCAAAATTCGTTATTTTATTATTTATTCAAAACGGAACTTGTTCGAAGTTGGCTTTGATAGAAAAAGGCTTTTGAAGCTTAAAGTTGTGCGATATTTTAATAAAGTCTACAAATTGTTTTTGAATTTCGTTTGGTTTGTTGTTCGTCGACAAAATACTTTGTTACGTTTTAATGAAATAATGTGTATTAAATTAGTAAGCACAGTGAAGTCTGTCAACAATGGGCGGGGCTCAGTCGATTGGTTTCAGCTTTCGCTATAAATAATATTAATTTGTTTCATTATTAAAATATACACAACAACAAAGCCAACTTAATAAATTCCGTTTTAGTGTAAGATGAGATGCTCTATTTTATTATATTTTTTATAATTTTAACAATTGTATATAATTTATAAAAGTGAAAACAAATACATGAGACAAAACTAACAACAATGATGCATTGATGTGACACAGTGAATGAACAAAATTTGTATGCAATAAATTTTTATGTAAAATTTTATGTGTATTGAAAAATACTAAGAAAAAAAAAAAAATGAGATAAATAAATTGTAATAGTGTAAAAAAAGATCAACCAAAATATTTTCTAAATTAAACATTTGTACAAGAATGTGTATGAAAAAATGAAAATGTTTCACTTTTGCTAACGCGCAGAATGATAAAAATAAAAATTAAATGACACATATTAACAATTGTAAAACCACAACACATGAAGTAATACATAATAATCGATTTAATGTTAAAGATAATGAAACTTTTAGCAACAACAACAAATAAAAACAAATAAACTTGTCTTCATTTGTTGTCTTCATGCTAATTATTTAAGTCCAACGAAAGTTTTAAGTTATAACTTTTTTTTTGTTTATTTTTTACGAACGATTGAACAAACAAAACAGATGTTTAAGAGTATAAGAAGTGAAAAAATTGCTTAGTTGTAAACTATTTTATGAACGATTATGAAGCTAACTTTAATTTGTAGTATTTTTTTATTGTGACTCAAAAAAAAAAACATAAAAAAATTTAAGAATAAAAACGAAAATAAATCCACATTTCCCGCATTAGTTTGTAACACTTTAAGGTTAAATTATGTGTAATAATTTCCTTAAATTTTATGTTAAAACATACTTAAAAATTAAATATATAATGTAATATATAATTTATGAGGAGCGTTTTTCATTTAAACACACATTTATAGTTATATTTATTTACTTGTTGCATTCAAAAAAAACTAAATCAACGAGTATTAAAATGATGGAGTCGGAAGCTCTCATGGAATTCTAAACAGGCTCTAAGTTATGTATACGTCGCGACATAACGGTGACAAACTTTGACATTTGTGTTGTATGCTTAGCAGTGTGAGCCTAATACATACAATACTTTTACATTGAATGCTTTTGTTATTGTTTTGTCTTTGTGTAGCACAATAGCTTAGGATTCGGTGACTTTTTTGTATCAATCATAATTGTATTTATCATATATATTTAACACAAATTGTTTAAAATTCGATTCTCATTTTAACGTCAAAGAGAAAAAAAACGCTGCACAATTAATGAAAAATAATACTAAAAACAATTAAAAATTATGGTTTCTTCTTCGATAATGATAGGAAGTAAATTTTAATGATGCATCAAGACGATTTCCTTCCAGTTTGTTGTCGCTATTTTTGTTAGAGTGTAGCACTACATAACAAAAAGTAAACAACAATGAGATACTTTTTACAAACTACTTTATACAAACATGCATACATACATATTTACCAACAGTAACAAACATTTTAAGCGTACAAGCGTGCGTACATAATTATTTTATATGCTAAACTCACAAAAACACATAATTTTTTGTAATTTTCACTTAGTTGATGCATTATGTTATAACACCCAAGAATAATGAATGAAAAACAAAATAATAATAATGATAACAAAAACAAAAAGAAATACATTTTAAAAAGGAAAATATATATAAAAAAAATAATAAATTAAATCATAGTTTTTAATAGTTTTTAAACCAAAATTTGTTGTTGTTTTATTTGTTTTGTTTTTATTTATACTATGAATGACTACTTAAGTCCTTGAAGCAATTTCAAAAGAACTTGAAGTCAGTCGTTGTCAAGGGTAACGCTACCAAAGACCGCAAGGCCACAACAAAGAAAATTCAACTGATTTTTCACACTATTTACAAATGCATCGTTGTTGAGCGTATTGATTATACAAATAAGTGCATTAAAATCTGGCCATGTCTGCTGATGATTCCTGGGTTTTCGATTCATTGGTGTGCTTTCTGCATGGACCCATTTGGAATGCGCCGTTGCAGACCTTTATAGAGGAAAAGTCTTTGGGTACGTGTTGAAATCAATTTTTGTGTTCTTTACAGCTAATGTATAAATTGTAAAGTGTTCGACCCAAACTTACAACCGGATGAACATAATCCTGAAATCATACATATACATGAGGAGTACAAGAATTTGGTGGACTATATGTTGGGCAGTTTTATGGATGAAATGCAAATAACGCCAGAACAATTTGAGTGCGCTTGCCTTGAGGGACGCAATCAGTCGCAAGGCGGTCAGCCGTTTCAATTCCAT
Organism: Phortica okadai; assembly: GCA_034638295.1. NCBI lineage: Eukaryota > Metazoa > Arthropoda > Insecta > Diptera > Drosophilidae > Phortica > Phortica okadai. The sequence goes on along the minus strand of CM067849.1, from coordinate 10,117,435 downwards.
CAGGCGCTATTTCAGCAGGTTTATTTGGCTGTCGTTGGTAGCATAATTTCCTTAGTCCTTATATATATATATTTTTTTTTTGTAAGATTTGGGCCGCAAATGATTTAAAAATATTTATACGTATGATGACGCAACGTAATGTGGAGCTGCAATTGCAAGCACTTGATTTGATTGAGAAAAATCAATTGGCACAACTTAATGAGAGCGAATTGACGGACGCGGACACGTCTAGCGGCATAGCGAGCAGTGATGTGCAAAGGTGCTGAAAACGTTATTCTTAATAATGTAATCAAGATGACATGTTTCTATTCGTTTTCTTTTCGCTAGCGTTACGGCCGATGTTGAGCATATAATTGCCAAATCAGTCGAGCGTGAGTTGGCAAGTCCTGAGGCCGTTGTCACGCCGGAATTGGAAGATACCGTAAGCGCGGTTGCCGATAAATTTGTACGTTTGAATTTATTCTTCGATAAAAATGAAAAGGTTTGTGTTTTTTTTCCTCATTAGAGATAATTACTTAAATAGTCGCTGTTTGTTCCCAAAACAGGTTGATCCAAACGATGTCGTATCGCGTCAGGAGTATTTGCGTCAACAACGTGATAAGATTGTCGAGATCAAAAAGCAGACACGCGCTAAACAGCTACAGGACACTGTCGCACGTAGGAGCGCACAGTCGAGCGATGGCGACGGCATGCGACCCAATTCGGCCGCACAGGTTGCCCAAAAATTGCTAGAGAATGGCGGTAATGCCGAAGAACTGATCGAGCGGAGCGAGGAGTGTGAGCCGAATGCAGCATTGCAGTTGCGTCGCACACTTGCCAAGCGTCTACGCACCGAAGTTGTCGAGAAGTAATTATGCACAATGAATTTCAGCTCTTAGAAAAAAACAATATAAATTCTTATTAAATATAAACCTTTATTTGCACATCAAATATTCCTTGCTTTTTTTTTTATATATATTAACATGTGCGTAACAATGACTAGAATCGCTAGTCGCTAAAAACTACTTTGGTTAATACATCGATTTGTAAGTTTACTTTTTAAATGTTTTTTTTTGTTTTTAGCTTAAAAAATAAAAAGAAAGTTGCCTTTCCCAAAAAAGTTGAACTTTTGAATTTGGTATTAACAAAACCGTCTCGAATGCTGTTCCTAGGCCTTAATTTGGTATACGATCGCGCAAATAGGACATTATAGCGTCTGTACCTTTGACGATGACTTGGTGTCGTGGCTGACGAAATGGATTGCCTATCAATTCCAAAGCACTGGCCGAAAAACAATATTAAAAAATAATTATAATGTAACCAAAAGTGTTCTATTAAATATGGTGCTAATTTTCTTAAAATAATTGTTGAAAAATCTTACGTGATGTTAGTCAAATTGCCAAGAATTGGCGGTACATGATTGATATTATTGTTGCGTAGATCGACCGTGGCCAAACGTTTCATGGCGCCCAATCCCTGATCACTTGCATCAATGAACTTGATGCGATTATCACTGGCAATTAAAACTTCAAGTCCTTGTAGTTCATAAATAGCTGCAGGCAGATGTTCGAAACTGTAAGCGCGTGAAGTAAAATTTAATAAATTTGTCTAAAATATATTATTTTTGTATAACAAACCGATTATTGGCAATATTTAGCTCCCGTAGCGTATTTAAGACACCAAATTCTCTGGGTAAATCATTAAGATGATTACACGACAAATTAATAAGTGTAACACGTGTAAATTGCGATATAAATGGTGGCACACGAACAATATCATTATTGGCAAAGACAAGCTCCGAAACGCCATTATTCAACATCTGCAATCTGAATATCAATCTTCAGAAAAAAATCAAAGAAAAAGTTTATATCAAAATACTCACCCCTCCGGCAACGTAGACAAATGATTACGTGAAAAATCAACAACAGAAACTTGCTCACTTGAGGCAATCTCAAAGACTTCATTGGGAACGGTGGTCAACTTTTCCATATTGACAGCCAGTGTGCGTGTATGACGCAATTTGTATCTGAAATTGTATTATTCTATTAGTTATTGACAAGAAAATTATTTATTATTTAAAAGAAACACTACACCCAACGAGGATGCACCGGATGAGGAAAATTATAGGGCACATGTTGTTGAGTAAACGATTCAGAGTACGGTTTTGGATAAGCATTATAGGTTGGATAGTTTGAGAAGTTTGCGTTAAGATATGATTGTGACGCATAAGGGTTTTGCACTCTTTGTTGTTGAGGTTGTGCTATGAATTGCTGTGACACTGGCGGCCGTTCAAAACTATTGTGCCAATTATTTAAACCATTAAATTGCATTTCATAGTAATCTTGCAGTGGTGCTTGGTTAGTTTGATAGCTAAGGCAAAACACAAATGGCACATTTAGTGCACGAACGCATATTGCATAATACTCACTTGTCCGGATAGATTGACGCATCAGGACTGGTGCCGCCCTGTAAACGTGGACTATTTAAACCGTCACCAACCATTTTTGTTGTGGCTGATGTTGCGTCCTCCGGATTTATATCACGTTTGTTTCCAGCCGCCTGTGCGCGATCCTGTAACGTTTTTAATATACGCGTCGTTCCGCACTGAAGTATATCGCGTCGAATAGATTTTATGGGATTACCATCCACTTGTAAACTGACTAAATGTGCAAGCGATGACAACGATACTGGTAAATTTGTCAATGAATTATTCGAAATATCCAAACGTACGAGGTTACGCAACAAACATATCTCATCGGGGAGTAGTTCAATTTTATTATCACGTAAATCGAGAATTTTCAAATGTGATAAATTTGAGCAAAAACGCTTGTTTACTTCCTATAAGGTTTGTAAAAGTTTTACAAAAGTAGAGTTTAAAAAATCTTTTTGCTTTCGTTTTTATTTCATACTTCTTACCTTTATATAATTATTGGAAGCGTGTAGCTCCTGTAGAGCCTCGCAGCCCTCAAAAGTAGGCAAACGGACGACATCGTTGTGCTGAACATAGAGACACTGTAACTTACGCAACAAGCCGATATCTTCGGGCAATTCTGTCAGATCGTTATGCATCAGATCGAGTTTTTGTAATGCTGCATTATCGATTATTTTAGATAAATATGTACATATATAAGTAGGGTTAATGTTTGTGTGCGTATTTGTGTATACCAATTGACCAATTTGCTACACTTACAGCGCATATTAACAAAGTCGTCTGGCAGATCTTTGATGTGATTGTGTTGCAACAAAAGCGCTGTTAGACGCACCAAAAACCCAATGCCACCGGGCACATTCTCTATATTATTATGGCTAGCATCCTTTTGGTTAGTTATTATTGTACATTTTGATTAGCGCAGAGTTAGAGTCAAGTAAGGATCAAGGTAAGGATAAAAAGCATATAATAGTATTAGTTTAAATATTGTTGTACCGCACCAAGTAAAATATTTTTACAAGCTAATGTCATTAGAGTCTTACCAAAAACTCCAACATATGCAAATCGCTTATGTCCGGATCTAGTTCATTTAATGAATTATACGACAAATTTAAGTGACGCAACTCGGGCAAAGTGAACAACTGACGCGGCAATACGCTCAGCTTGTTACGGCTCAGATTAAGGCGCATCAGTTTCTCCAGTTTGCCAATCTCTGGCGGTAGTGTCTCAAGTGCGTTGTCGTGCAGCTGTGAAATTTTTAAAACTTATTAAAAATCCTTAGTCTTTAGTCATTGGGACATACTGTCAGTACGGTTAACGATTGTAGATTCTCGATTTTGGGTGAGAGTTGCGTAAGCGAATTTGAGCTTAAATCCAAATTGCTTAATGGCACTTGATTCCACCAAGCGTCATCATCGTTCATTTTTTCCAACTTAACTTCGATTTTATCATCATCGGCTTCATTGATGCGATAAACCTTTTCGGGCACTATGCAAAAAAAAAAAAGACAAAAAGTGCGAGTTATTTTAACTATACACAAAAGAAGGTTATCTTTAGGGTAGTACTAGAAGTATCTTTGGGTAATTCTTCTAATGGCTCCAATTCAATTTCATCGATAGGATCTTCAGCTTCCTCGCTTTCCAATTCGCTCGCTGAGGATGCCATTTGATATTCGAGCCTTTTGTAGTAACGTTTCCGATGATGCGGCCCGCACATACAAAATGATGTGAGTTGTTTACGATTTGACTTTGACGACGCAATTTTGAAGGATTTACGGTGCAATATTTGATGAAATTCTATTTGTACGTTTCCTTTTTGTATTGTTAAGAGTCGCGTGTCTGATCGTTGCGAATGTAGTTAGCGTACTAGCTCTTTTTTCCTCGTTTGAAGTGACAACGTAAAACATTCGCAATGTTTTCATAATGCCCGATCATACATAAGTATATCGATGAGTAAATGAGGCATGAAATTTGTTTTTCCATAATTGGTAGTATATCACTCAAATTCATTACCAAGTTCGCATACAGTACCAAAGCAAATTCGTATCGGCAAAATGCATGATATTCGATAGATTTTGAGCTAGACACAGTGACATAGTTCGATCGCACATAGCAATTACCGATGTAAATTTTCAATTATGCACTCACCTTGGCCTAATCCCCGGCTTGATAGATTGAGTGTGCCCGATTTTCGCGCCAGCTTGAGCAGTTGTTGTGAAAGCTTTGCATTGTCCTCCTCTTCTGTCTGCTCGTGGAACATTGAATTCAGGTACTGGACTGTCGGTGTTGGCCGTTGAGGTATGCGTGATTTTGCATGTCGCATTGTCGTTGTTGACGACATCCGCGGCATGGTACTGGTCGTAGGCACCGATGGACGTGGACCTGTTGCCATTTCTGGATTTTCAAAGTTGAATTGTTTGCCAAAATTTGAGATTGAATCTTGAACTGGCAGAGAACAGAAAAGCGATTCATTCACTGCGGGCACATCGTACGAACACATCCATTGGCGTTGATAGTCGTGCGGGCTGCAAATGAGGTGTGTCTGGTTAAATTGTCTGGCTGTGCTATTGTTGCATTTTAATTAAAGGAAATTAACTTTAGTGTTAAAATGCAACGTAATTAGTTATTTTGAACGGGAGCTGTTTAAGCGTTTTGCCAAAATAAACCGAGGCTGAGATGTTTTCAAAACATCGCTATCGATGGTGTTAGGCCAACACTGTGAGAGTAGAATTCTTATTCTCCCATGACTCTATGATGAAACGACACTGCAGTATTGGTTTATCGTATGTCGCGCTGCCTTCGCTGAAGATTTGTCTTGTTCCTCCTTGTTCGTATCTGGGGGTTCGCTCTTCTTCTTCGTTTTACGACACCCTTACGTCAATTTGGCTCGTTTGCGTTTTTCGCCCAAAATCAGCCAGATTCCGTTCGGCTTTTTAAATTATGTTTTAAGTTACCATCGCGATTGTATTCGGCGATTTTTTTAAAGTACGATTTTTTTCATTTTATTTGTCTTGCGTATTAATATGAATGATTATGCCCTGAAAACAGGGTCTTCCAGATAGATTAATATCTTCAATGTTTGCTATACGATTATAAAGGGACCTCGAAAGGATTATTCTTTGTCCTTGAGGCATATAAATAAAGAAAATTACCCCTACACCCATAACGACTAACACATTAAAGCAACAAGAGGAGGAAGCTGCTAAACCATATTTATAAATTTTTGATTCTGAAAAATTGGCAGCACTGTAACTGTAATGCGTTGCCAACTACTCTAAGGCCATAGTTTTAAGTTTGGTGGACTTGTAATGCTGAAATGCAGCATATCCCTTTGAAACTCACAAAGACTTGGGCCACTTAAACGATTTAAAATTAATATATATTTAAATTATCGTTATTATGGATCATTTAGGGTTTTCCCAATTACATATAGTGAAATAAATATTTATGTCAGGTTTTAAGTTATTCCTGAAATTCGGTAACATTTGTATATTTATTGAATAGCATCAGTTTCGAAGTATAATTGATAATATTCGAAAATCCGTTATATTTTTTAGTTATAGCAGTTTTTTAAAGGATGTTCTCATCCCAATACCAGTTTCTTAATACTTACACTTATTTAACTATTTGACTGTAAATTAAATGAGAACAAAAAAAATTTGGCGGTATGTCAAGTAGTTTTCGAGTTTTAGTGGAGACCTTTTTGATAAGCTTCGAAAAGCAAACTCAAAGTCGAACGCAACTTAATTGCTAATGTGCCTTTAAGATGATGGGTAGTTAAGAAAAGCCAGGTGTTCCTTCAAATTGAGACAATTGATTGAACACAATTATGGTTAAATTGAAACGTTTCCAGCCACAATCTAAAATCAACTGTTTTTCTCACAGCTGCATTCACGAGACGCACTCATCTATTTGATAACAATAAAAATTGACGTTGAAAATGTGATGCAATATATTCGAATCTATTTAAGCACAAATTGTTCTAATTTTAAAAACTTCCACTGCACTTGACAACAATAAAGCGAAAACAAGACACGCTATTCTAAATTGATTTCAATTTGCATTGCTTAAAGAATCCAAAGACAAACTGCACCTGATGTCTTGAATTTAATTGAATTGATAATGAAATTTCGGAAGGGGTACGAGTAAGTCCCAGAGTATGTATGTGTGTGTGTGATTGAAAAGCCGGTGCCGATGTTTTGCTTTCTTTATGAATTTTCTATTCGATTGCACGTGGCGTATGCGCAATATTCACACACATTCGTGTTTATAGGAACTTTTGATGTTTAATAAATGTTACTCACTCCATATTTGTTTTTTTCTCTTGTTTATTTCCAATTTAAGTTATTGGCGTTTAAACTCTTGAGTCAGCTTTGCTTCGTCTTCAGTATTCTGGCCTCTGTAGGGTAAAAAGAATAGTGTTTATTTATAAATAGGTTTAAAATGTACTTAGAAAAGCATGTCAAGGTCATTTGTATAAGCCGCTAAAGCCAGCCGGGGCTTGTGTATGAAATTTCTTTCCTATTTTACACATTTGAAAAAAGTTAGTACACTTTATGCTAATCACAAAAAACTGCACACAAAGTAATGAGCGAAAAGACGGAAAAAACATAAAAATATAATAATAACGACATGTGAATCTTAGACATGCATACACATATTAGTGTGCGTTTGTTTATGTGCTTGTGTAAGTCTGAGCTTAAATGCAAAATAGAAAAAAGGGAGGCTTTGGCAGCGATGTGTACTGTGATTTGAAGCACCAAAAATGTTGTGCTACTTTGGACATTCAACAAACTAATGCCGACACACAAACGCAGACAAACAACTGTCAATCAAAATTATGAGTATGACTACAATTGCCACCACAATCGCTACGACAACGTAGGCTGCCACCCTCAACAACAACAACAACAGCAATAACAACCACAACGACGATGAAAACGACGCGGCACATTCAATGACTGCCACAACGACCATCATGGTGGCCCACGTCGTCGTTGCACAGTTGACAAGGTGAAAATGGTTTTGAAAAAATGTCAGTTGCCTTTTGGTTTTCAAACGTTTCGAACGTAATTTTTTAGCACGAAAATAGTGAAAAAATTAATTCTCACCAACCTAATCGCGCCAAGTGTTTTGAAAGTAAAAGAAACCTTCTACGAAGTGCGCAGACGGCACACGACTTGGGCGACGCATATTGCATCAGTCTTTTGACTTACCAAACTTAATAATAAAGTAACGCAGTTTAAAAATATAACAAAAAGAAAGTAAAAAACGACGTCACTCGGCTTAAAGTCCTTCGCTTGCAATGGCAGATGGTGTACTTAAAAGTTTTGTTCGCGATTTCTTTGCGGTTCGTTGCAAATTGATGCTTATTCTTCTATCAAACCACTAACATGCTCTGTAGTAAAGCACCGAAAAATAAAAATTTTTTTTAACGAATTTAAAAATTTTATTTTGGATTTTGTGACAAGTTTATTATTAATTTATTTAGAAGTATTTTGTTCTAAAGTAAAAAGGTTGTTTTTTGTTTTAAGAATTCTAGGTAAGATCTCAAGGAAGTTCTTTGCAGAACTCTTTGATATGAATTGATCGGTAATTGAGTTACAACGTGAAATTCGTAAGTGCATTAGAAAATAGAAGTAAACATTGATCCTGTAATTGTTTCTTACATACGAAAGAAGTCAGCGTAAATTACGTTAAAAAACAATAAATATCTTAACTTAATTTAAAAACAAATAAAAGTTTTGATCGAAAAAATTATTTCGCGGAATAAAAATATTCTCCTAAATACATTGTTTTTTTTTCGAAGTTCTGCGCAACTAATTTTCAGTCAAAAAATCTTTTATATCAAAAAGTATATTTGTAGAAGAATGTATCGAATAACAAATGAAGCAATAAGCCACAAGGAAAAACAAAGAATTTTCACAAATCGCAGTAATCGCGCGATTATCGAATGGCTAAAGCTTAAAAAGAGAGAGAGAAGCATTGAGACCCAAGTAACAGACGGCGTGTATTAATTCCAATTGGTATGTGGCAATGTCAAGGTCGTGCGCAAACGCGCTAACACTGTGTATGTATGCACTAGTGTGTGTATGAGAAAGTTGGTATCGAAGTGGGTGTCGGTTTGGGTGTTTGGCCTCTTATTACATGAATGTAAATACAGCAGCAACTTTTCATTTTATACGAGATTTTCGCCAAGTTATGTTCAATGAAGACAAAAGTATTGTTTGAATTTCTTGATTTTATGCTTACGTCCATAAGAAACACACCAAATGTGGCCTTTTAACAAGTTAAACACTAAAACGAATTTTAAAGTGCTCGGAGTAATGTTAAAGTTGAAAACGGAAAGAGTGCCATTAATTAAAATGTTACTTTGCCTTTGCTTAGGTTAAATACGATGCAGAGGACCATGACCCGGAAACAAAGCGGATCGATGGCGCCGGTCGCCTCTATCCGAACTGTGCCTCAGACGTGTGGTTGCGCTCCTGTGAGCGGGAAATAATCGAACCCATCGAAGGACATGTGAGCGGACATATACCGACATGGCTGAGTGGTTGCCTGTTGCGTAATGGGCCCGGCAGCTGGAAAGTGGGCGACATGACATTCGCTCATCTCTTTGATTGTTCAGCGCTGTTGCATCGCTTTGCCATTAAAAATGGACGAGTGACTTATCAGAATCGTTTTGTCGATACCGAAACGCTGAAGAAGAATCGTTCCGCGCAGCGCATTGTGGTCACAGAGTTTGGCACGGCATCGGTGCCTGATCCGTGTCATTCGATATTTGATAAGTTCGTTAGTTTCGCAAAAATATTGAATTTAATTTTCACAAATGTGATTATTTTAGATTCTCTGCTATGTTCCGGCCGGAAAATGGCTCGGATAATTCAATGATATCGATATATCCGTTTGGCGATGAATTCTACACATTTCCAGAGACACCCTTCATGCATCGGTGCGTATACGTAATATTTGTATTTCGCTCAATATTATTATGTATATGATTTTTTTTTAAATGCTTTTTTTTATTCCAAACAGCATCAATCCTCGCACATTGGCTACGGAAAAACGTATTTGCATTACGGACTTTGCCGGCATTGTGAATCACACATCGCATCCTCATGTGCTGGCCAACGGCACCGTTTACAATTTGGGCATGGCTACCACAAAATCGGGACCTGCCTACAATATTATCTGCTTTCCACATGGCGAACATATGTTTGAGGATGCACACGTCGTCGCTACCATACCGTGTCGCTGGAAATTGAATCCGGGCTACATGCATACCTTTGGTCTCACTGAGCATTACTTTGTCATTGTCGAACAACCGCTTTCCGTGTCGTTGCCAGAATATGTGAAGGCTCAACTGTACAACCAAAATCTGTCCGCATGCCTTAAATGGTTTGAGGACAAGCCGACACTCTTTCATTTGGTGAATCGCAAAAGTGGCAAAGTGTGCGCGACCTTTCAGTCGGATGCATTCTTCTATTTGCACATAATCAATCAGTATGAAGAGGATAATCATGTTGTCGTTGATATTTGTTGCTACAAAGATCCCGAAATGATCAATTGCATGTACTTGGAATCCATTATGAATATGCAGACGAATCCCGACTATGCCGGTCTCTTTCGTGGTCGCCCGTTGCGTTTTGTGTTGCCTTTGGGTGCCACCATGCAACCCGTTGAACGTTTGAATACCGCCAGGCGACGTTTGGTAAAATCCTTCTCGTTAGCAGGCATCAGTGCACGTCTACAGCAACCAAAGTTGAAGCATTCGGAATCACAGCACGAGGACATCACCTACATGGCCACCAACACGAATGAGGAGAGCGAAAGTCATGTTGAGGCTTCGGAAGCGAAGCGTCAAAAATATGAGCAATTTGTGAATTTGGTGACATTGAGCAATACCAAAGCCGAGGCCTATAAAACGGAAGATGAGCACATTTTATTGCGTCCGGAAATGTTATGCGATTGGGGCTGTGAAACGCCGCGATTCAACTATGAACTGCATTTGGGTGGGTCCGCTTTTGTTTTCTCATTGATGAAGTTATTTTGAAAAGTTTATTGCCTTCCTATTTTACAGGTAAAAATTATCGCTACTTTTATGCCATCAGTTCAGATGTCGATGCACAAAATCCGGGCACAGTAAGTTCTCAAACACACATTGATTTGCATTTAGGGGTAAGTAATTTTCATGCATATTCTTTTCAGCTCATCAAAGTCGATGTTGTGGAGAAGAGCTGCAAAACTTGGTGTGAACCGAATGTCTATCCAAGTGAACCGATCTTTGTGCCTGCACCGAATGCTCAGAGCGAAGATGATGGCGTCATACTTGCCTCAATGGTCGTTGGTGGTCTAAACGATCGTTATGTGGGCTTAATTGTTCTGTGTGCCAAGACAATGACCGAGTTGGGTCGCGCTGATTTTCATACAAATGGTCCTGTGCCAAAATGCTTACATGGCTGGTTTGCGCCAAATATTGTTTAGTGCCTTTATTGTATAGCCAAATATTTTTTTATATGTATGTATGTACTTGTAGTTGTTATACCAAAGATTTTTAGAGATGTCTTTCCTTACAAAAAAGCTACGAAAATAAAGGAAACCTTTTTTTTAAATCGCTTCATTTACAAAACAAATTGGTTGAGTGTCCAAAAATTTTACTTTAAAAACTTTCAACAATATTTAAGACAAAAATAAAAACAACACTAATATTTAAGATTGATGATATTGAAAATAAACTCATCCCACTTCTTTTGAAAGACGCGATTAATCTTCCGACGCTCGTCAGAAGTAAGCGCTGCGTATTTGATGCTATTTAAAGCGAGCTGCTTCAGCAGACGCAGATCGGCTTCGCCAGGCGCCAATGCCATGAAGGCATAGTAGAAATCATAGCTCAAGCCCTTTGCGCCCCATAGGCCAGGATCATCACCCGATATTATCACTGGAAAGTTCTCAGCGATGAGAAATGAGGCTGGATGATTGCGCAGATCCCAAACAAAGCCCAAGACCTGATTCGACAGCGGACTTACTTCGATCGCAATGTTGCGTTTCTTGATGGTCGACCAGAGTTGCGGATGCTTCGGCAGCGCAAAGCCGTGACCGATACGCTTCGTATTAAGCAAAATGGCATCCATCATGTTCCAATCGGTTTTGCCATGCCAATCTGCAATAATTTCGCGTTTCAATGAATAATCTTTTTACAGTTTATAAATTTTTACTCACTTGTTTCGCCGGCATGAAAGAAAAAGTTTGCTGTTGGCGGCAAATCAGTCAATTCGTTTACAAATTTATGTAGCGGATCACCAGTGTCTTCTTGGCCAATCAGATCGAAGCCTATTATAAAATTTGGCTTTGCATTGCTGTGCAAAGTGAACAAGAAATCAAAAACATTCATTGCAAATAAAGTCTTTAAAAAAAAAAAAAATACATATTTGTTACAAACTCACTGTAATTGTTTAAAGGTAACAATGCGCTGTGCCATCTCGTCTTCGGTGCCTTTGTTCCGCTTTGCGTATATTACTTTTAAACCAATGAAGTCGGGATGCTTTGCCTTGAAGCCTTCCACAATGCGTTCAAGTTCGTTGGCCACATCGAGTGTGTTGTATGTGCGATTATTATCGCCATAGAGCTGTATTAGATACTCAGTTTAATGTTATTACTTTTACTTTTCTCAGACCCCGTTAGAACCCTTACCGGTGACAGTGAGGCTCTAATTTCCGCGTAGATAATATTATCCTCACATAATTCCTCTAGTAGACGCTTATGATATGCACAATATGTCGGCATGTATTTATAGAATTTATCAACGGTTTGAAAAATATTCTCAAAACGTTCCCAAATCTTTTTTCGATTCACAAGCATAGCTGTTAATTGTATAAATTTAATATCTCTCCCTATTCGCTTCGCATTTGTATGTTGTGGGGAAACTTACATTCAGGATGCATGCTGTACATGCTGATGTGCTTCTCCAGTTGACGCTCATAGAGACGTCGATCCTCGGCATTGATGCGTTCGGTGCAAACATTTTGTACCTCACTGTGACACTTTGCCTGATCATACGTGAATATCAGCAAACCATTCACATCTCGACAAGTGTGCAGATTATTGTTTGTTGTCAGATTACTGACGATCCACTTGGAGCTGACCATGCCGGTATTGTGTCCATGCAGAAATGCGCCCTTTGGCATTTTTTGTATTATACGAAAGACTTCGCTCTGACGCAAATACTGTTTACCCTGAAAGAAATGCATGGCTGGCGGATACTTTTCGGGATTCTTTAGACCCTCAGACATTTCCTCGCGCTTGGCATTCATCAGTATGCTATTGGCCTTCTCCTCGGCTGATGAAAGCCACATATTGCCACCAATGGAAGCTGTGCGTTCCGCTTCCATAATGCGTTCACGGAGTGTGTCATAGGCTGTCAAATTAATTGGTTTACATATGTGTTTGTATGAGAATATGTTAATACAGGGTGTGCCACACTTAAACACGGTTTTAAAAAGAATATTGAAATGCGCTTAAATATGAATTTTATTTGAATTATTGCAGAATATGGAAAAATTGCATTTATCCGATATGTTACTCGCTAATTCACCCTGTATAAAACATAACAAAATACTATGTATTGCAGAGCTTACATAATTCGGCGCTCTTGAGGCATGATATCACAGAGAGCACAAAAATGAATACGTAAATATCTCCAATCTTCATTGTGACTTCTTTTCGTTTTTTTTAAATTTGGTATGTTTTGTAACAAAATTTGACTTTAAGATCGTTTAATGTTGATACATCCTTCAGTATATTGGGAATGTTTTTTATTCGCTTTCGTTTTTTTCACAATATTTTCACTTTTATTGCGCACCGTTTCGCGTTTTCCGAGCTACTGATTATGTCGATTCCGCCAAAACACAGATTTGCTCCTCATTTTCTGACCGTGTCATCTGATTAAATGTTTGCGATATGCAAATCAAATTTCACTCTCTTTCACGCTCAGGAATACTCATATCAACGACACCAGTAGCAGCAGCACAGCATTACGAATATCATTATCATTATCACGATCGTCATCATCATCATCCAGCAGTAGCATCAAAAGTGCTCAGTTGCAGTTCATTACCGTTGTGTGGGGCCACTGTAATATGATATTTGTTGTTGCTGTTGTTCTTGTTGTGTTTATTTTGCTTTTTTTTACTATTTGTTTTTGCCTATGGGGGCCGGCTTAGTCGCGCATATTTTGTTCAGCATCAACGGCAGAGATTTGCTACAGAAACCTCAAGTTCAATCAGATAATTTGCAATTTTCGCATCGTTTATTTATATGCGACACATATTTTCACAAGCTTATTTTTGTATATGTTTGTGCATAAATTTTCATTTGATTATTTTTTTTTTTTTTATTTTGAATATTTGAAGAACATTGATCAGCTTGAAGGGCTTAAAATTTTTTTTGTGATTTTAAAATTAAATTTGATTGATGATTTTAATACTGGATAAATGACTGGCCAATTTTTTTTATTTTTTCCGTCGTAATTATTGTAAATGCTTGTTGTAACATTTAAATGTTTATTTGGATTGTTTATTTGTTCAATTCTTAACAATATTATTTAGAAATTAACGCCAAAAATAATATAATTACTTAATGTCGTCATTAGAGGTTACCAAACCGTATCCGCGAACGTCAGAGAAAATTCGCATAAGCAAATTACAGATATTTTGTACTTAATATGCAAAATAGGCAACCCACTAAAAGAATATTTATCATGAATACAAAAAATAAAGTTTTTTTCGTTTCGACGAACTTGTCACGTCGGCGCAGACGAACATAAAAAAAAAATATGCATAAAGCAGCGGAGCGTATTCTTATAGACAAAACAATACGCCAAATTCTTCGCTAGCCAAAAATAAAAAAAAAAAAATGATTATAATTTCTCTAAGACTATAATTTCTCAAATGATTATCGAAATGAGTTGTAGAGGGAGTATTGTTTTAGAGTGTCAGTCAATCAGTCACACATGCTTTCGCTTGAAAAAAAAAAAAAAAAACCGAAAGAAAAAAAAATATTAAACATTTCACAATCTAACAAGTTTATTTTGACTTCATTCAGTAACGCACACACTTTGCTCACGCTCGGTTCGGGATAGGCTCGCTAAGGCTTTATAAACAATTAGCGGGAAAGAGTTTTTCAAAGTAGCTTCCTGTTTTGCATGATTGCGTATAATCAGTAGCGATATTGCTTATTTGATTTCAAGTTGAAGTCCTAGAAGACGCGTGGGTGTACCTCTCTCTGTTCGTGTGTCTGTGTGAGTGCTCTCGCGTTAATAAATGTGTCAATAATTTTGTGAAAATATTTACTTTGAATTGTATTGTCACTCAAAATAAATGATATACCAAAATGTTCACCGAAATTTGTTGTGTTGGCATTTGAATAATTGAACAAATGCAGTTTCAAAGCACTCCAACGTATTGACAGTGCCAATAATAATAATAACAGAGCACCGGCAGTATTTGTTTAAGCGTTGTTAATAAAAGACAAAAATACTCATACAATTACAATCGAAATCAAACTGTTTGTACATATGTTTTATGACAAATAATTATAACGCCTGGGATTTGGATCAGTGAAGCAAAGTAAGAACCGAAATAATAATTGTGATTTGCGGAAATTCAAATGAGACCGCCTTTAGTGGGTCGAAGATTACTGTCAGCCGTGCCGGCGCTACATACAAATGACTGTTCTATTTAACATAAGCGTGCTAAGTTGAAGTCAACCAACCATCGAGCAATTTTTGTGCTTGAATGAACGCTTAGACGTCAAGTTTGTGGGTGCGAATTGATGAATAAATATTATACAGTTTGCAAAATTAATTGGATTTTAATTAAATGTTTAAATGTATCAGGAAAATACAAAAACAAACAAACAGTAAAAGTGTTCAAGTCGGTTGATTTCGCATACATATATCGATATATTGTTATTTTTGGTTGTCTTGGATCTCTGAAAAGGGAAGGAAAGATATATTTATAACTATCAGTTTTAAAAGTTTAATAGGTAAAGTAAACAATACTAGTTCCACTTCAATTAACTTTGCCTGCTTTCAACTAGTAGGGAATGTCAATTACTTGTCCCTTAAAAACCTTACTTCATTCACAAATTTAATATATTTTCGAAAACTTAAACCTTTTTAGATAGTTCACTGTAGATAATGGCCATGCACTTGAAAGAATATTCGAAAATGAAGTTCACGTTTGCGTTACTCACATTTATGCAATTGCATTATTTATGCGTCTCAAAACATCCACAAAAAGCTATTTGTAAGTACAATAACTAATTAAGCAATAAAGTCGTTTGTCAATTGAATAATTAGCTTAATCACTTTAGCTTACGAAGAGGCTCGCAAAGCAGTGATACAAGCCGAGGATTTGTTTATGACCGGCGGCAGAACACAGCTTAACGACAAAGAGTTGCGTGTAAACGATTTTTTTATAAAGTATAAACTCGGCGAACTATCAAAGGGCTTCCACGATGACGATCAAAATGCAGCGGCATTGCATTTTTTTAAGGCGAAGGAATTAATTGAACGCAGCAGCGTTTTCAAATTCCTGCACCAGATGCCGAAAGGCGCCTTATTGCATGTGCACAGCTCTGCCTCTGTGTCATCAAAGTGGGTTGTCCGACATATCTCGTACAAGAGCGGCTTGTTGCGTTGCACAAACAAGGATGGTGTGAGTATTCTGACGTTTCGTAGATTGCCGGAAACACATGGCTGTGCCACGCAATATGTGCTTGTCAGTGATGAGCGTGCCAGGTCGGCCGATCCGAATGTCTACGATCGGTATTTCGAAAAACTGATAAATCTCTATACCAAACGGCCGGAGTGTATGTATGATTAATGACCAACATAATGTACAGCTAAAGGCTCATTATGTATCTACTTTCTTCTTACAGATAAGCATGACACAATAACAAAGGTTTGGAAACAGTTTCAAAATATGTTTATAACTTTCTCAGATGCGTTGCATTATTTGCCCGTGTATCAACAATATCACTGGCAAATGCTGGAAGAGATGTATGAGGATAATATTATGTATGCCGAAATACGTACTACTTTCAAAGAGGTATTATTCCCAATTAAACGACTATTTGTTAATTAAAGTTCGAAAAAGCTATATTGTTATTGACAGCTATATGACATCAGTGGACGGACTTTTCCAGCCGATAACACTATACGGGAACTATATGCCATTAATCGAAAGTTTATACAATATCATCCAGATTTTTTGGGCATTAAAGTGATTGTATCGCCGCATAGAGGCGCCGATGTAACTAATGTGAAACAACAGTTTGAGGATTTCTTAAAATGGCAGTGAGTTAACTGACACCTCATGTTTAAACTTACAAATTATTCATTTCGGATTCTTTTACTAGCGCCGCTTATCCAAATTTCATAATTGGTTTTGATCTTGTCGGACAAGAGGATCTGGGTAAACCTTTGTATCACTTTGTTGAGACATTAAGCGAACGACCAAAATCAGTGCATTACTTTTTCCATGCCGGCGAGACAAGTGAGTTTAGGCAAAAGATATGCAACATTTGTTGTAGCCTTAAAATAAAACGTACGTTTCATTTAGATTGGTACGGCGCCTCGACTGACTTCAATTTGCTCGATGCGTTGCTGCTCAACACGACACGTATCGGTCATGGCTTTGCTTTGGTCAAACATCCGGCGCTGATGAACGCTGCTAAGGAACGGGATATAGCCATTGAAATCAGCCCTATTTCGAATCAGGTACTGCGTCTGGTCTGGGATCTACGTAACCATCCAGCCGCGGTGTTGCTTTCGCAAAACGTGCCAATTGTCATTTGCAGTGATGATCCCGGTTTCTGGGGCACAAATGGTCTTAGCTACGATTACTATTATGCCATCATGAGTATGGCACCGAACAATGCTGGCTTAAGAATGTTGAAGACTTTGGTTTGGAATTCGATTCGTTATTCGACGTTAAACGCATCCGAACGAAAAAGAGCTTATATAATTTTAGAAAATAACTGGAATAAGTTTATTGATAGAGTATTAGAAGGTAACGTATTTTAAATGTTTTTTTCATATAGAAGACATTTTTTATTTTTACATAAAATAAATTTGTTTTACAAAACTACTTTTGGGTCGTCGTCTTTGTACGCACAAAATTGATGCAACTTTCATTGATTTGAGCAAACGCCGAGCAGAAACCACTCATGCCGCTGGTCTGTAAGACATTAGAAAGATTAACAACAATGATTTGTCTTTGTTTTGATTTTAATTACAAAATATGGATCCGGTATAATTTCATCCTCTTTTCGTTGTAAGTATGTGCCCAATAAACCAATGTGCAAATTTGGTTTCGTTTCGTAATTTGTAGCCAATTGGCGCAACTCTTGAAGATTGAACTCATCCATGCCAAGTATGTAATCAAAGCGTAGAAAATCTTCTGGAGTTATCTAAAACAAAAATATATTTTAAAGACGAAATCAATTTTAAGGCCGTTGCTGAAGATACCATTCTTCCCAAATGTTTTGTTTTCAAGCCATGTTGTGTTAAAATTTTAATACAACGCGCCTCTGGCTCACGTCCAACATTCCATTCGCGCAGCGCTGCACTATCGGTGTACCAATCCAATTGATTTTTATGTATTAATTGCTGCATAATAGCCTCAGCCATAGGTGAGCGGCAGGTGTTGCCTGTAATTTGTCTATTTTCAATATTTTTTGACGATTAGTTAGCAAATGTAACGTACCGACGCAAACAAAAAGTATCTGCATCTTTGAACGACACTGTAAGAATAAATCAAATGCACGTGAATGGCAAACTGATAAATTATCAACCCATTATATACTATGACGTCTACACGGGAATAACGTATGAGAGCAGGTTTATATATTTCACAACAAAATTCATTTATTTAACAGCTTTATTGAGTAAGTCAGAATCGTTTATTTCAATCGCTCTTTGACAAAAGCTGCACAAGCTACAACGCACTGTTGATACGCCTTCTCGAAACCGGCATCACCGCTTTGCTATAAAATAAGAAACATACATTTTATAAGTTAGTTTTTACATTAATTTTTATATACACACATAATAAGGATCCACAATAATGCGATCACTTTTGGGTAGACCAAAGTCACCAAGCATTAGAAGTTCCGCTTTGCTGTTTGCAGGAGCACGCGATCGCAAGTCATCCATATTCTCTTCGTCCATGCCAAAGATGTAATCAAATTCATTGAAATCTTTGCTTGTGATTTGTCGCGCACGGTTGTTGTATTCAAGGCCGTGATTTTTCATGATTGTTAGAGCGCGCCGATCCGGTGGATTGCCAACGTGCCAGCCGCCAATAGCCGCGCTGTCCACAGAGACAGTTTTCTCTTTGCCGGCTTTCTTCACAGTATCTATCATGACAGCTTCCGCAATGGGTGAGCGGCAAATGTTACCTAGAAATTCATTTATGTAGCATGGAACACATTGAAATTCATGAATAACTGCTTACCTAAGCATATCATTAATATTTTTACCATTATATTTCTTTTGTACTTCTATAACAACTATTTAATACAAAAATAATATAAATAAAACCTAAAGCACCAAACTTTGTCAAATTTGTGATGCTTCCTCTTACTAAACTTGACCATTCAAAGCTGTACGTCAAACACAAGTGATTGAGGCTTAATGTTTCGCGACAAGCGACCCGCAAGAGTGCATTTGACTTATTTCCAAGTTATCCCAAACCCTTTATTCGTTTGTATTCGAATTGATTTCAAACGATTGGCAGCCATTTGGTTTACTTGGCACTTGAAAGAAGGCAACGAATACGAGTTGGACTTTTACTCTACATGCGACTTGCTCCTCTGCTTATGAGTTTGGCATCAAGTCAAAACTTAAGATAAACAAATACTTTCGAATGGTATCCGGTATTAAACGTTATTCTCCCGAATTCGCACTACTTGCTATTTGGAAAAGAGTGCATTTCTTCAATATGTAAAAGCCAATTTATTCTATTTGGTCAAACGAATGGGTTGTAGTACTTGTATTTGTAAGTGAGTAAGTAACTCGTTTACTGTTTCAAATGCATTCGTGCGAATCTCTATTGAGTTACCGTAACGTTGGCGTTGGCAAATAAACACCTATTTTAACTAAGTTTAAAATTACATGAAAACCCAACTATTTTGTTATTATATTCAACAATGACATTGATTACAGTTAAATTTATATTATTTGATTTTCTCGAGCCATTTTTAGAAAATTCGCGCATGCAATAGAGCACTGTTTGAATATTTTCTCAAAAGGTGCCTCACCCACACACTGCGCAGATATATGGAAATATAAGAACCAATTGGTTTTGGTTAAATATTCAGTTAAGCGACTTTATTACTTACATAATATGGATCCTCTATGATGCGCTCATCCGGCTTGAGACCAAAATCACCCAACATTAGAATTTTTGCTTTGGCATTTTCTGGCGCCATGCGTTTTAATGAAGCAATATTACTTTGATCCATTCCGAATATGTAATCGAACGTATTGAAATCCTCTGGCGTTAATTGGCGCGCAAGACTATTGTACTCAATGGAATGATTCGTCAGGACACTCAAAGCTCTTTCGTCGGCCTCACTGCCGGAATGCCAGCCTTCTATGCCAGCGCTGTCTACGTACCAATCGTTATCAAGTCCTGCCTTAACGATTTGGTCCCGCATCACAGCTTCCGCAATGGGAGAGCGACAAATGTTGCCTGAAAAATGGCATTCGATTTTATGTTTGTTAACGCTGGCAGTATAGTTGAACTTACCCACGCAGACCATTAACACTTGTTTTGGTGCGTTTCTCTTACTCATAATTATATTTAACTTTGAATTTTTTTTGCGTGTTTGTTGATTATTTGTTTGTTTTCTTTTTCTTTACACGATTTTTCACTGAACATGCATCAAGTCAAAACTTAAACTTAAGCAAATGATTAGCGCTGAAGGTGTCGTCACAGTGTCAGTAAGAGAGGCTATTGTGCGTCAAAATGTGGCGCAGTTGGTTTCAAGTAATGTGATGAAAAAAATGGAATAATTCTGACACGCTCAATTTTGCTTGGAGTCGCACGGGCACTTGGGCGAGGTCAATGTTGGTGACACCCTTGAATTCAGCGGTGGGTAACCAAATAAGCCATTCACAATGGAGTCATACGATTAACCAATTTAATGTAACTGATTCATAAGATGTAACGGTAATTTAAAATAAGTTGTAGCTGCCAAGAATGGTTTCACTGTATGTTTTGGAGTTCTTACTAGTCTGAATATTTGAATGTTTTAAATTCCGCTTAATAACTAATTGTGTGATAAAGACGCTCAGTTAGAAAAGAATTCCTGAAAGTCCAGTTCGTTTTCCAAGCGCAGCGGCCGGGTACATAAAATCATTTATGTGAAGGTCTCGTCAATAAAGTAAAAAATAGAATACATTACAGATGCAATTGCATATAATTCGATAAAATATGTATATTGTTTTGCTGCGTTAGCATATTTGATTAAATACTGAGGTATGCACAAAATAAAAACAATCTTCCGAAGTAGTAGTTTTTTTATCTTATGCATAAACATAAATATTAAATTGTATCTCATTTAAAAGCACGATAGTTAAGAAACGAGTTTTGGCAGCACTGACACGCGCATCTAATATTAGGATAATGTCCATTAATTACGTGAGCTATTTCTCTTTGTTTTTAGACACACGCCCGCACTTCAAATGAGATTTTCAATTAAACCTTTTTTATCACTGGTGAGATTTGCTGAACCACCTTCCTAGTTTTACCACGCTTAATAATACTTTTACTTTAATAATAAATAAAGCAAATTTCAGTAAGCTTCTCTAAGTGAGACCGACTGTGCTTGTCAAACTTTATAGACTTTTTGTTTCAACTTGTTTGTTTCTTGATGTTTAAATAATTAAGACATAAAATGCATAAAATATGTGCGGAATATTTAAATTTCATAAATTTGAAATTATATTTAGGTTGGCGACAGACGTACAACAACAATTTTTTGTTTAACTCTGTGAATATATAAAATAAATAAAACAAAACTCGTTTGTCAAACTTAATCGAAATCGTTCAAGTTCAATGTTGCAAATTAGTAATTAACAAAATCTTGATATCTTGGTTTATCAACAAATCAAATTAACAAAAGACTAACCAAACAAAAATAGAAAAAATACTTTGGTATAAAAGCGAGTAGCACGCCTGGGGCGAATTTTAGTTTGATTTTGTGAGGAATTGAGCATCTTACCTAAAAAAAATGAAGTTATTTGTGGTAGGTTTTTTTATGCCAAATGGTAAATCAATAATATGAAATAATTATTAATATTTGTAGTTGTGTCTGCTGTTTGCCCTCGGCTGCCTTTATTTCTGCGAAGCAGCGCCCGCCGGTGAAGCGCCAAATGTCAATTATTTGAGATATAAAAATGATCAGGATTTTGAGGCTATAAAACGACAGATTATTGGTAAGAAAACCTATGAAATTTGAGTTCGTAATTTTAATCAAATATTTAATTATACTTATGTAGCGCAATACGATCAACTCGGCGGCTCTTCGCAGATCCATGAAGTTCGCAGTGCTTCAATTGTAGATCCACAACACTTTCAAATCAATATTTAAATAGTTAAATTTGTTGTTGTATAATACTTTTTTTTGTTTTTTTCTCAATAAATTGTTAAAGCAAACAAGCCAAAAACAAAACTTTCATTTGCATACATATTTACAAGCATTTAAACATACTGAGAAAAAAAGTTCCCCTGATTTCTGATGCTACTCTTGGTGATGCTGACATAAAAAAGACAAGTCATTGTGTGTCACACATAGTCGGAGGAAAAGAAATGAGTATTTAAAATAAAATGCTAAATTCACACAGCAGCGAAGAGAAAAAAACAAAATGAATAATAAATAACAAGAATCAAAAACAAAAACCCAAAACGATAAGACACTGAATGAAATGAAAGGCGTTCCACTTTGGCTGCTTAGTTCGGCTTGTTGGCGGAACAGCTAAATTCAGTTTAATTTCGACTCTTTAAGCGCGCACACAAACACTATCAATAATCATCGCCATGAGGCAATTCATTTGGTTATTTATGCTGCCCCTCTGCTGTTCAGCACAACATCGAGATCGCTTTAATTCAAGAGATGAAGGAAGTTTGGATTTAACTGACACCAAAGACTTTGTGTATCCAGAAGAAAGGCGATCGCTAATGAAGCCGTCAGTTGGAAGGTCACCCAATAGACCACCACGAGATGGACCACCACCTGATGGACCCCCACGAGATGGACCCCCACGAGATGGACCCCCACAAGATGGACCACCCCCAGATGGACCACCACCAGATGGCCCACCACCACCGTCACCCTCACCAATACGTTTATATCAGCAGAAGCAACGAATGTCAGCGACAGTTTCTCGGTTTATTCACGAAATACTTAACATCGAACACCAACTGATCACCTATCGGGATAAACTATTGAAAGCCGGAAATTTTAATCGTCGCAATTATCCAAGGCCGCCACGACCGGGTGATCCTTTTCCACCACCACCCGATGGCAAATGGAAACGGCAGTCGAGTAACTCCAAACGGCTCTGTGAAAGAAGTGAGTGTGTCTGTGCGCGATTCTTGTTGCTACATATTTAATGCTGAATACATTTGCATTACAGAGTACTCGGAGTACGTTCAGCGCATATTTCCAGGCGATTCGGATACCGTGGCCGATGCCAATGATTCAGAGTTCGATGGACGCGTTTTGGCAAGACCGGGCGAGTATCCACACATGGTAAGTCGAATTAAAAAAAAAAAAACTTCGAAGGCTTTCGTAAACAAGATTGAAAGGTTGCAACCTTTGCTGATAAGCGCAATTTTGTGTTTTTTGTTTGCTAACTAAACAGAAATCAAAACAAAATTTTGTGTATAATCAACAAAATCTTAAAAAAAAAAAACAAAAATATTGTTTGAAATTAAAAAAAAAGCTATAAAACTGGTTCAGTTTAATGGCTTTGCTTGTAGAAACAATAATCTAGTGCGCTTGAAGTGCTTGTCTAACGGTAGTCTTATTAATAAGAAAATAAAACAACAAATTATATTTCTCTTATGGCAGGCTGCTGTGGGATTTGAGTCTGAAGATGACGATGGCAAAATGCAAATCGATTACAAGTGTGGCGGCAGCTTAATAAGCGAGAGCTTTGTGCTCACCGCCGCACATTGCACATCACTTAATGGGTAAGCATTGGCAATCCATTGTTTTCCTTGATGTAGTAACATTTCAAACTGACAGAAAAACGCCAACAAAAGTACGCATAGGCGATCTCAATCTGATGGTCGACGAAGGCAATGTGGATCCGCAGACACGTAGCATTCTAAACATCTATAATCAACCGAACTATGACAAAGAGCTATACTACAATGATATTGCGCTGCTCGAAATGGACGAGAATATTGAGTAAGTGAAGTCATTTATATGAAGTTTAACTATGCACAATAACAAAAATCTTCTTCTCAATTAGATTCACCGAATTTGTGCGACCGATCCGCTTGTGGATCTATCCGCAGCTGCCCACATCGATCGCCTTTGCGATGGGCTATGGCGCGACTGCATTTGCCAAGGCAATTACATACCGACTGACGGACATGAATCTGACAATTGTGCCCAATACTGAGTGCAACAGCGAGTTGCCTGTGTTGGACGAAACGCCTAACGGTGTGGTCGAAAGCCAAATCTGCGCACATGACTACATCATGAATCGTGACACATGTCAGGGCGACTCGGGCGGTCCCCTCCAGCTGAATTTGCCTGGCAAAAGAAATCGCCAAAGGATACACTATCATCTGATTGGCATAACTTCCTATGGCGTCTTCTGTCGCAGCGCCTATCCGAGTGTTTACACACGAGTGTCAATGTTTTTAGACTGGATCGAAAGTGTTGTGTGGAGTAATTAAGCTAAATTAGTTTTATATTTTTTTAATGTATAGTTCTATATTATAATAAAAAAGCCATATTCCCAAAGAAATTCAACACAAGAGAGTTTTGATGATTGTGGGGGATTTATTTTAGATTTAATTTTTTAATTTCACTTGAAATAAAACATTTAGAAAGAAACTCCATTTGGCCATACATGACTCTCAATCCAGTCGACGTAGGCAGAGACGCGCGTGTAAATGCCTGGCGGCGAAAAGGCACAGCCCGTGCCATATGAAGTGATGCCAACGACAAATGCCTTAATTGTCTCATTATTGCCGACCTCGGCGTACTTGATCAGCGGACCACCAGAGTCCCCCTGCAAAAGATTGTTGTACTGACATGCATTTGTCCAACAGATGATTTATACCTGACAAGTATCGCTGCGATTATTTGGATCCTTCGCACAAAATTGTGTTTCTAAAATGCCACTTGGCAGATTTTCATCGCTGTCGTAGAATTGCTGACACTCCTTGGTCAAAACAACATTGAAGTTGGCTTTCAATAAACGATTGGATCCAACGCCGCCTGTAATTTGATAAAACTATTCAAAAATTAGAGTTCAATTATGAAAAGTATGCAAATATGCACCGAATGAGACATGTCCATAACCGATTGCCGTAAGCAGATCATTATCGAGCGCTAATTGAGTCCAAAGGCAGGCAAATTTGTCACTATGGAAATAAAAATTGACCTTAATTTCAGTTGTTATTAATTTTTTACTTATGTACCTCGCAGATGTTTCAAGTTCAAGGAGTGCAATGTCATTGTAAATTAAATCGGAATTGTATTCCGGATGTATAATCACCCTTTTCACTTTAAACACGTCGCCAGTTGTATCGTTCAGATTGACGCCACCAACAAGCACAACATCAGGTTGGACTCTGCAAAATGCTTTTTAGAAATCAAATGCTAGGAACTTGTGCGCAAAACTTGCCCATTGACGATCGCACAGTGTGCTGCGGTAAGCACATAATCGTTCCAAAGCAAAACGCCGCCACATTTATAATCATATACATTTGCTATGAATGGATGTTGCCAGCCGAGTGCGACCTAAGACGCCAACCAGAGAATAGGAATCGCTTGAAAGTTAGTTTTTTGAATCACAGATTAACGCACCATGTAAGGGAACTCCTTGGGTGCTGTAAATTCACCAGCAACGATTGCATGATGCTCAGGAAAGGCGCAGACTCAAGAATCAAATACAAAAAGAAGAACAAAAATTCAGACTTGTCCATTGAAAGTTCATGAAACCAGAATAACTTTTTTTCTACATACAAACTTACCTTGGTCAGCTGCTCTTTGTTTAATAGGCTCGGGACTTGGCATTGGTGTCGTTGTACTTGTGCTTGTTGTTGTTGCCGGTGTCTTTAAGTTTGTTTCCTTGCAGCACGTATAAGGTATGCCACCCAGAAAATAGCAAATTTTGTATGGCGTACATATGTTGAGCACATCATAGTTGCACTTTTGTTTGCAGACGCCCTTTGTGCCATCATTTAAGATGCAACTATCGGTGTATTCATATGCAACAGAAGGACCATCAAGGAACCATCTGCGCGTATTAGCTGCAAACAATAAGAACCGCTAAGTTTTTATCTATATTACATTAGATGGTGGCTCAAGCTTACTCAGCACTATGCTTGACGCAACAAATATACAAATTTGCAAGAATTTCATATTGAAAAACTACAAAATGGTTTCTGTGCGTGATTTTGTTCTTATCAGCAATGTGATTCACACGAGACTGCGTCAATTTGCTCAGGCTCAGCATATTCTGGGCTTTGGAAAATACCGGTTGAGTGTAGACTCTACTACAACAAAAACTAGTTGTAGTTGTTTTATGTAGGGATTCACATTTCAGATTTCACATGACAAAAACACTGTCCAACAAAGTCTTTTCGAAAATAGTTACAATTGAGTATCATATTAAATAGAATGAAAGAGATTTTCTTGAAGGAACTTGAATGCCGATTTATTTGAGTTATATTTCAGATATTCCAACAAGTAACTAAGTTGATTCTGGCCAAACAATGCCCTCAATCCAATCCACATAGGCTGAGACGCGTGTATAAACACCAGGCGGTGATTGAGCACAACCCAGACCGAACGATGTAACGCCAACAATTTGAGGTTTGTCGGTGTTCGCAGTTTCTGTTACTATAAGCGGTCCGCCCGAGTCATCCTAAGTAACACATTTATTATTAAAAGTATTCTATATGAACTCTTTTCCAACACACACCTGACATGTATCACGTATATTCTCGGGATCCTTAGCGCAAAGCTGCAAGGCAATAATGCCAAGTGGCAGATCATCATCCGGTTCGTAGTACTTTTGGCACTCGCCATTCGAGATAGGCTGGAAGTAAGCTTTTAATAGCTTGCTGGATGAACTGCCACCGTATAAAGTTTGCCCATAGCCAACGGCAGTGAAATTTTTCGATGCAAAATCAGTGCGCGTCCAGAGGCAAGCGTGCTCCTCACTGAATTAGACATACATACTTATGAAATGTATTACCAATTGAGCCAAGCTCATACTTACGAAGTACTTGTCGCCAATTCAATTAACGCAATATCATGATAGACCTGATCGTCGATGTATTCGGGATGTACGATAACTCTGGCAATTTTGTAGGTAGATGCATTCGTGTTGTTAGCCAAATTCACGCCACCGGCCAACACAACGCTGGGTTCCTCACTGCCATGCCAAATGTTAATGGCAAATCAATACTTTTATCGAATCGATTTAATCAAAGCTTTTACTTACCCATTGACGTGTGCACAGTGCGCTGCCGTCAGCACAAAGCGATCGCTAATGAAGACGCCACCGCACTTGTACTCAAATTGGCTGTTGCCGAATGTTGTGCGAAAACCGAGCGCGGCCTGATGTGTGTTAATCCAAATCATATAGAATAAAAAAATTAAAATTTACTTTGCTTTTAACGCACCATGTAGGGGAATTCCCTCGGCTTTGTATCGATGCCACGCACGACTTCGGGACGCGGCTCAGTTCGACAAGCTGCGAAAATGTTTTGTTGACTTTTATTAAAATTTATTATCATTTTTAAAGCTTACCTTGCAGAGCTGGACGCTGTGCTTCGTTAATTAGCGGCCTTAGTTTTTGGCAGCAGTAGTAAGCCTCTCCCGACATGAAGTAGCACATCTTAAAATGCTTCGTTAGCTCTGGCTCTGGGCAACTTGTGCGGCAGATACCTTCGCCGCCGTTCATCGGCAAGCGACAAGTGGCGGGAAACTCATTGTCAACGCTTGGAAACACAATCTGTTTCGCTTGTAATTTAACTAACATTCAAATTTTAATAATTTTAGTTGCAGAAAGTCTTTTGTTTGTTTATTTTTTTTGTCCAATCACTCACCAATTAAGCAAGTTGTAAAAAAGTTAATTAAGTGAACAAAAAAATTCATTATTTATAAATGTTTCTTTTGGTAATTTTAATTGACAATAACAAATGTGTTTATTTAACTTAATTTTCGTTTTTTGCCATCATTTTTTCGACATATAAAATTAAATCAAATCTTATCACTTGCGCTGCTCAAACACGACTGAAGCGCTTCTAAGTTAAAATGCTTACATTTGAGCTCAGCATTGAACTCAAAACCGGTTGTCAATAAGAAAATAAAAAAGAACCTAAACTAAAGTATACTCAGTGCAATGCCAGCGATAAGCCATTATCAATGGCTAATCGCGACAATTCGCAAATTCTACGTTGCGGGCCACACTACGCCTTCAATCCAATCGACATAGGCGGACACACGCGTGTAAACTCCGGGCGGCGATTGAGCGCAGCCTTCGCCGAACGATGTGATGCCCACAACCTGCTCCTTCGGATAGCCATTGTAGTATTTCGTCATGATTAGCGGACCGCCAGAATCACCTTGGCATGTGTCGCGCAACTGTTCTGGATCCTTGGCGCAGAGCTGTGAGGCAAGCACGCCTTGCGGCATATGCGTATCGGGGTGATAGAATTTGGCGCAGTCCGCATTCGTTATGGCTTGGAAATATGCTTTAAGCAATTTGTTTGATGTTGCGCCACCTATTTGATTAAATTAATTATTAGAAGGAAGCATTTGATTTTGGTGGCTAATGATTAACGCACCGAAAGCCGTCTGGCCATAACCGATCGCCGTCACCTGTTCATCATCCAAGTCGTAGCTTGTAAAAATGCAAGGGTACTCATAATTTGTTGCACTCTCGGCCAGCTGAAGAAGCGCAATGTCATGATAGACCTTGTCGCGTTTGTAATCGGGATGCACAATGACTTTGGTGATATTGTATGTCTTCAGCGTGTTATTGCGATCGATGCCATCCAAATTTATGCCGCCAGGCAGCACGACGCTTGGTTCTAAGCTGTGTAGAGAAAGTTTAATCAATCTGCTGGTGGGAATTACTTACTGAGTGTCTGTTTACCCATTGACATGCGCACAATGTGCGGCTGTCAAGACAAAATTGCTGCTTATCAAGACGCCGCCACACTTGAAATCGTACTCACTCTCGCCAAACAGCGAAGGCCAGCCAAGTGCAACCTTGAAGTTTTTGGCAGTGTCTTTAGTTGTACTTATATTTAAAAAGACAACAACATTTTGCTTACCATGTAAGGAAATTCATTTACCTCCGTTGCAATGCCACTCACAATGGCAAAATGTGGCGTCGAATCGCAATCTTGAAATATAATTTTAATACATCCTATACGGCTTTCTTAATGAATTTGTCACTCACTTTTCAACGCCGGTCGATCAAGAATTTTAGCTGAAATTTCGGCATCATTACAGCAATAGTAAACTTCACCATCGAGAAAGTAACAAACATTTAGTGGCTCATTGCGCTGTGGCGCCACCCGACACGCCTTCTGACACTTGCCGAAGCCGCCCACTTGCAAAGGGCAAACACTTGGAAATTCGTTC
This sequence comes from Phortica okadai, assembly GCA_034638295.1. NCBI lineage: Eukaryota > Metazoa > Arthropoda > Insecta > Diptera > Drosophilidae > Phortica > Phortica okadai. The sequence goes on along the minus strand of CM067849.1, from coordinate 10,088,113 downwards.
TCGACTTTCGGATACGTGATTTTGTGCGCATTAACTAAATGAAAATTAAATTTAACAATATTAAATGAAATTTAAAAATCAAAACAAATCTTTATGTACTCAACAAACCCAACGAAAAGATTAACAAAATACAAAAGCGAAACATTTTTATATATAATATTTTATTTGTTATCTGCGTTGCTCGAAGTTAATTGGAAGACTGTTGTGTTGTTTACTTTGTACAAAATCACATCAAAGCTATAATTGTAGAAACAAACAGGACTGACAAGCTTTGATTGAGAATAAAATATTTCAAGTACAACGACCAAGATTTTTTTAATGAATTCTTTAATTGTATTAATTAATATATCATTTTAAACCTTTCAAGGTCGTTCATAGTATTAAAATAGACTTCATTTACAAAGTTATTTCATTAAAAAGAAAGAAGAACAAACTTCACAAAACTCTCAGACCATTTTTTCCTTACTGCTTTTTGGAATAATCCCAGACAGGAACCTTTCGCATTTTAAAGTGCTAAAGCAGAGCTTTTCGTACACTTGAAAAAATATATTGATAGAATACAATGTGAACTATTTCATTCTTCTACATGGATTAATAAAAATATTTCAATTAAAGCTTTTTATTTTCTTAATCTTAAAGTGTTTTCAAACCGCTCACGGTTATTTCTGAACTTTTAAGCACAGCTGCTGTTCCTTTTAACCAAACCTCTTCATTTGAATAGTTTGCTTGTCGCAATTGTTCTTATTCTGTTTTAAAAAGATGTTTAGACTGTTTCGATTCATTATCAACTCTTGTTTAAAAATACACATTGAGAATAAATGAATTGAATACGAAAAAAATACTTTGTAATTTTGTATATAAAGTGTAATTTTAAAGAAGCAACGTTGGTTACTTTCATTCGGTTATATAATGAACTCTGCAAAAGTAATTATATCATTCTTTGTGCTGTTAACAATTGCAGAGTGCAGTAGCGAAAATCATTTCGGAGAATTGTCTGTCAAAAGCGATTCCAGTCAATTTTTAGTTCAACGATCGAACTATGAAAATAAGAGTGTTTCGCGCACAAGACGAAAACGGGCTGCTCAACGTAGACGGCCGCTGGCAAGTAGCGGCAGCAATGGAAGTCGAGTTCCACCGAGAAGTCCTCCATTGAGGTCACCGCCTCGCCCACCAGTTAGGCCTCAGACTCGTCGACCGATTCCAGCACCAACATGGCTTCTGAGACGGACATCCACTCGGCCACCACAGAAAAAGCCACCGGTTCGGCCTCAGACTCGTCGACCGATTCCAGAACCAACATGGCTTCTGAGACGGACATCGACTCGGCCACCACAGGCAAAGCCACCGACTCGGCGTCAGACAATTCTACCGTCACCGCGACCACTTCTTCCTACTACTCGGCCACCAACTCGACCACCAATTCGTCCACCAACTCGACCACCAACCACACCAAAGAAGAGGGCGCCGACCCGATCACCGACTTGGTCACAGAAATGGCAAACGCCAACCACGATGAAACCTTTCTTACAAATTTATAGAGTCATACCAACAATATCGCCGTCACGCACCTTCTTCACATACAAACCTTCGCCTGTGATAAGAATTAGTACGGAACCAATGTAAGTTTATAATGAAAGGAAAGTGACATCTATCACCAAGTAATTTGTTGACCTGTTTAGCATAAAGGTGGCGGCTCAAACTGTTCCCACTTCAGTAAATGTTATGAAGGATTGGAAGCAAGATGTCAAATTGCATTTTTTGCCAGAGGAATCGGCCATCGGAGCTGGTATCAAATACCACAACATCGATGGTTATGGGCTATCTTTAGATGGCAAGCGTACAAATAGTAATGTAAGATCAATTGGCGTCAATGGCCATCTCGATGTTTTTACTTCGCAGGACAGGAAAACCAATGTGGAACTTGTAGCGGGCGCAACCAAAACGATTGGCGGAAAAACTCAGGGCACTGCCGAATTAGTTGTGCGTCAGTATTTGCGTTAAGTTTAAAAATGGAAGTAAGGTAAATAAAATTAAAAAAAAAAAACAAAAAGATTACCTCAATTGACATTGCAAAAAACACCTGTAGCTAAATTGTTTCAAAGGCAGAAGTTGCGAAGGGTTTGCAAAGAGCATATTTCCCTTTCATTTTACGTTGTTTAACCATTCTCCGTCATCAACAAGAAAATCCTTTCGACCATCCCCTGTGCATTGAATTGGTTACTCCTTTCAATCGTTTTAACTCAACAGAGTCAATTCGTTTTCAATTTTTTAGAATAAATCCTTTTCACCACTCGCAACCATCAATTTAAACACAAGCACATGACCACTTTTACCACTTGCTCTCAAATTTCACCATAAATCCTTCCTTTGCTTCACAACACATTTCAACAACACCACACCAAAACTTAACGAAAGTCAAGTTTGGAAATTTCTTTTTCTGAAAGTGATTCAACTTATTTGAGTTTCCCCTATGTGTCGTTCTTCTTCTTGCTCGGCATGTGGTTACTTTTCGTCAAAGTCGTCATGCATTTTCATGTTCTCCACTGACAAATTCACCACGCGAAAAGTGCAAGCAGAATTTAATTCTCCAGGAGAAAAGTGTTCATGGTGACTGCAACTTGAATAATGTCACCTGCAGTCAGTTGAATTGTGTGGTAAAACAACAACAAACAGAACAGAACAGCAAAGAAGAAAAGTGTCGTCGAGTTAGTTACATCGAACTTACTTCACCACCGAACGCTCTAAGCTAGATCATCGTGCAAAAAACCACCCCAGCTCTTTATTGGGCGGCGTTTTAATTGCAAGGATCGCATATGTTAGACACTTGCCCTCAGCACATACGACACTTTAGTGCTGATAAAAATATATGAATTCTCAAGCCGGGGAGTCCAGACGATTTTGCAAAGTGAATGAAAAATCTTCGTGCAATTGTAGTAAATTTTCGACGTTTGGGGTCGCTTACAGAAAACGGTGAATTCTTGAGGCTTGCGTTTATTGGTCGGCGATTGGATTGCTGAGATCGCCTATGTTACGCAGCTCAACACAGCACATACGATACTTTAATACTGATCATTTTCAAATGAGCGTGCCAGTACTGCACCAAAATTTCGTTTTGTCAGATTTGTGTCCTTTCTCGAACACATTGCACCTAAATCACAAATTTCTTCGGTATTGTGTCTTTTTTCACACTTTGCCATTTATTTTCTGTTTTGTTATTTTCAATTTAATACGAAATAATTATGCTTCTGCCGAAATAAATTATAAAAAAACCAGGGCAAAATTTCGATCGGCACATGGCAGCACTTTTGGAGTTGAGGTCCCGCTAATCCATATTGCCGTAAAGAGAAAAAATTTATATAATTCTTCTCTTTTGTCTCTTTTTTTATCTTTTCTTGTCTCTTTTTGCCTTTTATGCTCTTTTCCAAATAAAACCACAAAAAATCAAGAAAAATGCCCCGGGCACCCCTCTAGCGTGATCAGCCCTGAATTCCCCTCACTTCCCCATTTTCAGTTCACTTTTTTCAAAAAAATCGAAAATCGCGTTCATTTTTTGCGCTGGCTATATTTTCATGTATCTCCTGGAAACATAGGGCATTTCAATGCGGAAACAAAAAAATAACTCCACCAAAATTGCCGAATTTAAGCGCTTAAATTGGAGTTTCTCGCTTAAATTTCAGTGGGCGGGGCCACGCTCTCCACGTTGTACTGCCGCAAGTGCCGGCTCCCAGCGGGAAAACTTGACGCAAAATAATTCCGATTTTACCGAAAATTATCAAAAACGAGCAATTTGAAATTGAGCGAGAGAGATGATGTTCGCTCAATTGAGAGCGAGAGAGGATTCGTGTCATCTTTTCGTGACACGACATTGGAGTATTGACTAAGCGCATGTTGCGCTACCTCCGCTGGCGATTTTAGCCATACCTTCGATCCACAGCAATCGAAAATCTTTCTAAACGTCGGTTTTTTTTTTCTTCTTCTTCCACTTCTGCCGACGTAGCGACACTTTTACGTCAATTTGGCCCATTTTCGTTTCACTTGAGGCAAGCTGCTGGAAAAGGCTGTGCACGGATGTCGTCGGATTTTGTCCGTCCGTCGTCCACCACGTTTTACGTAATTTGTTAACAGAAAACAAAACGATCCTGCCCAGAATTTGTTAAAGATCTGTTGAAGATCATGCGATATTAATGAATTTCGTTAAATATGAAAAGATTTCTCAAAGATTTGTTACAGTATTTTGGATTTTCAAGTCTAGTAGTTAGTGGCTGGTCAAGATTGTGTCCCGCCAAAGCCACGCAAACTTGGAGCCAATTGAGTCGAGCGCGAGCTGCGGCTGGAAAAGGTTGTGTACGGGTGTTGCCGAATTTCGTCCATCCCTCGTCCATCACGTTTTACGTAATTGTCAACAGAAAACAAAACAAATTTGCCCAGAATCTGTTGAAGATCATGCGATATTAATGAATTTCGTTAAATATGAAAAGATTTGTTACAGATTTTTGTTTGTCATGTGTTTTCATCTAAACTGACAAATTTACCACGCGGAAAGTGCAAGGAGAATTTCATTCTCCAGGAGAAAAGTGTGCAACATGAATAATGGCACCTGCAGTCAGTCAATGTGTTTTCGACTTGTGTGGTAAACAAGAACAACAATGTGAAATAGTGCGAGAGAGAGGGGAAGGGAAATGCACATGCACTTAACAATGACAATGAGTGACACAAACGGTATTTAAACACAAACTCATACGCAACTTGGCAGGAGTGTTCAATGGTGAGTTGTATCTGTGTGTGTGTTGGGTGTGCATAAGGCGCTACAGGTTGCATTTGCATTTATCTGACTGACTTGAAGCGTACTTGATTAAGTTTTGCTTGGAAAATTAAATCATAAAGAAGTGTATTAAAATTAATTGAAAATATTACTTCTATGTTTGTTAAGTGTGTAAACAAAACAACAAGAACGAATTTGATTTTGGCAAATGACTAAATTTGGCTCTTTTATGCGCGCACAGCCAACGAAGCAAGCGCTGAAATGCACAAGACATAAGACGCGCGCTCGTAACCTTGAGCGAGGTTAAGCAATTGCATACAACAACATTTTGTGCTGGGGGCGTTTTGCCAAGCTCAATAGCAAACAAAAAAATACATATATTTAGAACCCAAGTGCAGCGAAAAACTTAGATTTTCCCTTTCTTGTTTGCTTTTGCTTGTATTTTTTGTTTTTGTGTGTTTCTTCCACCGTTTTTCGTTTGTTGTTTAATGTTGCACTTAATATGTGCATGTTTCGCTACAGAGGAGCTTACACACATACATCCATTCATACCATACATACGTGCATGTGTGAATGCACATTTGTTGTTGGCTTGTTTTTTTCGGCGTTGATGTTGAAAAAGATGCTGATGGTTTTTCTTCTTCTTATTTCGCAGTTTTCTTTTTTTACAGCATTCTTGCGCCGTGCAGAAGCAGGTCATGCATTATTAAAGCAAAAAATATATATGGTACATATGTATATGTACATATATAAAAAAGAATATAAAAGTAAAACAATATTATTTAGCTAACGGAAAATTCGCTTACATATTTATGCATATGTGTGTGTATATATAAGTACATGAAGACAAACATATGCCAAGTATTGCGCCAAGTTATGGCTTAAGTTCACGTATGTCTGTATGTACACATACGTGCATATGTGTCTGAGTGTGTGTTTGTAGTAAATTTCGGCTGCTGCCAATGCAACAGCAACCGCTACAACGACAATAAGACAAAAAAAAATATGAACGACTACAAACAGTAACAACAACAGCAACGACTTGGTACACCGTATATGATTACCCTGTAATGTTGCTTAAGGGAGAAATTAGTAGCTTTTTTGTTTGTTTTGTTTTTGTTTTTTTGGCTTTGCCATTATTTGATCTATTTTTTTTCTGAAATTCTTTTGGTTGGATTTTTTATTGTACGATTTGAGTTACTCTTTTTTTGCTACTTTTTTTTAACTACTTTTTATGTTTTGTTGCTACTTGTTTTTTTGTTGCTTTTTTCTACTACTGTTTGGCCATGCACGATATTTCAAATGCAGCGTAATGAGTGCCAAGTTTGTTTGGATTTGGGTCGTTGCATTCGATTTGATTTATCTTTGAGTTTGAATCTTAATAATCTGCTTTTGGCAGACTTTTGTTAATTTTTCTATTTATTTGGTATGTTTTTCCGCTTTTTTAATTTTAAGAAGACTCAATTTAAAACGGAGGTCAGCGAAAGCAATAAAGGTTGTTCTTTTGTTTTGCTTTTATTTTGAATTTATTGTTAAACAGAATCCGTTTCCAACTCACAGCGAAATCAAACGAAATCAATTTCAAAGCCTTTGTGCACTCGAAGCGCAAACTTTGTCTCATTTATTGGGTGTCAATCAAGTTCAGCTTTAGCGAAAGTAACGTTTGTATTGCTTAATTGAAGTTTCGAAGTTTTTTTTTGTAATTTTTTATTCTTCTTTTTTTCACATAGTCACACATTCGCACTGTGTTAATTGTCCACGTGACCAATGCAGAAAGTTATGCGTTAAAATCGATTCTTATTTTTTGGGTTTTGTTGTTTTAAAGCGTGATTTACAAGCGAGAATTAAAAGCTTTTTACTTGCATGTAACTGAAACAACATTCATTATACTGAAACTATTTGTTTGAAAGAGAGAGAGAGAGAGAGAGAGAGACAGAGAAAGAAAGAACATTTAACTTGTTTTCGAGTTTAATTATTAACCAACAATGAATGACTTAAAACTAAGTAAAGGAGCAAGAAAGCAAGCGAAAGAGTTTGGAAAGCATGAAATCGAGTTGCTTACACAATAGCAACAACAATAAAAGAAACTCAAAAGTGTTAAATACAATTTAGCAACACACTCTAACATATAAGCACACACACACACACATATATTCAGGGTGAAGGGATTGATGGAAGCTGCTTGATTCCCTAATGCGGGCAAAACGTGGCTAACGAAGTCGAATTTGATGCTGGATAAATTAAACAGAGCGAGTGTGTAAGCAACAGAAGTGCGCAAAAGAGAGAGAGAGAGACGAGTATATATGGGAGCTTCCTGTTTTACTTCTAAACACGAACTTAATGAAAATGTTGCACTTTTCAATTCGACTTTTCGCAACACTGAACATCTCAATTTAGACGAACACGTTTGTAAGCGAACCCAGCAAGGACGAGCACGAGCACAAGCACGTTGACAGCAAACACACACATACATATATAAATATGTATATACTGTAGTAACAAGAGCAGCTTTGATAGCAGTGACTGCAGCAGGAGGAGCTGAGGAAGCAGCAGCAACAGCTCAACAACCTCAACAACACCGATTACATATTAAGCGCGATTAAAAGCTATGCCCTCAACCTGGCAGTCGTCCTCAACGCAACTCAACTCAACTCAACTGAACTCCATTCAGCACCGCTTCGCTCTGCTTTGTCCATTTGCCTCAGTCGACCGCATACGACGTGCAGTAACTTCACTTTGCTAGCCTCACGTATGCGACGACTGTGTGTGTGTGTGTGCCTGTGAGTGTCCTGCAGGCAACGCTTGCATTCAAAATAAATGACAAACTTGTTTAATGCAATATGAACAAATAAAGTTGAACTGATGCGCCAGCAAAGGACGACTAAAGGACACACACACACACACAGACTAAGCAACTATCAAAAATCTACTATGAAGAAATTTGAATGTTGCAGCTGACGACGCCGCTGCCTTTGCTGCTGGTAGAGGAAGCTGCTTTGCATTGCTTTGTGCAGGTGTTGCACAAGCGTGTTGCAATTGTTGTCGTTGTTGTCGTTGTTGTTCTAACAATCTGTGACTTTCGTCTGGCATTTCGTAATGCCATGTGAAAAGTAAAGAGCGGCAGATAGAGGCAAGAGAGTGAAATAGAATAGAGAACAATGTGTAAAGATAAAGTACAAACAACTGCGACTGGCCAAAGGACACTAGACATCAACAGCGACTGAGACCAGCTGGCCATGTCCAGTACGTTGTGTCCTTGTTGTACTCCCGCTGCTGCTGATGCCGCTGCTGCTGGTGGCGCTGGTTGTTGCAGCCACTCTGCTAACGACATGAACAAAAACTTAATTAAAAACTTTGAATTTCTTTTAAATATAACGACAACTTTTAGCGAAGCGCTTAACTAAAACTCTGCGGGGTAAAATGAGTCGACAACGACGACGACGTCAACGTCGACAACAACTCGCATTTAGTAAGCGGCAAAAAAAAAAAAATAAAAGCAACAAGAAATGACAGAAAAGGACATTGCAACAGGAAAAAGGAAAAAAGAAATGAAATAAAAAAACAACAAAGTGAAAAGTAGAGGAGAAAACAATCACAGCAAATGTAAAACGCGCGCGATAAGCTCGGCCAACAAGATAGACAGACTGACAGACAGAGAGACAGACAGAAAGACAGCGAACGAGCGAGCGAGTGAAAGCCAGCGAGAAAGCGAGCGCGTAAATGAAGATTACTTGTTTTTGTAGTTATTATTGTTGTTGTTGTTGTTACTTTTGTTGTTGTTGCTGAAAATAGAAATTATGCTAACAGAATTTGCAGTAATTTTCAACTTGGCAAATGTCTTTAAGCCCAAGCTAATTGAGTCAGTCGCCGTAGCATTTTCTCCTGCCAAGACAGACCTCAGCATTGACTTTCTTACAGTTCAAAATTACAAAGCGAAAAGATAAAGAAACACAATATATATATATATATATAAATAATTGCAAAATGTCGACAGTTGAGTTGTTTTCAATCACCTATCGACAACTACTCAACTATTGATATAGAAAGTTATAAAAGAATGACTTACTTACCCAACAACAATGTGAGGGTCATTTTCATGCTTATTTGTAGCACACTAAACAACAACATTTAGCTTAGCAAATCATTTTAAACGTTTACAATTACATACATAAAGTTACTTGAAAGAACTTGAAAAACCCAAACTCGCATCGTTGCACAATTTAAGAAAAATTTTGTAGCATAGTTTCAGGGCGTCTCATTGTAAACAAGGAACTTATCAACCAAAATAGCAACAATTGCAAAAATAAACGAAAAATAATGAAAATCAAAACACTTTTTATGAAAAGTGTGTCTTTAACAAATTATTGAGAATCGAAAGCATGTTCGACAGTGTCATAAGTTGAAGAAACGAGCACAACTGACAGCAAAGCAGCAAAAGTTATACAGTTTTTGTACGTTACGTGGTAATATATTTGCTTTGTGTGCTTGAAAGTGGCAGATTGCAGATTATTTGTTGAACGAGACTACGAGTTGAGCTCAGTTTTAAGATTGCAGTACCAAACAACTTTCTTTCTTAGTTTTTTTTTCCACTTATTTTTTAAAGTTGCCCTATGTTGAGTGCGTTTGAAAAGACTCGGCAAAAGATGGTGAAGCAGCAGCAACAGCAATAGCAGTAGCAGCAACAGCAACAATAACAACAACATCAACAATAACAGCAACCGCAGCTAGTTGAAAGTACTTCACAACACTGTTCAGCCAACGCCACTATTTCATGTACTAAGCGTTGTTCTTGTACATCTATATTAAGTGTATGTGTGTGTGAGTGTGTGTTCGTGTGTGTGTGCGCGCGTGTGCAAACCTCAAGTGACTACATTTTACTTGTTATGATGAATGAAAAAGAAAGAAGACAAAGTTAGAATATGACAGACTGAGAGAGAGAGAGAGAGAAAGAGATGAAAATTGTGAGGCGAATGAAAGTTTCTTGCGTTGCATTTTTTTTATTTTATTCACAAAGTTCGTTCATTCATTTTTATTATTATATTACTTGCTTACTTATTTTATTTTCTGCATTTTTGTTTTTGTTATTGTATTTTATTTTATTTTTTTTTTTTTTGTAAAATAATTTTCTCAAACATTATAAAAAGGCAAGCAAATGTCAATGAACACTGAAGAGCAACGCGAATACATACACACACACACACACGCATGCACACACATACGTGTATATTATACGCATGTATAAAGATTTGAAAGTCGTTGGTGTGCTGAAGTGAGGTTATGTTAGTTGTGCTAAAGTGAAATGAGTTGAGGTGTGTTGAGTTGAGTTCAAAGTTCGAAAAAGTTTTCAACAAGAACAAAAACAACGTTGATCTAGTGGCAAACAAAAGTTGCAAGGTTATGCTAACAATCATATTGTTATGTAATGCAATTTTGGTCATTTTTCAGATTACTTCTGAGCATTCCAGGCGAAATATGCTATTGAAAAGTTTTTGAAACGAAAATAATGTGAAAAATATTTAATCAAATGAAATTTGAAGTTAGCGTATAAGATATATGTAAGCAACAACCGAAACAAAAATGTGAGACTTAGTGGTTTGATTTGAAAATTTCGTAGACCAGATAAGATCTTCTTTGCTTTAATTTTACCAAGCTTTATAAGTAAAATCCACAGCAGCAGTATATGAAATTTTTGTTGTTATGGTTTTCACGCAATTTACCTTTTAACTTGCTTTAGAAAATCTTTTGCTGTGTTGGCATTTTTTTTCATTGCTTTCATTATTATTTAAGACACTTTTAATGAAAGAAATCAGAAAACTTTTAAGTTCTTGCTTTGTGACAAGTATAAGACCAACAAAAACAACAAAGACAACTCTACTCCGACTATCAGTAAACACTTGAAGTGCACTAAAAGCGTTTCACTGTCCTTCTTTGCATGTTCTGAGTTTTTTTTTTCGTTTTTTCAAGTTGTATGAGTTCAATGGCGTAGAGAAACGATGAAGATAAAGACGTTGTGGTTGATTGAGACAAGCAATGCAACTTATTGAAGTTCAGTTTATTCTACAGTGAAACAACGTTTGAAGGATACATTTTACCAACTGTAAATAACCATGATTGTACAAATCGCATGCATCGTCAAACATGAGCTAAATAGCACAAAAAAAAAGTTGCATTAATTACTTGATTTAATTAGCTAAGCTTAATGCTCAACTTCACACTCAGCGTGAACAGTAAACAGAAAAAAAAATGTGCTCAACTTAAGAATTGCATTGTCAAGAAATGCTTTCGCAGCTGCTCATTTGTGCAGCTAAAATGCAAGCAGACAGACAGACAGACGGTCCGAAGCCGAAGGGCGGCGGTGGGACGAGCGTTGCGTTCCTGTGGCGATAAGCAGATTTCAAGGACTTAAAATGGAACATTTCTTATTTTTGCATATCCGACAGTTTTTCGCAGAGTTTATTTTAAAATGCGCCTGATATGCTTTGGCAGTATTTTTACTTCTTCTTCTTCTTCGTCTTTTTGTTTTGCTGCTACAATCTTGCCGCCTGCCCGTTTCAATTCCAAATTCCAAACTGACTGAAGGGTGCGGTGACAACAGTTAGTGACCCCACCCACAGCTGGCAGGTGCGTTCATAGCAAGTTGGCAGCGTCAACCACAACATCATACATTTTTAATTAATTTCCATTTTCTTTTTTTGTGTTTGAACGGCAAGTTGTAGAAGAAGAAGACATTGCAAAGGCACAAATTCAAATGGCACACACACACACACACACATTCATACATACAAACAAACAACTGCTTCAACTTGCAAGCGCTCTCGCTCTCTTACTTGCTCCCGCTGTACTTCGATCTCTGCCTTTCATTCGCTCTCTCCGAGTCTTTATTGGATTCCTTAGTTTAGATTTGTTTCGGTCTTCATTTTTACTTTTTACTTTTTTCTTTTCATTTTTCTGTTCGGTCTTTTTTATTTGCCTTAGTTTTTGCTTCTCTGCGCTTTTTACTAGCACTCAGCATGATTTTAAAATGCAAATATTTTTTGTGAAATAACAGCAGAAATGCATTTAATTTGCATGACGCTGCCGCTCGCTGCCCGCCGCTGTCGCTGCGATGCGCTGCAACGTCGCGCGCTGGCAATACTAATGGACTGCCAGGTGTAGGCGTAAATGTGTGTGTGTGTGTGCAAAGGGCTGTTGTAGGGGCAACAGTGGTGTGGAACGTGCACTTTGCTTTTGTGCACACACACACACAGGCACATACACACACACTTTTTTCGCACCTTAAGTCGTTGAGCGCGCGTTGAGCGTGTAAAAATCGCGGTAATAGAAGTACCATGGTCTTGTTCTTAGTTTTGTTCTTGTTGTTGTTGTTGTTGCTGTTGCTGTTGTATTCGCGGTGCTCTCTTTATTAATCTATGTGTGTGTGTGTTTGTGTGTGTTTGTGTGTGTGTGCGTATAACTAAGGTAAGCACACCTTATAAAGTAGAACAAGGCCACTGCTCATTCCGTGCTGTGTGAAGTGAAGTTTTACCACGAAGCGATGCGCTGCACTGCGCCGCCAAGTATGCAACAATTAAATGCCTTTTGCAATTGGTTTTAATTAAGTCGAAGAAATTGCATACGCTATAGTTAATTTACACACACATACATATCAATACAAAGTCACACTCATCTTCACTAAAGCCAATGTTTGTCTGTGTGTGTGTGTGAGTGAGTGTGTGTGAAGGTGTAGGTGTGCTCTGTTGCGTGTTTGATTGAGGTTTTGTTGCTTGATTTACAATATGCTTTCTATCAATGACAATTATTCGAAATTTCAATTAAATCACAAATATTTGCAGATTTTGACATACAAAGACTTTAGATATTTAATATGTTTTACTTACACACACATATGTACATATATACAAACATATACACAAAGGCATTTTACATGCAAATATTTTGAAATTTTGTTGTTTTTTGTTTTTTTTTTTTATATATTATTTTGCAAAAAATAAAAAGAAAACTAAATTTTTTATGCACTCAATACATCTGGGCTTGTTCTATTCCACAAATATATGTGTGCATGCATGTATTTGTGTGTGAGTGTGCTTTAAAGCGCAAACTATGCGTTATTCACTTGTACAAATGTAATGTATACATAAAATAAAATTATTACCAACCAAAATCGAAGCTTAGAGCAAACGATTTTCATTGTTTTTGTTGTTTTTTGTTGTTGTTGCGGCTGCTATTGATATTTACATTGATAGTACAATGAACGTTCCTGATGCATACTATATGACCGTACATATATCACACACACTCACACACACGCATACATACACACAACACAAACCAACTGCATCCAACAACAAAAACAACACATAAACAAAACGTATTTGAACTTGTGAAAAATATTCTCGCATAACATGTTCCAAATCGAAATGCATGGCGAATGAACGAATGCATTTTGCTATTGTTGTTTTTGTTTTTTTTTTTTTTTTGGACTACGCTCAGTCAAACAAACAGTGAAAAAAAGGAGAAAAACAAGAACAACTTTAACCAGAGGAAATCTCATGTATGGCATTTGAGTAAGCATGCCAAATCGATTGGCAGACTTTTGCATAACATCCTTATGAATTTGAAAGGGGCCAAAAAAGTGTGGTTTAATTGGTTATGTCAAAAAAAAAAAAAGAAGATATACCATTCAGTACAAATGCAAAAGGTACATTGTGCATCTACGAGTATGCTGCTGAGCATGTAAATTTTACGAGGAATGCAACTGTGGAAGATCGCTCATTAAGTAAGAAGAGTGAAAGAAGAGCTTCGTTAGTTTGTAATACTGAAGAACTCACCAAAGAATTACTAAATATAAGCAAAGATTATTTTATTTGTATTATTAAATTTAACAGTTTAAAAAACAAAGCAAAACAAGTAAATAAATAATGAGCGCTAATTAAGTTCAATGCTGCATTGTTTGGCTTTAAAGCAAATCAACGCTCAATATCAAATGTCACTCGCTGTATAATTACTCACACCGACACACACAACGACAAATTAGGCGTGAGTGTGAAAAGAGAGCAAAAAAAGAAACAAATTACAAATTAATAGAAATTATTAAAGACATGCTTATCGGATTCCTTTTACACATGTGCTTTGCATTGATTGAATGACGAGAGGAAAGTAAACGCATGAGAGAAGGAGTGAGGTTTCTCTGATTACAAGCAAGCATCCTTAAAAGCATCCTAGGTAACGAATAATAGATCAAATTAGGGTTAATAGCAATTAATAAACAATCCTTAAAGTCATAATAGAAACACCAATTGGGAATTTTTGAAATTTGAGATCAATATCTCACCAAGGGGGCGAGAGTCTAAATTTCTAAAATTCTAGTCTAAGGAACATCTCTCATAATCTTACTATTCCCACTACCGCACAAATATCGTTGACCCAAGATGTTCTATCATAATTTATCATACAAAATGCCTTCCGACAATCGGACAATCCAAAAAGCAAACAAAAATTGTCACTGTAAATGTAAGATTTGTTGCGATTTCACTGTTGTCTCGTGTAATTGTTTATTCATTTATATAATTAATTGATTTAACATAAGAGCGTACAATGTAATTTAATAACCTCTGATATGTTCATTAGTAATTGTTGTTGTACTCTTATCATTTATTTGCTCTGTCACGTAAATGTAGAACTTTGACAGTTTCAATTTATTCTTTTTACTATTTTAATTAGATGCAAATTCGTTAGTCTTAATCTAAGTAGAATTTGTGCTCTTAATGACAATTGGTTTTTTCAGTCGTATGTTGTAATAAAACATTTTAAATATTCTATAAACATGAAACTTTTCAACGCACTTAAACGATTATTTCATTTGAGAACAGTAAACAAATAATAGTTTTTTTTTTTGTTTTGTTTTTATAAAGTTTATTAAGTAAATTACAATTATTTATTTTTTTAAATGCTCACTTTGCATTGCAAAATCAATTTAATGCAATTAAATACATCAATATGAACTTAATTAAAAATGAAATTATCATGCAGCAATAATCGAAAAAAAAAATAATAAATAAATAAATGTATAACATATGATAAGTAAAAATGATGTGTAATTGAAAAAGTTGAAAATGAAAATGCACAAAAATATGCATAGAACAAAGCGTAGTTTTGCCATAATTAAATATTTATAATGATTAAGCAACAAAGTAAGTAATTCAATTAAATGAACGCTTAACTGAAAATGCCCAAAAAAAAAAAAAGGCAACAAAAAAGATTTTCGGTTGCACAAAATGAACCTTTTTTTCGCTCGGCGTTTTGTTTTTGTTTGTTTGCTGCATAATTCATGCGGCTTTGACGCACGCACACGCTGACAGACTCAAGTGGCCGAGCGTCAAATCACTCAGCTAACCCCGCCCAAACGCCCAGCCGACCAACTTCGCTCAGCGCTCATTCAATGAATCGTTCCCATTTAAATAACGCGCTTTTTAACTCAATGGCGCGAATTTATAAATACTTAATTGAGGCTTTTGTGTGCATTTTTCAAAATGTCGGATTTTTTTTTTTTATATTGTGCCACTGCTGTTTCTGCAATTCATACTTTAGTCTATACAACAGCGTTCAAAAAATTGGCTATACATATTTTCAATTTAGTTGGGACAACTATTTTTGTAATGTCGTAAAAGAAATTCTCAACTGTTTTGAGTTTGAGACTGACTTAAACTGATCTAAAAAACGTCCTTTCGGAACATTGTACTTCTTCTTTTTCTTGTTCTATTAGATGTTGCAAAGGCATTTGCATGGCATCCTTAGTCAATTATATTAGTCCAAATTTGTGGAATGATTTCACTTTTGTCGACTGATGTTTTTCACGAGGAATAAGCTTGGCTGTCATGTAAGAATTAATATCATAGTCAACTAGAATGATTTTGGACTATTTATTTAATGTAAAACATTTGGGAAAACATGAAAATTACATCAATCTATCTTTCTATATATATAAAAGAGAATGCATGTAAATATGTTTCTTATGGACTCCAAAACGGTATGACCGATTTCAATGAAATTTTCAGACAATCTCCAGATGGGCCTAGAGGGTGTTCCTGTAAAGAGTATACCTAGATTATATAGATTTCGTGAAGACTTGTGGAAGTGGAAAATATCAGAATATATTGAGAGCTTTAAGAAACCTTACGCAGACACAATCCATTCCTGGGCTATGTGCAACCATTCCTCATACTTGGAGGGTGCAGCAAATTGCGCCGAGAAAGGTAGAACAATATAAGCAGCGTCACTATTATTTTGAGCTCAACTGTACAGCTTTTCTTTTCGTTTGGTCAATGAAAAGTGTGAAAAAAAGCCAAATTGCATTATTCTAATTATTTAATAAAGCTGTTGAAATTGGGTCGTGGCCAAAACGATTCGCTTTTCTTTTCGTCAGTTTTTCTCTCTTTTTTTAAGTTTTACTTGATTCCACGCTTCTTTGCCGCTTAGTTTGATTTGCTTGTTGTTGGTTTTATTTGTATTTGATTTTTTTTGCCAAACATTCTTTTGATGAACACGAAAGCAACGCGAAAAGGTAATTGAAAGCAACATGAAAATCAGTTTTAACCGGAAATCGCATATTTCACGCCACAACACGAATAGGAAATATTTTTGAAAGTGGAAAATTGCAGTTGAAAGGCGTTTATAAGCAATTTTCAAATGCAACGCAATGTGTTCGTTCGTTCCCATGAGGCAAGGCAAAGCGCACAAATGAGGTCATCGAGCAGGTAGGTTAGCAAAAAGCCTGAAAGTATACTATGCATTGCTCATTAGGCAGTCGCTTTCAATTTGCAAACACACACACACACACACACACACAAACACACACACACACACATACGGGCACCAACAAACACACGCAGAGAACAACTAATAAAGTGCTTTTTAGTAATTCGCTGTTGGTCATGGAAATTGGCGCAGAAAATCACAGCGTAGCTTAGCGCCGCACACTCACACACACACGCACAGACGCACACCTACGCTTTAGCATAAGTCATAGTAATAGACAAGCCATAAGTCATAGACAAACTCCATGCACAAACATACACACAACACTCGCTGGTCCAGCTCAATACACACACAGACACACACACATACATAGTTTGGATTATTACTCACACAGAGCTCCGTGCAGTCAGTTGTGCGTGTTGAGTTTAGTAGCCGCATTTATTAGCCTAACTTGCCACACACACACACACAGATACATGTACGATGGCATCACATGCCACTACTCACGCCAAACGAGCTAATAAGCAAACGGAAACGGAAGCGATTGAAGCGTATTAATGTAGCCTAATATTAGGCGCCTGTTCATTACTTTGCGTGCCACTTTGCCAATGCTGAAGTCAACGCCAAAGCCAACAACAGCAACAACAACACATTGACCAACGGTGCCAAAACCAGAATTGGCAGCTTTGTGCATTGACGCATCAACGACAGCAACAACAACAATAGCAACAACAACACTTAACACTTGTTTAATTAACATTTAAGACTTTCATAGTTTTATTTAATAACCAATTTTAAAGGTATTATTATTATTATTATTATCAACATCATTTCAACTCAAACCATCATCAAGCCAAATGAAAGGAAAGGAAACCGCACCACAGTCAAGTGTAGTGTAGTAATGTGAATTGAACTCAACTCAACTGAGTGGGCTCGCAAAACGCGTAATGGCAACTAATTAATAATGAAAAAAAATCAAAAAAAAAAAGCCGCGGCAATTGTTGCAAATTGTCTGCACAATGAGCTTGATCCTTGACTTCGTCCCGTCGTTGTGTAATTCAATTAATACGTACTCAATTGTTCACGCGCCGCGCATTGTTTAAAATTTTTATTTTGTTGCATTTTCCTTTTTTTTTCATTACATTTTTTTTCGTTAATCAACATTCAATTCAACTCACCTCGATTTTTCAATAATTTTTTCAACTTTACATTTTTATTTTCATAAAAGTTATTTTGTTTTTTTCTTTTTTTCACATTTTGTTGTTGTCATATTGTAAGTAAATTAATTTGTTAAGTTAACGCAATTAATTTCATTAATTATTAACAATTACACAATCATTTTATAGTTGATTTATTTGTGGTTGCATTTTTTTTTATGGCAACGAAATCATTTGTATGCTTTTATGAATTTGCATTCGAAAGTTGATCAATTGCATTTTTTTTTTTTGTGTATTTTGTTGCAAGATGCACAAAGCTGCAATCAATTGTAAAATGTGCGCTTTCTTTCGTGCATAAATCGTCATATCCTTTTGGACACACACACACACACATACACATGCATGCATTTAGAATGCTAAATACCAAAATAAGCGATTAACGCCTTTTTTGCAAACCAAACAAACTTGCCTTGCGTGCTCTCGCACATAATGAAATAATGAATAATTGCATTCTGACATATGAATTTATTCGTGCTCTTCAAACAACAACAACAACAACAACAATAACAAAACAACAAACGCATACACTACTAAAACAATAAAAACACGCAAAGCTTAACGAGAAGCGTTAAATGAAAATAAAAAGAGAATTTTTTTTGAATAGAAGAACATTTTGAACATGCAAGAAAAATATGCCGTAAGCGTAAAGTCCTTGTGTGCGCCACATGCACTATAACAACAACAACAGCAACAGAAACATGTAGCACGTTGGCACAGTGGGGCATTGGCAGTGCCACCGATATATTGCATGAGATTATTTCACAAAAACAAAGCAACCAAGCATGCATTTGAAAGCGCATTTGAATGAGCGCTGTGAAAGTAATGCAGGGCGACTGCGTTGGCTTGAAAAACGTTGATAAATTTATTTGCCATCCAAACAAAGTTATCCGTTAATCTGTACCCATTTCGTTGCACTTTTTTTTTTCTTATTTGTTTTTTGTGTTGTCACAACAAGCGTCATCAAAGTTATCGCCCATGAGGTAATACACGACTTATGACATTCGGACATATTCGCTGTGACATGAACAAAGTTTGAAGAACATATAGTTATTGAACAAAGACTCATAAATATGTTCCAATAATGTGCGATAAATGATTTTTCGGCCGATAAAGTCTTCACATTGTCAGAGAAAAACAAAGACTCTCAATAAATAAATTACTTTCGATTTAATTTTAACTGTTCAAAATTATAAAAAAAAATATTCATATCATATTTTATATTTCCTGAATCGCAATGTACGTAACATTGTGACGTATGTTCGCTTGCTCACTTTGATACATAGAGCAAGCTGTGACTTATCGTACAATCAAACTATTTAAATACTCTACATTTGTATGCATTCTAAACTGATTTAATTGATTTCATTTATTAAAAGGCACATACAACTGTAATAAACATAAATGTAATTTAATATTAATGTGAAATAATTTATTTATGAACACTTGAACAAGCGTCACATTTCGCTTAAACAAAACTCATGAATTTTATTGAAATAATCAAATTTTATGCATTCAATTAAAGTTATTTTGAATGTAAAAGTTTCATTGGCATTCGACTGCAATGCAATGCAACTTAGGCACGTTCGTCCCTCGACGCAACTCACCTATAAATGATTTAATTAATAACGTAATAAAATATTGCGCATACGCCCCCTTAGGCCGAACTGACTTTTCAAATAAAGTTGCATTTTTGTTATAAACATTTCGAGGCGTATTTCCTTTCTTTTTCATTATTATTATTATTATTTTTATTTTTATTTAGGTGCATTTAGCGCTGCGATTGTTGGCTCCACCCCCCGCTGCCGTTGCTACAAGAATTTGTTTGTTGCACGCGATTTACATGCCACAGAATTTTACTGTCGAGCTTTTTTGAATGATTTTTTGTTGTAGCTGTTGTTGTTAATATTATATTTTATTACGCTTATTTATGTTGTCGTTGTGGTTATGGTTATGGTTGTTGTTGTTCTTTTTCTTCGCCTTCTTGCTTTTATTTTGCTGTTGCTTGTTGGCAATTAACAAGTTGCCTGATTATTATTCATGCCAACAGTTTGCTGCAATTGTAGTTGTGTGTTACACGTTTACATACATTAAAATAGTTAGAAGTATAAAGCACTTTCCCGTAAGCCAATACAATAATTCAAAGAGAAGCGTGCTATGCCAAAGCGAATCACTTCATTCTGACGTGCAGCGTTGCCCTCACGCCTACTACACTTCCCTCCTTCCTGTAATATTATTTGTCACCGCCGCCCCGCACCCTTACTAAAAATAGGCACATATTTAATAATGCAATTAACACAACACACTCGAGATTATGAAATTTATTCATTATTTTGGCTTTGGCTCAGCCCTTCTATATTTATTTTTTTTTTTGCTTTGGCACTATGTCAACGACTTGTGTTGCACTTGTGTGCGCGCTGATTTTAATACTTAGCATCAAATGCTTACATAAGCAAAAAAAAAAAAAAAAAGTCGTCGAAAAGAAAGGCAACAAATTAAACCTGCCAAAATGTTCGCTCTTCATCTTCGTCGTCATCTTCTTTGGGCCGCAATTAATTATGAATTTCATGCTGCACCGAACGCCACCGCAACTTGTCCTAAATTTCATTGGTTAATAATGCAAAGCCACAGCTTGGTTACTTGCTACATGCAACAACAACAACAACAACAGCAGCAGCACAGCTTTAGCTTAAACAGTCGTGGCATCGATGGTGGATGAGTGGGTGGGTTGGTGGGTTTGTCGTGTGAATGTTAGTCTTGGACATTTGCTCATTCGTTGTTTCTAACCGACGCAGTCGAGCGTTATTGTGTTTGTTTGCCCGTAAATGTATTGCATAATTTTGAGCGCAAGCACTTTCATACTTGTTAATATGCACACGCATTGCAATCCATGAAGTTAAAACAACAACAAGGACAACAACATAACTTACTGAATCGAAAATGCGTAAATATTTTGACTTAACGTGATTTTTGCGGTTTTTGCATTTTGCCCTTAGGAATTAGGCCGAAAGGATTTTGACATAGAAGCATAAAAGAACAAAATCTATAATTTTCATTTAAATCGTTTAACAACTTTGCGGTTGCACTAATTAATGATCAACTTCATACATTTTATATAACCTGCAAACTAATGATATCTGCAAATGTAACTAAGAAGCGGAAGAGAGCATCTCTGAATAGTTTCAAGGCGGCAAATCGATATCGTTTAGAAATAATTGCTTAGCTAGAACAATGTCCTTTGGCATATTTGTTAATGATTGGCATGTTGTTGGCGAACAGCAATAAACGTAAAAGAGTTTCAAATCGTAGGGTATTATTCACTCGTGTCTGCAGCTTTCTTACTTATTTTCCTTTAACATTAAATAAAAGTTACTTTAATTTGATTTCAAATGTCTTCAATTACAAATACAATGAAATTAAATTTTCAATTTCAACTGATTTCAGTTTAAAAGTGTTTAAGTTACGAAACGTTAATCTTTCAAGAGGAAAAAAAAACATGCTATTTTCATCAGCAATTAACACGAAAATCGTCTCATTTTCTTTGCAGTTTCAGACGTGGCTCAAAATATTTGAGCGAAAGCAACTCATGTAATCAATTTTAATGCCCGCACAAAATGCCGATGCCGGTCAGGATGTGTGCCTTGTTGTTGTTGTTGTTGTCGTTGACCAAGTCAAACGAAATTTGCAATTAATTTGCAAATTAAACAGCGACGACGTGCAACATTGAACTGTGCACCGAATGACAAAAGCAACAGCAACAGCAGAAGCAAAAGCCGTGGTGCCTCATAAACCACAAAAATGAGGGCGTGCCATTTACACGCACACATGTATAAGTATATGCAATGTTTATGCCACACACACACTGGAGTGAACCGAGCCGAAGCTGCCCATGGGCATCATATTATATTACGCTGCCACCGCCGCTGCGCTATCACACGTGAGCGCCATCATATCACGTGCCACTTGACGATAAATAAAACGCAAAGTTATGAACATTTAACATATTTAGCAGCGGCAAATGAACACAAGCCGTACAAGCAAGCAAACAAACAAACGAAGGGCAGCAAAGGACGAGCAGAGGCAACGCAACACGACACGACACGACACAGCACGACGCGGTCGCCATAAAATGTTGAACGCGCGATAAGCGCACAAATGCAACAATGACGAACTCAGTCGTGCTGAGTTGAGCTGAGACAGATTGACTGACTGACTGACTGAGGGACTGACTGACGGACTCACTAGTCAACCTGGCTGGCAAGCCTGTTGTGAACAGCAGCGGCCATGCTGCAGAGCTGCTTACTGCATTGTGTGGCAAGCGTAAAGCCGCACGGTTTGGTAGCAAGAATCGGATCACTGCACATGGCGGAGAAGGCTGAAAACGCTCACGCAAATGCAAACAAAACAAGGCGAATGTGCGTGTTCTGGCCATGTCCTGGCCGCCATTGCCAGACACATGATATTCTATAATGAAGCGAGTAACGAGTGGAATTGCGTCACAGAAACATTTACGCACGGTGGAGTGTGGCAGAGGCATGGCTTTTGCAAACTGTTGCACGACTTTGGTGAGTGAATCGAGACAGGCAGCGGCGACAGTGACGGACGAAAGTACCAAAGGCCGTGTAATCAAGCAGTGAATGCTTAACCGGAAACGGAAATGCAACTGTGCATGTTCGTGTGTGTGTTTGTGTGTGTGTCACAGCGGATTTAAGTGTTACTTTGTGCGGCTATTGAATAACACTGCGTTAGCGGCGAGGGGCGTGGCACAAAAGACGCAACATTGTGCGCCATGGAACCCGTGAAGCGTGAAGCCATTCAAAAGGAGTTGGCATTAAAACATTGCCGTTGTTTGCGTGTTAAAACGTTGTTTTTTTTTTTTTTTTTTTTTGCAAAAAATAAAAAATTCTTTTTCAATTTATATTCTCAAATTTGTATATACGAGTATATATTTTTGGCTTTTTTTTTAACGTACAACTAAAAGTTTTTTTGTTTTTTTTTTCTTTTCATTTTGATTTTTGTTTTAAAAGTATATATATTTTAATTTGTTGAAGACTTAAACGTCATTGTCCGCAATGCGCTCATTCGATTCCTGTATTTGCTTTTTGATGTCCTCATAGCTGGGCTGATCCTGTTGTTGTTGTTGTAGGAGAGTAAGCAGCCGGCAGTGAAGTAGACAGATAATAAAAAAGATAAAAATGATTTATTAAAATGCTCAACTTTGTGGTTTTAGTAATTATTTAAATAAAAAAAAAAAATGTGATAGTAATAAATTAAATGCCAATGTTATTGAAGTGCTTGTGAAAAAGTGCCGAGCAAAGCAGAAATACAATAAAAAAAGGAATAATTAAAAAAAAATATAAATTTTAATTTAAATAAGTTAAAAAAATAAAAAAAATAACTTTATAAAATAAATATTGAAAAAAATTTCAAGTTTCATAATTAAAATAACATTTAAAATAAAGTGTTAAAAAAATACTCACAGCACAACTTTTTTTCTTTTTTTTGTCTTTTGAGTTAAACATTTTCATTTTTGATTTTTTGTTTTTGTTTTTTTTTTGCGAAATTAATAAGCGCTTAAAGCATTAATTGCTAAATGATTTATTAATAAAAATTAAAACTGCAAAAACAACAATAACGCATAACAAAACAGCAATAACAAGAAGAAGAACAAGTACAGCAACAATGATGATTAGTTTATGTCATAATGAAGTATTTTTTTTTTTGTCTGATCGAATGGTTCAACGCACAAACTTGTTGTTGTTTCTACTGACCTGCCAGAAGTTGTCCTCCCAAGTGGGGAACAAACGCTTGAACACACGCGGCTCCTGATCCTGCGACACACGTATCACGCTAACGGTATCAATGGTGCGCGCTGTCGGCTCCAATTTAATATATTTCTTGGCCATGTCCAAAATGCGGCCATTCTCCTCGGCCGTGGCACCACTGCCGACCCAAAGATAAAGCTCATCGCCTGCATCGATCAGCATAACATCATCAACATCGAGATCCTGCAAGCAAGTCAATGAATGGATTGATTGTAACTTCATTGACAACTTCATGGATAATCAAAAACTTACCGCCTGTTTGTAGTGTGCAACTTCCTCAACCTTGACATTACCCTTGCGCGTCAAGCGGCAATGGAAGAGTCTTGGTTCGAGCAGCGGCGCACCGCTCTCGCTCAGACTGCGATCAAAGACACCCTCGCCGTTCAATTCGTTCCAGAAGTCCTCCGGTTCGGCATTCTCTTCAATCACCTCCAACTGTGCATCGGGCCAATAGTGCTCGAAACGTTCCATGGCCATTTTCTTCTCAAAGCTGCTGCCGCCCTGGCCAAGCCAAACGTATACTTTGTGGTCGTCGGGCTTAATCAAGACAAAGACATCGGCGCTGGCGAGCGATGATGAGTCGGCGGGCACTTCGCTGGCATGCACATCGCTGGCATCTGTGCCGCGTACGCGATACAATTGTGCGCTCACCGGCAGCGGCGTGTACGATGTCAAGAGTTTGCCCTTGAAAATCTTATAGAAGTGACGTGGCTCATTGTTCTGCGTTGTGCGCACAAGTATTGCATTCTGTTCGATTGCACGTGCCATGCCATCTGCAAAGGCGCGCTCCTTGTCCGCTTCGCTGGCCTTAAGACCCTCCCAGACATAGATGATGACGCCAGATTCGCCGCTCTTGGCTTCGTACTTGTAGGTGATAATGTAAGAGGAGAAGCCCAACAGCGGCAAATTCTCATCACTGAAGTCGATGTTATTGATGATTAACTCATTGTTGCTCGGTTTGACGACATATTGTACCACCTGCGAGTCAGTGATTACATAAGTCATTCAACTCTGATTAATTACAACTAACCTCCTCAATTGGATTCTGTCCATTGTCGGGCACAAAGCCAATCGCACGACCGCCGCTCTTCTTCAGACTCTGGACAACAGCATCGATCTCATCGACATCCAATTCCGAGTCATCGGTGTCATAGCCCAGGGCAGAGCGTATGAGACGTGTGTGCGCCATGCCAGCGTCACGCCATGTGTCGAAGTACTGTTTGAATGGCGCCGATTCTGCGCCCTCGACAATACGATGAATCTGTGTCCAGGCCGGATACTTCTTGGTGCGCAGGAACTCTTGCGCCTTAGCCATGGCATCGGTCTTCTCACGCTGTGTGGCGCCACGTCCAACCCAAACATAAATGCCAGAGCCAGTGTCCAAGATGAAGCAATCCTTTGTATCGAGATTGGCTTGACGCAAAGGTTTTGAGGCCACTGAGTCGACCTTAAGTTTGCCACTGGCATCGGTAACCTTATAGAGCGTAACCTCGTTGGCATCCTTTGTCTCAAAGGCGGCATCTTCCTCAGCGACCGATTCCTCGGGCACTTGATCGGGCGAACCAGAGCCAAGCACTTCAAAGAAGTGTGCCTTGTCCACATCAGTGCTAAACTCATCTGTTGCGAGTCACGTCATCACGTCATGGAAATAAGACCGACAAAGCAATTAACACACATGGCCAATGACAGAGTTGTCAACTCTGGTCGGTTGTCAATGTTAAAACACTTACCGATTATCTGCACTCTGGCACGTCCGTTATGATCCTGATCTCTGATTTGATTAGCAGCACTAATCGCCTTCAGTTTCTCGACACGTTTTGCCTGCGCGCCAACGTACACATAAATGTCATTACCGGCATCGAGTATAAAGCAATCGCCCTTGTTCATCGATGACACAGACAGATTCACCTGACGCACACGCACGTTCCGCTTGCCCTTCACCTGGAATAGACGCTTCTCGCCCTGTGCATTCGTCTCTACATGCTTGAAGCCAGTGCCGACGCCGCCTTGTTCATAACGCACACCTTGTATGTGTGTGTGTGTGTATGTGTGTTGACGTAACGACGTGGGTGTGTGAAGAGCACGCGACACGTCAACAATTAACGTTGCGTTTGATGTTGTTGTTGGTATGTGTCGAGAGCAGACAGACAGAGTCAAGTAGAAGGCAAGTAAAGAGAAAATAGAAAATTGTAAGTCAAGTTTTATGTTATTGCAAATTACAAAAATTGTCAATGTATCTTCCTCTAACTCAACTGTGTTATATTCATTATCACTCATCTAAAAAAAACTCATTTATGCTTCAAACAGTTTGTACAAAAATACAAAATAGAATTTATTTTATGTTTAAAGTAATCCAAAAGAAGCACACAATTTTTCATAAATGTTGAAGACAAAAACAAATGCCAAAAGTTTACAAAACAATTTTAATGCACACATTAATTCAACCCAACTCACACGCCCACTCATATTCACAGTCACCCACATTTGTATCTACTTGCCTTTTAAGCAAAAACCAAACTAAACGAAAACTCAAAAAAAAAAAAAAAAGAAGTGAAATGTTCAAAGTTGCACTAACCATTTTTAAAATAGCTCAAGAACAATTGCGATTCATGGTCCTGAACTTCGCGATGTTGCACCGGAGCGCCATTAAGTAGGTCATCCAATTGCACCGTTAGTATGGCAGCGGCACCTGCCTCATCAACGGATGTTTCCGAGCCCAGCCAGAAGTGCACATCCCAAGAGAGTTGCTTATCCTTGTGTTCGACAGTCTGCAAAGCCAGGCAAAGGCAAAAAGTTAAGTTCAAATAAACAAACAAACATAGCAAAAAATATATCTAAAAAATGCCATGTAGCAGTCGAAAATTCAGCTTTGGTAGCATGTAACTTTTCGTTAATACTACTACTACTATTTTTTTCTTCTTCTTTTCTTTTCACAGCTAGCAATCAGCGTCAGTTCTCAATGGTGCAATTAATGCAGTCACTCGATGAGTTTCCTATCTTAGAGCTACAAAATTTGCCACACAACTTTCACTTACATTCAGCACAATGAACGAGTCTCCCGTGTAGAATTTGCCAAAGTTGTTCTTCGGATACGCAACGGGTTCGAAATTCTGTAAAATAAAAAAAATAATAATAAAAAAGTGTTCAAATAAAAAATAAATTCAAATAAATAACAAATCAAAACGAATTTCATAAATGACTTTTTAATATTTATGCCGAAACCGACTGACAGCTGTGCAACAAAAGCAACAATAAATCACGCAGCAATTGGCGTTAAAACGTTGCGATGATAATTTTTTGGCAAGGAAAATATTTCAAAAAATTTTAAATATCAAACAAAAATTATAATTCATTTCTATTTTTAAAGAGAACTTAAAAAATATTTGCTTCTTTTTATATATGTACTTACATACATATATGTTTTGTTTGCCATTAAATAGGCAGTAAAAAATTACATTTTTTTTTAATTTGTTAATTTGAAAACATTAATTATCTCTGTGGGCTTGTTGTGAAAATGAAATAATAAAAAATTACATTAAAATTATCTAAGAAAAATACTAACAAAACAATTCAACAATAAACGAAGGTTATTTCAGTCATGTTGCAAGTTTTATACTCTTCACGCTTTGTTCCAAAGTATCTTGGCCTTATTCAAGCCCATATTTCGTATTACACGAATCTTTATATTTCATATACATACAAGTCTATGTATCACTTAGGAATATTTTATACCAACGCCGACGGTAGCTCACTGAAATTTTGGATGTAATCTTCGTTGTGTAACAAGCTTTATGATAAAGTTTAAACACTCTACACTGTGTGTAGTGTACAAAAAGAAAATGAAAATATTTTTTCGAAGCAAGAAAATCATTTGCTTTCCTTCTTTTAATAGTCTCGCTTTTTATTTAACGCGCACGTTTTATTTAAATTTAACTTCGGCGGCTTTTTTGATTTTGTTTATTAAAACTTTTCCTTTTTTACGATTTTCTTTGTATTTTTATATATTTTTTTTTTTGACGGCGCGCTGAGCGTGTTCATTTATTATGTTTTTTTGTTTTTGCATTTTCCAACATATGTTAAACTTTTACTTAACGTTTTCATTAGGTTATAAAATTATGTTTTCAAATCAAACTGACAGTTTATGAGTAAATCAATTAAAAGTTTGTTGCGTGTTGTTGTGGGCATGAAACTGAAACTGATTTGGATAAATTTTACATTTTATGAGCAATGAGTTGCGATAAGAAACAAATGTTCAAGATAAAACTTGTTGCTTTGCTCACTAATTGTACGTTACAATTGTTATGAACTAAAAAAAAAAAAAAAACTACGTTTGCATAAATAAATAAAAAGAAAAGATAAAAAATATAAAATAAATGAAATCAAAATTAATTACAATATGAGTTACGGAAAAATTTTAAAATAAGCGAAACTGCAAACAAAAGTAAAAGAGTTTTCTTACTCTTTATTGCCTTTTCAAGTTGCTTATTTAATTAAAAGAAAGCAAAATGAGTAAAACTTTATTTTCAAGCAGGCTGAGTTTTATTTTTTTCCTTCTTATTTTTCACACATTTTAATTTTCATATATTTAATATAAGGAACATTCTTCAAGAAAATTTAATGAAAATTGCACTTGAGCTTGAATACTCCTCATTAATATTTTACGTAGAAGTTGAAAGTCTTCAATTGAATAATTGAGGCGCCAATAATAAACATTGGAAAAGACAGTCTGACGGACGTGCCCAATAGAGAAGAATATAAATGAGAGATGACATTTAAGTACGTTTTGTGTAATTTGATAGAACTTCTAATGGGATCCTTCTTTGGATTTTAAATTTTTGCCTCTGATATGACGCTTAAATAAATTCCTTCATAACTAAGAGTTCATTTTGCCACAATCTTAACCTCACACCATTATGAACAAACCTCATGGCAAATGCAAGAAATTCAATTAATGTGTAGTGTGATTTTTAGAGCATACCTCATAGTCAACGCATGACAGGCTTTATTGAAACATTTTTTGTTCTTTTTGTGTGCCAACGAACAAAAGAAACGCCTTGTTCTACAATACTGAGAAGCCACGCCAACATCAAGCAACTAGATAACAATTTTTATGTAATTCTAAGCTATTCAAACTGCCAATTAGCACTATAATGGCACTCATCTTTAATTGTGCACTCTCATTCATTCATTCAGTCCGTCAATATGCTCACTAACAAGGCGCTCAAGTACTTTCAAAGTCATGCTCAAAAATTAATTTAGATTAATTATAATTTCAACTATAATAAAAATAAAAACGCACAACTTGCTAACAATTTCACTTTCGAACATGTTGTTGTTGTTGCTGTTGTTGTCACTGTATTTGTTGTTGTGCGTTATAAAAACATCGCTGAAAAGTAAGTTGTCTTGCCGCAATAAGCGCAATATATATGATGAATGAAGAGGTTGCGACGACGACGACAATGCTGACGCAGCGCTGCGCAACTCGTACGCATGAATGCGTCAGTCATGCGTGTTACAGGCAACAAAAATTTTGCATGCAACGTGCAACACCAGCACACACACACACACACAGTTGCAAGTACGTACGTGCGTTTTACTGTTACAACTTTAATTCACTTGTTAATTACGATAAATATTTTTCTTAACTCTTTTTTTTTTTTTTTTTTGAGTGTCTGTGTTTTTTTTTTTTTTGCACTCACGTATACGCAACTTTTTAATTATGAATCTCGAGTTCACAGTCTGTGTTCATCCGGCACAGTTGCGAGTTAAAAAAAAAAAAAAACAAAGAATTTTGTATCAAAGAAATTACAGAATGTCTGCGTAAATGTTTGCAAAATTCCGATGCCGATTGCCGTGTATCTGCAGTACATGTCACTCTCTACATATGTATATCTGTGTGTTGGTGTTCGTTAAAGGTCGCCGTTGCCGCATTTAATTGAAGTTGATTTAATATTGTGCAACATGCTTTTTAATCAAGCGATCAAAACTGAAGTCATTTTGGCATTTCATACTGATTGATATGATTTTCGGTCTGATTGAAAGCGCATGTGTTTCATTACATTATATGACGCTGCGTAATATTAAAGCAACATAGGCCAAAGGTTGCATGCTCGCACATGAATGCCAGCCAATTTCATTATTCATTTCAGTTTTCTGCAATTTCGTTATCAACTGCAACAGCAACAAATTGTAAGAAATCCATTTTTATACTTTCCAACTCAATGCTTAAAAACTCAACCAAATCATTGTTACCAAAAAGGCCGCAAGCAAATTTACGCTCACACATGAACATTTCACGGTAGAATTGTATTTTAAATGTGGCAGAGGCGCAGAGGAGCGTGGCAGCGTGGCAGCGTCGCCATTTTGCTGCGGGCTTGCATGCATTTTATCAGCGGCTTGAATGCGGCATATAACCGCAAAACAGCTGCGACTCAGTGAGACCAAAGGATCGTTGCACGGACACACACAAACAGTCAGACAGACGGACGGACGGAGGCACGAAAAGAGGTGCAGTAGTAAAAATGCTCGACATGTGAATCTCAACTGTTATGTAATTACAATTAACAATAACGAATTAATTAACGCGCAATGAGCGCAGTACAGTATACTTACATGTGTTGCTGTCTCACTTGCACATTGGCTCAAGAATTTTATTACGTATACGTTATATTGTTTCAATAACGCAACGCTTCATTTGTTTTTTTTTTTTACCTCAAAGTTAAACACTTCGTAATTACAAGTGTTTAAGTCTTAATTTGTTTCTTCTTTTTTTATTATTATTACTATTCTTATTTTTATTAATATTTTCACTTACCTCGACACGCCAAATTTCCAAACCGGGCGTGCGACCGGCATTTGCGAAAGCGGGATGCATGATGCGTCGACCGGGCGATTTACTATTGCCACCGCTCTGTGGTTGTATCTGACTAGTAGGCACGGGGAATGCGGGACGATTAGTGATCGTGCCGGCTGAGCAAACAGTAATAGCGACTGCGATCACAGCCAGGTAGCTAAATTGTTTGTGTAAGAGAGAAGGTGGAAAGAGAGAAGAAAAACAAAGTAAATCAATATTTTTTTTCGTATTTTGTTTATAAATATAAATAAAATTTGTTGCCGCACGCGTCGCCGGATAAATAATGAAAAAAATGAGTAAATAAACAAACGGACTTTCTTGGCGTCGAACGCAGACTGGCCGTGTCAGTCTAACATATGTTCAACACATTCATTCATTCTGCTGTCGTTTTATTGATTTTATCACAACATGACATCAGCACCTCATCATGCCCAACACAGACCTCTGCTCCTGCTAACACTCCTGCCATTATCTACTGCGGACGCACTTCAAACACTCGTCTAATTGTTTTTGCATGTCATATGGAAATTATTGTATTAAAATAAAGAAAGAAAGAAAACTATTTTCGCTCATTTTATGGCGGCATTAGTTTCTTCACTCTCCTATAAAGTTGTCTCGTACCTCAAGAATCAGTAAAGCACATAAAAATGTTTGTCTTATGTCAGCATTTCAGACATTTTGTTAATTAGCAAATAAAAATGAAAATAAACAAGAATTCTTTAGCAAGTCAAAGCTTACATAGTCTTGAAAAGCTCTTTGTGGCATTATGCCTTCAATGTCTGCCGATTGTTCGAATACATATTTCCTGCATTTACATTTTCTGACTACTGAAGACGTTTCAAGACGGACGGACAAAAGTGTATACATTCATGATATATATAGCTTATAAGGCTTATAATCACAGATACTTTCATCAGTGCGTTGCAAACGATATGACTAACTAAGTAAACCGTCTTCCAAGAGCATAACAAATAAGAAGCAAGCATGAATTCGCATTTCATTGACAGCTAATAAAATCAGGCAACACCTCAACAAATTTGCCAACTTTATTTGGTCCGAAGATTGTGAATAGTCTCAAGAGTTTTTATCTAAGCGCGTCATCAGCAGTGAGCAAACAAAAGTCAAAACAGAAAAAAATAAGAAACATGAATAAATAAATAAATTGTCTGTTTAGATGTGTGCAATTAGCACTTAATTAATTCATTGAGTGCCGCTTTTTGTGCTCGCTCAGCAGCTGACTTGCCGACTTTTCGTTTTTGTTTACTAACAAGTAAGTGCACATATGATCATACATACATGTGTGTGTGTGTGTTGTGTGCCTTTCGATACATTTATTAATCACCTTGTTATATGTAAGTGAATTCTTAATCATGATTCACTTCATCATTTCAAAATGTTTTTCGCTTGAATTGTGGGAAACCTTGCGTGTGGTCAACGAAGCTTGAGTATCTTTTTTTTTATTATTATATATAATTACCACGAAAAATTCTCTTCACTTATTTAGTTTGAATATATTTAAAAAAAAAATGCATTTCTTATACAAAAAGCTTACATTATTCAAATTAAATTTGCAAATAGATTCGAAAGTTAATTTATTTGTATTATTAGAATCTCTGTGAGGAAAATTTAAATTGGATATTTAATAAAGAAAAAACATCTTTTTATCTTTGTTTTTTTTTTTTTAAATATAAAAATTCGTCATACTGAAACTGATTATTTCTGTTTCTGATTCATTTTGTGTCAAAGATACATAAACAAGTTCAAATAATGCATTTTTAATGATATTGCACCTATTAATTCAACAAGCGATGTCAACTACTTTTACAACAATTAATACGACTTTTTAATGAGCTGCAACAAAGACACATGGCACTGGCCGAACTGCAATGACCCTTCAGCAAATTAGTCGCTTTTGTTTTTTGATTTAATTATTTTCTGATCTATTTCAGCGTGTTTAAACAATAAACAACAAAAAGTGACCTTACAGTTAAAAAAAAAAGAAAAAATACACAACAAAAACAATGACAAAACATGTTTGCCTGAAAATGGCAATTTAAAAGCGCACAAAGATACTAAATGTAAAAAATAAAATAAAAATGTTCAAACAATTAATAACCTTCATATGTGAATCACACCAAAATAGGCCATAAATGAGTTTATAAAAAAACTCAAAAAAAATTAAGATAAACAAAATGAAAAGATTTCTAAATTTAATGCACAAGCAACATTTTCAGTGCAACTCATAAATGTTGAAAATTAAATGCAACAAAGTTGTACGCAAATTTTTGTTCAAACTAAAAATGTTAATAAATTCATAGCGGGGTTGTAAATATCTTAACAAACACTAAAATTCCCGGCATTTCCGTTTGCCAAGCATCGTGAAAGAAAACATTTATAACTTTGTTTGCTTTAAACTCACTTTGTTTGCTTTGGTTTAAAATTTAATTTATCTGCGTGTTAAACACTCTTTTATCTTAATGTAAATGTACTTTATTAAACTTTGAAATTATTCAATTTTTTCGGCAGCTTGTTTCAATTTTAAACTTGTCTTAACTGACGAACTGTTCACTTGCATTACCTGCTGATCAATGCCATGTTGGCGTTGCTTTTCGCTCCCATTTTAGCTCCGCTGCGTAGTTCCGTTCCGTTTGCTCTCACACACACGCGTACTGCTTTTTTTTTTGTTTTTATCGCTCTGTTTGCTTATATTTTGTTGCTATTTTGGATATCAGTTCGCAATGCTCAAAGCTCGTTGCCGGCGTCTCTCAATTTACTCTCGCTTGCTCGGCTTTCAGTCGTAGTATTTGATCTAGAAGAGAGAAAGAGTCGTTTAAAATGTCAGATTGCCTTGTTTATTGTTATTTGATTTATGTGTGTGAACAAATAAAAAAAGAAAAAAAACAAATAATAGCGTGCAGTGCCGGTTGCAACAACAAGTTATTATGATACTCGTTGTTATTCGAACAAAAGCTGCAGTGCATTAAACTTAAACTTAAAATTGTGCTCAATACGCAGTTGGATAAACTAAAAACACTCAAACAAAGCGCGATAGGCGACATCAGCAGCGCTTTATGACCGCCGAACCTCACCGTCACTGGGCTCGACCTATTTACAACTATCCGACCCTGCCTTTAAAACCGGCATACTTTTTCTTTTTCCATGTAAATTTATACAGTAATTATATTGCCTTGATCGTCAAACTTCGACAAATGAAACTGTAATTTGCAATGCTCATTAAAAGTACAACAGAAACAACAAAGATGCCGTCAAAACCGGTGTGCCTTTGTACTTGTGCATGTATTTATGTAAACACATACACAGTCACACAAACAATTGCGTAGTGTTTGTGCTCTGAGGCCAATTCATTAACTCATTTATGATGCAAAATCATCAACTATCAACAGTGTGCGCTGAAAGTAAAACAACACAATAAAACAGCCGCCAATATACTGTAGAACTTAGAAAAGAAATAGAGTTCTGAATTGCCGAACTTTATATACCATTTCTTTTTTTTTTACTTAATATCGAGAGAAGTGATCTGATTTAAATCCGTCCTAATTACTGGTAGGTCCGGATTATAGAGTGTCCGTATTATTGAAGTTCTACTGTTTTAGTATTATTTGTTTTATTTATTTTCTTATGCACTCTTTATGTTATTCTTTCGATGTTGTCATCCAAAAACAAAGTATTCTTATTCATATTCAAAGCATGTTTTTCATGTATGACAAAAATTTTGGGCATAGCCATGAAATCAGTCAGCTTGATATGCCGATAATGTTTGACACACAAAAATTGGGCACATTTTTGTTTATATCATTTGGGGTCATCATCTTTTGAGTATTATTATGTGCGATTTCAGATAATTTTCCAGTATGAGATTAAAAATTGCATACTCTGATCGTATATAGATTAAAGAACTTCAGAATATATAAGATGATTTGAATGAGTTGTTGGTTTAAATAGATCTTTTCGTTCAAAATTTTGGTTTATTATGCTTAATATAACAATCTATCAATCATCCTTAACATGCTGAGATGAATAGCTTTCAAGAACTCACGCAATATGTAAATATGGCAAAATAAAGCACAAAATAATGAGCCACACATGTGTCTCAGATGATAACAATGACGACTTGTCAATGATGACAGACAGACACTCAGACGCTCATAAATTTGACCTTAAATTGAAGGCACCGACAGTAACAAATTATTTTAAAAGAAGAAAAACAATTTATTTTTCAGCCAACACTTTAAACAACTTTTATAACAATTATGTAAAAATTGTCTTAGGACGTGTCAACAATACAACAAAATAAAGTCAGGGCAAATTGACATCAACAAAAAAACGAACACTAAAACAATTTTTTATTTTATTTAAACAAAAATACAAAAACACAAAAAAGAAGAGAAAAAAAATCTAAGCGACGCAATTGATTTGAAAATACATTCATATATACAAATAGTCATTGAAATTATGTATTATATAATTTAAACAAATTAAGTAAATAAATCTGTGTGTATTTTTTATTTATTTATTGAAAATTTGGTTCTATGAATTTTTTTTTTTTTTTTTTCAAAAGGTTGCAACCCGAGATTAGTTTCAATTGAGTCAGATAAGCGACACATACACAGACCGAAACGAGACTAAGAAGTATTTAAATATGTTAATTATTCTAGAATTTGATTACAATTCGCTGAGTTTATATAAATTGGCATAGGTTAAGCTTATTGAACTATGATGTGATAACACAAAACCTTTAAAATAAGCCTACGATTTGTCGTTTTGTTTTGACTTTAAAAACACTTTTAGACTCTTTTTTATTACTGAATTGAGCTTAAAACATCGTCGTCATTTTGCACCTTTCACTTTAGAACTGAGCTTTTTGCCACTTTCTATACACGGAAATACAGAAAAGTCGACGTCGCAGTCACAGAGATCACCGTCAATTAAAGACAATAAAAATGTTGAAATTAAACGTCAATTTGTGAAGTGTTGATTATACAGCCTCAAAAAGTTTATGTAAATTACGAACAATTATCGGCGATATAGTAATCAATATTGTGCCAACGGTTGTTTTTTGATTTGTTTGCAAAGTTTTCGTAATATCAAAATTTATGTTTATTGGATAAGCAAACAATGACGTCGCGAATGAGAAAGACATATGGTAGTGATCAGACGTCGTTCATACCTGGCACTGGGATGGCTGATGACCCAACTGTTGATTGCGACCGGCCGTGTCAGTTTTTACGTTTATATAGTTGAGCAAATATCTTCCGCATACAGAAAACGCGTTCTTAAACAGCACAAGATATATGTCTGAGCACAATTATTGAGAATTGATTGAAAAGAGAAACGAAATATTAAAAAATCACGAGCTACGCTTTTGACCGAGCGTCTGACGGCACTGAAATTGAAACCGAGCAAACTGCACGATTTTATAGTCAAAGTCATACGCTGAGCTTGACAACGTCAAAACTGACGTCAACGTTGGCAGCACTGCGACGTCGCATTTAAGATCATTGTAGAGCTCAATAGAAAAACGTTCAAAGAGCGGATCAGCGGACGCGTCTCGTCAGCTTTGCGCTTATCAGTGGCTATTGTTTTGGTCTCGAAACGGTAAACAACATGATAAGATTTCAAAACAACTGCATCAATTCTGAGAAATCAGGTTCAATATATTAAATTCGTCATATTTGACTGGTGTGAAGCACAGACGACTTAGACATATAGAAAACTTAAACTAGATGCGATTGTAAAACTAAAACGTAAAGTTAATAATCCGCTGCTGTGTTCGACAAATAATCACGACGTCCAATATTTGACGCTTGCTTGCTCTGAACAGCCTCCAGTTTGGGACACTCCGTAATGCGATGGCCTAAGCCGCCACAATAACTGCAACCGTGCGAATCGCCCAAATCAAGGTGCTCGGCATCGGGCGCCAACTCTTGCAGAAAGTCAGGTACGTCCTGTTTGGCCTCGAGCAGCAGATGCTTCAGATCGAGCAGTACGGATGGCTCTGTTGTTTTATTGATCATCGTTGTGGCAAGACCTTTCGTATTGGATCGACCGGTACGACCAATTCGATGTACGTAGTTCTCAATATCGTCGGGCATGTCGTAGTTGATGACATGTTGCACGTTCGGAAAATCGAGACCCTTTGATGCGACATCTGTAGCCACTAGCACGTCCTTTTTGCTTGCACGATATGCGTCGACCGCTCGTGAACGTTCCTCCTGATCTTTGCCACCGTGAATGGCTACCGCTTCGACTCCCTTAAGCAAGAGATATTCGTGTATGCAGTCAACATCTTGTTTCTTCTCGGCGAAAATGAGTACAGGTGGCGCTGTTTTCTGCAGGCAATCGAGCAGGTATACAACCTTTGCCTCCTGCTTGACGTACTCCACTTGCTGTGTGACATTCATTGAAGCTGCGCCGGCACGTCCTACATTAATTGTGATTGGCTTTACGAGTGCAGAACGTGCAAAGTTTTGGATTTTCTTGGGCATCGTAGCGGAAAAGAGCAAAGTTTGTCGCTGTCCTTTGAAGAAGGAAAATATTGTACGCACATCTTCTTCGAAACCCATGTCAATCATCCGATCAGCTTCGTCCATGCAGAGATAACGGCACATATCCAAGGTGAGAATTTTCTTGTCGAGCATGTCCATAAGGCGACCGGGCGTGGCAACGACAATATGGACACCTTTGGAAATGACGCCTAATGCCTCAGAGACTGGTAGACCGCCAATGGCAAGGCATGACCGTATTTCAGGCATGCCACATTGTTGCAGATGTCGACTGTAGTGCACAATGATCTCGTGCGTTTGCTTGGCCAACTCACGTGATGGACAAATAATGAGTCCATAGGGACCCTCGTTGCGATCAAAGGGCAGTCGGTATTCTTGCTCTAATGCGAACATTACAACTGGCAGCACGAACACAAGTGTCTTACCGGAACCGGTGAAAGCAATGCCAATTAAGTCACGTCCTGACAATACCGTGGGTATGCCCTGTATTTGTATGGGTGTTGGTCGTTTGATGCCTTTTTCTGCCAGTCCATTAAGTATGCCTTTGGGAAATTTCATTTCGCGAAAACTTTTTATGGGCGGTCCAACATCAAATCCCTCGACTAAGATTCGCAGACGTTTACGTATGGCTTGCCGTTTTTCTTCTGACATGGCTGATATGTAACGTGGTGGCCGCCAGCTGGTTTTAATGGGATCTTCATATTGTATGCCTTTGGCCAACTCGGCCACGCCCATCAGTGCTTTTTGTTGTGCTATGCTTTCCAAAATTTTCTCTTCTTCACGCAGCTGCTTCTCCACGGCACTAAGTTTTTTAGCCTCGGCAATCTTTTTAAGCTCGCTGTGCTGATCCAACAGACTTATATTGTACTTGCGCCCCCAAATTTCTGGATCATGTGCATCTTGCGAATCATTGTCACCTTCATTTTCGCTAGACGATTTCGGCTGTTGAGCTTCTGTGGTAAGTTGTACTATTCGTCCAAGTTTCATCAATTGCGTTTTTTTACGTTCCTTGACTGGCACATAAGGCACATATTTGTCGTCGTCCTCCAGCACTTCTTCATCAGATGATTTGTGCTTCTCCTCTTTCCGATAGCGCTTTATTGGTGGCGGCGCAGTAGACTCAGACATTTTTAATGGCTACTTTTTTACAAGTTTAATAAATTAAATTGAATTAAATTTTTCGCAAATGAAATCGGCAAATCGTTTGTTGACGTTTTGTGGCAGCTGTTTGTTTGGGTGTTGCCACTTAAGGCTGCCACAGACGAAAAACATTGTTAGCAACTTAGGTTGGCCTGACCGCAAACCACCCCCGAACTCGAGGTATTTAACAGTGAATTGATTGTCAGTACTACTCTTTTTCAACAATGCCCGGCAACTCTGCTTAATTTTTTCATCATCAACAAACACGCGTCATATCAACGCGATATTGCAACCATTTTAATTGGTTTTTTATGTCAGCTTTGTTACATTTTAATCAATCGGCTGCGCGATGTCTATGTCCAAGACGACAAACACATACAATCGGCAAAATTGGGAGGATGCCGAATTTCCTATACTTTGCCAGACCTGCCTCGGTGATAATCCGTACGTGAGAATGATAAAGGAGCGCTTCGGCAAGGAGTGCAAAATCTGCACGCGTCCGTTTACGATCTTTCGTTGGTGCCCTGGTGCTCGTATGCGTTTCAAGAAGACGGAAATTTGCCAAACGTGTGCGCGCCTAAAGAATGTATGTCAGACATGTCTGCTTGATCTGGAATACGGCCTGCCAATACAAGTACGCGATGCGGCGCTTAAAGTTGCGGATAACCTGCCACAGAGTGATGTTAACAAAGAGTACTACATACAAAATATTGATGCTCAACTCCAAGATACTGATGGCACTGAGGCGGCAGGAGCTGTGGGCCGCTCACTTGCGGCAAACGAAATGCTTTCCAAACTGGCGCGAACGGCGCCCTACTACAAGCGCAATCGGCCGCATATATGTTCGTTCTGGGTGAAAGGCGAGTGTAAACGTGGCGAAGAGTGCCCATACCGTCACGATAAACCAAACGAACCCGATGATCCGCTGTGTGAACAAAATATCAAGGATCGCTACTATGGACGAAATGATCCAGTTGCTGAAAAGATAATGAAGCGTGCCGCATCACTTCCAACACTGGAACCGCCGGAGGACCGGAATATAACAACACTATATGTGGGCAATTTGCCAGAGGAGATTACCGAGCCTGAATTGCGTGACCAATTCTATCAGTACGGCGAAATACGGTCTATTGCACTGGTGCCGCGCCAGCAGTGCGCCTTTGTGCAGTATACAAAACGTAGCGCTGCTGAGTTGGCCGCCGAGCGTAGCTTCAACAAGTTGGTATTACACGGTCGAAAAACTAGCATTAAGTGGGCGCATTCTCAGGCAAAACAGGGTGCCGTTAAGACCGACCGACGATTTGACGTGACTGGCATACCGCCTCCAACAAATGTGCCCAGCCATCCCAATGATTACTTTAATTTGCGACAGGAGCAGATCAATGTCATGCCCGCGGGTATGAAGCTGCATCAGCTCCCACCAAATCTTGTGCCTGCCTCAGCCTACCAAATGTACACGACACCAACTTATGCAGCTCCATACGCTCTGCCTGGCTCGAGTACTTCGGCGCCCTCTACTTCAACAGCCGCCGCAGCGTTGGATGCAATACCTCCGCCCCCTAGTGGTGGCGTCGCAGCTACTGGGGAACTGCATTATCCAAGCCAAGATCCAAATCGCATGGGCGCTGTCAAAAAGTGAATAATGGATTCGATTAACCCTCAGAAACTTATAGAAAAAAAACCCAAGAAATTAAAAATAAAAACAAATTTAAACGAAATACATATATTTTAGCTAACTATGATGTGCAACATAAGCACAATTAAATTATTGTTGTTATAGTTTCAGGTGTCCAGTTC
Source organism: Phortica okadai (assembly GCA_034638295.1). Classification (NCBI taxonomy): domain Eukaryota; kingdom Metazoa; phylum Arthropoda; class Insecta; order Diptera; family Drosophilidae; genus Phortica; species Phortica okadai. Next base: position 10,048,244 of record CM067849.1, on the reverse strand, counting down.
GAGTAAGGCAGTGTGACCAGGGAAAAGATGTGCCTTCAATTCCGGCACTTGCACAAAATAACGATCACAGTACTTTTCGTTGCGATTTAACAGAACCTCATCGAGGATTTGTTCATTGGTCAATTTCTTAGAGATTATAAGGCGACGATTCTCACCAGTGCCATAACTACTGGAACGTAATTGAAAGCGGCTAGCAACGCTGTTAAAGACACACATATTTTTTAATGTAAATCACTTAGCTAAATCTCAAGTTAACTTACCTATGCAATGCGGCCCGATCTTCCTTCGTGAACGTCGGTTCAAACTGCAAGTCACGTATGTCATCAGAGTTTGCATAATTTTGAAGCATTATGTTGAAATTTGAAGTATCCAACTGGTTGATCGAGCCTAAGCCTAACCGATTGTTCTTTAACAAGTAGCCAACAGGATCCTCGCGTCCCTGTCTCTCGCGACCCAGTCCGCCACCTGTCCAACCCATGAGACGCATTATGTGGTAACCCTTGTTGGATGCATCGAGTTTTTTGTCAATTGCGCACTCCGATGCGGCTTCCTTTGTGACATTAAGGACAACTTGATTGTTGCACTTCTCCACTTTGATAGTGTCGCGTCTTGCATTTAGCTGCAAATTGCGTATGTTGTTATGTATGTTACAATAAGTAACTGTTTAAAATAGAGAAGATAAACACTCACCTTGATGGTGTAGCAGTGAGCCTGCATCATTACCAGGGCATTTGTGTGTGCGGCTGCTCTAGCTAACTTAATGTTTTCACCATATCCAATACCAACTACATTGCCACCAATGACCACTTCCGCAGCTCTGCAAGATTGACTATAATGACAAACTCACCGTCGATACTGTCATACTCACTTTCCACACTCGTTTGGTTCGCCTTCAAGCTCTTCATAGCTTTGGTGACATAGGCCAGCGGATTGACGAAGGCAATTGCGGCCCCCAAGTAGCGACACAATAAATTTGCCATACTTTGATCCTTCAAAAAGATCGACAGCGTTGCCGTCACCAAAGCAGTGACGCGTCACAGAGCCACCATATCCGTCGTTTTTGTTAGAATTGGCTGCTCGTAATGCCTGTTGTTCTTTATTGTTTTGAGCAAATGTTGATGAACCAGCTGCTGATGTCACATGAGCTGTGCCTCTCGAGCGTCCTAGTTGTGTTAAAATATGCTATTATTGTCTAACTTAATTGCCACACGTGGCCACTAGTTCATTGGTTTCTTTTCTGCTTAATTGTCTTTGCTGCTTTCACATAATTGCACTAAATATATATGTAAATCTCAAAATACTCTTAACGATAATTAGGGGAATTCTATAAAATTTCGTTTGCAATTATTTTTGAGTTCGTCTACCTTTGGCGCGTTGTTCCGCCGCACTGGACGCCGTTACAAAGGTACGCTTCAGTTTATTCATGCGGTCCTCACGGAACTCCTTGGCCACTTCCTGTGACAGTTCACCTACACGTTGCATTATCTCTGCTGGGTAACGGCAGCCCATAAACTCAATATTCACGAAGGCTTGTGCCAGGCACACCATTTGATCCTCTGGGAATTTGTCCTTGTGCACCTCCATGAAGCGTCGCCGCAGCTCCCAGTGTTCATCGCTTTCATGGTCTGTCTTGTAGTAGTCAACATCCCAGTCGGTGGAAATATCTGACGATTCTGTGGTACTTGTGGTATCTTTATCTGCGTGTTTCTTTTTCGACGATTTTGCTTTTTTGCTGGTTGTGGGCTCTTCCATTCGTGAACGTTTGGCGACAGTAGCCATTTTAGTTTCTTTTTGATACAAAGATTTTGTTCAATAAACAAATTATGATGTTGATTTTTTTAATTGTAACAAGACAAATGCTATATCTAATTAAACTCAATCGCAAAATCCGAAAATAAAACCAGGTTGTGTCAAAACAAATGGAAGAAGAAGACAAATACCGCATTTAGCCACGGGCTGCCAACGCGGCGTTAGAGTGCAAGTGTGAGAAAAATACTAAGGAGCCGCAGGTATTTTTATGAATTTTAGAATTTTAAAAAAATGATGTAGTTCAAAAACTAATTCGCTTAGAAGTCAATATTTAAAAGAATTGACGAGATTTTAAGTAAATCCAAAAGAATTTAAGCGTACAAAAATGGACCGAAAAACGACAGAGTTTTAAAAAAAGATTTTTCGAAGCATCTTTAAAAGAGAATTGACCAAATGCTCCGGCTTCGAAACCCTCCACATAATTTCGATATTTTAATCATTTTTTAATCATGTCTATAAATATTTGTCATAAAACTTAAACAAATGTGTTCATATATTTATTTCGCTACCAACCACATGTCCAAAAACAGTCTAAGGGGACGTCCATAAATTACGTGAGGTTTTTTTCTAGAATTTTAGACCCCTCCCCCCCTCTTGGTGAGATTTAGTGAGATTTTGACGAACCCCTCCCTCTGAATCTCACATAAGATTTTGATAAAAATTTTATAAAAAAAAATAATTTTTTTTTGTTTTTTTGCTTAAATTTAAAAAAAAAAAAAATGGTAAACTAGAGAACTAAAAAACTCACATGAGATGTCCAATGAACCCCCCTCCCTCTAAGTGAGATCTGGTGAGATTTTGCTGAACCCCCCCTCCCCTAATTTTATCTCACGTAATTTATGGACGTCCCCTAATGAAGCAGCCCTGCTTTCGTTACTTTTGGTTTTGGATTTCTTTTGTAACTGTCATCGCCAGTGACTTTTTCTTTTCTCGTTACGTCGAAGTACAGAAGTTTTTAATTTTAAACTTAAATTGCTATTAACTGTTGGAATTAATTTTAAAACTTTTAGTTAATCTTCCCCAGACTGTTGCAGTTAATTTTCATAATTTTTAATTAATCTTTCTCAGTACAGAAAACTTACTTTTCAGATTACTAGCCCATGAGTCCAATAATTATTTGGATTGAATCCGCATTTTTGTCTATTTTAATACTATTATTTTTCCTTAATAAAAAAGTAAATTAAAGTCTTTACAGTGATGTTTAAGATCATACAAAAATTTTTTGGGATCTATGCAGACCAGCATGAGGTGCCTGAAGAAAATAAGTTCGAAGAAAACGGCAAAAACAATGATGATGAAAATGACGAGGAGAATGATACATTAAAATCAGGCAGCATTGACCCAAATAATATGACACAAACCAATGAGTTAAAAAGTAATCTTTTACTCCGTAAAGGCGCTATCACCGCAGTAAAATGCAATGTTGGCGTCATCGACAACTTCATAACTTTTGACTTATCAGAGGCTTCACATCATGGCTTTAATGATCTTAACGTCGGTTACCATGTAGAATATCTGTCTAATATTGAAAACGGCAAGATAAACGTGGTGAAGATTGAAAAAGTTGTGAAGCAATTCTGGGGCGATGATCCATTAGACAATCAGTTGACATTTGAAATAAACCAGCTAAAGGACGAGGCACCAAAATTATTCAATAATCAGTATCGTCATATACTCGGTATAATAACGGAAAGACGAAGTGAAGATATTATTATTGACACTGACAAAATAAATATGATAGTGAGATTGGACGATATTGAAATTGAGTTCGTGCCCAAAAAAGGTGACCGAGTGCAACTTATATGCACTGTTAAGATGAGCGATGAACCGACAAGCTTCAACAATGATGAGCTTAATGAGATAGTAAATGTTAAGCGTGTTGAGCCAGTAAGCATACAACGCGACGTGATGTGCAGAGTGGAATGCGTGTATAAAGATTTCGCTGTACTGAACGATGATGGTTACGTGCTCTTCGAGGATATGGCAAGTGGCTTGGAATTACACATCGACGACATTCTCAAAGCCGATTTAATTGAATGCGAGCGAGTGTGTATAAAAACTTATATAACTAACAAATTAATATGTCAATGATCTGATTTTAGGGTGACTTTAAACGTCGTTGTATCAAACTTTCCGTGCTCGAAAAATCGTTTGGTCTTTTGAAATCCTTTAAAAATCCAAAACTATCAAGAACACTTACAAACCAAGCCATTTCCTTTTACGGTGAAGATCGTTGTGTAGTGGTTGGTATTCACCAGAAGAAGACCATCGTCATGAAAATGAAGAACAATTGTGCTGTCGAATTTAAAGTTGTGAGCGTTGAATTTGAAAAGCGAAACCGCATTACTCAACTGCGTCTATTGCAACCACCGGCAACAGGTTTTCTACTCGAGCCCAAAGGCGAGTTGAGCCTAGTCTTTGAAGTGAGCTCAATATATTTAGGAGAGTCATCTGAGTACTTTTCTATTAAATTAGAGAAGTTTCGAATTAAAAAGATGATCACTGTTGTCGTTATTCAAAGCCAAAGTGAAGCCAGTGCTGCAGAGCGGCGTTTAATAGCCAGTTCTCTGTCTCACTGGAATAATGAGCGAAGCATTGGTCTACGATCGCGCAAATATGCCGCTCAAGTGTGGTCTACCAAGATGGAAATCGTGCCAGGCGAATGTATTGCCACCAAGAGACGCTTTGTCGCCGTGCGCATTAGCCATCACGAAGTGCCCGACATGCTAGCACAAACTTATATGAAATCCGTACGCAAAATGGACATGAAAAACGGCATTGAGGCAATGTACTCATGTCTGCGAGAGTCTTTAACGTTTAAGAATTATGTACAACGCTTCCAATTGCTTATACATCTCGAGGAAATTGAATATTATATTAACTTTCGGAATTACGATCGCGAGCTCGCGCACTTTGAACGTTGCGGAGACTTCCTTTCCCTTACTATTGAGAATCTCGCTGAAAGACGTCCATCAATTGTAATTGGTGACATTGTTCGAGCCTTTAATCCCCACACTATTGAATTTGGAGATGCACGCTGTTTTGAAGGCATCGTACATAAAGTTCTGCATAATCGTATACTTTTAAAATTCAATTCAAGCTTTCAAGAGAAGTACAATGGTGAGGATTATCGCTTACGTTTCCATTATTCGCGTTTCATCTTCCGCAAGCAACATCATGCATTGCAAAATATCACAAAACATTTGGGCGAGCAATTTCTGTTTCCATCAAAAGTCAGTTTATCCCAACATCCACAATTGGAAGTGCATCTCGATAATGAACAAAAGCTCTGTTTGTATGACACCGAGCTCAAGTGGTTCAATCCCCTCTTGAATACAGTACAGAAACGAGCCGTTTACAATATCCTACGTGGCGAAACTGAAAATATGCCTTATATTATATTTGGGCCACCGGGCACTGGTAAAACCTTGACTCTGATTGAGACAATGTTACAGTTGGTTCGCAATCTGCCCAGTTCTCGCCTATTAGTGGGGACGCCTTCAAACAGTTCCGCTGATTTAATTACTCAACGCCTAATTGAGAGCGGTGTACTCCAACGTAGCGAATTTGTCCGTTTAGTGTCTCAAAACCTAATCGAGAAAGATTCAATACCCAGTCGGTTGAAGCCTTATTGTGCTACTGTTGATATAGGTTCAAATGGCACATGCGAGGATAATGTAAGTAATTCATAATAGAATTTTTTTTAATAACTAAATTTTTTTTATGTACGTCAGATGGTCACCAATGTCAGTGGTTTGAAGTTACGTTGTCAAATGAACTACTTGGCACGCTTTCGTATTACCATTAGTACTTGCACAACAATGGGCAACTATTTGCAAATGAATTTTCCATCAAATCACTTTACGCATGTGTTTGTTGATGAGGCTGGTCAGTGCACCGAGCCGGAGACTATTGTGCCTATAACTTTGGTGACGAAGAGACGTGGTAAGGTCATATTGGCTGGTGATCCGCATCAGTTGCAAGCAATTGTCATCAATCGCTATGCAGGTGAAAAGGGTTATTCACTTTCATTACTTGAACGTATTTTGGAACGTACACCGTACAAGAAGGACATGCTACGATTCGTTGAGACGTCGGGATACAATCCAAAACTGGTGACAAAATTGATTTACAATTATCGCGCGCTGCCATCAATCATGAATATATACAATACACTTTTTTACGATTCTGAACTAAAGTCTGTGATTTCGGATGTAAATTCACGGGAAGCGATGATGCTACAAAAAATACAGCCAGCACTGGAATCATTTGGCACGAAAAGATCAGTCAAGCACGGAGCCTTTTTCTACGGCATATGCAGCGAAAACGTACAGGAGAATGATTCACCTTCGTGGTACAACCCTGGCGAAGCGAAAAGTGTATGTGTGGCTTCATCAGTTTTTCTATTAGTATTCATATTTTTTTTTGTTCTTGCAGATTTTTTTTATGACTATTAGACTGTACCGAAACAATATCAAGCCCGACGACATTGGCATACTAACACCATACATGAAGCAAGCAAAATATTTGCGTGAAATGTTCATTCATGCCGATATAGCTATGCCAAAAATAGGTTCCGTTGAGGAGTTTCAAGGACAGGTTAGTCTCCGTTACTGTTGACATCAATTATGTCAATCGTTAAAAATGGTATTCAATTAAACAGGAACGCGACATCATACTCATTTCAACTGTTCGATCAACCGAATCATATCTAGACGCCGACTCGCGCTATTCCTTAGGGTTTGTGCGCTGTGTCAAGCGTATGAATGTCGCTACTTCGCGTGCTCGCTACCTTATGATAATCTATGGGAATCCGCATTTGCTTGCATTGGATGAATATTGGCGCCAATTGATTATGTACACTTATAAAAGTGGCGCCTACGCCGGTTGTAAATTGCCGCTTTCCGTGATCAAAAACGATATCGATGTTGACGATGATGATGTTTTGTCTGACATTAGTGAGTTATCACTCTCACAAACATCACTTGACTTTTAACTTCCGGTGAAAAAAAAAATAATTGTAAACATTTTTGATTATAATTCCATCATTTATTTATGTATTAACTAACAAAATATGTGATAATGATAATAATGTGATTGCGTGTGAAACAGCATATGTATGCAAATACACTGTGGAGTTCTCACGTTAAGCCTACTCAGCCTACCAGAGATGTTAAATATTATTGCAAGTGTCTGTGCTTTGCTTTTAATAATCAAAATACTATAAATTACTTATTTTTATTTTTAAACACAACCATACATTTGCGCAAAATTTTATATTTCTACAGCCAAAATACTGCAGTATTCCAGAATCTAATGCGAACCTAGTAAACGCTCTTATCATACATATATGCAATTATGAATTTAAATTTTGAAGCATTTTACTGCATTGATTTTTGTTTAAAAATGGTTGCTTAACTCAATTTAAAGAAAATCCTCATGAAATTTATGGACGTCCCCTTTTTTTTAAACATTTGTTTTTTTCACTCGAGAAACAAAAAGTTGTGTGGCAGCACTGGTTGAGCTGGAAAAATTAAAATTATTCATTTGCAAGCATGGGGTTTTGGACAATCTTTGAATGAGCGAAATTAACAACGATGGATATACGTCAGCTGGCTACTAAGCCGGAGCAGATAGACACGGTCAAATGTCTTCCGTATCTGCAGGTAATATAAGTACATCATAAAACTGATTTTCCCATCTCACACAATTCTCTTGCAGAAACTAACAAACGTGCCAAATGATAAAGCGGATGCGGAGCACCTGCTGCATCATATTGCAGCGATTATACATAAGGAAACAGGTCCAATAGATTCACCTAGCCCTGTGGTAAATCAAGTGCTATTGAATGTGTCATTCCGCTGCTACTATCAGCTGTTACACAGGCACAATTTGGAGGATACATTTTTTGGAGATTTGCCTTCGAAATTGAATCATGAACATGAAATAGTGTTCTTTATGATGCACGCTGTTCTGCTTACAGAGCATTGGCGGCACTTGAATGCACAGCATTTGGAGGCACAATGCACAAAAGCCCTAATCGAGGGCGTGGAAGCAAATAGCAGCAGTTTATTAGCCATACTGAAAGTTATAAATTTGCTGGTAAAAAAACAACCTACGTTGGAGGTACAGCAACTCGAACTGGATCATTTTTATCATTGCATGCAACAGTCCCAAGTTGGCATACGGGAGGAGACGTTGACTCTGTTCAATCATTGCTGCCGTGATGCAAAGCGAGCTTTTAAAAATTTCCAGATTTTAGTGACATTTTGGCCATGGACAAACCGCAACAAGTATTATTTGCTCAGTTGTATATTAAACACGTGTAATTTGTTGGAATTGCTAGAGTATGCAGAGGAAAGCAAAATTGAGTTCTTTGCCGGCTTACGGATGAGTCTCAGTTATAAGAGTCTACTGGCAGCCAGTCAATATTTGGTAAAAAGTTTAAGTAACCAAGATTCAAAGGAGCTGCTGGAACTCGCCGTGGAGTTGTTAACCTGTGGTACATTGGCGGAGATTCAAAATTTTCATGCCCAATGGTTTTCGCGTATTAAACAACAAGATGCTCTTTTCGAGTTGCTGCAAATGCAGCCGGAAATAGTGGCGTTGTTGGATTACAAAAGCAGCACAATGGTGGATAGCGTTATGCAATATCGTTTTATATTGATATTTAGCATGTTTTCAAAGCAACTCTTCAGTGTATCTAAACTGTACTTTTTTAAGATAAGCACAGAGATGTTGACAAATTGCTATAATTACGAATTGGATGCGCAATTACTGATCTTCAGATTTCTTGTCAATAATTTGGCAAATTTTGCCATTGAAGACTGCCTTGATTTTCTATACAACTTCATGCACAAACATCGTAGCATAGAAAGCGCACAATTTCGGAATACAATGCTTGGTAAGCTGCCCACTATCATCAATCACATTTCGAAGCATTTCAGCAAGGCTTTAAACACGTCAGACGGCAACACCCTTTCCGAAAGTATCAAACGATATTTTGTGCAGCTTCAACAGCTTGTTGAGCAGGATGTGCATAGTGAAGTTTATCAACCAAAAATATTTGCTCTTAAACTCTTCGAGATACTTTATGGTTCTCTCTACGCAACACAAGTCGCTAAGAATGCTAAAAATTGCAGCACACAACAGAACCAGCAATTGGGAAGTTATCTGCGTGAACAGTCGGTATTCGATGAGGCCAATATGTCAAATCAGCTACTCAAACTATTAGACGATGCGCAAGGCTTTGATGATGCGCAAGCATTGGTAGTGAAATTGTTGCAGCAGTTAGCCAACGTCAGTAAGGAATTGATTTTTAGTCTTTGCAAGGATTATTGCTCACGAAGTGCGGTGGATGAATGCTCTTTAGCGACGCTTCACGTGCAAGTCGCTGTACAAACGCACAAGAGCGATGAAGACACGCAACAGCTCTACGAATATGCATTGACCTCAGTAAAAGCTGCACTTATGGACGTTGAGCAGGATGCCTTGATGTCTTTAAAGAACGGTAAACACCTCTTTGGTTATTTGAATGTCATAAATGAGGTTGTACGCGCTCGGCAAGTGAAATTCGTATCGAAAACAACAGAGCTGTTGCAGCTTTTAGAGAAGGTGCTTAACATGGTCTTAAATATGTTAAATTTGGCGAACTTGCGCAGCGGTCAATTATGCACTGCGGCGGATTTCCAGGACATGGACGAAAGTTTGCAATTGCTGGTTAAGGAAAGTGCTTATAAATGTAATGAAGAAACATTGGAAAGCTCAGAAGAATGTCAAAAGTTTTTGCTAATGAGTTTTTGGCTAACTTTAAAGGTAAAATGATAGAACATGAAACTAAAGGAAACATTTTTATTAAGACATTATTTCTTTGCAGGCTACTTGTGATTTGGCAACGAGCCTCGGTTGCTTGCTGGTCAAGCATGCGACTTCAGCTGAAAATTGTGAATTGAAGCAATGCTTTTACATAAACGTCGCTGTGTTGACACGATGTAGGCACAAAGGTGCTATCGAAGCCGCCGGTGTCAGTATAGGCGCATTGACCAAATGTATAACTGACCATGTGCCAAATGATGATGAACGCTTTGAGATGCTGCACAGCTGCCTTGCAGAAGAACTGTTAGTCAGCGGACGACAAGTGAGCACGACAAGACGTGGTGCTGGATTTTCTATTATGTTTCTGCATATAGTCAAGAACGATGACTCACGCAATCGGCCTATATTGAAGCGCGCAATGGCCCTAATACTGCGACAACTAAATGCACAAACTCCAGCATTAAAGGACACACAAAAGATGGACACTAGCGCTAACCATGATCGTCTTGAAGCGCTCACGTTGCACTATCTCTGCGTACTAGCCAAAGATACTGAGCTCCGTAATGCCATGTCTAAATATTACAATGAAATACTTTTGACCGTTATTGCAAATATTGATGATCCGGAGTGGACAGTATGCAATGCAGCATTGCAGCTTTTTGGTGCACTAGTACCCAAACTGGTGGGACAACGTCAGGCTACTGAATTCGAAACACCACCAGCGTGGGAGCCCAGTGAATTGAGTTATAGTGAATTGGCCCGCATGTTGCCGCAGACATGTCAGCACATTCTCGATTATTGTGCCGAACGTAACAGCACAAACATTTCAACGCGTTCCATCATTCTCTTTTTGTGTTTTCTCTCGAAAGTGGAGCATTTGCGAAAACATTGTAAAGAATTAGAAGATAATGCCCTTCTATCACGTTTTCGCGAGCTTAGTTGGCAATTGTTGCAGCATGAGTGCGAACAGGTTCGCAAGCTGGCAGCCACGTGTTTCGTGCGTGCACACGAATTCCGCTCTGATTTACCCGTGGCATTGTTGGCCATTGCGAAGTTGCTGACGCAGGTGCGTGAAGAAAACTTCTTCCAGAGCTTGGTGTACGTTTTGCATGATGGTGTGCTCAAGCTTCAACATGAATCGCAACACGTTTGCCCTCCGTCGGAGTTGATAAACTTTATGCGCGAGCTCACTTCTGCAATAGGTTTAGAAAAGGAATTAACACACTTTACGCTTTATACGCACGCAAAATTGTTAGATTTATTGATTTTGCTCAGCCGTTACGAAAAAATGGCGGAAAATACTATCAGCGAGTTAGTAGCGCTAAATGTGAAGAGAACATCGAATCAACTCGGCGATGCATTGTGGCGAGAAAAGCTGAGATTGTTAGACATAAGATAAGTCAAAATGTCGGAGGTTTATCAATACAGGTCACAACACGGAGCGCTGATCCGCTTTACCTAAAAAAAACAAAAGGAAAAATTCGTCGAGGCCAAGGTATGTTGTCTAATGCTCAATTTTTTTACTACTGTTACTTCTACTGCTTATTTATGTCCACACAATGACAACTATCACACTGATAGGCTTATCTTAAGTAGATTATTTCAATTTCGCTTGGTAGTTCTAGCTAAGTTAATGGCGCGTAGATAATTTTTGACGCTCTGCTGTGAATTGTCTCACGCACGCACGGCGATTTACGCATTTAATGATTGCTAACATATGTAGTTAAAAAAATCTTTACCAAATATTACATCATTATGGTACAAAGTTCAATTACAAACATAGTTAATAAAGCAAAAATAAAAAAATTCGTTAATACATACATATGTAAAAAGAAAACCCCAAAAAAAACTAATATTTAAAACAAAATGTTCGTAAAAACTCAACTGAAAGCGTCGCCCGCCTCTTGGTCCATCGCTTGATGTTGCTGCTGCTGTTGTTTTTCTTGTGACTGTGCCAGCTGCTGCATCGTATGGCTTAGTATGTTGCGCAGTATATGTGGTTTACAGTGCTCTTCCAACCAGGGTATGACGCCAGTTGTTAGCTGCTTAAAATTGTCCATTGGTATATGCTGGAATGTCTCAAACATTTCATCCATAATCGCTTGAAACTGTTAAACCGACACGTATAATACAAGTATAATAAAAAAAAATTAAAATATTTGACATAGCACACCCACCACTTGAAATTTTGCCTCGTCTGTGAGACGTGCCTCCTCGGGCCCCGGATTTGCTTGCTGGTGTTGCAGCATATTTTCATAGCCGTTTTGTATAATGCGCATTGCGATTACTTCTTTCTGTAACGCTGCACTCTCCTCCTCTTGTTTCAATTTTTGTTGATTAAGGTAGCCAATGTAGTCGATTGATTTCTGCAAGATCAGCGCTTTACTTAGCTTGTAACCTGAGGAGTCGTTTTGCTGGCAACGCGGTACCAGCTCTTGCAAGCTATCGTAACCTTTTTTAATGGCATCACGTCGTTTTTGCTCGGCCTGTGTGTGCGCTTCGCGTCGTCTTTCTTTATAACTCAATGTGGACTGCGCGGTAGTATTTTGACTACTGCTCCCGCCAACACCGCCGCGACCACTTAAAGCATCACCGCTGTCGTCGTCATCATCTGTTGACATAAATATGATAGAGACGCATAACCCATGACGTCGTAATCAGTTGTTGATGTAACCGCAAACTGATGTAAAAATACGTACCTGAATTGTGCGCTGACGAGTTTGGAGTGTGCGTGCTGCCAGCGCTGCTGCAACGAGAGTAGTGTTTGCTTCCGCTACTTAGTTCTTGATCATGCTCCATTATATAAGGATCCTCCTTAATAATTGTACTATCGCTCATTACTTAATTGATTTACATAAATGCTAAAACTAACGTACGTTGTCCTGCGTCGTCCGTCACTTTGTTTTGCACTGTTCGCAGCAAACAAAACATATATAAATACGCAGTGGGTGGAAAAACACCTGATCCGTTTGCTTGCTTAGAGTTGCCAGCTATCGTAAGTAAAAATCACATTTTCACGCTGATGGTTTTATAACTTTTGCGAGACTGATAACTTTTTTCTGTTTGGATTTTATATCCGTTTTTGTATTTTAATTGTCTTAGTCTGCAAATATTCAATTTTATAATAAGTCTTGATAATCATAATATAAGTCTTCACCAGTTTATTTAAGAATAAGCCCTTTTGATTTAAGTTGATTTATATACATTGTACCACGAAATGATAGCATAACATCCGATTTTCTAATTTTGAGATGACGTTTTTGAATAAAATTTATCCTAAACCTGGCATAATGTATCGTATTTAAATTGTGTGCAAACTTTTGGAAGTCAGTGTAAAATTCACCTTATCTGGGAAATGCACTAATACTTACCAAGTGACGGCAACCCTGGACCGGTGTGTTCATCTACCTTCTAAAAAGCGGTGCAAAAGCGAAATCTTGTTGAACTTTGCCGACGTGTTCCAATTGTTTGGTCAAACTTTCTGAGAAAGTTTCAAAGTTCACTTCACTTTATCAGCATTTAGTTAGTGCCAACATTTAAATAAATTGAAATTGCATATAGAAAAAAACGAACAAAGATGGGTTTACTTTATGCACTGCGCGTTAGAATTATGAATTTCATGGTTTTCTTTCTAATTGTGATACTTTTACCTGGCTTGCCACCGCACACCACTTTTCCATTCAGAGAAATTAGGTAAGATAAATGCTTAATAAGCCTCAGCACCGCACCTTTAAATACTAATTACGCATTCTATTGACATTTCTGCACTTAGCATTGCGCCGCCTAAGGAACTTAAAGGTGCGCTAGAACCGAACAATCATTTGGATGGTGCGGAGCGGCTGCTTGAGGGGCGTGTCTATGGACCGGAATGTCTGATTGCACGTAATAATGAGATCTATACAGGCATACACGGCGGTGAAGTCATTAAACTAACTGGCAATGGTCATGTAACACATGTTGCGAAGATTGGCCAACCTTGCGGTGTGTATGAATTGTCTTCCATAGTAAATCATATTGTTAACAAAAATTCTACGCAAAATAGAAGAAATATTTGAGGAAGCACGTTGCGGACGTCCGCTTGGCTTGGCTTTTGATACGCAAGGAAATAATCTGATTGTTTCCGATTCTTACTACGGCATTTGGCAGATTGATTTGTCCACCAACAAAAAGAAACTTCTAGTTTCGCCGACACAAGAGTTGCCGGGCAAGGAGAAGACACGCCGGGCTAAGACATTCAACAGTGTTGCCTTGGATAAAAATGGTGATATCTACTGGACAGATTCCTCGTCGGACTTCAGCATACTCGATTTGGTGTTTGCTTTGTTTGCGAATCCATCCGGACGGTTAGTATTGTTGTCTGAGCTCAGCATTATATTTGAACATGTCGTGATTAAGCAAAACCGGTTTCCATACCATTTGTTTAAACAATACCTCCATCGGTGTCGAATATTTAAACAAAGTGAAATACGAACTTACAAAAACAAAACTGACAAAAAATCGACGCCACGCATAAATCTATTTATTTATTCGTTATTTTTCTTGGCTTTCCCTTTGCAGTCTCTTTAAGTATAACCGTGCCAAGAATGTCAGTGAGGTGCTGCTGGATGAACTATTTTTCCCCAACGGCATTGCGATTAGTCCGTCAGGCGATTTCCTTGTTGTCGCTGAAACTGGTGCTTTACGACTGATTAAGTATCATATCACGGGTCCCAAGGCCGGCCAGAGTGAAGTTTTTGTTGAAGGTTTGCCCGGCAATCCGGATAATTTGACACCCGATGCTGAGGGTATTTGGGTGCCTTTGGTTTTGGCTGCTGACAGTGAGCATCCATCCGGTACAACAATCTTCGCTCGTTTCCCCAGCGTGCGCCTGTTCTTGACACGCATTTTGGCTATTTTCGAGTTGCCTTTCCGCTATTTGAATACCGTTTATCCCAACAAGTTATCGGAGCGTTTCGTGCATTTCATTGGTCATGGCGAGAGCATTGGCCTTTTGGCGCCTAAGCGTTCAACCATTGTACGCGTAGACTGGAATGGCAACATTGTGGGATCGCTGCATGGCTTCGATCGTTCAGTGACTGGCATCTCACACGTTTTGGAATTCAATGAACATTTGTACTTAGGTTCACCATTCAATCGTTACTTGGCACGCGTGAAATCGCCCAAAGCCGCCCAGCCACAAGTGAAAATACGCAATGTGCGCGTTGAGGGCGTTGGCGCCGAACCCGTTTTGAAGCAGCCTGTGGAGAGCACAACTGCCAAACCAAAGGTAACAACAACTACAACTACGACGACCACTACCACCACTACAACAACGCCAAAGCCTTCAACAACGACGCGTAAGCCAACAACCACCACCACCACCGCTAGACCGACAACGACAACCACAACAACACGTAAACCAACGACTGCGCCAAAACCGAGTACCACCACCACCACAAAGTCTACCACGACGACCACCACCACAGCGAAACCGCCAGTGGTTAAGAAGACCACCACTACACCAAAGCCGGAGGCCAGCACTACACGCGTGCCGCCCAAGAATCCCGCGCCTGTAGAGGAGAATATTCCAACTGACACTAAACCGCCCAAGCGTGAAAATCTCAAAGTGATCAACAAGAACGGCGAACATGTCGAGCTGTAGACATACAACATTGCGTCTCTTTACTACACTACACTTCTTTTGCACATGCCTTTCGAACTTGAACTTGCAACAAGCTCAAGTGCTAACAAATTTGAATCGGATCTTATGTAGCTATTGGAGCTTTATACATTTCTCAACAAAGCTTACAAATTAGCTAAAAACTCTTTTTGTATGCACTTTGCTTGCTACGATTTGAACCCGTCTACTCATTAGCATTAAGCTCAAAAGTCTGAGGTCTTTAGTCTTGCACATTCTATCAGTTAATTTACCAGAAATTTGTGACCTTAAAAATAATTGGAGCTTTTTCAATTTTTTATCAATTTTTTTGCACACATAATTAAGAACAAAATATTTTTGCTTCCAAAGCTTTTACATTCAACTCGAAATTTTTTCGACTTGCATTCCAATTTCTCTTAAGCGCAAAGTTTTTCTTCTTATTATCATTAATCTTTTTTTGTTGCTTTAACTAATAATTTAAATTGAAATGAAAGCACTTATATAGTTTCATATATATACATATATATATATTTATAAATTATAAATGAAATAAATGACTTTTTTGATGGTTTAATTTTGAAAAGAAAAACACGTAAATTTCATTTTCATTTTCATTTTGTATTCATTCCGAAAAATAAATTGTTTTTAATTTATTTTAACGCTTGCATTCTTTTCTTCTCTTAGTCACTTAATATTAAAAACTAAATTTAAATAATGCTATATAATTTTAAGTCTGTCTAACTATAATTAAGAAATGGCCTAAGTTTAAAATCATCAACATCATTATGCTTGACGATTCAAAGTCTTGGTCTTGGGCCGGCTTGGTGGCTCCTGTGGATCCGTCCACTCCCAGTCGGCATAATGTACGCACGCGCAGAGCTTATCTGAGTAGAGTTGAGATTGCGGGCAACGTTTGAGTTGTGCACGTTTGCCTTGGGCCTCACATACCCAGTATGCGGTTGGATCCCAAAAGTTGCGGAACATGCGATTCACTTCCTCGAGACCTTGACAGCCGGGCTCGCCGCTATGCTCGTGGTGGGCTTGTTGCTTAACGCTGGCAGACATTTTCAATTTTATTGTTTTTCTTGTTGTTGTTGATATTCTTTGTTATAGGAAACTAAAAATAGAAAAATGAAAGAGAAATAAATAAAAAGCAAAAAAAAAAAAATTTTCTAATTACATTAATCTGCAGCATCACGCAGACGACAAGTGGTCGGTCGTTCATACGGCTAATAAAATCGTGAGTGATATTGTCAGATTTTGACGGCGAAATTTTGAAGCACAAAAAAAAAACCGATTAAGACTTCCGCGCTTTTTTTGCTTTGTCCATTTATTTTTCTCTTTTAATAGTTTTTATTTCTTTTATTTGATAAGATATCATTGAAGTTTATATGTAAAGCACGCCCCGCTTGGCGCACACACTGTCCCCCTCACACATACGCACGTCTGCTCAAGCGGAAGTTGCGAAAAGCATAAACACAATTGAAATTTGTTGTAGTTTATATCGAATTGAACAACAACAAAAAAGTTTGTATAATTTTATCGCTTGACAACTAAACCTGCATGTGATTTTTTTTTTCACATGTTGCTGACAAATACTTTCCGCTTATTTAAATGGTACAAATGCTTGTTTAAAAATAACTTTATAAAATTCTTGGAGTAAATGTGTCATTGCAAAAAAAATTTACGAGCGCAAATCTTACAAGATGTATGTGAAAAATTTCCACAATATGCAAATTGCGTTGCGATCTTAACCGCTTCAAAGCGGTAAATCGTTAAAAATCACATTTTGAAAAACACGGAAAGACGCAATACAAAATGTAATTTTTTAAAATTATTTTTTTTTGCTGTTTTGTGTGATTTTTTGCTACAATAAATACTTTAATTATGAAGAGGTCATTAAACAATTATTGCAGTTTTGAAACATTTTCCAAAATTAATTTTCTCAAGTCACAGTTCAACTCAAATCTTTCAGAACCTTCTTTCAACCGCATGGCTCCACTTTCAATTTTAAATTATAATATTATATAAATAATTTGATATTTACCTGAATTACAGCTTTCAGTTTCGTCAAATGCAATTTACAAATATTCACTTTACGAAATTTGCAAATCAAAATAATTATTTTTTTTTTTTGTGACTTGTAATTTTACGTTTCTTTCACTTGGCTGTGCAAATAAAAAATTTCTAATGAATAATTTTGCTTTGCGCGCTTTGCTTGCTCGCAATTTTTTGCTGAATTTTCGAAATGATTTCTCGTTTATATAGTTTTGACAGCGTTTGTTTGCGCAGCTCATGCGGCGGCAGCGACGATATCGCACATTATTCAATACGTATACGTCTAGGCTAAGACGCTATGGCAAGAGTTTATGTGTCACAGGCGCACACACGTACACATATGCAAATGCACACACACATTGGCATATGAGCACGCAAAGAAAGATGTCTAACTTGTCTATACAATTTCGATATTCGCTGCACGCGAGGCGTCATCAGCGTCGTTCGTTCATTCGTTCGTTCGCTCACTCGTTCGTTCGGCCAGTAAAGTTGCCACTGTCTGTCTGATTAGCTGTTATCTTCTAACGATGTTCTCTCTTTTGTTATTGTTGTTGCTGTTTTTGTTTGCCTATTTGTTCTCGGTTAAAAGACTTTTAATGCCTGTTTGCTCATTTACTGTGCTGGTGCGCTGCTCTATGCCGCGCTCCCGTCTCTTTGGCAACCTTTACCGCCTTGATCTTGAATTTTCACACACTTTCGAACCATTCAGTCAGCTTTTTGTGCTGGCTTTGTCACGTGTATCATTCGTGGTCGGGGAATACTCCGTCGCCCGCCATGTGGCGCAAGTTATGCGTTGTGACATAAGGCTATGAATGTAGCTCGTTCGCAAAAGCGCGTACGTGCTGCTCTGTGTATACATATATACATATACTATGTACATATGTATTTGTGTGTTCTAATATTGAAATTTACGCATACATATGCATGAGAGTGTCATACAAGTATTTCCAGTACTGAGTGGTTGGCAACCACTCGGCCATCAAGTATCTGCCGCCGACGTCGCACAGTTGATAAGACCACATATGCAAATATTCTCAGTGATCATTTGAGATTTTGTTTTTGCTTTTTACTATTTTATTGTTGTTTTTTTACAATCTCAGGCACGGGCTTCATAAAGATCTTGTAATACAAAATTTGTCAATATAAATAAGGAAAGCTTCTAAATAGGTCAAATGCGTAGTTGGGTTAAATCTTAAACATATGCCAACCATTAAGCAAAGTAATATTGTCTAACGACATTTATATATTTTTATTTAATATAATTATGATCAGCAAAATTTTAAATTTGACTTGATTTCTTCGATTCAAAAAACTTCATGTGAATGAATAATAAATTATTTTAAAAATTTGTAATAAAATTTAGCCTAATATTCTTAATTTCTTATTGAACTTAAGCCAAAGAATGCCGAATTAAGAATATTTGCAGTTTATTTTTAAAAATTTTATATTGTGAAATATATTTTCACTCACAGTCGGATATCTGTAGTATATTATTACGACATTATACGAAGAAAGTCCAACAGTCAGTCAGAACAGGTTTTTTTGTTGGCTTGTTCTAAGAAATTATTTATTCCAGTTTGACCGAAATTTGTCTGCGCTGCGTGATTGACCAAAATTCGTTTTAACTGGAGATTATAAAGGCGTATGCTTTAAATACATTTAACATGATGAATTGTGTTAAATCAATTATGATTCTAACTGAAATGACGTGCTCATATTGCGGCTTGAGGCTTTTAATTTGTGTATTGCCTAAGTGTTTCTTGTTAAATGAGTAACAACTACACTACCCTACACGCGATACCATTAAGAATTTCTTTACTAAATGTTATCAACGACTTATTTGTAACCAACCGAATGGGAAAGTTCAAATGCCTTGCATGACGTAAATGTGTGAGCAATAACACTTGGCTAAAAAAGAATAAACAACAAAAAAAATAATACAATAATAAAAGTTATACTATTCATAATTTCTACACTACAAAATTCACAAGCAAATGAGGGGGAAAATGTAGTAAATCACGTTTCTGATTATTAATAAGAGAAATACAATAATGTAGGCTTTTTTTATTTCTCATTTTAGAACAGTGAAAAACGTTTTTGCTTTTTATAGATTATCGCTAAACAAATCAAAGCGAAACACTCAAGATGCCGTCACACGCTACTAAAATGACTGGCAGATAATTATTCTATGTATGTATAATTGATCGACTCACACAATTTGAAAGCACGCGCACGTGATCTGACAAACCATTTTGGCCACCCGCCGGCACTGTCACTGGCACTGGCACTGTCACTGCTTGGATAGTGCCGAAACCGGTTGAAGGCGAATAAATTTACACGAGTTTCTCGGCTGATTGTGACGTCACTATCAGCATCGCTATCTGCAGCGTTGTTGTTGTTGTAGACATCGGTGCCGATCACGTCTTCAACAGCTTGAAAGTGATGTCAAAGTACAAATTGAGTACAAAACGATGTTCAAAATGAAAAAGTGGGCGTGGCTTGCAAGCGATAAGATAAATTTAATTAAAATAAAAAATAGACATTTTTGGTTTCTTTGAAAAATATTCCATAATCGAATCAGATGTCTTGAATTGTTCCGGTGGAAACATTCACTTGAACGTCGCGCGCGTGTCTGTCTGATTTTTGTGAAATTGATAAGACGGAGACGGGCCCATTGGCTGACGTAGTATGATTCAAGAAAATAGTGACTTGTTGTTTTTGTTTTTATGTATTTTTTTTTGCTTTTTTTTTAAATTTTTTTTATTGCATGTGTTAATTTAACATTTTAAGTACGTAACATGAACAAAGAGCAACGTTAAAACAAAGTGCATTGTTGTAGGTAAAGGTAAAGCAACATTTCCGCCAAGTGACGAGAAGCAAACATTTTTCAATTAAGGTTGCAACAATAGAGCAACGCCGCCAAGTATCCATTTTGCAGGACGTTCGCGCGTCTTTAGATTGAACGTCCAAACGTAAGTGGCGCCACGCGACCTGCAACGGTAGGTAGAAGAGAACAACAACAAGGGTTGCATGATAACAATAGCGTAAAGGAAACAAAGCGAATAAATATTGGCAGCAGCAGCAGCAGAGCAGCAGCAGAGCAACGGCAGCCGCACGAAGCCAAATGAATTTAATTATAAATAATAAATTGTGAATTGCTGACGACCCAAAGTCAATGCTAAGTGGCAATGCCGGGGTCGGCGACGTCGCACCTGGTCTTGTAGAGCGGACACTCATAGCAACGTTGCAATTCCTGTTTCTCCTGCACAATGGACTTGATGTAAATGACGGGCATGACACAGAGCAGCTCCTTTGGATGCAGCGAGACAATAGAGTTAAGCTGACAATCCCAGCTGGCGCCATCCAGATACAAGGCATGCACAAAGGCGCCCTCCATTGGTGGCAAGCTGAGCGTGTACGATGGAGAAAATGTTGGTAAACAAAAAAAACAAAAATATAATAAAAAAAATTATTGTAGCAAAATACTTTCAATGGTGGCGATTACAATGGAAAGCTTACGTCACATCTTCCTTTTCCTTCTTTGTGACATCACAGCTCAGACACATGCGATCTAACGGCAAATCATGCTTTCTAGCGCTCTCCTGCATAATGGCGGTCAAAAAACTTTGCGGATTAAACAGACCACCCAACCAAATAGCACAGGGCAGCTTAAAGTCGTTCAGCCAACCGGCTAGCTCCTTAATGCGATGCAGCAAGTCAGCGAACCATGCCTGCAAGCCTAACATGCTTGGATACGCCAACTGTGCCCAGGCGGTGGGTACATGGTCATAGAATATCGCATGATCCAAGCGCTCCATCTCTTGTGTGATAGTCAGTTCACCCTTCAGGCCGAGCATCAGTTCACGTAAGGAACGTTTGATCTCGCGTATCAGCGCATTCATGCGTTCGCATTCCTGCAGTGCCACAACTACAAAAGGTGTCTTACGTTCGACACGATTGAGTAACGCCTGCAAATTAAATTCATCCTGCAACTTATCGAGAAAATCATCAATCATGATCTTGACGAGTTCCTCGCGCGGCGCACCGCAATGTGTGGTCAGCTCGGATTCACGCGGTTGCAGTTCAAATATTGTCTTGAGCAGTTGCTCTGAAGTTGCAGTAAGGAAACCAATCTCCGCGTTGGCATGCAAACCGTAAAGCATTGGTGATTCGGCGGGCAACATTTCGTTAATATAAGTGTGATAGCCATCAAAGTCAAGATTAGGCGGCGCCGGAAAGCCTGGACAGAGCTCAAAATCGCCGTCAATCAAGTCCTGCTGCAGCAATTCCTCTAATTGCGTTTGACATAGACGTCGATCCCAGTCGTCTGTTATATGGCCACCGTACATAATCTCACCGAAAAGATAACGTAAATCTTCCCACGGTATGCGATTGCTGCCCTCCAGATAGTTATGCAGCACATTCGCTGAAATGCTAAGATCGCCTATATTAAACGGATAGACTTTATTCCAGCCTTGCGGGCCAAATTTTCGCCGTTCGCCCGCTACCGCATGAAAGTAGCAAAGTGCGAAAAGGATGGACTTAAATTCTGCCTCTTGTGTGCATGTTTCGAGCGTTTCCTGTGTAAAGTTGTCCCAGGCTTTGTGCAGATTTGCTGCCATACCTGACGGCGGTTCATTTACGACCTTGAGCGACGATTCTAGTATGCCTTGCGGTATGATGTGGTATTGCGGATCTGGTGCCGGTTCAGCGCTTATAAAGAGACGAAAGTTTGTTTGTGGTTGCGATTCGCCTGTGGCGACAATTCGTTCAATAAGCTTCTCGAGTGTAGGCAGCCAGTTGACGACGAGATGGATATTCTGCAATATGATCCACTGTGTGCCAGTGGCTAAAGCACTCACGATGGCTTCCTCCGCTAATAATTCTTGACCCTGACCTAACGAGATATTCACCAGCGTGCCTGCGTCAGCGTGAAAGCCTTGCTGTCGGCCATAACGTTCCACATCGCGTATAGGATCGACGCCGGGTGAGAGTATGAAGATGGCGGGCGTAGCGGCGTTAAGCTCACGAAAGATGGCATTGAAGGGTGGCGATTGGACTTCGGCATAAGCGCGTCCCATGGTCTGCTCCACATAGAGCCTTTGTATGAGTAGAATATGAGTTAAAAAAATATTTGGAAATGTTGTGGGCTTTACCTCATTGCATAGGTCATGCGATCGGGACGCAGAGCACGAATAATGCACATTTTCTGCAATGGTGTGCGATGCTTCCACTCGCCTGGAAACTGTTCACGTTCTGGTGCGTCACTTGCCATGAATTTGCGCCAACGTTTTGTGTAGTTCTCCATGTCCTTGTCAATGCCATAGAAATGCTCGATTAATGCCAGCGACTTTATGCCACCCCAGCCGCTGCGTGAGACAAAATCCAGCGGCGACAATGTGTTCGGATCGTGGGGATAACGCAGCAGAAAGTCAATCTCATCCTTTGCCACCAACTGCTCGGCTGCGATCATAATACGTAGCGTCATATGCGAAGTGAAAGTCAATTTGTCAGCTTCGAAAAGACCGCGCAGCGTATAAAGGAAAGTCTGATGTGTGATTGAATCGACCAGGTGGACAACACGGCGCTCGTAGTTCTTGCACTCGGGGGCGCCGGCAATTGCTTGACGGAAGACATGCATAAATGACTTGAGTGAGAATTTGTAGATTGGATTAATCCGATTGAGATCGGTGAGCACGAAATACAAAATGGCGGCACGTTTGGCGGCGCCACGGTAAATGTTACGCGTATCATCGATTTGCAGTGTGGTCGTGCGCGCCTCACGCACCTTGGCTTCAATGTCATCGACCGTACGCTTCGTGGCCTCTAAGTTAATGACGAGCGCATGGTCGTCCAGCACATTCTCGCCAGCCGAGGCGAGACGTGCAAGTAATTCGTCCTCGAGGGCTTTTAGTGAAATCTTAAATTTATTCTGCTGCACTGTCAATTCGGTCTTCATTTGTTCCAGGTCCGGTCGCTCGATTTTCACCACCTCGGCGAGCAGCTGTTCTTCGAGGCCATCCGGTGTAACGGTGAAGTTGATAAGCGTCGTTTGTGCTTGCATTTCCGGCTTGTAGTGCGGATTGGGCAACTTTGTGTGCAACAGCAAACGGAAGTTGACATTGAACTCGATTTCCTTATCGCCAATGCGTATGTAACGACCCTTCTTAACAAGCGCACGACTCAGCAGTGGCTCGAGCACGGTGTCCATGCTCTCCTCAATCTGTTCGATGAGCACAGTTTCGCCACGGGCAATCGATTTTTCGAGCGTCTCTAGAAAGCCCTTCTGTGTCAAGCGCACGACAACGAGCGCGTCGCCAAAGCGATTCTTTATCCATTTGATGCCTTGCCTGTGCAATTTCGGGAGAAGTTAAACGATATTTTCTGGTTCAGTGATTATTAATTCTACGTACAATTGTGGATCAATCATGAGTGGCCAGCGCGTTGAGTGTGCTAATATGGTCGCGTTTTCGGTGGACATGCGGTCCATGGGTAAACCCTCGTTATTCCAGCTTGCTATTTGTGCATCATCCGAGAAAAGTGTGAGTGGATCGACGCTTTCCGTGTGCGGTATAATTGGCTGCCAAGGGCGCAAATGTTAATTTAAGCAAAAAAATTTATAATGCAATCACTTCAGCATATTTTAGTTTTCTTTTTTTTTTTTTTATGAATGACAGACAGTGACAGACCGACAGACTTACATCACTTTTGCGAAAATTTGGCAGCCACATTTTGTGTTGCAACTCCTCGCGATAGCGACGCGTAAAACAGCCAACATAAGACAAGAATGAAGCAATTAGGAGAATATCGCCAGGTAGTGTGCCAATCTTAGCTTGCAAGCTGAAAGTTAAACAAACTGAATGTAGTTGCTGTAACGGTGGAATATACTGGCTATCCTTGTAGTAGTGGAAGTGTGGTGTGGAGTGAATAGCATGCAACATGAAAGAGTCGTTGCGAGTCGTCTGCAAATCGCATCAATTACGGTGGCAAGCACAAACTTGTTACTTAATCCCTGTTCGTCCCAGCTGTATTTAAATGACGGGAAATTGAAAAAATAATGATGATGAAATCCAGGATGCCGACAAGCGCACGTTCGTCGCTCAGGCACTTGTTCGTAGTTTTTAGTGACAGCGTCAGGAACAGCAACATCATCAGCCATTCATTCTTGCCTGCATTTTCATTATATCCGTTGTCGTCATTGTCGTTGTTTTATTTTCTTTTTTGCGCATTCTTTCGCTTGCAACTAAAACAGTAACCTTATCATCATCATCATTAGCCTCATCTTTGGCTATCTATAATTGGCATATCTTGTTCAACGCTGATAAAGCTGCAACAGCATCAACGACATTGAGTGGCATTCTTAAGTCTGATAAATTCAGCTTATTGTGAAAAAATATTGCAAATGCCGGAAATTGTAAATTGCTAATGAAGTACGTCAGCGATGAGCACAATTGAGCAATTTTCATTTTATAACTCTGAAGCGTATTTAAAGCATGTTTTGTGTGTGATAAAAAAGTCGCTCAAAGTCAGTCAGTCAAGCAGTCGGTCGTTCTGTTTATAAAAGTATTAATCAATCAGACAGTACGTCAGCCAGTCACTTACTCATGCATACGCTTCAGTCATAGACATGCACTTACTCACTCATCCATTCGGCTAGTCACTTGGTCAGACATCCCATTTTTGTTATTTCAATATAGCTCCTGACTTTTGTGTAAAAAAAACTCTTTTAAAACATAATCAAATTCATATAAATGTCATTTTCGTAAAATGCTCTTTCGTTTGCGTACAAATTCAGTTCAGCTGAGCTCAGTTGGGTTTAGCACGTCTGTTTTCATAATTCAATTGCATTACAAGTGAAAAACCCACAGAGTGTTTGTCCAATTTTTCGCACCTAAATAACTGAAAAGCTTGTGGCTTTAAATAAACATGTAAATGTGTACATGTGTGTCCGTAACCGTATCCATGTGTGTGTATACGTTTGTATGCTTACATCAGTTAAACTTTCGTGCATATAAAATAAATGAATGAATGCATATGAAAAACGTATTGAATTATGAAATATGAAAATGTCGAACTATTTGTTGGCCTTTCTTTGTATGAATGCGAGCAGTTGTGTGTGCCTGTATGTGTGTATGGCAATGTCTATCGTCAACCGAACTAGAAATATTTATGTAAATATAATTTTCCTACTAACGTTTGATCTGTATTTTGCTATATGTACCAGTCAATGCTCTTGTGTGTGTGTGTTGTATTTTTGTTTAGCTCTTTGGTTCGCATATGTATGAATTTATGCAACGTTGACTTGTGTATCTCTCATCGACATGCGTTGTTGCTCTTCTGAAAATTGTTCAGTTCAGTACGCTTATGGCACTTGACAGTTATGTTTTTTGGAAAATATTTTACAAAATGAATTTTATTGCGCTCTGAAAGCAATAACTAAATGCTTAAATATTTTCTTACTTTTTGTTTGCACTTAAGTCTTTAGGTATCATAAATGTTGTAGAGTTTAATTTTTTTTTTTTATTTTTTTTTATTTTTGTCAATGTCATGCGAAGTTTGCTCACTTGTTCAGCTAGTTAAATATTTATGGCAAACGATTGTTCGACATTGAGGGAAAATTGAATTGATGCTCTTTTGTGTTATTCAATGCAAAAAGACTTTCACTTTGATTTAATCATTTCATTGCATCAAGCTAAGCATTAAATGGTCTTACGTGTTGTGTGAGCACTGTGCAACCTAGGTGTGCCAAATATTAAAATGAATTAGGCAACTACCATCAGTTCTTGAGTAATATAAAAAAAATATGCTTTTATTTAATGTAGCCCTAAAATAATGCAATAGTTTTTTATTTGGGTTTGGGAAATTGAACTTATCCTGAAAATATGCTATTTTTATATAAAAAATAATAACCGCCTCCTGTTAACGAACAGAGCTGTAAACTAACAGAGCTGTGAATTAAGAGAGCTGTGAACTCAGCTTTTTGCGAACGAAAAACTCAATGATTTTAAAACCTTGGAGATCTAAATGAAAACACAATGACTCTAAAACTGTAAAATTGAAAAGAATTAGTTTTACGTTCAATACTTAATGTTTTTCGGATGCAAACCACTTGCAGCCACCTGGCAAAAGTTATATTTCAATAAAAAAAATTACATATTTTAGATATACTCATCAATTGCCGCTTTTTCGTTATTTTGAAACTAGTTCTCAACTAGTCAATTTTGGACAAACGCACGCTGACAACAGAGAATCAGTTTCAAAATCAGTCTCTATCGTATTTCTGAAATACACCTAACCATAACTGTCAAAACTTTTTTGCAGCACCTTTCAAACATGAGAACACAAACGTTTTTTTTCCACACAAATGCTTATGCTCGCCAACGACGCCATTTTGTTTTTATGTACAGTACAGTATGTGGGATTTTTTGTCGTTATTTGTTTTTTTTTTTCGTTTTTTTTAGACTTTTCATGGTTTTTCGTTCAACTTTCATACTTGTCAACTGCAATTTTCGGCTTGTTAGACGGCGTAATACGTTCCCTCAGGTAGTTAGCTTGCCTTCACGTTGTTAAGAGTCTGAAAGCTGTTGCTTTTTGTCGTAAGTGCATTAACGGCAACTGTTGGCACTTTTCGAGTCTTTGTTGTTACCGTTGTTGTTTTACGCGTCAAGTGCAACATTCTCGTTGTTTTTTTGTATTTGTTTTTTTTTTTTGTTTTCTTAACCGTTACGACAGGTGAGAATAGCAACATGTTGCATATGCTGTAAGCCTTCGTTTCAAAGGTGCTTTGGCAGCCTATTTGGTTGCTTTTGTCTTCATGTTGCTGATGTGCAGTGAAAGTTTTTATAAAGCTTAAATATTGTTGCCATTCAGTTGGCCGTAATATGAAAAGAAAACAGAAGAAAAAATAAAAAAAGTAACAAGAAGTCAAGTTACTTTAAAGTGCAGTGAGCGTCGTCATATGAGCACATGTCTGGCTTGAAGGCATTGTCTGAATAATATTGCCGTGCACGAGCTTAATGAAGTACCACCGCTGAAAGTGTTGCCAAAGAATGCTGTCCTCGTATTTCAATTGCAGTTCATTGGCTGATGAAGCCTCGCAGACTCAACTGAACTTAACACAACCCGACTCGTGCACAAATTAAGCAATTGCCAACAAAGAGTGAAGGCAAAACAACAAAAAAAAAAAAAAAAACGAAAAAATAAAAAAAAAATAATAATTCAACACGAGCGCCAATGAAAAGAAAAATGGTTGCAAGTAAATTTACTGCCTCTGTTGCGGCTACCAAATGCTTGTGTCTGTGTGTGTGTGGTTGTGTTTGTATTGGCAAGTTCATTCAACTGACACGAGTTGAGGCAGCACAGTTGAAAGCAATTACATGTAGTAATGACGGTTGGCAAAAAGATTGCGTGGGTGCACAGAAATCAGTGAAGATACAATGGCATGTGGTCATGTATTGCTTGCTGTGCGATATATTTGATTTTATTTTATCTTGTTTTTTGTATTTTTTTGCCTCTTTAATTAAATTTAATAATTGATTAAGCAGAAGTTGCCACATGGCACATGCCACATGCCACTTTATTTGCACCTTACCTCTGCACTGATTCGCGCCAGCGTACATTCTCATTGGCCAAACCGTTGACCAGTCGATGGGCCAAATCAATTGTAAACGCTGTTTTATCGGCTTCACGTTGACACTTTTGCTTTTCGGCGACCGCATTCTCGAATTCAGCTTGTATGGCGGCCAGCTTTGCTTCCAATTGATTGATTTTCGCCTTCAGGAACTGTAAACGTTCGCGCGCCTCCAGCAGCTCTTCCTGTGAGTCCTGTAGCGCTTTTTGCTTCGGTCCAACAATGAGAAAAACTTGATGATAACGATGCAAATTTATGACCCAAGCGCAGAGGCCGGCAGCGGCAACCGATTTTTGCACAACTTTGTCGGGATTGAATTCGGGATCCTGTAAGTGACATTTTTTTTTTTTCAAATCAATTTCTTAAACATTGACTAACTTACTTTTAAATACTCCTGCAAGACTTCAATGATGTTCGGATGTATGTTATCCTTGTTGTAGTTGAGCAGATCGTACAGAAATTGATCGACACGCACCATCGTCAGCTTGGCCGCCTTCCAGCTGCGATCGCGCGGTATTTTGCCATTCGTTGCCATCAGCACCATCACGGCTGCACAGACATTGACGACGGCCTTTGGCGGCGAACCGAAAGATTTCAATTCGGTCAAGTTGTTCTTGTTGAGCGTATTGAGCGCTGCCTGTGCTGCTATTAGTGCCGGTTCTGCTTTACGTAAATCCTCCTCGCACATCTTTGTCTTCATGGTGACATCCTCTTCGATGATGCGTACACGCGATTCCTCCTCGGAGGCAATGTAACGTTCACGTTTGACCTTTTCACTTTCGGCACTAACGATGACAATTAATTTATCGGCCGCAGCGTTCTTTGCCGTTAGCTGGACTTCTTGTATAGCAAGTTGATTCTGGCGGGGTTTTTTTGTTGGTCAAAGTATAGAATGCCATTAAACTTTTGTTGAAGTTGTGCGGCAAATGTTTTAAATTGCCAATACCAATCATCAGTTTATGTACTTTTCTCTATGTATATGGCTGTCTGCGTGTGTATGTGTGTGTGTGTGCTTGTACTGATGGCATTGGCCGTCATTGTGGAACACTCGAATTGCGTCGTAATTAAAACAAGGCACGCTTTTTCAATATTTACCAAAGCAAAACTTTTCTTCTCAATTTTGTACACAATCAGTTCAAAAACAAAAACTCAAACATACACAAACACAAGCACACACACACACATATATACTTGCATTTGTAAAATCTGACTTGTCTGTGTGTGTGTGTGAGTGTGTGTGAGTTCGTCGTTTACGATATAAAAATGCATGTGCGCGCATATAAAAATTAAGTAAATGTTTCTCTTTATTGAGCCATCGAATTTAATTTTCCTCAATTAGCTTTAATTAAGTTTAGTTTCTTCAACATAGAAGTTTATGTTGTGCGTTTGCATTTAATATGCTGTTGAAAGTCTTAGGTAAAGTTAAGTTGCATGTAATTGTTTCGAAATTTTGAAAAAATATTCATTAATCAGAATATCGTTGGCCGATATGTAATTATATACGATTATATACGAATTATAAATTGTACATATATGAAATACCAATTTCACTTTAATGTTTGGACAATTTAAAACAAGTGCAAAAATGAAGACTCACGCAAAACAGCAAATGAATTGAATGCTCAATTGAAATCGATTTACATTTCTTTAACATGATTATTTTGAATGTCCTTTGGTCATGCACCATTTCGTTCTATAACATTGTTAAGCTCTACAAAAATTGCGTGTCAGCTCACTCATACGAACACACACAGCACAGCACACAATCAAACGAACAGACATATATGTTTGTATGTATGTGTGTATGTAGATAGAGACAAAGACATGAAACCTCAGACTCAGCGATGCTTAAATTCGCAGCAGATTTGCTGCAACAACAATTCAATTAAGCCGACTAATTGAATGTCAGTCGGGCGTTGCAAGCGAGTACAGAGTGTTGGAGAGTGCGTGAGGATTGAAAGTAGGTTGATCTGATATTGAGAGGGCAGTAAGTTCAGTGTGTGAGTGAAAGTAAGTTGCTGAGTGGGTCAGATATGCTTGAAACACCAGAAATCTGTGTGTGTGTGTGTGTGTGTGTATGTCACTTGAGCGTGTTATGCACTTTCATGTACTCCGATTGATTGTGTTTGTGTATGTGAGCGTACGTGGAAACGTATGGAAACGAATGCTTGTGTCATATATTTTGCTTTTTGGGCGAGAATATATTTGTGCTCACCTTGAGTGTGTCCACCTGACGTGCACACTCGGCCAATTTAGCCATGCCGCTTTGTAAGCGTTGTATTCGATGCGCGTATTCACCATTCTTATCCACCAGCAATTTGCGATAGAGGAATATGTATTCGAGAAATGTTTTCGGTGTCGTGTAGTTGTAGCGCTTTTCATTTTGCAGATAAATTTTCGATATCTGATTCACAGTGCCATGTACGTAGGCCATAAAACAGCCAATGGACGGTATAAGTTCAGGCTGGCAGTCAGGCAGACACCAAATAAAAACCCAGGTTGTTCAAAGAGTTTGACAGTTTTACAGAAATTGGCAAAAGTGCGAGAAAGAGAGTGGTTGAATTTAAAGTTGTAAAATGTGATTGGCAGACATATGAATCAAAGCGATAGTGCTTGCTACTCACCGCCAAAATGTCATTAATCTCGGACAAAAATTTCTGTGAAACCGATTCGAGTGCTGTGCGCGGCCACTCATGAAACCAATCAATCGATGTACGGCTTAAAATCGCTGGAAATTTGCGTGCACGTATACGCAACGTTTGACCGACGGGCGAAAAGCAAAGTACAAGTTTTAACTGACGACGCACCTTGTCGACAAAGTAACGCCAACAGTTATCCTTCGTATCGAGCGTGCCACTCTGTTTCACCTCATTGCGTATGCCATTGACAATTGTGTCAAGCTGATCATCACCGAATAACTCTGGTATTTCGCCCGATGCAAGTAAATCATTAATGAGCATCAGTATCGATTCATCTGGTATTTGCGCATCCGAAATGAGAAACACAGAGGCGACATTCTTTAAACCGACTTTCATATAAAGCGCACCGATTTCATCCTTCATGTCCTGGAGGCCAAAGCCGCGTTTAATCTGTATTTGTGTCACGCTCAATGACGAGATGAAAGCGGCCAAACGCGCCAACGTCTGCTTGCCCGAACCACCGACACCAATGAGCAACGCATTGCCACGTGGACTCTCCAGTATTCGATTGATGCTAATTGGATTGTATTGTTGTTGGTTGGATGTTGTTGGACTTCGATTAAAGTAGGCTACTCACCGACAAACATGTATCATAGCATCTTCAAAGAGCACCAGATTCATGTAGCCAACGATCTCATTGTAACTGCCCTGCGCCTCTAGCAATAGTTGGTAGAGCGTTTCCCAGTTCTTGAGCGGCATGTATTTCTGATCGACCAACGACTGCGCAAAGTGACTGTAGATAAGCGGTTCGGCAAATACGAAATCCTCATCGAAGTCCTCAAAGTCTTTCTTAAAAATGTCACGTATCGATGACTTGAATGACTTTATGTCATACTGATCGACAAGACGATCATGATAGACGCGGTAGGCCTCGTGCACATACAGACGAATCAGTTCAGCGATCTTAACGCAGACAGTGCCACTGTAGGCACCAACGCCGGTGGCGCCCGATGTCGAAGGCACGCCAGTGCTATACATAAGACCCTGATATATGTTAGTCAGATCGCGCAGATTGAATATGTAATGAAATTTCACAGCCGTGGGCAGGAAGGCGTACTCAACGCGCCGATGCAGAGCAATGCCGACTTGTACGAGCAGATTGCCAATTGAGCGCAGCTCCTTGCTGAAGCCGTGTGTGCTGTGCGTCAAGTGTTTGGTCAATATGTTGCCGTAGATTAACTGTAGTGTGGCTTCCGATGGCGGCGCCACAGCAAAGACACAGAAGTGTCGCTGTAAGCGCGGATCAATGGTGAACGAACCTGCTGTGGGATTCATGGCAGCGGCAAATTGGCAATGCCGTATGTCCTTCAATTGCAATCGTTGTCGATCGTACCTGTGTTGATAAATTGTATAGCAGTGAGTGCAAATGATAATTAATAATTATTGTAATTTAAGCAAAACGATGTCAAGTGCTTTGTGTAGCGTGTAGCGTGCGAGACACACCATTGCCGGTAGTCCATGAACTGACGCATTATCGTGTGCGGCTGCACTGTGCCATATGCGTCCACCTCCGGCATGTTTAAGTCGTTGACGAAGTAAATCAAGCGTCGTTTGGGTCCACTTGGCGCATAACAACGACCGGATTTCTTCTCCAGCGGTCGGTCGAGCATCTTTTGGAATATTTCCGATGTTGTGTAGTAGTTGAAATGTGTTGTATGGACTGTGGTCAGCAGCGGCGTCGACGACAGCGACGATGATGAGGGTTTGCGTTGATGTTGTTGTTGTAGTTGCTGTTGTTGACCAAATGTGTTGCCCAAGCTGTTGTGTGCCGTTAGCATATTGTTGTTGTTGTTGCTGCTATTGCCGTTGACAGGTGTCACAGTGATTTCGAGCATTTCCTGTGCGTTGGCATATTTGCTGAAGAGCTCACGAAAGATGGCGCCCTTGCCACAGCCGGAAGTGCCGACAAGCATGCAGGCCAAGTTACGGTCAATGAGCAACTTGAGGAAATATGCAAGACGTGCGGTTTCTGCAGTTGAAACAAGCACGCTCTGCTTGTGTGTGTGTATGTGTGTAGGTGTGTGAAACAGAGAATAGAGAAAAGTTAGTAAGTGAATCAAAGACGCATTGTATTGCAAATAATCAAATTTAAACCTGTAGTGGAACTTCCGGATCAAGGCAATCGAATTGCTCTAATGCTGCTAGCTCAGACCAACGCTGAAATTTCAACGTTTGCACATTGAGATGATAATCAAATATCGTGCCCTGTGTCGGTAATTTGACATCCTTGTATTCGCCAGTCCACCACTTGTGAAACTCGCGCTGCCAATCGATAACCACATCTTGATGGAGAGCCGAGCCAAAGCTCCACATTGTTGCATATACAAAGATCGTTTCAAGTGCCAATTCGACGGTGTCATGCGTCAACAGTTCGCCGTGATGTAAACTATGTGGATTAGTTGATGAGACTGAAGAACGTACGGCCGCACTGCCTTCGATGTCGAGTAGCGATTCGAGCAGCTGACAGGTCATCTGTATCATAGCCATGTCCGTAATGGGCGTGATGCGTCGAAGGTTGCGTTGCCGTTGCATCAATTTGGGAAAATATTTCTCAAAGAGCGTTGTCAATGTGCCACGCTCAATCATATCGACGCGTGTCTCCAGCCAAGAGAGCACGTAACTAAATCATTTACATTTCTGAGTAGAAAATCGTTTAACGAAACGCAGAAGTTTACTTACGGCGACCAACCGAGATCCTGTGGATTTATGTAGAGTATGCCAGCACGTGATACAGTTGCCGGCGTGGCGGCTTTCAGATGGCCAACCTCGAAGAGCAGACGCATCTCACGCTTTAGCGATATGCGCTCATTGCTTGCCAAAGTCAGTATTTTATTGTCGTCCATTAGCGTATTGAGACTCTCAATCCACATGGGATCAATGTCGCCATCGAGCACAATCCATTTGGGATTGCCTGGCGGCATGTTCGCCTGCTCACGCATTATCGACGAGAATAGACCGTCTTTCCATTCACGCGTCGTTGGATTAACAATGCCAAATAATTCATCATTCGAGAGCGCTTTGGGATTCAACACATCACAGACGGGCTTCAGTTTCTGTATACGATACGTTTCTCTTAATGTCTGCCATATCTTTGTCTTGCCTGTGCCCGCATTGCCCACAATGAAAACCGAATGTCGGACATCTAATAATTCCTGCAGCTGTACAACCTTCATAAGAAAACCCTCCTCTGGCTGCAGTTTGATTTCATTTACGGCACGTCGTATTGTCTTTTCAAACTCAAAGACACGTTTACGCGGCACATCCAATGCAGGAAATAGATCACCGATGAGACCCATAAAAATTGGCACATCCTCGGTCACGATTTTTGGTATATTGAAGTCACGTAATGCACGCATGAGCACTTGATCCTCGGGTCGACTATGATCGTCACGCTTTAATGTGCCGGCAACGACCAACACGGACTTTATCGCACGCAGGCCCCAGTCATAGTGATCCTGCTTTGAAAGCAACTCCTTGCAGAGCGTGTACAATGTGATAAATTTACGTGCCAGCAGACGAGCATCCTGAAAGCCTTCCGCCATTAACATAATCTCACAAATCAAAGCAAAGTCCGGCACAATCATGGCGCAAGGACGAAACAATGTTTTCAGATTCTCCGGCAGCTCAGTGCGGCCAGCGTAGCTGGGATTCATGGTGATAAAAATGCCAACCGACGGCTCCAACGAAATGCGCTCGCCCATAAAGATAAATTGTGTTTTATGCAACTGTAAACAGAGCGTTTTACATGCAGGCAACGGCAACGGCAACAAAACCAAAAATGAAAGAAGAAAAAGAAAACAACAACAACAAGAAAAATGAAAAAAAAAAATTGGTAACAGAACCAAGCCACGAACGTAGGAAAAGTGGCCAACATACAACAAAAGCAACAGTAGCATCAGCATCAGCATCAGCACCGAGAAAAGTAATCAAAGTGCACGAAAAGTAAAATCAATTTGCACACACACACAAACACACACACACACAAACACCACAAGGCAAACAAAATCAAGACCAAACTATCGAGTAAACCAATGACAGCTTACCTTGATGGCCTCCTGTATGGTCTTCACCTGTACAGCGACAACGGACAGGACCTCAACCGAGATGCGATTGAACTCATCAAAGCAGCCCCATGCGCCTGTCTGTGCAAGTCCTTTGTAAATGTTGCCACAAGATTTGTAGTCCATTTGCTCAGAGCAGTTGAAGACGTAAACCATTACGCCCAGCGCACGTCCCAAGTCCTTGGTAGTCTCCGTTTTGCCCGTGCCAGCTGGTCCGGCGGGTGCGCCACCCATTACCAAATGCAACGACTGTGACCCGACGCGTCGTTGGTAAAATGTTGCAAGTAAATTTTAAAAGGTTCGCATTATTTTCATACTAACGAGATGCATTACAATGTTGCTGTGTGCGTGTGCAAAAATAAAAAAAAAAAAAATGCACGCATAAAAATATGCAACGGAAAAATTGCGAAAATATTTAACGTTCTAGCGGTTGTGGGCAAGTATTTAAAACGGAACGGCGAAAAAAACAACAAATAAATAAATAAATAAAAATCGGTGATTGTATTAATTGCACGCTGAATTCACGCACGTATCAGGTTTTGTGCTGAACTCGGTTGTTACCATTAAAAAATCTTCATATTCGTTTGATGTATTTGAGTGTAAAATGTGCTTGCGTGTCGCTTCAAAGTATGCAATGTAAAACTGGAAAAGTCGCTAATTGCACACGCCAAAGCACAAAAAAATGCTTTTATCGAATTTCTGGTTATTTGATGCGCGAAACACACACACATATGTAAGTACATACGCACATGTCGTTAACACCGCTTTGCTGAATGTTGCCAAGCAATGCAATTAATTAAATTTTATCTACGTGCGTATGTGCGTGCTTACATCCTGTCGCGCTTCTATGCTCAAGGGATGCCGATACGGTGTGCGAATTCGTTTATTTTGCGCACAGCGTCTTTATGAAGCTTTCGTAAATATTGTGAAATTAATTTTTGTAAAGCAAAACATGAAATACGATTAGGGAAGACAACATTATAATTTTACTTTTCTTTCCTGATATTTTTTTGCCTTTTTTTGGTGTAAATACTAACCTGCGTTAGCGTTATGTAACAACGGTCGGTTAATGGTGTGATGACTAAACGCGACGTGTTGCCCAAGTACTCATATGCGTAGCGAAATTCCGCATCACAAATATTCGCAAAGCAATCCTCATCGCCGCTGCTTTCACCTCTACCAACGCGTGTTAGTGATTTTGTTGAGCGTTCATCACGCATGGCATCGTCCCAGCGATGTCGCAACTGACTTTGCCACTGAAATGCCAAAGAGTTGTCAATTTTCGACGCTATAATCTTGCCCACAACGTCACGCGAATGCACATCGATGGTGCAAATAGTCATAATCTTCTGTCGATCACCGGCATTCAAATCGCCCAATAGCAGATTGATTAAAGCATTTAATTGCGTAATCTGTCGCTTGTGCAACTCCTTCATAGCGGTCTCGTAGCCCTCTTCGATCCAGGCGAAGGCACGATTCACATCCGTCGTCCATGTAATCTGACTGCAACAAAGCGCCACCTGCGCTGGCCAATCGTAGAGCCACAAGTCGCGCGGCTTCTCGCCATAGACGTGCAAAGCGCGTCGAAAGAGCTCATGCAACGTGCAACGCATTTGCTGTATGACCGCGCACAGCCAAAGTTCAACGCGACCGCTGCAGTCAATGTGTGCGGGCGACGCACCCACGAAGCGCACAAACTCGTCGTTTTCCTTCGAATGCATACCGATGGCATTGGTGCTGTTCGTTTCATAGGCCAGACGTAAGATCGAATCGAAGAGCTTCACTAGATGCCGATCGATTGTCTGCGGATTGTTGCCATTCGAGAGTATGTCAAGCAGATCGGCTGACGAGATGAAGTAGAAGCGTGGAAATGACAAACGTTTTGTCTCCAAATAATCATTTAAGGCTTTTTCGCAGATGGCCAAACGGGTTTGTAATTGTAGCAGTTGCTCTAACACTTCATTGTCGTGTTGCAGCACCACCTGCATGACAATGCGTATACTTGCCACACGCTCGAGCAGCGCAATGAACTCGCCATCGATGGCTTCAAAACGTGCGGCATCGTGCGGCAGCTGCGCACGTATATCGACCGAGCCAATGAAGATACCCTCCAGATAGATCCACTTGCGTTGCACCTCAAACCAGTTGCTGATTAAGGCATCGACGCCGCTCAGCACGCGCTGCCAATACGTTAACTTCTCGAGCAGATATTCGATATGCTTCGATGTCGCTATGTTCTGCAACTGCATCTGATTGTCGTCGAGCGTCTCAATCAGCTCTTCAGATACTTTTAGTATTTGTACGCTGAGCCGTGTCGGATGCTGCTCCAAATCGAATGTCATCTGCGTCCAAGTTGCTTTTATTTCATCGAGTATCTTTGTCACTGTCATCTCTTTAATGGCGCGATCCACAGTGTTCTTAATGTCCTCTTCATAGTGATGCAATTTGAGTCTGAGCAGTTCGGCTAACGTTGTTTTATCGTTTGTTTTGATGGCAGTCTATGCGTGATTAAAAACATTAAATATTATTAAATATATTACGCATACGTAATGTTGAATATGCTTATAATGAATTTTTAAAACAATTTTGCTTTGGGTGTGTGTGAACGACATGTGTTTCTTTGTTGTTGTATGAAATTTAATTGGTTTATGTTTGTATGGCATCATGTTAATTAAATGCATTGTTGAGTTTAACTAAAGGAATTTTAACAAGCAACATACACATACATAACAAGGACAGTTTGGCCAGAAAATTGTTGTTTTACGTAAATTTCAATAAAACAAATAAAATTCAATTTGTAAGTTTGTACGTGTGTGCGTGCGTGCATGAGTAAATGAGCGCATAATGTAATTTAAGCAATTTTCTTATGAATTTAATCAATTTCATAAATAAAATATATTCATTACTCATGCCAAACGCAATGCCCATTAATAAATCATCCCATTGACTTTTCACCTATTTTCGCATATTAAATGAACTTGCGTTAATACAAAAAGGTTGATTACATATTACATGATTTATGCTCTAGTTTTAGTCTGAAGCATAATTAAGTTAAATTCATTCATACGTATTCAAAGATTTTGACCAAGTCAAAAACGTATTTGACCATGAGCGATTATCTTATTTGAGGTTGTAGGTAGCACTTATATTAAGCATAAGCATTGTTTTCCCGATTGTTGTCTATTGTTTAAAGTTCATGTGTTCCTTCAAATTGCCGACGTATACGTAATAATTTTGATCACTTGATGTTTTGATTATAAGACATTTACATCTGCTTGTGTGTGAGTGTGTGTCTGTATATTGAAGCAGCTGCTAGTTATTAATTTGGCTGCAAGCGGCAAGCATGAAATCAAAGTGCATTAATACCCGTTAGCAAATATACATTTCGCAGTGCCTGTGTGTGTGTGTGTGTGTGTGTATCTCTATAACGACATCGTTGTTTATATAACTGTGCATTTGCGTATCTGTTTATGTGTGTTTATATGTATGTGTGTTTTGTCTAATTCAATAATATATTTGCCAAATTTCGGCGGCTCATGTCAGTGGCTTATTTGAATTTAACGAAATTTTCGGCAATTGATTGTCATTGATACTTACATACAAACGTATGAATAATACTTTTATATCTTCGAGTTGTGACTTTTTAATTAATATTTAATAATAGCCTTGCTATCTGTTTGAAATTTTAATGTGATTGTTTTTGTTGCTTTAGCTTCAATATTAATTACTGATTGTGTGGTGAATTGGTTAATTGGTTGCTTTAAAGTCATTAGCATAAGTCAATGTAATAGTGCAAAAAATCAGATTGGTTTCGATATTCATATTTATGCCTTACCAAATAATATGTTTTATATTTTGCAGTCATCTTGGTGCAGCATGAAAACAAAGAAATTAAATAAAATATATAAGATAACATAACTGTAGTCACTTGAATAGAGAAATTAAATCGCATTTAGAGTTTTCGATTTTTGGCGATTGGGATTTTTGGAGATTTCAATATTTTAGAGATTTTAATTTTTGGAGATTTTGACCTTTTAGAGATTTCGATATTTAGGGATTTCGATTTTTGGAGATTTCGACTTTTGAAAATTTCGACTTTTGGAGATTTGACTTTTGGAGATTTCAACATTTTAGAGATTTCGATATTTGGAGATTTCGATTTTTGGAGATTTTGATTTTTAGAGATTTCGCCATTTGGAGATTTAAACGATTTAGAGATCTAAATTTTTGGAGATTTTGACCTTTTAGGGATTTCGATATTTAGAGATTTCGATTTTTGGAGATTTCGACTTTTGGAGATTTCGACTGTTACAGATTTCAACATTTTAGAGATTCAAATTTTTGGAGATTTCAACCTTTTAGAGATTTCGATATTTGGAGATTTCGACATTTAGAGATTTCGACATTTAGAGATTTCGATATTTGGAGATTTCGACTTTAGGAGATTTCGACCTTTTAGAATTAAAATTTTTGGAAATTTCGACATTTTTGAGTTTTCGATATTTAGAGTTTTCGATATTTGGAGATTTCGATTTTTGGAGATTTCGACTTTTGGAGATTTCGACTGTTAGAGATTTCAACACTTTAGAGATTTAAATTTTTGGAGATTTCGACCTTTTAGAGATTTCGATATTTGGAGATTTCGACATTTTAGAGATTTCAATATTTGGAGATTTTGATTATCGGAAATTTCGATATTTGGAGATTTCGACGTTTTGGAGATTTACATTTTTAGAGATTTCGACATTTTAGAGATTTCGATATTTGGAGATTTCAATTTTTGGATATTTGGACCTTTTAGAGATTTCGATATTTGGAGATTTCATTTTTTGGAGATTTCAATATATGGAGATTTCGATTTTTGGAGGTTTCGATTATTGGAGATTTTAACATTTTAGAGATTTAAATTTCTGGAGATTTCGACACTTAGAGATTTCGATATTTGGAGATTTCGACTTTTGGAGATTTCGACCTTTTAGAATTAAAATTTTTGGAGATTTCGACATTTTTGAGTTTTCGATATTTAGAGTTTTCGATATTTGGAGATTTCGATTTTTGGAGATTTCGACTCTGTGAGATTTCGACATTTGGAGATTTAGATTTTTGGAGATTTTGACTATTTGCGAATCAAAAAATCGGTAATAGTTGTATTGGCTTGGTGTGAGATTTATCATTTTAAATTTTAAGTAATGATAAACGAAATGAGCTCCTGCCCTTGGATAAAGTTGGAAAGGTTTTGTTGAAATCCCTTAGTTTTTCACCACGTAATTAATGGAAACACAAACAATTGAACAAAGCAACATGAAGACATCAAATGTCAATTTAAGCAAACATTTAGCCACGTGTTAACTGGAAACACGCAATACTTGCAGGCATCGTTGTGACGGCGTGTGAATGTATCTACAAGCAAGTTCTTTTGTGGCGAGCGTACAAACAGATACATTTCCATTAAGAAATCGTATGGCAGCGAACTCAAACAAACACATGTACAAAATGCAAAATGTGTTGACAACAATGTCACAAGACAAAGTCAGCGATGGGTCGCCAGACGATGCTTAGATGCATTCATGCATTTGGCACAAATTGCGTTTGTACTGTGGCAGCGTGTTTAATCACTTTGCAAGTTGCCTTGCACTTTGGAACATAAAAATTGCTGTTAATTTCTGAGACAATCATTAACAACCACCGACTACTGCCTTAGCACTAACACACGCACTCGCTCACGTACGCATGCACTTTCTCATGGACTTATTCACTCAACGTATAACGCAAATTGAGTGATTTTTGTCACCTTTGTCAGTTGCATCAACTCGAGCCAATGCCTTTCGGTAATTGCAGGATTTTGCAGTTCGGTGATTGCGCGCAACGAACCGACCAATTCTCGCAGCACACCCACAATGTACACGTATGGCGCCCAGTCTCGTATGCATTTGTCAAGCGTACGCAGATCGCGCGTAAACTTCTTGCATTCATGCTCGACATCATCGGTATCGATGCGCAGCCACGGCGTTGCATGCCAGTTTACAATGCACGATTCAATGACGCGCACAAAGTCCCACAGTTGCTGATACAGAGATGAGACATAAAATAGAAACAGTTATGTAATAAATGGGAAAATAGATGGTTAGTTAGATTGATTGTAGATGTACGAATAAATAAACAATTACATTGAAGGATGTATTGATGTATAAATAAGATAAGAATAATGTAGCTAAATAGACCGATGGATATTTGTATAGATCAATCGATATTAGCATAATGTATAAGCTCTCTCTCGCGAAGCTCGCTCACCTTCACACGCTTAATTTCAGCTGCGCAAAGTTGCAACGTTGCCGTCTCCGGTGGTGTGATGTCGAGGAGTTTCGCCCAGCGCATGTAGCGTCGCTGCTGCTTGTGGAATTCATCTAAATGCGCAAATGTCTGATCACAGGCATCGTAGACATTCGGGCACGGCACTTTGAAGAACTTGAATGGCAAGTGAAATATGCGTGTGTTCATGAATTCGGCGCACAATTGAGCGTGCGAACCACACCCACTTACCGACATGCGTTCGAATTTCGCTGCATAGTTGTGCAATCGGCATGTGTAGAGGCCAATCAGTGCCGTCACACGTTGCTGTTGATAGAAACGCGTATCCTGCAGCGCTTCCTTCTTGGCCACGCTAACGGCCTTGAGATGCTTCCACTGCAGTGGCAGCTGTTCGATGTTGCGCAGTAGTTGTGCATCGAATTCCACATTGTAGGTTTTTAACAGCGACGTGATGTCCTTTAGTGGTTTGAAAATGTTGTCGGCGTATGGCTCACGATGCTGAATTTCCGCCATAATGGCAAGCACACGCAACAGAGCACGGAAGTCGCTGCGTGCAATGTGCAATTGCAGCGTTGCATGACCGCGTTCGATGAAATTGGTGAGCTCCTGAAGTTTTAATATTAAATTAGTCTATTCAGAGTCCGGGAAAACTGTATTGGCACTTGCATGAAGCGACTGTTGTACGAAGCGCAAAAGCCACTGCTTGAAGACGTTCGCCCATTTGCAGGCGTGATTGAGCAACGCGTGTTTCAACGGATTACAATCGATTGCTAGCCAACCGTTGATGCAATGACGACCGCCATGTTGGTCAATGGACTCATGTAGTTGATTATAGCGGTCGATCTGTCAAAAAATAAAAAAGTTTATAGTTCATAAAAGTTTAATTTACGAGGCTGTCTAATTTAGTTGCTAATTGGACACGGCGCACCATGAGCACAATTTCACACAATGATTTACTTTGCTCTCTATTTACGTTGCCATTGTCCGTCAGCAACATAGAGCTTTGAAGCAAAGTCTTTCTACCAAATGACCCTCTATATAAATTAATATGCACATACGGTCTCATGCTGCTCTAATCAATGCTATGCTAATTTCGGTCACACATCAATGGCTTGCCAATTGCAGTCTCAGCGCCTGAAATGGTCAACTAGCAAACAGCTGCGTTTTGGTTTATTAAAAACCAGACAAAAATAGACCTAGACCAAAAAGAATACAAAAATTTAGGTTTCATTTTAGTGCGCATATGAGACGCGCATAAATAACAACTCAAACTAGATATAAGGCAGGCATAACGAGTACTATTGCTAACGCCTAAATTTTGGCTAATATATGTGCTAAAACTTCAGCCGCAGCAGCTGCGTCAATGGACGGCCGGACGCCAAAGGAAATAAAATTCACTGATTGTGTTATGTTTCTTGTACATAAACATTTCGTATTGCAACTCATTGCCAGCAGGCGGTGGCCACATATCTTATTAGTCAGCCATGATTTGTGTGCCGAGTTAACCAAGTTGTGTTTGTAATTTATAGCGTACTTTACGACATTTGATAATTATTTAAAATATATGTTATATGCGCTTTTTGCATAAGTTTAGCATCTTTTGTTTCGTTCTTCGCCCTATTGCCATATGAGATACTTGTACACACAACTAATCCGAACTTAAATCAAACGCATGACTAATCCAATTCCAGTTTGCAAGCAACAAAAGAAAAAGTTATATAAAAGCCAAACTAAGTCGTCGTCGTCGTCGTCGCGTGGTCACAAGAAAAAGTGCCAACGTATTTGACCCTAAATGACCGACATTTATCAAGCATTATTGGTCTCGGGAGGAACTAAGAAAAGTAAATTGTATCTGCCAATTGGTTGGCACACTGCGGGCTCGGCACATGAACAACACGGGAACTGTTTAAGTGAGCGAACTTCTGACGCTACTTTTCCTTGCTTTCTGTATGTCTTTTCGTCTGTCTGACTGTCTGTCCATTGGTCCAATTGTGCCACTGTTCATCTTAATGTCTTGATACATACATACTTAGTATAGTGCATGTGTGCGTGTGCCTTGGTCAGCGTTGTTTATGTGCGCATGTATTTATCATTTCTCATGTTTTTAGTTTAGTGGTTTGACCGCAGCAGCGCCTATTGGGACTATGTACCATATATGGTCGCGTTGCTTGGGCGTGTCGTCTGTACGTTGTTGTGTGACTCAAGTGTCGGCCACTTTAGTTGTTGTTCACAGCGCGCTCGTGTACACTGATTTATTTTTAATTTTTCCTGCCACTCCGGAGTTCTGTTGACTTGAAGTGCGTGCGCGTGTCTCGTTTGCACTTGGCCTGGTCTGAATGTCAAATGGAAAGTACGAACGGCGGCAAATTACTAAAGGCTAACATAATTTTTCACTATAATTGCGCTGTGATTGTTGCTTATTATATACATACGTGTATGGATGATGAGTTGCAGGCAAATACATATTATAAAATGTTTCGATAATCAGCCATGACTTGCTTGTGTTAACACAATCTTACAAGCATACAAGGCAGTCGTCTTGACTCACCTCCTTTTTGAATGTCTCCATGATGGCATAGCCGGTGCCGCAAACATTTTCTTGCTCGCGTGCACTTTGCAGGCTGGCGTTGAGCACGTCCTGACGACGTTGCGTCCATAAATAAGCGTAGGCGTTGAATTTGCCGGCAAAGGACTCAGCAGCACGCAATGTGTCAGCGAGTGCGGCACGAATGGCATCGCTGAGCAGCTGCAAGTCGTCAGTGATGACGCTGACATTGGCGGTAACGGTGGCATTGTTGTCTACTGAAACGAGAGCAGCGCATCAGACACGTAACGCAAAAAAGAAAAAAAAAAACAAAAAAAAAAGTAAAGCAGAGAGGAGAAAATGGAATGCAGTCACAATGGCATGGCGTTTCATGTAAGGCAACATTTTTTTTTTTCGCCGCTTGTGACGCCCTTCACTTCGTGTACCTTTTGTGGTTTTTGCATTCTTCGACGGTTCAAGGAATTCCAACATATTTGCATTTAAATTCACTGGCATCACTTGCAATTTAACGTGCCTCGTTGAAGTTGCAACGCCTTTGCATTTCCCTTTGTCATCATTGGCAAATTTGCCGTCGTCATTGTTGTCGTCGTCGTCGTCGACGTCGTCTTCTTCTGCTACTTCTTCAACGTGCTTGTTACCGCGCTCATCGCCACCGTCGCAGTCGCCGTCGTAATCTGACAGCGCATTGTCATCCACAATTCGTGGCATGCAGTTGCATGTCTGTTTTATATCCAACAACAGCTGCTCGACAATTTGTTGAAAATTATTTTCCACACTCGCATCAAAGGCTGGTGAAAAACGTATTTCCGTTTCCGTCAACTCCAATTTTACCTCAAACAGCGGCTGTGCCACAATGCCGCTGCTAGTTGTTGAAGTTATCGTTGTCTTTGTTGTTGCTGTTCCTCCTCCAGTTGTTGTTGTTATTGTTGGTGGTGTCATTTGCTGCATTACTAACCTTGCAATGCTTGGCAGAGGTGTAAGCGTTGATTTTATTGTTGCTGCTACACGAGTGGGCGTGGCCGTTGCTGTCATTTCTTTGTGTAAATACGTTAAACTGTAAAGCAGCAAGTATGCAATAACATGGCGTATGAGTAATGGAAAAATT
Organism: Phortica okadai; assembly: GCA_034638295.1. Taxonomy (NCBI): domain Eukaryota; kingdom Metazoa; phylum Arthropoda; class Insecta; order Diptera; family Drosophilidae; genus Phortica; species Phortica okadai. The sequence goes on along the minus strand of CM067849.1, from coordinate 10,003,575 downwards.
AAATTTCGCTTTTCGTGTTTGTATGCTCATACACTTCTCTATGTATGGCACGTGTGCCTGTGTGTGTGTGTTTTTCAAGTGTTTGCTTGTTGCATGCAATCACGAAAAGTGCCACTAAGTGAAACATGCAATTGACGCATGAAATATTCTCAGTTCAGTGTTGTTTTTGTTGTTGTTGTTGTTGTTTTTTGCCATACCCACTAAAGTAAAATTGAATGTGTCTTTATTGAATTTGCCACTTTGAGCGGTGCATATCTGTGCGTGTGTGTGTGTGTGTGTGTGTGTGTTTGTGAGTCTTTGTGCGGTTTTCAGTATTAATTTACTTGATTAGTTTTGATGAGACATGAATACGCGAATTGAGTCATTGCTATACTTATACATATGTGAATATGTGAGTATTAGTTTCTTTTTTCATGTTGCCAGACTATTCTTTTGAGCCACGCACAGAAATCTATAAAACTCTTTATGTTTTTAATTTATTAAATTATATTTTACCACATTACAAGAAGATTTCACATTATTAAGTTAGGTTTTCATGAATTACAATTCTATTATTCACATTGAGGTTTAAAGTTTACTACATATTCGACCTCACTTAATACTCAGACATTTTGCAAATAGTCTGGCAACATTGAATGTCTTATGCATAACTTATAATTCGCTGTAAGTCTTTAGAGGCGTTTTTTGAAAATAATACTTTCCTGTTTATCAACATTACATGTAATTTAATTTCGACAACTTTGCGTAATGTGCGTCTTTTGAAATGCTTGAGATATTATGTGTGCAATATGCTCATTAAATGGTAACTGAGGCAAACTTTATTTGAACACGTGTTGCTACAAATGAAGATGAGTTGCTCTTGATGATGAGTTTAGTAATTGCATGAATAGTCTCTGTTGCGTAATATGCTTATTTTTTTTATTATTTTTTTTGATTCTAAGAGGATGTTAAATGATGATGAGAGCACAAAATAAATGCAAACACATGGCTCAAATCATTTGTGTGAACCTGTTTTTCATGGCTTGACGCGCTTCACTGCAAATCATTTCATCAACGCTTGCCAAATATTTATTGTATTGTTGGCGTTGCTCAACCGGAAATTCGCGTAAAAACTGTTAAAAAAGAAAGAAAAGGAAAAAAACAAAACAAATCGAAGAGTAATCACGAAGAAATAATGAAAGAAAATTAATTGATATACACCTCCTGCACGCTCAAATCACGCGAATAGATTTGAAATTGCTGTGGCTCATAATTGAAGAATAAGCAAAAGTTCGCAATTAGCAAACGATTGAGCAGCATTTTCGACTCGTCACACTGCAACAGACGCTGACGCACGCGCTCCTGCTGATGGCGCAAATCGAGCAAATTTCGGCCATAGTGACTGCGCTGATGCAACGGCTCACGGCTCCAGCGACGTATGCTCGCCAGTATGGCGTCCAGATTGCAGCGTGTCTGTTGAAGACGCTCGTACAGCATTTGGGACTTGTCGTGTATTTCAGTGACGATTGTCGCATCTAAGAAATGAATGAAATGAATTTCATTCCCTTGTCAAAGCTAAATTAAAAGTTCTTCTCACAAACACTCTCGCACAACATTAATGAATAGCTTTTATGTATGTATGTATGTATGTTCAATACTTGCCGTAGTTGCGCCATGTCATTGAATTGCAAGCCGCTGCCACGCACAAATCGATCGCACGCACCTCGCTGTGAATCAACTGCAAGGCCGCATTGGCACAGACGCCTGCTCTTATGCCATTGTAGTATTCGGAAATTTTGATTAGTTTTATGCGTCGTTGCCAGTATGCATCACGCTCTTCGTAAAGGCTCAAAAGTGTCATTGGCAGCTGTACAAACATTTGGGCGGCAAGTGGCGTTGCCATTCCCACAGTGACGCCCCCAATTGTGCCGCCTTGTTCTTTGCTTTCGACGGCTGTTGTGCCAGCAGCATCATGCATTGTCAATTGCTGCATTGCCAGCAGGTATTTTGTCTCCTTGAGCAGTGTAAATAAATTGTGTGAGAAATTTATTTCAAGTTGCTTTATCTCATTCCCGACGCCGTTGTCGTTGCCATTGCTCATCATCACTTGTTCGTCGAGTCCTTTGGCAATGAGTTTATCAATTGTTTGCTGCCAATTGTGCCAGATTTTCAATTGCAAATTGCTTAGTTTTGTTGTCAAAATATCGCGACGTGTACGCAGCTTTTCGTATTTCATTTGATTGATTTGCGTTGACTCTGTTAATCTATTTGGCAAGTGAGCGAAGCAACGTTTGTTGTGCATTGAAAAGTTTTTGAAGGCAGACAAGACAATATACGAAATAATTAAAAGTTTTTGTTAAGCATATATAAAGTGTGAAAATAGTAAAAGTGAGTAAACTCAAAGCACAAATACTTTCAAATAAGTTTGAAGAACTATTAAGGCCTTAAATTCGTTAATTAAAAATTTAATTGTCTGACTTAGAATGATTGAAAATAAAGGTTCATCAAACAAATACAACGCATTGAGGTTGAAGCACTATAATTTTTTTTGCATTGCAAGTTGAAATAAAGGTATATGTTATATAAAATATATTTCATAGATGATTATTTAACAACTTTGATTAATGTTTACTTTTTGAAGGAATAAGAAAAAAAATTTTATTTGATTTAGATATTTAAAACCTCTGTTTTAAAGCAATTCCACGTTTACAGAAAGACTTACAACTTCACGATGAACTCATGCAATTCACTTGCGCCGAGGCCATCGCATCGACGCATATGCTGTTCAAGCCACATCATAGCACCAGCAATGGGCGGGTAATTCCAGGGCACCGGCAATGCGGCAACGCCACGATACTCATATGCCAGAAGCGACTCACAGACGGATGCCTCCAGCTGTTGTAGTTCAGCATCATAAAGCGTGAAGATGTGCGGCAAAATGCTGTCCAGCTCGGGTTGTATGGAGCGACGTTGCAGCAGAGAGCCGAACATGAGCGTCAGCTGTTAAGGCAGTGAGATACGTACAACAATTTTAACCGTAAAAAACTCTATGTAAGTCAGTTTTTTCAATGTATATATGTGTGTGAGTATTTGTGTAGGGCTGACACACCTTTAACAGATGCTCCCAATTGTAGCACTCGTTGTAGGATTGCACAAGCACAGTGGCTAGTTTCTTTTCGAGCAACGTCATACGTTGAAAGAAGATTAATTGTTCGCGCTTAAAGCATTTCCACTTGTGATTTTGAGGCTGATGCGGATGCTGCTGCTGCTGTTGCTGTGACAGTGATGAGGTCAAATCGATTTCAATGTTTGTCCATTGCTCGAAGAGCAATTTGAATTCGGCATAGATCTGTAAAAGCCAAAATGATTGAACTCATTCGTTGCTTGTCAGCAAAATACAGTTTCATTGTTTTTTTTTTCTTTTGTATGTATTCTTGTTGCTTTTTATACTTGCCTCTTTTACACGTTCGGTTAGCACTTTGCCTCGCAGACCGCCAATTTCGAGTTTTTCGAGGTTTTGAAATTGCACTGCCGCCTCGAATATTGTGCGTAATTCGGCAAGTTGTGCGAGAAAGCCATCGAGCGTTTGACCGAAA